>CM060940.1:55272500-56522500 GCA_030765085.1 Allium cepa
CCTAACAGACCGAGAGATTTGAACCTTGTTCCTACACGACCTGATCAATTCAATCAGGCACTCGCCATCTATTTTCATTTTTCAACTGTTTGACAACATGAAAAAACCAAAACCTCTGCCCTTCCCTCCCTTGGATAGATAGGGAAGGGAGAAGGCCTTTGGTGTTCTTTCCAGTCAAGAATTGGGGCCTCACAATCACTAGCCAATATTTCTCTCATTCTCATGCCTTTCTTTGTTCATGATTCGATATTCTGGTGTCCTAGGCGTAGAGGAACCACACCAATCCATCCCGAATTTGGTGGTTAAACTCTATTGTGGTGACGATACTGTAGGGGAGGCCCTGCGGAAAAATAGCTCGACACCAGAATGATAAAAAGCTTAACACAACTTATTTTACTAAAAAAAAGGCCAAAGGTCCTCTTATTCAAAACCTAAATTATGATATCTCTTCTCTCCCCCTTCACACCTCAGAACGCACTGTTCTTATAAAGAGAAACACACTTTCACATCTTCTTAACCCGAAATGAAATGGCCGAGGAGAGGTTCCTTTTTTAGGGTACTCTCGGGAATAGATCCAGTAGAGACGGGGTGGGGCCTCTAGCTCAGAGGATTAGAGCATGTGGCTACGAACCACGGTGTCGGGGGTTCGAATCCCTCCTCACCCACAACCGACCCAAAAGGGAAGGACCTTTCCCTCTGGGGGGTAAGAAAATCATGATCGGGATGGCGGACACAAAGCTACTGAACTTGGGTATTGTCTTTGTCGAAATGGAATGGCCTTACTTTTATTTATTTTATCTGAAGGCTTTTTAATTACATATAGTAACCATACTTGAATTAGCATATTTGTGTTTTACTCCCCGTAACTCTTCCTCAGCCAGGCTTGGCCAGAATAGCAGAGCAAGTACAAGTATTAGTAGCATAGCAAAAATGCGTTCCTCGTCATTAATATGTTTGCTCGCGTTAATTGTGGTCTATCAGGAGAATCGATGACTGCATCTTTGATGCACTGCTAGTACATCATCTGGGAATTCTTAATTGGCTGGTTATAAATAGACACAGGGCTATTTACAAGGGATTACCTCGGATCTACGCTGAGGTATTGACGGTGATTCTCAAATATCGTAAAACAGAATGTGATACGATGAGATAGAATGCACTAGAAACAAAGACAGGGAACGGGTTGCCTACCCCTAATGGTCAAAGCGACTCCTTTCATTCAATTCTTCATTCTTTAATGAAATTAAGAATCAATCGAATCTCCCTAAGTAGGATTCGAACCTACGACCAATCGGTTAACAGCCGGTCGCTCTACCACTGAGCTACTGAGGAACAATGGGAGATTCGACCTCATAGAGTTCAACTCCCGTTCTCAACCCATGAGTCTGAAGCTTCCTTCGTAAATCCCGAAACTTATTCGTAGTGGCTCCGTTCCATGCCTCATTTCATAGGGAACCTCAAAGTGGCTCTATTTCATTTATTCCATCTATATCCCAATTCCATTCATTTAATATTTCTTTGGTGTGACTGACATAAGAGATGTCATTCAATCGAAGAAGATGGTATCGTTGACATAAGAGATGTCATTTCTAGTCTATCTCTTTCTATATATGGAAAGTTAAGAAATCATCATATAATAATCGAGAAATTGAAATGGAAAAGAAAAAAAGGAAGGTTTGTGATGATTTTAAAAACTTTTCTACTAGGTAATCTATTATCCTTATGCATGTAGATAATAAATTCGGTCATTGTGGTCGGACTCTATTATGGATTTCTGACCACATTTTCCATAGGGCCCTCTTATCTCTTCCTTCTCCAAGCTCGGGTTATGGAAGAAGGAACCGAGAAGAAGATATCAGCAACAACGGATTTTATTAAGGGGTAGCTCGACGTTCATATCGATCTATTATGTGCCTCCCCATCTAGCATTGGGTAGACCTCATACAATAACTGTCCTAGTTCTACCGTATCTTTTGTTTCATTTCTTCTGGAACAATCACAAAAACTTTTTTGATTATGGATCTACTACCAGAAATTCCATGCGTAATCTCAGCATTCAATGTGTATTCCTGAATAATCTCATTTTTCAATTATTCAACCATTTCATTTTACCAAGTTCAACGTTAGCCAGATAAGTCAACATTTATATGTTTCGATGCAACAACAAGATGTTATTTGTAACAAGTAGTTATGTTGGTTGGTTAATTGGTCACATTTTATTCATGAAATGGGTTGGATTGGTATTATTCTGGATACGGCAAAATCATTTGATTCGATCTAATAAGTACCTTGTGTCAGAATTGAGAAATTATATGGCTAGAATCTTTAGTATTCTCTTATTTATCACCTGTGTCTACTATTTAGGCAGAATGCCATCGCCTATTGGTACTAAGAAACTCAGAAAGGGAAGAAAGCGATATAGAAACAACTTACGAAACGAAGAAGACGAAACAGGAACAAGACAGATCCACTAAAGAAGACAAAGATAACCCGGTTACGAAGATTCTCATCTTGATATCCATCAAGGTAATTGGGAATTGGGAAAACTTAAAGAAGAGAAAACTTATTTTTGGTTTGAAAAACCTATTGTAACTTTTCTTTTCAACTATAAACGATGGAACCGCCCATTGAGATATTTAAAAAATGATAGGTTTGAAAATGCTATACGAAATGAAATGGCACAATATTTTTTATATAAAAAGTAATAAAAAATGAATACAAAAGAAAAATACAAGAATAGATAAGAAGAAATTCGTCCACCTCCCATATATTTAATCCCTTTACCTATAAAGAAACTAATAACACCAATCCCATTTATCATTCCATCAATTATATACCTATCAAAAAACTGAATTAGTTTAGCTAATTCTCTTACATTTCCAGTAAAAATATTAGTATAAAAAATATCTATATAACCACGATTATATGACCAGTTATATATCATATTTTTTATTAGGTCGAATAAAATTATCGTGCGGCGCTTCTTCACAAATGAATTGACTAAACTCAAATTCTATAGAGATGAACTAATAGATCATATAAAATGGATGCTATAAATAATCCAAAAAAGGCTATACTTACTGAAAAAACTGCATTTTTAAAAAAATCATAAAAATCCGAAGGCTCATTTTGATGGAAATTTTTTGTAGATGGAGTTAACCACTTTGACAATAGATCAGGGTCTAGTCCACCAAAATCAATTCTGATTGATCCAATCAATAAAGTAAATAATACCAATATGAGCATGGGAAATAATATAGTATTGTCCGACTCATGAGGATAGGTGTAAGTATATTTTTCCTAAAGTAAGTACTAAAATATCATACTCTATTTTGAAATTTTTTTAATTTGATATGTATTTTTTGAAAAAAAAGAAACTTTAGCATTCATTGTTGAAAACAGTATTTTTTTTGCTTGGGGTACTTCTTTTCCCCATAAAGATATTGAATAGAAAGAACTATTTCTACCGCTACTGTAATTTTGAAAATGAATACGTAAATGTCCATCAAAGGTAAGTAAATACATTCGAAACATATAAAATGCAGTGAATCCTGCTGTAAATGAAACGATTATTGCGAAAATTGGTGAATACAACCAACTATCATTAAGAATTTCGTCTTTCGACCAAAAACAAGCAAGAGGTGGAATACCACAAAGAGAAAGTGAACCTAATAAAAAAGTAATTCTTGTAATTGGAATATATTTTGTTAACCCTCCCACAAGAACAATATTTTGACTTTTATCTGGTGAAAATCCAACAATGGATCCAGAACAATAAAGCTTTCGAATAGGCATGAGTGATCAAATGAAATAAAGCAGCCCTATAAGAACCTATACCCAGAGCTAATATAATATAACCCAATTGAGACATGGTAGAATTAGCTAAACTTCTTTTAATATCTCTTTGAGCAAGAGCCAAAGTAGCTCTTAATAATACTATTATTACACCTATTAAGGAAATAAGATTCATTATGTAAGGTATGACTATGAAAAGAGGAAGAAGACGAGCTACAAGAAAAATTCCTGCTGCTACCATAGTAGCAGCATGTATAAGAGCCGAAATGGGAGTGGGTCCTTCCATAGCATCGGGTAACCATATGTGAAGAGGAAATTGTGCAGATTTAGCAACTGCGCCGAGGAATAAAAAAAAGCACAAAGAGTAATAAATAAAGAATTTACTTCATTATTATGAATTAATTTAGTAACTATTTCAAACAAATCTCGAAATTCTAAACTACCCGTTATCCAATAAAATCCTAAAATTCCTAATAATAAACCAAAATCCCCTATACGATTGGTTACAAAAGCTTTTTGACAAGCACTTGCGGCAATTGGTCGTGTGAACCAAAAACCTATTAACAAATAGGAACACATTCCTATAAGGTCCCAAAAAATATAAATTTGTATTAAATTAGAACTAGTAACTAATCCCAACATAGAAGTATTGAAAAAACTCATATAAGCAAAAAATCTCAAATATCCTCGATCATGAGACATATAATTATCACTATAAATAAGAACCATGATTCCAAAAGTAGTAGTTAATATTGGCATAATAGAAGTAAGCAGATCAATCAAGTGTCCGAACTCTAAAGAAAAATCATTATTGACAGTCCAAGAGCATAGATATTGATAGATAAAATTTCCGTTTATTTGCTGAATAGAAAGATTAACAGAAAATACCATAGCGATAGTTAACATCAAAACACTCGGGAAAGGCCACATACGTCGAATATTTTTTGTTGCTGCAGGAATAAGTAGAAGTCCAAATCCTATTAACATAGTAATAAGAAATGGAAGAAAAGATATTATCCATGCATATTTATATGTATGTTCCATTGAAAACACAAATTTTCGTTTTTTTCTTATAACTATTTCCGATTCACCAATTTTTATTGCTTTTCAAGAAAACAATAAAAAAATGAAATCTTAAATATTCTTATTTTAAATTTTTCTTATTTTTTTTAGATATTTCAAAATTTTGAAAAAGTTATAAATTGTTGCTTAAATGCTTTGTCCAAATAGCTCGATATAGAGTCATTTTTTAGTTATTAATTTTTTAACTAAAATATTCATTTTTGAAGTAGAAAAATATTTTTTTTATAAAAAAAGAGAAGGAGAATATGATATTAAATTTTTTTACCACTAGACTAGAATTGTATTCTAGTAATATATAACCATATCATATACTATAGTAAGCGAAGAAAAAGTAAGAAAAGTAAGCAAAGTAAGCAAAAATAACTATACCAATATCAGTAGAATATGGATATGGATATATAGTTTGCATCAATAAATCAACTAACTCTTCTAGTGATTTTTTTAAATTACCTAGTTTCTAATTTTTATGAAATTTATTGATTGGATTTCAATCCAATAAGATAAGAAAATATCAGAAATCTTATAAAAATCCTTACTTCTTATATTCTAGAACTGAATAAAAAAACATAAAATGAAAGTTCCTTTTCTTAGCTAACGAAATGTCTTGTTTAACATATTAACTACTAGAAAATTCCTTTAAAAAATTTTCTTTCTTTTCTTCTATTTTTTCCTAGTTTATTATATATGTAACACACATGTATATATAAACAATATATTTGTATAAAAAAAAAGATTATCGACGAAATTAAATATAATATAAAAAATGGCTAAAACTAAAAAAACAATCCATATAGATCAATACATGTCTTTCACATACAACAATAAAAAGGAAGAACTCTTTTTTTATGGAGTTCCAAAAAAACGTACTTCTATATCAAAAAAACGTATTTGCAGAAATATTTGGAAGAAAAAAGGAAATTTAGTTGCACTAAAAGCCTTTTTTTAGCAAAGTCAGTTTCTACGGGAAATTCAAAAAGTTTTTTTGCTCAACAAACAAATAAGAAAATCTTGGAATAATTTGAATTCCTTGATTTAAAGAACTTTTCTATATATAGAATATGCAAATTTTTCACTAACTTATGTATTTATTTACCTCCTCAAGATTAGTTAGAACTAGCAGAAAGATAAGTTAATATTTGACATAAAATAGCTGCTAGTTTGGTTCTAAGTAAACTGTAATTATAATGAATATTAAAACTATTTTATTATATGTCTATCCCAAGATCAAATGAATTTTTTTTTGTTTACATTTACTAAGTATTATTCTATATTTAAATTATGTACATAACAAGTAACAAATATTAATACACTAATACACTAAATACATTAAAAAGTAGACTAAAAACAAGACTTTTAGAAAACAAGTCTTTTAATTTCTAATTTCGTTTATTAAATTTAGTAATTATATCTTGATATGTATAAAATCATCCTATTTATTTAATTTATATTTATTTTTTGATAAAAAAGATCTTTCTAAGTTTTCTAAGTGTTATTAAAAATGAAAAGAATACTTTAGTTTAAACAAAAGAGTTTAAAAGAACCCTTATTCATCCATTACCTAAAGGATAACTATATCGGATTCTAGAATCTACATCTAGACGATTCAACATGAATTGACTATTATTATATTAAGCAAGCCGCTATGGTGAAATTGGTAGACACGCTGCTCTTAGGAAGCAGTGCTAGAGCATCTCGGTTCGAGTCCGAGTAGCGGCATACTCTAAAAGAGATAGAATGGATTTTATAATGTATTTAATTCCCTATTTCAATTCTGTAATGAGACCCTTTTTATGTATGATATTTACGACTTTAGAACTTATATTAACTCATCTCTCTTTTTCGATCGTTTCAATTGTGATTGCGGTTCATTTGATGATTCTATCAGTTCAAAGAAATCATCGGATTACGCCATTCGTCGGAAAAGGGAATGTTAGCTAATTTTTTTCTCTAACAGGACTATTAGTTATTCGTTGGATTTCTTCGAGACATTTTCCATTAAGTAATTTATACGAGTCATTGATCTTCCTTTCGTGGAGTTTTTCCATTATTCATATGGTTTCCAAGCTATGGAATCATAAAAATGATTTAAGCACAATAACCGCGCCAAGTGCCATTTTTACTCAAGGTTTCGCTACATCTTGTCTTTCAAGTAAAATGCATCAATCAGCAATATTAGTACCTACTCTACAATCTCAGCGGTTAATGATGCATGTAAGTATGATGTTATTGAGCTATGCGGCTCTTTTATGTGGTTCGTCATTATCAGTCGCTTTTTTAGTCATTACATTTCGGAAAACATCGATATTATTTTTAGAAGCAAAAATTTATTAATATTAATTAAGTCATTTTTCTTTAGGAAGATTGAACACTTGAACGAAAAAAGAAGTGTTGTTAAAAGCACTTCTTTTCTTTCATTTCTAAACTATTATAAATATCAATTAATTCGGCGTTTGGATTATTGGAGTTATCGTGTTATTAGTTTAGGGTTTATCTTTTTAACCATAGGTATTCTTTCTGGAGCAGTATGGGCTAACAAAGCATAGGGTCTTATTGGAATTTGGACCCCAAGGAAACTTGGGCATTTATTACTTGGACCATATTCGCGATTTATTCACGTACTAGAACAAATCAAAGTTTGCACGGTATGAATTCGGCACGTGTAGGTTCTATAGGATTTTTTATAATTTGGATATGCTATTTTGGGATCAATCTATTAGGAAGAGTTCTACATAGTTGTGGTTCATTCACATAAAATCTAATTAAATTGTAGAAATTCCATGCGGAATAAGTAAGACATATATAACGAAAATTTGTGTGAGTTTTTAAGAACTGTTTGAATCTTAATTCAAACAGTTCTTAAAAACTTGGGATACATCTTTCTAATTCACTTTATTATTATTTTTTCTGTTGTACAGCGAATAGTTTCAAAAATATTATAATTTTCAATTATAAGACTTTCTATCTCATTAAGAAAAAAAACTATCTACGAAAATAATTAGATAGCATAGCTTGTATCTCGTCAACTGATAAAGAAAGAATGAAATCGGGATAAATACCAATTCCTCTTATGGGTAAAAGGATACAGATTGAAACAAATAGTTCTCATGGTCCAGAATCCACGAGATTTGAATTTAGAACATTGAAATGTATCCACAGAACATTTGTCGTAACATAGATAACAAATAAATAGGAGTTAATATCATTCCAATTGCCATTACAAGGGTAATTAATATTTTTGGAATTGAAAGATATTTTGGACTGGTAATTAGTCTAAAAAACACTGCTAATTCCGCAACAAAACCACTCATTCCCGGCAATGCAAGAGAAGCCATCGAGAAAATACTAAACATGGTAAATATTTTTGGCATTGGAATGGATATTCCCCCCATTTCGTCGAGATAAACAAGACGTATTCTATCACAACTCATTCCTACCAAGAAAAAAAGTGCAGCGCCAATAAATCCATAAGAGAGTATTTGTAAAATGGCTCTGTTGAGTCCCATGTCGGTTATAGAACTAATTCCTATAATTGTGAAACCCATGTGTGATACAGAAGAATAGGCTATTCTTTTTTTTGATTGCGTTGACCAAACGAGGTTGAAGCTGCATAAGTTATTTGGATTTCCCTTTGCAAAACCCTAACCCTAAAATTAATTACACAGCCGCCATTATCTTTCTTCCGTCCAACGATTGAGATTGCACGCATCGATGTGGACATTTTATAGAAAACTTCCTACCTGAAAATTGAAGCTCTTTCTCCCTTGAGTCCATCGCTACCAATCGATCATCCATTGGTGGACCACGATGGTGGCAATTAGGAGATGAACAACATGACTTCTTGGCCAAATTCGAGCAAATGGTGGCATTAGATGAGACGACATTGATGCTAGGAGATGTGGTTGGGCTAGGCGAGGCGACGGCGTGAAGGCGATGGCGTCCGATCGAGCGATGTGGCGGCGACGAATGATAATCACGGTGATAATGGGTTCGTTTTAGCAGCCTCGGTTTTAGAGGGAAGGTAATTAAATTTAAATTTAATTAAAAGTTAATTGTAATTTAATTATTTCAAATGTTCATTAATTCGTATCTTCTCCATACAAGGTTGAAATGGAATGCGACGAGTTGCGTTGCGATCATATCTGCAAATTCTAAAAGGAAGTGTGGATTAAGGATCTTAAGGCTAATTTAACACCAGAGGGGGGTCAATAGTTTTTGATGGATTCTAAGACTTATATGGACTAATTTAAAAATTATAATATAAAAAAATGCAGAACTTAATCACAGAACAATCACAGAATTAAACATAGATCCAGAAAGTAAATAAAAAGCAGTAAAAGGAAAGAATACACCGGATTTTATATTGGTTCGGAGTTACCCTACATCCAATCTGTGACAAGGTAAATACCTCATACAGATTTTTATTATACCAATGTCGAGATTACAATCGTCAATTTCAAAAGGCCTTGAGGTACCCTCCTGTCTTCGAGTCTGGGGCAAACTCCTTTGATTTACGGGACACAAGATCACCCAATCCGATAAATATACCTTTATCAGATTTAGGTTCAAATTTATCTAAATTATCTTTTGTATTAAGAATAAAACACTTACTACCAAAAACTTTAAAATAAGATACTATGGGTTTCTTATTGTAAAGTAATTCATATGGTGTTTTATTAGTTAATGGTCTAATTATAATCCTATTTAATATATAACAAGACGTAGCGGCTACTTCAGCCCAAAAGTTTTTAGGTAAGTTACTATCAGAAAGCATTGTTCTAGCACACTCTTGAATCGTTCTATTCTTACATTCTACCACTCAGTTTTGTTGTGGAGTTCTTGGAAAAGAGGAATTATGAGTATTTTTTATTACAGAAATTCTCAATATTTTTATTTTCAAATTCTCCACCGTAATCACTACAAAAAAATTTTATTTTTAAAGAAATTTGATTTTGGATTCTTTTAGCAAAATTTTAAATGATTCAAAAGCATCAATTTTAAGTTTAAGAAAAATTGTCCAAGTATATCTAGAATAATCATCTACAATTACAAAAGCATATTTATTGTGATTAATTAATTGAACTTGAGATGGTCTAAATAAATCTAAATGAAGTAATTCTAGAGGTTTAGAAGTAGAAATCATATCATTTAATTTAAATGAACTTTTCTTAAGTTTTCCTAATTGGCAAGCATCACATATACTATCTACATTAAAGTTTAACTTGGCAATACCTCTAATTAAGACAAGTTTTGATAACCTAGATAACAGTTTGAAGTTTAAATGACCAAATCTTTTATGTCAAATCCAAGGGTCACTTGTATTAGTCAAAGCACATAAGTTATCATTTGAAACTTTCATACTAAGGATGAAAAAAATTTCTTCCTAATTCCTTCAAAGATAATATTTTACATATTATCTTCGATGTGACACTTATCTTTTCCAAATTTAATTTTATATCCTTTATCACTTAGTCAAGAAATTATGTTTTAAATTCCTAACTAGCAAAATATCAGAAATAGAAGGATTTTTAGAATTACTGACATTGCTGATGCCAATCACATATCCTTTTGAGTTATCTCCAAAGTTGACCAATCCACCATCTTGATACATAATATCATTGAGTATCTCAGGATTTCCAGTCATATGCCTTGAACAGCCACTATCAAGTATCCATTTATCTTTCTCAATTTGCACAGTTTGTTCATCAGTTGTTGTTTCTTCAAAAGCCATGTAACATGTCTATTCCTGCATAACAAACCAATTCGGTAGATAACTTGATTTTTCATAAAAACTATATGCAGACTTATGGTACTTTGATGAAATGCATAAATTTAAACTAGTATTAACAAAATTTCCTAAAAATGCCATTTTTAACTTTTCAAGTTTCATATATGAAAACTATGAAAACATATGCTTTGATACCAATTGAAAGGGAGTGTGAATTAAGGATCTTAAGGCTAATTTAACACTAGAGGGGGGGTTAATAGTGTTTAATGGATTCTAAGACTTATATGGACTAACTTAAAAATTATGATATAAACAAATGTAGAACTTAATCACAGAATAACCACAGAATCAAACACAGATGTAGAAAGTAAATAAAAAGCAGTAAAAGGAAAGAACACAACGGATTTCATACTAGTTCGGAATTACCCTACATCCAGTCTTGTACGAAGGCAAACACCACATATAGATTTTTATTATACCAATGTCGAGATTACAATCCTCAATTTCTAAAGGCCTTGAGGTACCCTCCTGTCATCGAGTCCGGGGCAAACTCTCTTGATTTATGAGACACAAGATCATCCAATTGATTTCTAGGCACAACCATACCTTATAAAGAGACTCAATAAAATTTTAATTACAAATTAATCATATAACTCTAAATAGAACTTTGATCTTCAAGAGAGGACAGAGAATCAAACAAGAATGAGATTATAATTTGATTCACTTGAGAATTTGGTAGAATTTTGACACGATCTTAAAAATATAAAATGTTTAGAATATGGATTTATGGAGAAGAAGGAGTGAAGAAAATAATAAATTAGTTGGTTAGAAAAACTCGTTTGTAAAGGCTATTTATAGACCAGTTACGGTCATAATCATTCATGAAGAGATTTAAACAAATAGACACTTCTTTTGAAAATTGAAACTTTTAAATTTAACGGCCACCATGTCGACATGGGGAATCCCATGATAACGATATCCCTTAGTTAAAAACAATGCAATTTTTTTTGAAAATGGTATTGGAAAGAAAACAAGATAAAATGATTTTGGAGTAAAATAAACTAATTTTCATATGTTTTAAAATAAAGAAAGTAGAAAAATATATTTTTAGAATGTATATATAAATTTGATTTTAAATCTCAAGTGTATATATATATTAAAGAATATTAAAAATCAGAAGATAGTTTTAAAAAACAAATGAAGTTTAAAACAAGAGTTTATTTAAAAACAAAAATAAAGAATATTTTAAGGCTAAAAGATCCTTTTGAAAATATTTGAAAAGATAATTTTTAAGGCTAAAACATTTTGAAAAAGCAGTTTTGAAAATCATTTTTAAAAACCATCTTGAAGTAGTTTTGCAAGCTTCTTCCTGTAGAAGAACTCATCACATCAGGACTCAAGAACTTGTACAAAACCAGGATATTCGTCGGTTTATAAGTCTCTTGTCATAGGTTTGTAAGTTACTTGTCGTGAGTTTGTAAGCCACTAAGAAGGTAGAAATGGGTTCCATCCCAAATAAAATTTGGAATGAAGATTTCCATGCAATTATGAAGTTTTAAAAAAACTAGACACTTATCTTGAAATCTTGATCTTGATAATCATGAGTCTTCAAACTTGATTTCTTCATTCTTGATCTTTATACTGTACAATCTACAATAATCAGTACCTGCCATATATATATCCTGCATAATAACATTCATATATATATCTAGACAATAGTGTTAGTATATAAGTTATAATAAAATAAGTTACAAAGGTTGTCATCAAAACCACTATCTACAGTTCCTAACAAAGTCTACGTCATGGGATTGGATTGGTGATGATCGGAGCTAGTTGAATGTTTCGCTAAATTCGAATGTCATTCAAATTCATATGAAACTAGAACGCTTCAGCGATTACTGGAATTTCGGTGAGTTAAATTCGCTCTTTTTAGTTAAACAGTAGGTTACATAGTTGTTAAAAATTGTTGGATGTTTAGATGATTTACTGCTTTATCATTTGGTTTGGATTTATTCCCGCTCTGGAGCAGATGACCTTTTAAACATACCTTCCTAGTAGCGAATGACCCATATTATACGATTAAATATTATTTGTGATGCATGGAAATAGGTTGGAGGGATCCAATGGGATTCCTCACCACTGTTGATTTTATTTACATATATATGTGCTAATATGTATGAGTTATGATGCAGGAGGACATGTTGGAGGGATCCAACATGATTCCTCGCTATGATTATTTTTCAATAATATTCCTATTATGTGATTATTGAATATGAAGCCTGATCATTGACGCTATTGGATATGACATTGTTATATGTTCAAAAGTTGAAAACTCTATATTGATAGAACATTAATGTCAATATAGGTTAAGTGCTTTGGTGATTGTTGGCCTAAATTTAGTATTTTGAAAAATACTACTAATTATCATTTGGTTTTGGAAATGGTTGTGTTTTAAAGAATTATTTCAAATCTAATGTAACGACTCATATATTTAACTATTTTAAATTATTAAATTAATATAATTATGGAATAAAAATGGTTAGAAACAAAAATTTAACGATTTATTGATGTATTTATTGAATATGAACATTAATAAAATTTTGAACTAACTAATTTCGAAGATTTTGGCGATAACAGTTATCGAAATGAAGTTCTATATAGTTAATATGTTGTAATCAATAGCTTGAATTCAATAATAATGTTGTATTACTATAAAATGGAAATAGTTATTTTATTATTTGAACTTGTTTCAAAAGTAAAATTTATAATTTAAACGACTTATATTTCAATTATAGTGATTTATTGAATAATTTAATTGCTTAAATTTAGTATTGAAAATTATTTGAATAATTGAATTTCATATAAATGAAAATGATCTTAAAAGTTGATTTAAATTTATTTAAACAAGAATAAAGGTTAGCTTTTAAAATTGAATTCAAAAGTGAATAAATAGAAATTGGGAACTCTATATTTTAATTAACGATTAAAAATAGCCATTTTAGCCACTGTCTCGCCTTTTGATGAAACCAGTGAAATGTTGTTTAATGTCTGGTCGAACGAAGGCAGCAAGGTGTTCGGCACTTGAGGCGGAGGCATGAGGCGACGTGGCGCACACGATGGTGCTGGTGGATCAATATCCTGTCCAACAAAGGTGGACACGCATGAAATGTTGTTCATATGGGGTTGGGCTTGATTGCCTGGTGCGGGATGAAGTACGGGAACGAGAGGAGCAGGTAGCGTTTCTTTTTTTTCAATTTTGTTAATTAAAGTTTAAAATCTATATTATATTAATAAATTGGATAACTTCTCCGTACGAGGTCCGTTTTGAACAAAACGAATTGTGTTAAGATCGTATCGACGAAGGCTACATCATGAAGTTCGTTTGGGATTCATTTGAAGCTAAAAAAGTTTTCAGTTTCAAATAAAAAGTGAGTATTTTATAACGCATAAAAATGATTAAATTATTTTTATGTTAGTTAAGTTGAAATTTTGAAGTGATTTGAATTTATTGATTGTTGTTTTGTAAAAATTTAACTGACATGGAAATCGATATAGAAAGATATATGTTAGAAATTTTGAACTAATAGTTAAATTGAAACTGGAATTAAACTGATAGTTAAATTCTTAATTAATGATAATTGGTTAATTGTTGTGATATATTGACGGTTTTGGGAACGTTGATCGTTATGGATGCTATTGATTGATATTTGGATGATTTGGATGTTTATTTATTTTATATATCTTGGATTACCTGTAAATTATTATATAGTATATTAAACTGTAAAACGGGGTATTTTGAATAAATTAAGAAATAGGTTGAAATGATATATACTTATGACATTTATTTTGGATTAAAATGATATATATCCATCCCTAAATTAAATTGAAACAATTGATTCACTTGGCCATAGGATAGAAAATTATATATGGACGCTGAATTTGGTTAAATTAAATTATTTTAAAATTCCTTTGATTTGAAATTATTTAAATGATTTGATTTTAAGAAGTAAAAATCGAATTTATGGAAATCGAATTACTTTCGAACTTGAGCTCGAAATGTTGAAATTTAAATTTGGTAACAGGAATTGTTTAAATAATCGAAGTTGAGATTTTGATGTTATCATCGGAATATGATTTGAATTTCGGAAATTGACTTGTCTTAAAAGCTTGGACTTTTATTCGAACTTTGAATATGGCTAAGTAAAAGAAATTTAAATCGATATTTCAAAAATTGAGCTTTGAATTGAATTATTTTAAAGATTTGGACATTGAACTGAACATCGAAGTTTTGAATTAAATGATTTAAACGAATAATTTGAAATCGAAATCGACTTAAATTGAAATAGGAATCGTAGATGATTTGAATTGAAAGTGGAAGGGAATTATTTTGAAGATTTGAATCTTAAATTGGATATTGAAATAAAATTTGATTTAAGTGATTTAAATTGAAGTTCTGAAATCGAAATCGAATTTATGCAAACCGAAATGGTTTAAATTTAAGATTTGAATTGAAATTTGTTCAAACTGGAACTGAATTGAAATTGGAATTGGAATTGAATTGATTTGAAATTGAAATAGTAATTGATTTGAAATGAAACTGGAATTATAGCCAAATTTTCGACTTGAAATCAGAATTGAAACGATTAAATTGAAATTGAAATTGAAATTAGATTGATTTGAATTGGAAAAATTTGGAAATGGATCAGTTTAACTTTTAAACTATTTTCAAATAGATTATTTTAATATAAAATGTTTAAAACCTATCTTTTAAATATTCAAATCATTTTGATTTCAAGCTATTTTATTATATAAACCATTTTTAATATTCAAACTATTTTATATTAAACTTTTTAAACTTTTTAAATTATTTCAAACTATTTAAACTACTTCCAAAAAATTCAAACTGGTCAAGGTTGGAATGTTTATATTTAAATCGTTGATTTAAATACGAAATGGGTTAATTTGAAGTTAAAACCCAAATGAAAATTCGAAGCAATTTTGAATTGGAACTGAAATCAACATACTAAGACGAAAATGATATCGAATTGAGGTAGTATATTTTGAGTAAATATGATGATTTCGAAATGACTTTGATTTTGAAGCGAATATGATATTTTGATATCAAGCAAAAATTGTTTTTTAAATGTAAAAGAACCGACCGGTGTGTAAAACAACGTTTGGTTGTTAAAGAGGACGGGGCCTCTTATTGGTATACTCTTTGTCAATATTGGAACCACTTTAACAACTGTGTGCGTGGAGGAGACTCTAGAACAAAGTGATTGGATTTGGCGACGTTTGCTGGATTTGCAGAACGAGAATGATGATGGATAGACCCTGGCACTTGTGCCAATTAGAAATGACTAAAACATGATGGCTTGACTGAGCCAAGCGGGTTAGCTACCCCTAGCGGATTTCTGTTCTTTGATATTCTTGGACTCGGTCTATATTATCCCTATTGCTGTTGGTTTCGATTGGTGTACCTTGATTTGAGATAGCCTCCCTTTGACAAGATATAGGATGGATGTATGTGGTGGATGATCGTGGCTACGATTCGTTACCACCAGCCCGGCGACCCGAACTGGTAGTATCCTACTTGGGCATTGCCTCACGTGCCTTGTCATACTTTTATCCTAATACGAGATTCCTATTGGTTTAGTATTGTCGTATCATGAGGCATCCCTATCTCCTAACGTTATACTAGAGCGTTATATGCAAACTGTATGATAATGCTTAAAAACGAGTTAAGGGAGATTAATGTAAAGCCTTAATGCTAAGAAAAATATTTATTTTACTAATTAGACATTATATGTGTAGCGTATTCTACTACATATAAATATTTTGATGGATCCTTAAGAGATGGAAAATCTCGTAACATCTCTTGTGTTATTGCACGCGTATTATACACTGGATAGGAGATGTGAAATCCCGTAAACATCTCTGATACTATTACACTCATGTTATTTGATATCGATTTGACCCTCATGAGGATATTTTAGTCCCGACTCGAGTGTTTTTGCCTTTTCATTACACTTGGGTCAGTCCTGAGTTTTTCAGTGCATTGAAGATTATTCTTTGGAGGACGAAGACGGAGATTTAGTATATTATTACTATTATTATTCCCTGCATCATGATGTTCTGCTGCATTGTTTTATTTGACCCTGTTGTATATATAACTCTGGTAAACTTTGTGTAAATCATAATCAAATGTATAGTATAAATAACTTCATGAACTATTTATTTGATTATTATATTTTGTCGTTCCGCTGAAAGATTCCGTGTTTGTTTTCTTCTTCTTTTCTTATTTTTCTCAATTAACCCCAATGATTATCCATGTTCTGGATTGTTTAATTTGAACATGTGTGGATTATTGTTGATTTAAACATTCCAAAATGTCGGTTGTCATAGTTGGTACCAGAGCTTTGGTTTAGCGATAATCTTAGCATTATGGGGTTTGACTGATTAGAGATAGGGTAGTAATAACCTAGATTGAGTTGTTTTGAGCGTATATATATGAGAGCGCGTACTTGTTAATGTTAATAAAAATTGTTTTATATTGTGTTTACTTACCAGTTGAGTTGTTTATAAATTCTAGTCGGTGCGTGGGACGCCACGCTGTCGATAGGAGTTTCTAAACACTTAAACGAGACAAGTCGACAGAATATTGTTTTAAAATAGGGTAAATGAAATAATTTGTATTTTATGTATAATATGATCATTCATGAAATTATTGTTAGGAGATGATGATATTTAGTTATCAACGATTATTGGTTGAATTAAAATAAAACGAATAGTTTGTGAATTTTATTCACAAAGAATTCGATAATTAAATTGAATTGAAATCTATTTACAATAAAAATTGCTTGAAATAAAAAGATGTAAATTATTGAAATATTTTTCATAATAAAGAAATGGAATTGTATAAGCTATATTATAAATAAAAGGATTAAAAATTGAGAATTTTAGAACTTAAATCCCTTTGTTTCCAAAAATTGTTTTCAAAGCCTTCAAAATTAATAATAATAATAATTGAAAGTGTTTTTGACTAGAAATATATTTAGAAATTATTTTTGAAAGAAATAAAGCATGAACTCGCTTTAGTCGCTGGGAAATAATTCTGTAGATGATTGTAGCATCGATGGTATTCGTATTTGAGTTTCTAAGTGAGAATCGCTACCAAAAGAGTTTATTTCGGATAAAATAAGTTTTGATTATGAAAAATATTTCAACCATGATTCAATAAATATATGAAAATAGTTTTGAACTTATACATTGAAAATAGTATAGATAAAAATAAGCTATAACTTATATATTTGAACAAAAATGTGAAAATTAAATTTTAAAATTATTGAATATTTTGGTTAGCAAACAAAAGAAAAGTTGAATTTGAGAAATGAAATTAAATAATTAACTTAATAAATGTTAAATAAATTGAGTTAGTAAAAAGAAGAAAATAAAATGAAGTTTAACTCAAGAAGCTTAAATAAAAGTGAATTGTATTTGAAATGAATTAGACAAAATACTAAATTGAAATTTTAAGTGAAAAAGTTGGTACAATTTATAAATTTGAGATATATTAAGATTTTTATTTTTATTTTTTGGAATGTGAATGATAAGAAAATTTAAAACAAAGTTAAATATAGTAAGTAATAGATTAAAATTAAGTGAAGTTTAACTTAATATAAAATAAATTGTATTGGATTTGAATGAACTAGATAAATTAGTAAAGTGAATTAATTCCACTTAAGCTATAAAATGAATTAATAGAATGTATATGAACTTGAATTGTAAAATGAAATGTAAATTGAATTGTGAAAGAAATTGAATAAAAATAAATGAGTGTAAGTACAATTTATATGAGTAATTGAATTTGATTTAAATTGCATGTAAATGAATTGAATGCAAATAAAATGAATTTCAATAAAATCGAACATTGGCTAATTGAATATGAAATAAATTAATGAGATAAACTAAAAAGTGGAAGTTTACTTAAGAGAAGGTAAATAAATTGATTATAAAAAAAAGGAAATTATTAATATGGATTTGACCTATAAAATAAAATTTGCTTACGTAAAATTAATGATAAACTAATGAAGTGAATCATTTTATAAAATAAAATTTATTTAATATGAACTTGAATTTATAAAATGAACCAATGAAGTGAATCGTAGAATTAATACGAACTTGACGTATGAAAAATAAATATGAAATGCATTTTATAAAATGGTTGTAGTAGACTTAAATGTTTATGAATGGTTTATAAATGATATTAGTATAAAAAGAATATACTGAGTGGTAATAAAATTTAATTCAGATAAGGTTAGATGGAATAAATTTTATAAATTGATTCACAAATGAATTTGTATGAAACATGTTAAACAAAAAGTGAAACAATTGGAATTTAACAAATTGAATTGAATAAATTAAATGTGAAGGAAATAAATTTAAATAATTTGACGTAAACCAATTAAATGTAAATAAAAATTGAATGTTAATAAGAAATGAAGTATACAAATTAAATTTTGACATTGGATAATGTAAATTCATATAGTGATGAGTTAATTGGATGAATATTAACAAGTGTGAACGGTTTCTTTGGTTGTAAATCATCGATTTTATTGTTTTGGCTGCATATGATTGTTTTGTCATGTTTGGTGCTTGCGTTTGTGTTTTGTGTGTTTGACCAAATGGAATATTCTCTAGTAGGAAGAGTGTATTCATTCTGCGTGATATCCCATGATTCAAAACAATTAGATTGCATATAGATTCTCATACGAGTAGACCAATAATTATAGTTTAAACCATTAAAGAAAGGAGGTCGTGCAGTGGATTGACCTTCAATAAAACCAGTATTAGTGGTGTTGTTTTCCATATTAGCAAGATATCAGATAACTTTGTAACGGTTATAAGATGCCTTGCTATGATACCAAATGAAAGTTACTGCTGTGGCTAGCTATCACTTAGGATCGTCTAATATGGAATATAATTAAATATAAATGCGAAAATAGATGATAATAGCAAAGTAAATAAAAATGAGAACACCAGTAATTTTTATACTGGTTCGAACTTCCCGTTCTACGTCTAGTCCCAGACTTCCTTCTGGAATTTCTTACAATAACCCTCTCTTAACTCGGAGGAATAGATATACAACACCTGAATAACCAAACAGGATTTTTCCGCCTCTAACAACCGAAAGAGGACTTTACCCGCCTGAACAACCGAACAGGATTTCAACAGTTTCAATAGAATTGCTTTGACACTTTGTGTTCTTAATAACACTGATTTGTCTTTGATAGTACAACCTTCCTATAATCTTTCCTCAAGTATGTATGTGTGTATAAAGATTTAGAAAGGAAAATATTGCTTGGAATCAAAGAATAAGTTAATTGTTTCAGAGATTCAAGCAAAATATGAAAGTTATGATTGCTTTTTAGAATACAAAGATAGTAGAAAGTAAGATCAGAAAGTAATCAGAAAATTGGTTATTTGTGGAGTGGATTTTGTGTGTTTATATAATAGATAAAGAGATGCAATCATTCATGAAGAGTTATGATCAACAGAAGCATCCATTACTCTTCATAATAGAACGTGACTCTTGGCAAAAGGAAGTGTCTTTTCGCAAAAAATGACTGTTGTAGAATTCAGTCGACTGGGGAAAAACGGTCGATCGACTGAATATTCAAAGATAATAAAAAACAGTGCATATCTATGTACAGTAGGTTGTTTTATAGATATTCAGTCGGCTGGTCGATTTTGTTCAGTCGACTAAATTCTTTTAATAATCAAAAATCACTACAGCTCATTTGGTTAGAGCGCTTTCCTTCTAAACTGGTGACTTGGGTTCGAGCCCTGCTCCATGCATTTTTTGAAAACTTGATTTTGATTAAAATATGCATGCAAGTTTATTTGAATGTGAATGATGATTATTGAGGAAAGATTTTAACAAAGCACTAAACTGGACTCTATATACATATTTGATGGCCCTTGTTAAAATATATATAACTATACAAACTATATATTAAGCCGATGAGCCTGGATGTTATCGTAGTCGTAGATTCGTGAACTGTTGTGTCTTGTCAGCAATCAAAAACTATGATCCAACAATTAATTTAATGAATTCGATTAAAATTAACTGATTTTGAAAGGCCATCTTCTGCAAACGATCGAATTAGGCCTCGAAACTAGTTCCATTGTGTTTGGAATGTGGATAAAACATTATGAGCGCTAGGCGGCACACTTTGTTTGGAGTTCGGGAATTTAGGTGTGTATTGGATCGAAAACTTGTATAATAAGTCGTTTATTTCATTTTCGTTCTAACCCTAGATTTAGCCGCTCTCTTTATCAATTTAATGGCCAAAAATTGGCAACCTTCTCTCCTTGATATCTTCTAATCCATTCATCAGATTCAAAATCTTCCGAAAGCAAATTTGTGCACATCCAAAGGTTGATTCGTACCAAATTGTCTCGGATTCGCCAAGATCTGGCCTTGAATTCGCATGTGTTTTTCTTGGTTTTTGTGCGAACAAAGACGCAAGATGGTCGACACTTGGGCTAGAGGTGTGAGGCGACGTGGTGCACACGATAGTGATGGTGGGTCAATATCCAATCGAGCAAAGGTAGGGCGCGTGTGAAATGTTGTTCGCTTGGGGATGGGTTCGATTGCCTGGTGCAGGATAAGGCAAGGGAATGAGAGGAGCAGGTTGCGTTTCTTTTAATTTTTATAATTTTTTTTAGTTTTTGTTAATTAAAGTTTTAAATTTATATCGTATTAATAAATTGCAAAGCTTCTCCATGCGAGGTCCGTTTTAAACGAAATGAATTGCCTTGGGATCGTATCGACGAAGGCTATGTCATGGAGTTGGTTTGGGATTTATTTGAAGTTGAGAAAATTTTTAGTTTCAAATAAAAATGAGTGTTTTATAACTCTCACAAATGATTAAATTATTTTTATGTTAGTTAAATTGAAACTCAAAGTGATTTAAATTTATCGATTATTTTTTGGTAAAAACTTAACTGAAATGGAAATCGACATGGAAATTTACATGTTAGAAATTTTAAATTAATAGTTAAATTGAAACTGGAATTAAACTAATAGTTAAATTCTAAATCATCGATAATTGGTTAACTATTGTGATGTATTGACTGTTTTGGGAATGCTGATTGTGATGGATGCCATTGATTGATATTTTGGATGATTTGGATGTTTATTTATTTTTTATATCCTGTATCACCCTATAAATTATTGGACAATATTTTAAAATGTAAATCTTATTATTTCGAATAAATTAAGAAATAGGTTGAAATAATATATAACTATGACATTTATTTTGGATTAAAATGATATATATCTATCCCTGAATTAAATTAAAATAACTGATTCACTTGGCCAGGATAGAAATTATATACGGACACTAGATTTGGTTAAAATAATGATTTTAAAAAATGATTTAATTTTTTTAAAATGATTTGATTTTAAGAATTAAAAATCGTATTTATGTAAATAGAATTATTTTCGAACTTGAGCTCGAAATGTAGAAATTTAGATTTGGTAACAGGAATTGTTTATATAATCGTACCTGAGATTTTGAAGTTATAATCAAAATATGATTTGAATTTCGGAATTGATTTGTCTTAAAAGCTTGGACTTTTATTCGAACTTTGAATATTGCTAAGTAAAAGAAATTTAAATTGATATTTCAAAAGTTGAGCTCGAAATTGAATTATTTTAAAGATTTGGACATTGAACTGAACAGTGAAGTTAAATTTGATTTAAATGATTTAAACTGATACTTTAAAATCGAACTCTAAATCGATTTAAATTGAAATTGTAATTGAAGATGATTTGAATTGAAATTTGAAGGGAATTATTTTGAAGATTTGAATCTTAAATTGGATATTGAAGTAAAGTTTGATTTAAGTGATTTAAATCGATATTCCGAAATCGAACTTGAATTTCTGTAAACTGAAATGGTTTAAATTTAAGAATTGAATTGAAATTCATTCAAATTGGAATTGAATTGAAATTAACTAGAATTGAAATCGGAATTAAATTGATTTGAAATGAAATTGGAATCGAAGTTAAATTCGAATTGAAACCAAAATTGAATCGATTAAATTGAAATGGAAATTGGATTGATTTGAAGTAGAAAATTTGGAATTGGATTAGTTTGACTTTGAAACTATTTTCAAATAGATTAATTTAATATAAACTGTTTGAAACCTATCTTTTAAATATTCAAATTATTCCGATTTCCAAGCTATTTTATTATATAAACCATTTTTAATACTCAAACTATTTTATATTAAACTATTTTTCAAACTATTTAAACTATTTTCTAAAAATTCAAACTAGTCAAGGTTGGAATGTTTATATTTAAATCGTTGATTTAAATACGAATCTGGTTAAATTGAAGTTATAACCCAAATGAAAATTCGAAATAATTTTGAATTGGAACTGAAATCGAGATATTAAGACGAAAATGATTTTTAATTCAAATAGTATAATTTGAGTAAATATGATGATTTCGAAATGAATTTGATTTTGAAGCGAATATGATATTTTGATATCAAGTACGAACTGTTTTTGAAATGTAAAAAAACCAACCAGTGTGTAAAATGATGTTTGGTTATTAAAGAGACCGGGGCCTCTTATTGGCATACTCTATGTCAGTATTGGAATCACTTTAACAACTGTGCACATGGAGGAGACTTGAAAAGAAGTGATTGGATTTGGCGACGCTTGCTGGATTTGAAGAAAGAGAATGATGATGGACAGACTCCGGCACTTGTGCCAATTTGAAATAGTTAAAACAGGACGCCTTGACAGGGCCAAGCGGGCTAGCTACCCCTAGCGGACATCCTTTTTACGATTTTCTTGGACCCGATCCACATTATACCTCATGTTGTAGGTTTCGATTGGTGCACCTTAATTTGTGATAGCCTCCTTTTGACTCGATATGAGATGGATGTACGTGGTGGGCGGTCGTGGCTACGATGCGTTACCCCAGCCCTGCGTCCCGAACTGGTAGCATCCTACCTTGGGCATTGCCTCACATGCCTTGTCGTACAAACCATATACATATTATAGTATACTGAAACATATGTATATACTTAGCCATTTGTATTCCTGATATGCATGTGAACTTATTTTATGTATATGTAAGTATAATATATGTATATATAATAGATATGAATCCCAATAGTTGTATGTGTTTATACACACACATATGTTTATATTTGCGTTAGTTATCATATTATATCATTGGATGTATATACGATACATCCAAATAAACATTTGATTGAATTAATTTATATTATTAATTAACAAAAGCAATATAAATTTATATAAAATATTATTTTATGTAACTTCAAGATTGGATTTAGTGTAAACCATTAGACTTTATAGGTCGACTATGATCCAAACAAAGGCATCTTTTAAATCAGCTCATTTCACCGTTGTAGATTGGCTCAGTTGAATGGTATATGTCGTCAAATTAGCAACTTCAGGGCCAACTAATTAATCCTACGTATCCGATGGCTGTCCAGAAAGTAGTGTCCAAGCTTAGGGTTGAATAATCAAGTATTTTCCCATTCTTAGCTATCAGTCTGGCTCAGTTGGTGGAGTAAGTCCAAAAGGTTGGCCCAATAATAAAGGCCAAAATTAATCTGGGCCTTGGGCTGATTTTCAAACTAAGAATCGAAAATTAAAGAGATTTTTAAATTTAGACATTAAGTTTAAAATATAAGAGGATATTTATTATTGTTACAAAATAAATCCAAAAGTTTTCAAAATTGTTTTAAGAAATTAATTTATCATTTTTCAAAACCATATAAATATTTAATTAATTTGAATAATTATTTAATTAATCAAAATATACATATATGCAATGATGTATGTATATATGACTATGAGGGTTATATTTGAAATTTTATCTTAAATTGTTTAAGATAAATAAAATAATTATTTTTTAATTATTTAAATAATTTTATCAAAACGCTTAATTAAATATACTATTTATTTGCAGATATATATGTAAATAAAACTATAAATTTCATAGCTCAATAACTCAAAATGATTTGATCCCCTTAAAAGTGTTTAGAGAAATTAAACTAAATAAAATTGTGAAAATTACTAAATATTTAATTAAAATATTTATTTAAATAATTAATTAATCAAATGGCTAATTAACTAACATAAACATATATTTGATATATATGTGTGTGCATACATGAAACTATAAGTTAGTAGTTGAATATTCCTCTTAAATAGTTTAAGATGAATAAAATAAAATTTCTAAAATTTTAAATAAAATTTAATTAAATAAAGAGCCAAAAATTAATTAAATATGATTTAATTAATTAGGTTAAACTTAATTAAACATGATTTAATTAATAATATGCATTAGATTATTATTTAAATTAATTAAATTGTAAACTGTTATATATTGTGACGATCGTGACTTTTCGACTTACGAAAACCGACATCACTACGTCCACTGTACCAACTACCGAGAAATCGAAGGCCGGAAAACTGTACCGTTATGGTTAAAGAAGAGGTAGAAGATAGAAGAAGAAGGAAGAAGATAGAACAGAACAAAATGAAACAATAGAACAATAACAGAATCTCACAATCGCAGCGGAACAACATATAATAGATAAATGAATAATCTTTAGACAAAGAACTATATCAGTTATTACATTACATCACATCACATTACATTACATCATCAGAGTGTACAATAACAAACAACAACGAACGGCGGAAAAGAAATATTATATACTAGTAATACGCCATGCCATCCAGTTTGCCTCCAACAACTCCTGAATTCCAGAATATCCTGATAAACCTGACTCTAGACTGCCCGCGTGGAAATTGGTGGGCACCCAGAGTTTAGAAAGGAAACAATAAACTCCGAGTCAGTCATGTGACTGGTGTGAGAACTTAAAACATTTATCTTTAAAACAAAGTGCAGGATAATTTTTTTAAAATAGATTCGCAATGCTTTTTAGAAAATGAGACTACCATAAGGCCTGCTACACACACACACACACAATGCAAACGCAGAATCGGAGGAGATTTCTCCTTATGATAGTCAAAGATTCTTGATATGCATTAAAAAGAAACATTTGATATTATTACTAGTGCATAGTGTAGGAAAATTATTTCGAAAGTAAAGATATAAATCTTAGCCAGCATAGGCATTCCGCACTTATGCCTACTATAGCTACCATCCGAACAGTGGGGCGCCATCATAAGTGAATGATAGGTTCTACAACTAAAACCATACAAGATCGTATTGTTTCTTTGGATTTCCAACAAATGGTCAGGCCAAGGAACTTCCCATTGCCACATGGGTACGCCTCTGGAAAGACTGTTAGGAACTGAGTTGATGATGTTTTGATGACAACAACCTTATATAGTTATTATACTTTACTTTATAAAATATGTACTAACAATTCCATATAGATATATATATATGTATGTATGTATGTATATAGGAAGTATATGCAGGTATCATTGAAGACTGATCAGTATAAAGACTCAAGCATCAAGATGAAGATTAGAGATTCAAGATTCAAGACTCTAGAGAATCAAGATTTCAAGATCTCAAGATAAGTGTCTAGTATTTTGTTAAAACTTCATAATAGCACTCTCATCTTTCTTCCAATTTTCTTTTGGGATGGAACCCAATTTCAATCGAAACTAGTGGCTTACAAACCCACGACAAGTAGCTTACAAACTTACGAATATGAAGGAGCTCTGTAGGAAGGTTCTTGCAATTTCAGTTTGAATAGATTTTTCAAAAGGTTTTCAAATCTGTTTTCAAAATGTTTTAGCTTTCAAAATCATGTTTTCAAAAATATTTTCAAACTTTGTTTTAGCCTTGAAATATTCCTCTATTCTGATTTTAAAACTTCTATTTTTAAAACATCAAAACTTATTCTGATTTTAAATATTACTTATATAATTGACGGTCTATATCAATTATATATATATATATATATAAAATAATATTTTATATTCATTCTGTATATCAAAATATTGTTTAAACACTTTATTTTGCTTCAGAGAAGTTTCAACTTGTTTTAAATTCAAATGCTTTTACAAAACAACATCTCTACAATTTTGAATTGAGGGATGTCGACATATGGGGATACCCCATGTCGACATGGTGACAGTTGGATTCAACATTCAATTTTCAAAAGAAGTGTCCATTCGTTTGAAAACCTTTCGCCAATGGTTATGGCTGTTGTGCACCTATATAAAGGCTTCCAGAACGAATTTTTTAACAACTACTTTCTTATTTTTCTTCACTCTTTCTTCTCCACCATTCCATATCCATAAAACTTCATATTT
Source organism: Allium cepa (assembly GCA_030765085.1). Lineage (NCBI taxonomy): Eukaryota > Viridiplantae > Streptophyta > Magnoliopsida > Asparagales > Amaryllidaceae > Allium > Allium cepa. The sequence continues at coordinate 55,299,458 of CM060940.1, forward strand.
TCAAGATCGTGCCATCATTCTGCCAAATTCTCAATAGGAAATCATTTAGATACTCTCTCTATTTGATTCTCCATCATTCTACTAAAGATCAAAGTGCTATTCAAAGTTATAGGATCAATTTGTATTCAAAAAGTCCATAGAGTCTATCCATTCAAAAGGATTGTTATTAATAAGTATTAGGGTGATCTTGTGTCCCGTAAATCAAGAGAGTTTACCCCAAACTCGGAGATAGGAGGGTTCCTCAAGGCCTTAGAAATTAAGGGTTGTAATTTGGATATTGGCTTATAAAAATCTGTACAAGGATATTGCCTTGGTGCAGGACTGGATGTAGGAAGATTCCGAACCAGTATAAAATCCGGTGTGTTCTTTCCTTTTACTTGCTTTACTTTACTATTTGCATTTGTTATATGTTCTGTGATCATTCTGTGTTAGAATTCTGTTTAGATTTGTGTTGAAAGTTTTAATTTGGTCATACAGTTCATATATTCTTTAAAACACTATTCACCCCCCCCTCTAGTGTTATTTCTGCCTTAAGATCCTTAATCTGCATCCCCAACAATTGGTATCAGAGCATTGGTTTTCATTGTTTTCATAATCTGAAACTTGAAAAATATAAAAATGGCATTTTTGGAAAATTGTGTTAAAAATGTTTTGAATCTATGCATTTCATCAAAGTATCATAAGTCTGCATATAGTTATTTTGAAAAATCAAGTTATCTACCGAATTGGTGTGTTATGCAGGGACAAACATGTTATATGGCTTTTGACGAAGCAACATCCAATGGACAAACTGTGCAAATTGAGAAAGATAAATGGATACTTGATAATGGCTGTTCGAGGCACATGACTGGAAATCCCGAGATACTCAAGGACATTACTTATCAAGATGGTGGATTAGTCAATTTTGGTGACAACTCTAAAGGATATGTGGTTGGTGTCGACAATGTCGGTAACTCTAAAACTTTACTTATTTATGATGTTTTATTAGTTAGGAACTTAAAACATAATCTGCTTAGTATAAGTCAACTTTGCGATAAAGGTTTTAAAATTAAATTTGGAAAAGATAAATGTCACATTGAAGATGATAAGTCTAATATAATTTTTGAAGGTATTAGGAAGAAAAATATTTATATCCTTAGTATGAAAATTTCAAATGATAATCTATGTCTTTTGGCTAATACAAGTGACCCTTGGATTTGGCATAAAAGATTTGGCCATTTGAATTTCAAATTATTATCTAGGATATCAAAACTTGACTTAGTTAGAGGTCTACCCAAGTTAAACTTTAAAGTAGTTAATAGTTTTTGTTGATGACAAAGGGGGAGAAAGTTATAAAAATATATGTGCTTGGTGTAAGAGGGAGTCATGGAGTAAGGGGGAGTTGTAGTTTTAAGAAGAAATCACGGAGTAAGGGGGAGTTATGGTATGGTAAGAATATTTTATAAATAAAGGTTGTCATCATCAAAAAGGGGGAGATTGTTAGGAACCGAGTTGATGATGTTTTGATGACAACAACCTTATATAGTTATTATAGTTTACTTTATAAAATATATACTAACATTTCCATATACATATATATATATATATGTATGTATGTATGTATATAGGAAGTATATGCAGGTATCATTGAAGACTGATCAGTATAAAAACTCAAGCATCAAGATGAAGATTAGAGATTCAAGATTCAAGACTCTAGAGAATCAAAATTTCAAGATCTCAAGATAAGTGTCTAGTATTTTGTTAAAACTTCATAATAGCACTGTCATCTTTCTTCCAATTTTCTTTTGGGATGGAACCCAATTTCTATCGAAACCAGTGGCTTACAAACCCACGACAAGTAGCTTACAAACCTACGACAAGTGGCTTACAAACCCACGAAAATCAAAATCATTTAAACTACTTTGTACAAGTTCTCGAGTCCTATGGAGGAGCTCTGTAGGAAGGTTCTTGCAATTTCAGTTTGAATAGATTTTTCAAAAGGTTTTTAAATCTGTTTTCAAATTGTTTTAGCTTTCAAAATCATGTTTTCAAAAATATTTTCAAACTTTGTTTTAGCCTTGAAATATTCCTCTATTCTGATTTTAGAACTTCTATTTTTAAAACATCAAAACTTATTCTGATTTTAAATATTAATTATATAATTGACGATCTATATCAATTATATATATATTTAAAATAATATTTTATATTCATTCTCTATCTCAAAATATTGTTTAAACACTTTATTTTGCTTCAGAGAAGCTTCAACTTGTTTTAAATTCAAATGCTTTTACAAAACAACATCTCTACAATTTTGAACCGAGGGATGTCGACATATGGGGATACCCCATGTCGACATGGTGACACTTGGATTCAAAATTCAATTTTCAAAAGAAGTGTCCATTCGTTTGAAAACCTTTCGCCAATGGTTATGACTGTTGTGCATCTATATAAAGGCTTCCAAAACGAATTTTTTTAACAACTACTTTCTTATTTTTCTTCACTCTTTCTTCTCCACCATTCCATATCCATAAAACTTCATATTTTCAACAACCACAAAGCAATAAATTTGCAGCAACAACATAGGTTAAGTATTTGGGCTTCATACCATGATACCACCTTTATCCAGAAGGAATGACATACACTAAAGGGGCGCTACCCCCTAATAACCTTGCCGCATTCTTACTGTTTTGACCATTTCCGGGGTGTGAGGTCCGACGAAGTCTCGTCCACAAAGCCACGCTTTATATAAAAGCTGTGCTTAAAATTCACAAATACTCAACAGCACTTCGTATGCCACATTACCAATTTGGGAATGTATCACTAGTAACCATCAACTACATAACCTCTAAGGGTGTTAAGCGAAGAGAATAAATTCTCCGCCACCAACGGAAATATATTTGATAGAAACCAGCTTTACATCTCAAACTGTAATGTCAGACACACATCCATACAAGTCCGTTCTGGGATCGAACGGAACCGAAGGCACTTACAAAGAAGTCCTTGCAATCCGGATATTCACTAATCACGACCGGACTTCCCATCACAAAGGGTAATAAATTTCTATATCGGGGATCAGCCGATACAGAAACATTCGACGGTAATCCTTCCGTTTTCACAAATATCCGGTCTTCAACACCGGTCATCAAATGCAATTCATAACGACGTATCACATATTCGGAATGGGTTATACGACCCCAAGGTCCTTTCCCGGCTAACCCGAATAGTGAGCGCTTATTCAAAATTAAGTGTGGCATTCAAATTCAAGCAAATCCCAACAAATACCTATTTAAAGGTAAATATTGATAGTCGGATTATTTAACTATCGATAGGCGTGTTCAACATCATCAAATTCCAAATAATTTCCCAAATTATTTACTTTCTAAAATATCTTTACTAGATATATCATTTCCACACTTCAACCATCTGAAAACAAATTTTCAAATCACTTTTCACCTTTACCACTTTTGAAAACAAATTTCAATCATTTTCCTTATGCGGAAATACTTTCATTTCAATGTGGTTCATTTAAACAAATTAAATAAATCCTTAACGATTTACTTATATTTACGTTCCAAATCCGTAAATTTATCCCCACACTTCAAAAATAAATCAACGTTTATTTTTAAACAAATTCCCCTTTTCATTTATAAATTCCATAGTGAATTTACATTCCAAAATATTTATGAATGTACGATTTCAATTATTCATTTTCAATTTATCTTCAAAAAGATAAATTCTCAAAACGTTTCATTTCACATTGGAAAAACATTTCCATACTTATTTATTAATAAGTAATTCACAAATCTATTTATTTTCAACACTTGGAAAATATTCAATATACTTATTTCACAGTTAAGTATAGATTTCATTCTTTAAGGAAAACATTCACTTAAACACGTTTATTTGGGCCAAAATGAATGTTGCGTAAAACATTGTTACGACGACTCAAAATCACTAGTATAGGGATTCGAAATTAAAATAGATATATAAATCCCAATACTATATAAAACATTTCCTTTCGGAAATCATTTACTGTAACAACAGTGTTATAGCCCACCATTTCCTTCTATTTCTCGAAAACGTCTATTTCAACAATGGATGTTGAAATCTATGGTTTCGATGTTTAATACATTTTAAAACATCCTTAAATCGTTTGGATTCTATTTAAAATATCACTTCCCCAAACACTTTAATATATTATTCACTGTCCTAAAATCGTGAATATACTTCACTAACCAAATTCAATATTTTCTACATATTTTATTTCAAGGATAATTCGCTATCCGAAATCGCAAACATATCTCCTTTAATAACCTTCTATATTCAATTTATCAAATTCCATTGATTTCGAATTTATAAACAATGTCTATAAATTCCATTTCTATTTATAAACTTCGATTTATAAATCTTCTTTATCAATCCAATTCAATTTATATATCTCAAATATATACCAAAAGTCCCTTTTATAAGTTATATACTTACAATTCATTTATTTACAAAATCGTTCTTTTTAAAACTTCACAAATTTTAAATCTTATTACTTATAAGATTTCGTTTATATTTTATAACGACTTCAACTTATAAAATCTCCTTTATTAACAATTTCTATTAATATCCCATTTAAATGCCCAAAATCCAGTTTATAAGTTAATTACTTATACAAAAAATTATTTTACAACATCTATTCATTTTATAATCTTCACAATTTATAAATCTATAATTTCCAATGAAATCCATTTTATACTTCATTTTAACACTTAATAAAACTCGTTTCACAATTCCTATATTTTTTTTATAAATATTAATCTTAGAAATCTTTTATGTAAACCGTTTATAATAATTCAAAATTCCAAATTAAACCATTTTATAATTTAATCACTATTTATTTCAAAAAAAAATCTCAATTTGGTTATATTTTTCAAAAATCATAATTTTTAATAACATAAAAATTTATAACGTTTTAATTATTTAAACCGAATCAATTCGAAAATTTAATAAAACGTATACTTTGAAAAAAAAATCATTTTAAAAATCCTTTTAAAATCAAAATCGTTATTTTAAACTTTAAAAACGGATCCGATGATGCAACAGCACCCAATAGTCAATCACGACAATCTAAAATATCATATATCAATATGATAATCAACAAATATCACAATATCTGTAATCAAATAAATATTGGTGAGGAATCCAGTTGGATCCCTCCAACCTGTTTCCCTACATCCAAAGATGTTAGCACAATACCAATTCCGTTCCAGTACGGAATTATCGCGGTATATAGGATTTATAAAATATTATCCGCTTAATAGACGGCGCAATAGGGTCTCATCCGCTATATAATGCGGGAAATCAACTCCAAGTACATAAATAATACCAATTTCACTATACAGTGAAATATTCGCGGTATATGTTTTTAATAAATAACGTCCGCTTACTAACGGCGCACAATGTCTATTTCAACAATCAATAGATAACAATTTATCATCCAGGCATACAATCAACAATTTTAAATCTAATTATTTAAAATTTAAATCGAAACAATTCGATTGAGTGAGAAGTTCTCACCTTGATTTAAATTCAGTTTCAGCGTTTTATTTCGAATAAAATTAAACGTGCGTTTAATTTTACCCGAAATTTTCACTAACTCCAAACGACTCCAATCCAGCTCCATTGCGTAGTGCTCGTCCATACGATTCCAACGCAAAAAGTTTCGTGCGTTTTCGACCTCATAGCGAATAGTTATAGCAGTTTAAAGTTTGAACGAATTATAATCTAAATAAATTACAATTTCTTTTATTAATTTTAGCCTACTTAATCCTGGCCGTCCATACCTCCCCTGATGAAATCCAGCCGCACCCCTTTTCTTCCATCTTCCTCACGTTAACTCCAGTAAAGGAACGAACGCAACCCATTCAAGCCGTCCATTAGGGTTACATGCGACGACCACTATAACGCACGATATCCCATCACTCCACCACCAAATCAAAGCCAACACTCGACTCCACCTTCACCTGGAATGGCATGAAGCTCGGTCGAGCATAGGTGCTCGAAAAATGTGGCCGACCCCATGACTTTGGATGCAAATTCCCATCGATTCTTAGCTTTGTTTATCATCATCACCGTATGGATTTAAAGCTCTCACTAAGATCTACAACTTTCGTGTTGAAGAATTCTTGAATTGGTTGATGGATTAGAAGAGATTAAGGGAAGAAGGAGATGAATTTCTGGCCTTAGAATTGAAGGTGACGGCTATCACCTTTAGACCTAGGGTTTTAGTAAATTGTGAATTATGAAGTCCTTTTATAGAAAAATACGCGACACTATTCATCCCGGATTTTCCGAACTCCAAACGAAGCGTGTCGGGTGGCGTTTCTAAGGTTTACCCCACGTTCCGAACACAACGGAACGTGTTTTGGGAGCTAATTCGATCATCTGTGCGAGTTACGGCAATAAACGATCAATTTTAAATTAAATCGATAAATCAAATTTCTATGCGTTTTAGCTTGCACTGGACAAACGGTAAATCCGATTGACACGAAATTTGAAACCTTACAATAATATGACATTAAGGATCCGATGAAACTGGTTTCATTGAAATCCGAGATTGTTTGAAAAATGACTATTTTAACTCGCCAAATTAATATTAAAACAATTTCGATGCGTTTCGAGCTGCCACGGTCAAACGTAAACTCCGATTGCTACGAAAATTGAAATCTGCTAATAACAAACTATTACGGATCCAATGGAACTTGTTTCATTCAATTCTGAGACTGTCGAAAATTGTCTATTTTTCAGTCGATAATTAAATATTAAAATATTCAATTTTCACAATTAAACTTTTAATTCAATTTTAAAAGTTCTATAACATCTCTATAACTTCAATGTGATTAAATAAAATTTTACAAGTCATTTTCAATCATATCAAACTCGATTTTCAATTATTTCTGCAATTTCAACTATTAAATAATCGATTTAATTATCCAATTAAATCCAATTATTCGAAATAAAATTTATTCGACTTATAAATTTCACTTATTAATATTTAAAATAAATTAAATATACGAATTTTAATTAACAAAAATTCTAGGTCGTTACAAACTTCCCCCCTTAAAAGAATTTCGTACTCGAAATTACCAAGTAAGAAAAATTTACAAAATTCATTAACTTTTCAAAACAAACCATTCGATTTAGATTTTTCAAATCTCTTAAGTGTTTAACTTTCCCAAAATTCATAGTTAAACTTCTTACAAAATCTTTACTAAGTTTCCAAATCCAACTTAGTTTTCAAAAAAATTCCAATTTTCTCAAAAAATTTCTAACGCCTTAAATTTTCGAAAAAATTCGCCAGAGTCTCCTTTGCGCGGCTCAATCCGAAAAAGAAATGATAGTATATATATCACAAATATACATCTCATCAAGTGATGAGGCATCCCGCAGGGAAAAAAGTGTAAAAGTACGGTATTTAATCCGAGATATGTACGTTATATTTTTATTAGCGAGCATATACGGCTAATATAACTCGAAAGCGAGCTCCAAATGCGAAGCAAGCGCAATCCGTACCTACTAAATACTCAACAAACAATGAGAATATGCATATATGAAAGTAATATCAATATACAACATATATCTACATATGCTAACATAGCAAATGCAACAAAGGCAATAAATGCAACTACCAAACAACTATCATCCAACTATCATCCATAACCAAATAAATATTCATTCATATTCTCATTAGTATTCATTGAATTGGTTTTCATTTTAATCATATTTGATTCGTTAACATTGGAATTTTACTAACATTCATTTGTTCATTTTCCAATTAGTATACATTCACTAATTTATTCACATTAATTCGCTTTCAGTCCAAATCAAATCCAATTCTATTCAAATTTATTTACTTCCAATTTGGATTCAATTGCTTTAGCTTTTAATTTCATTAATTCAATTTCATTAACACTTAATGAATTCATATGCAATCAACTAACATCCATATAACAACCAATGTATATTCAACATAACCAAATTATTTAATTTACATTCTATTCGGTCCAACACTTTTTAACTCCAATTGGTTGATATTAAATTGATTCTCATTCAATTATTCAACTTCCAATAACATTAGCTTTTAGTGAATTTACACTTTCATCCATTATCCCATATCAATTTTATTTACATTCAATTGATTTACATTCAATTCATTAGTTCAATTCAATTGCTAATTCCTTTAACAATATAAAGTTGAATTTCATTTATATAACTCAAATTCAAATTCTTAATGACTTCCCTTCATTAACTCACTTATTAATTTACTTTGATACCAAAATCAACTTTATTCAACATTATTTAAGTTATATTCCATTTAAAACATCATTTGTTTATTTTATTAATATCAACATCACTTAATAGGTTCAATAGTTGGTTCATTTTAACTCTACACATTATCTAGATAGAGTTTCCAGAATTCAATTACCCGGTTTTTACTCCAAACCATTTTGAAATTATAATCAACTCAAACCCAATTTCCTATGGAAGCAATCCATCACTTTAGAAACTCGAAAATGAATTCTAATGATGTGGCCATCATCATTAGGATTATTTTCCAGTGACCGAAGTAAGTTCAGTGCTTCCTCACTTCCACAAATTCATTTTAAAATAATTCTCATCCAAAAATATTTCCTAAGATAATATTCAATCGTTTCCTTCAATACTTTGGAAAACATTTCAACATTCCCAAGAGTTTTAAATCTCAAAACCTTTTTTTCATTACATTTAAAACACTTTTCAAAATACCCGGGATTTAAATTCTGGTTTAAATCAAATTTAGTTATTCTTCCTTTGGATAAATCATACATATAGAATTTTATTTGGTTATAAACCCTTTCAAACTCTAAGTTCTTATATTTGATTATTTCATTAACAACCAAACATCCAAAGATATATAATATTTTCACAAAATTATTCCTTCTATATCAAAATAAAATTTTCGGGCAAAAATTATTTCATTTAACCGCTTTAAAACAATATCGTGTCAAATTGTTCTGTACAAGTGTTTAGAGATCCCTATCAACAACGCTAATTACTCGTATTGACCAGAATCCATATACCACTCAACAAACCAATCATCACAATATAAAACAATTTATATTCACTAACAAATACGCACTCATATCTATTATTACACTCAAACTCATTCTAGAGTACCACTGACTCCATCTCTAATGAGTAATTCCCAACAGAGCCATGGTTGTCGCTTAACCATATGCTCTGATACCAAATGTGACGATCGCGACTTTTCGACTTACGAAAACGACATCAATACGTCCACTGTACCAACTGTCGAGCAATCGAAGGCCAGAAAACCGTACCGTTATGGTTAAAGAAGAGGTAGAAGATAGAAGAAGAAAGAAAAAGATAGAACAGAACAAAAAGAAACAACAGAACAATATCAGAATCTCACAATCGCAGCAGAACAACATATAATAGATAAATGAATAATCTTTAAACAAAGAACTATATCAGTTATTACATTACATCACATCACATTACATTACATCATCAGAGTGTACAACAACAAACAACAACGAACAGCGGAAAAGAAATATTATGTACTAGTAATACGCCATGCCATTCAGTTCGCCTCCAGCAACTCCTGAATTCCAGAATATCCTGATAAACCTGACTCTAGACTGCCCCTGTGGAAATTGGTGGGCACCCAGAGTTTAGGAAGGAAACATTAAACTCCGAGTCAGTCATGTGACTGGTGTGAGAACTTAAAACAGTTTATCTTTAAAACATAGTGCAGGATAATTTTTTTAAAATAGATTCGCAATGCTTTTTAGAAAATGAGACAACCATAAGGCCTCCCGCACACACACACACACAATGCAAAAGCAGAATCGAAGGAGATTTCTCCTTATGATAGTCAAAGATGCTTGATACGCATTAAAAAGAAACATTTGGTATCATTACTAGTGCATAGTGTAGGAAAATTATTTCGAAAGTAAAGATATAAATCTTAGCCAGCATAGGCATTCCGCACTTATGCCTACTATAGCTATCATCCAAACAGTGGGGCGCAACCATAAGTGAATGATAGGTTCTACAACTAAAACCGTACAAGATCGTATTGTTTCTTTGGATTTCCAACAAATGGTCAGGCCAAGGAACTTCCCATTGCCACATGGGTACGCCTCTGGAAAGACGACCCGAGAACCAAACCGGATCTCTGCCAACACAAGGCCGAGTTACCCCTAACTGGGTAACTACTGACACGAATATGTCATTCCCCGATCGTAACCGATCTATATCCGAGGATCCTCGATTTCCAACAACCACAAAGCAGTAAATTTGCAGCAACAACATAGGTTAAGTATTTGGGCTTCATACCATGATACCACCTTTATCCAGAAGGAATGACATACACTAAAGGGGCGCTACCCCCTAATAACCTTGCCGCATTCTTACTGTTTTGACCATTTCCGGGGTGTGAGGTCCGACGAAGTCTCGTCCACAAAGCCACGCTTTATATAAAAGCTGTGCTTAAAATTCACAAATACTCAACAGCACTTCGTATGCCACATTACCAATTTGGGAATGTATCACTAGTAACCATCAACTACATAACCTCTAAGGGTGTTAAGCGAAGAGAATAAATTCTCCGCCACCAACGGAAATATATTTGATAGAAACCAGCTTTACATCTCAAACTGTAATGTCAGACATACATCCATACAAGTCCGTTCTGGGATCGAACGGAACCGAAGGCACTTACAAAGAAGTCCTTGCAATCCGGATATTCACTAATCACGACCGGACTTCCCATCACAAAGGGTAATAAATTTCTATATCGGGGATCAGCCGATACAGAAACATTCGACGGTAATCCTTCCGTTTTCACAAATATCCGGTCATCAAATGCAATTCATAACGACGTATCACATATTCAGAATGGGTTATACGACCCCAAGGTCCTTTCCCGGCTAATCCGAATAGTGAGCGCTTATTCAAAAATAAGTGTGGCTTCAAATTCAAGCAAATCACAACAAATACCTATTTAAAGCTAAATATTGATAGTCGGATTATTTAACTATCAATAGGCGTGTTCAACATCACCAAATTCCAAATAATTTCCCAAATTATTTACTTTCCAAAATATCTTTACTAGATATATCATTTCCACACTTCAACCGTTTGAAAACAAATTTTCAAATCACTTTTCACCTTTACCACTTTTGAAAACAAATTTCAATCATTTTCCTTACGCGGAAATACTTTCATTTCGACATGGTTCATTTAAACAAATTAAATAAATCCTTAACGATTTACTTATATTTACGTTCCAAATCCGTAAATTTATCCCCACACTTCAAAAATAAATCAACATTTATTTTTAAACAAACCCCTTTTCATTTATAAATTCCATAGTGAATTTACATTCCAAAATATTTATGAATATACGATTTCAATTATTCATTTTCAATTTATCTTCAAAAAGATAAATTCTCAAAACGTTTCATTTCACATTGGAAAAACATTTCCATACTTATTTATTAATAAGTAATTCACAAATCTATTTATTTTCAACACTTGGAAAATATTCAATATACTTATTTCACAGTTAAGTATAGATTTCATTCTTTAAGGAAAACATTCACTTAAACACATTTATTTGGGCCAAAACGAATGTTGCGTAAAACATCGTTACGACGACTCAAAATCACTAGTATAGGGATTCGAAATTAAAATAGATATATAAATCCCAATACTATATAAAACATCTTCTTTCGGAAATCATTTACTATAACAACAGTGTTATAGTCCACCATTTCCTTCTATTTCTCGAAAACATCTATTTCAACAATGGATGTTGAAATCTATGGTTTTGATGTTTAATATATTTTAAAATATCCTTAAATCGTTTAGATTCTATTTAAAATATCACTTCCCCAAAACACTTTAATATATTACTCACTGTCCTAAAATTATACTTCACTAACCAAATTCAATATTTTCTACATATTTTATTTCAAGGATAATTCGCTATCTGAAATCGCAAACATATCTCCTTTAATAACCTTTTATATTCAATTTATCAAATTCCATTGATTTCGAATTTATAAACAATGTCTATAAATTCCATTTCTATTTATAAACTTCGATTTATAAATCTTCTTTATTAGTCCAATTCAATTTATATATCTCAAATATATACCAAAAGTCCCTATTATAAGTTAAATACTTATAATTCATTTAATTACAAAATCGTTCTTTTTAAAACTTCACAAATTTTAAATCTTATTACTTATAAGATTTCGTTTATATTTTATAACGACTTCAACTTATAAAATCTCCTTTTAAATGCCCAAAATCCAGTTTATAAGTTAATTACTTATAAAAAAAATATTTGACAACATCTATTCATTTTATAATCTTCAAAATTTATAAGTCTATAATTTTCAATGAAATCCATTTTATACTTCATTTTAACAGTTAATAAAACTTGTTTCACAATTCCTATATTCTTTTTTATAAATATTAATCTTAGAAATCTTTTATATAAACCGTTTATAATAATTCAAAATTCCAAATTAAACCATTTAATAATTTAATCACTATTTATTTCAAAAAAAATCTCAATTTGGTTATATTTTTCGAAAATCATAATTTTTAATAACATAAAAATTTATAACGTTTTAATTATTTAAACTAAATCAATTCGAAAATTTAATAAAACGTATACTTTGAAAAAAAATCATTTTAAAAATCATTTTAAAATCAAAATCGTTATTTTGAACTTTAAAAATGGATCTGATGATGCAACAGCACCCAATAGTCAATCACGACAATCTAAAATATCATATATCAATATGATAATCAACAAATATCACAATATCTATAATCAAATAAATACTGGTGAGGAATGCAGTTGGATCTCTCCAACCTGTTTCCCTGCATCCAAAGATGTTAGCACAATACCAATTCCGTTCCAGTACGGAATTATCGCGGTATATGGGATTTATAAAATATTATCCGCTTAATAGACGGCACAATAGGGTCTCATCCGCTATATAATGCGGGAAATCAACTCCAAGTACATAAATAATACCAATTTCACTATACGGTGAAATATTCGCGGTATATGTTTTTAATAAATAATCTCCGCTTACTAACGGCGCATAATGTCTATTTCAATAATCAATAGATAACAATTTATCATCCAAGCATACAATCAACAATTTTAAATCTAACTATTTAAAATTTAAATCGAAACAATTCGATTGAGTGAGAAGTTCTCACCTTGATTTAAATTCAGTTTCAGCGTTTTATTTCGAATAAAATTAAACGTGCGTTTAATTTTACCCAAAATTTTCACTAACTCCAAACGACTCCAATCCAGCTCCATTGAGTAGTGCTCGTCCATACGATTCCAACGCAAAAAGTTTCGTGCGTTTTCGACCTCGTAGCAAAAAGTTATAGCAGTTTAAAGTTTGAACGAATTATAATCTAAATAAATTACAATTTCTTTTATTAATTTTGGCCTACTCAATCCTGGCCATCCATACCTCCCCTGATGAAATCCAGCCGCACCCCTTTTCTTCCATCTTCCTCACGTTAACTCCAGTAAAGGAACGCACGCAACCCATTCAAGCCGTCCATTAGGGTTACATGCCACGACCACTATAACGCACGATATCCCATCACTCCACCACCAAATCGAAGCCAACACTCGACTCCACCCTCACCTGGAATGGCTTGAAGCTCGGTCGAGCATAGGTGCTCGAAAAACGTGGCCGACCGCATGACTTTGGATGCAAATACCCATCGATTCTTAGCTTTGTTTATCATCATCACCGTATGGATTTAAAGCTCTCACTAAGATCTACAACTTTCGTGTTGAAGAATTCCTGAATTGGTTGATGGATTAGAAGAGATTAAGGGAAGAAGGAGATGAATTTATGGCCTTAGAATTGAAGTTGGCGGCTACACCTTTTGACCTAGGGTTTTAGTAAATTGTGAATTATGAAGTCCTTTTATAGAAAAATTCGCGACACTATTCATCCCGGATTTTCCGAACTCCAAACGAAGCATGCCGGTTGGCGTTTCTAAGGTTTACCTCACGTTCCGAACACAATGGAATGTGTTTCGGGAGCTAATTCGATCATATGTATGAGTTACGGCAATAAACGATCAATTTTAAATTAAATCGATAAATCAAATTTCCATGCGTTTTAGCTTGCACCGGACAAACGGTAAATTCGATTGACACAAAATTTAAAACCTTACAATAATATGAGATTACGGATCCGATGAAATTGGTTTTGCCGAAATCCAAGACTGTTTGAAAAATGACTATTTTAACTCGCCAAATTAATATTAAAACAATTTCGATGCGTTTTGAGCTGCCACGGTCAAACGAAAACTCCGATTGCTACGAAAATTGAAATCCGATAATAACAGACTATTATGGATCCAATGGAACTAGTTTCATCCAATTCTGAGACTGTTCGAAAATTGGCTATTTTTCAGTCGATAATTAAATATTAAAAAATTCAATTTTCACAATTAAACTTTTAATTCAATTTTAAAAGTTCTGTAACATCTCTATAACTTCAATATGATTAAATAAAATTTTACAAGTCATTTTCAATCATATCAAACTCGATTTTCAATTATTTCTGCAATTTCAACTATTAAATAATCGATTTAATTATCCAATTAAATCCAATTATTCGAAATAAAATTTATTCGACTTATAAATTTCACTTATTAATATTTAAAATAAATTAAATATACGAATTTTAATTAACAAAAATTCTGGGTCGTTACATATATGAATTAAACTTACATCATATAAATGTATAATATAAATGGAAATTTAGGAAACCCAATGTAATTTTAAGGAACAAGTACATATGCATTGTACGTATACCGTGATTTTTAATGTATGCGATACTTGAATCATAAGGCTATCTGATAAGAAATACATTATTCCTTAAATCGATATCACTTAATGTATATGTATGTGTGCGTATGTGTATTAAAGGTTATGAATTATTATTATATAATTTCTCCTCTACCATTTATATATTAATAGATTGCTTACATGCTCTTTAGTTGTTGATATTCCTCAAGTTAAGGAAGCTATGTATAGTATTATTAATATATTGACTATGACAAGGTAACTTATATACATATATTTGTTGATATTCCTCAAACGTGCATTATATTTAAGGCATCATGAAATGATGGGTACAAGTAGATAATCTCCTTCAATTTGTTGATATTCCTTAAGGCTGAGATGAGATTAGGATAATGATAATGTGTTAGGAGTTGTATATGATATAATCGATAAAGTGTTATCCATCGCGAGATGGCTTCTGATTTTTTTATATTCCTCAAGGTCAGAATCCCATGGCAAGTAAGTCCTAACACCCATTAGAGATATCAAAAGATTTCTATGGGTTTTGAGTAAATAAAAGTCTAATGGGAGCCTTATTAGAAAAAGAAATGAATATGTTTAACTTTTGTAATATTGTATGTGTATATGTTACATAAAGTTAAAATAATCTACTTAGATAAATTTTTGCATCTGCTATAATTTATAAAATGTTTATCAGTGGAAATATACAAATAAACTAAATTAAGATTGATATGGAAATATAAAATGTACTTACCAATAAATCTTTTGGCATGTTGTCAATTCAAGACCCTTGTAAGAGCTAAATTGTACAACTACTAAAAACATTCGTACCTTTGAATAAAGATTTTATTTTCTTGAGACTATGCATTGTCTTCTATGAGTTTTGAAATCTTAAGCAGTACAAGAATATGGATATTTGATCAAGGTTTGATCATGTGTAAATGTTAAATGGTGAACGTCACAATTCGCAATGTATGAAACCTCGATAAAATTAGTTCGATCAGAATAAGCAAGTAAAACATGTTGCAAATTATGCATTCAATACGATTGATTGCAATAAGGATCTTGTTGGGTTAGATGTAGCACTAGACCATTTGTAACGACGCGGATTTTCGTTGCCGAAAAACCGAATAGTTATGGGTTTTAAAAAGAAAAGAAAAGAGAAGAAGAGAGAAAAAGAAGAAAGAAAAAGAAAAATAGAGGGAAAAGAAGATAGACAATTTTTAGAAAAACAGAGAATTTGAAAAATAGAAGATAGAAGAATTTTAAAATAGAAGAAAAAGAGAATAGAGGAAAAAGAAAAAAACAGAAGAAAATAGGACGGGACAGAAAACAACAACAGAACAACATCAGAATCTCACAATACGCAGCGGAACAACATATAATAATAAATGAATAATCTTTAAACAAAGAACTATATCAGTTATTACATTTTATACATTACATTACGTCATATCATCAGAGTGTACAACATCATACAACAACAAACAGTGCAGCGGAAAAAGAAATACTATATAAACTAGTAATACGCCATGCCATCCAGCTTGCCTCCAGCAACTCCAGAATATCCAGAATATCCTGATAAACCTAACTCTTAACTGCCCGTGTGGAAATTGGTGGGCACCCAGAGTTTAGGAAGTAAAACAATAAACTCCGAGTCAGTCATGTGACTGGTGTGAGAACTCAAAACAGTTTATTTATCTTTAAAATCAAAATAGAGGAATATTTTTAATTCAATTCGCAATGCTTTTAAAAATGAGACTACCATAAGGCCTCCCGCACACACACACAATGCAAACGCAGAATCGGAGGAGATTTCTCCTTATGATAGTCAAAGATGCTTGATACGCATTTAAAAGAACATTTTATATTATTACTAGTGCATAGTGTAGAGAAAAATTCATTTCGAAAGTAGAATATAAATCTTAGCCAACATAGACATTTCGAACTATGCCTACTATAGCTACCATCCAAACAGTGGTGACCACCATAAGTGAATGGCAGGTCCTACAACTAATACCGTACAAGTTTCGTATTGGGAATTGGATTTCCAACGAATGATCAGGCCAAGGAACTTCCCATTGCCACATGAGAATGCCTCTGGATGGACATCCCCGAGAACCAAACCGGATCTCTACCAACACAAGGCCGGGTTACTCCTAACTGAGTAACAACTGACCGAATATGCCATCCCCCGGTCCTTTGGGACCTTTATCAACCGAGCGCTCGTAATCAATTCACACAATCATAAAGTGTTTTCAACATGAGTAAATATCTGGGCTCCATACCATGATACTACCCTTTTCCAGAAGGAAATGGACACATCCTAAAGGGTGCTACCCCTCATAACCTTGCTGCTTCTTTCCTGTTTTGACCATTCACGGGGTGTGAGGCTCGACGAATTCACGTCCACAAAACATACTTTATACAAAAGCCATGCTTTGGGTCAACAAATGATCAACACAATGATCACAAGGATAGACGATCAAATAAACGATCCTATCACAAATAATCAACACAATGATCATTTCAGCATCACTCAGCATGTCACATTACCAAATTGGGAATATATCGCTGATAACATTCAACTACATAACCTCTGAGCTCATACGTCTCAGAGAAGGGTGTTAAGCTAAAAGAATAAATTCTCCGCCACCAACAGAAATATATTTGAAAGAAATCGGCTTTATATCTCAACTTGTAATGTCAGACATACAATCCATACAAGTCTGTTCCGGGCTCGAACAGAACCGAAGGCACTTACAAAGAAGTCCTTGCAATCCGGATATCCACAATCCTGATCGGATTTCCCATCACTTAGGGAGAACTCAATACCGTAGCTACTCGGTGCAGAGTCAATCGATAGTTCATCCTATCACTCTCGCAAATACCGGTCTTCAACACCGATCTTCAAATGCAATTCACAACGACGTATCACATATTCGGAGTGGGTTATACGACCCCATGGTCCTTTCCCGGTTAACCCGAATAGTGAGCGCTTATTCAAAAATAAGTGTGCATTCAAATTCAATCAATTCACATCAAATACCCATTCAAAGGAAAAAAACTGATAGTCGGTTATTGAACTATCACTGGATATGCACACATCACCAGATTCCAAATAATTTTCCAAATTATTTATTTTCCAAAATATCTTTACTAGATATATAATTTCAACACTTCAAAAATAAATCAATATTTATTTTTAACAAGTTTCACTTTCACATATAAATTCCATAATGAATTTATATTTCAAGATATCCATGCATATGCGATTTCAATAATTCATTTCAATTTATCTTCAAAAAAGATAAATTCTAATTATTCACTTCATATTGGAAAACATTTCCATACTTATTTATTCATAAGTAATTCACAAATTCCTTTTATTTTCAACACTTAGAAAATATTCAATATACTTAAATCGAATTAAGTATATAATTCATTCTTTAAGGAAATCATTCTCTTAAACATATTTATTTGGGCCAAAACGAATGTTACGTAAAACATCGTTACGACAACCCAAAATCACTAGTATAGGGATTCGAAATTAAAATAGATATATAAATCCCAATACTATTCAAAACATTTCCTTTCGGAAATCATTTACTATAACAACAGTGTTATAGTCCACAATTCCTTTTATTTCTCGAAAACGTCTATTTCAACAATAAATGTTGAAATCTATGGTTTCGAATCTCAACACATTTAAAAACATCGTTAGATCGTTTTAAATTTTATTTAAAACACCAAATCCAAAACAATTTCTTTAACGTATTATTCACTATTCAAAAACGTGAATAACTTCGTTAACAAATTTCATTCTTTTATTCATTTTAATTCAAAGGATTATTCACTATTCAAAAATGTGAATATAACTCTATTTCTAAGTTATAACAATTAACTTATCAAAATAAGTCGTTTGCGAATTTATAAAACAACGTTTATAAATTCCATTTCTATTTATTTATAAAAACTTCCTTTTTATAAATCTCTTTATTAACCTATTCCAGTTTATAACTAAATTATAAACTAAACGTTCATATTATAAGTTAAATACTAATAAAATTTATTCGTTTGCAAAACCATTCCATTGAACTTCATAATTATAAATCTTATAACTTATAAGATTCAATTATTTATCTAAATCTTATTACTTTAATAACTTTACAAATTTTATAAACCTACTGTTTATAAAATTCCATTTATAACTTTACCGTTATATAATTCTATGAATTCCATTCCCTTACAAAATTCATTTTCACTTCATTCAAACACTTATAAAATCTCATTTTATAATTCCAACGTTTTAATTTACAAATATTCATTTGTAAATCCTTTAATATAAATCAATTTATATTATTCTTTAAAACGTCTTAAAATTACTTTATAATATCACTATTTCGATTTATATAAAAAAAAATCAAATTTTATAAATCCTATATTTTAAACTTTTAATAATAAGTTCAAAAATCCAGTTTAAACTATTTTATAAAAACATTATTTCATATTTCCCAAAAATCAGCTTTTAACTGTATTTCTAAAAATCAGCTTTTTAACTATATTTCACAAAAATCATAATTTTTATAACTTTAAAAATTATAACGTTTATTTATTTAAAATGGATTAATTCTAAAAATATAGTATATTTTCAAAAATCACTTTAAAACCATTTTAAAATCCCAAAATCTGGGTCCAATGATGCTACACACCAAATAGTCAATCACGACAAACAACGATATCATATATCAATATGAAAATCCATCAAATATCAAAATATCTGAAAACAAATAAAAACTGTTGAGGAATCCAGTTGGATCCCTCCAACCTGTTTCCTGCATCCAAAAACATTAGCACAATACCAATTTCGCTCCAGTACGAAATTATCGCGGTACATGTTCTTAATAAATATTATCCGCTTAATAACGGCGTAATAGGGTCTCATCCGCTAAACAAAAATGCGGGAAATCAACAACTGCAATATATACATATGCCAATATATATATATTGATATTATATATAATACCAATTTCACTGTTTATGAAATATTCGCGGTATATGTTTTTAATAAATAACATCCGCTTACTAACGGCGTATAATGTCTATTTTAACAATCAATAATTTACAGTCATCATTCAAACATGCATTCAAATATTTTAAATCTAACTATTTAAAATAAAATCGAAATCTATTCGATTGAGTGAGAAGTTCTCACCTTGGTTTTAATTTCCGTTTTAGCTTTTATTTCGAATAAAATTAAACGCGCGTTTAATTTTACCCGAAATTCTCACTAACTCCAAACGACTCCAAACCAACTCCATCGCGTAGTGCTCGTCCATACGATTCCAACGCAACTGAGTTTGCGCAGTTTCGACCTCGTATGAAAAAGTTATGCATTTTTAAAGATCGTACTCGATTTTTATAACTTAAATACAACATAACTTAAATATTTATAACCTACATCTATCATCCACCATCCACTCCAGATCCAACGGCCCCAGGTTCATCTTCCCCAACCTCTAACTCACGCAAACATCACGTTTCCAGGCCGCATACACAAACCCACTTAGCTTGAACTAGGGTTAAACATTTCTCCCCCGATACTCGACGAAATCCGATCACACCAACGCCAATGCGAAGCACACGACGCAAGCTACTTCCACCTGCCACCACTGGAAGTTCGGCCCCCCTAGACCTCTCGAGATGCGTGCAAACATCTGCAGGTTCGGCCACTTCATGGTCAATTTCCCGTTGATTCGTGAAGCCATTCGCGATCTCCACCGTTCACATCGAAGCTCTCGTTGTGATCTTCATCTTTGTAGTTGAATGTTTTAGCCAAAACTTGATGGATTGAGAGATCAAAGGGAAAGAATGTTGAGCATTTCTGGCCATTGACTTATTAGGGCCGGCTACAAATTGGAATTAGGGTTTTTATCTTTTTTTTTTATTTATTTAGAGAGAGGTAGGGGCTATTTATAGAATTTCAAACGACACTATTCATCCCGGAAATTCCGAACTCCGATTTAGGTGCCGTAACCAGTGTACCTAGGGTTTATCCTGCGTTCCGGACACAATGGAACAGGTTTCGGAAGCTAATTCGGAAGTATGTGCGAGTTATGGCTATAAACGCTCAATTTAAATTAAACCGATTTAAGTCGATTTCTAGGCGTTTTAATTTGTACCGGACAAACGGTAAATCCAATTGACTTGAAATTTGAAACCTTACAATAATATCACATTACGGATCCGATGAAACTGGTTTCGTCGAAATCCGAGACTTTTTGAAAAATGGCTATTTTGACTCGTCAAATTTAAATTAAAAACGATTCGATGCGTTTCGAGCTGCCACGATCAAACGATAGCTCCAATTGACACGAAAATTGAAATCCTGTAATAACTAACTGTTACGGATCCAATGGAACTGGTTTCGTTCAATTCTGAGACTGTTCAAAAATTGACTATTTTACAGTCGATTATTAAATATTAAAATATTCAATTTTCACAAATTAACTTTTAATTTGATTTTAAAAGTTCTAAAATATTTCTATAACTCCAGTATGATTAAATAAAATTTTACAAATTATTTACAATCATTTTTAACTATATTTTCAATTATTTCCATAATTTAACATATTAAATTATTGTTTTAATTATCTAATTAAATCCAAAAATTCAAATAAAAATTTATTTGACTTAAAAATTCACTTATAAATATTTAAAATTAATTAAATATTCAATTTTTAATTAATAAAAATTCTGGGTCGTTACAATCTTTCCCCCTTAAAAGAATTTCGTCCCCGAAATTACAAGTAAGAAAAGTTACAGAATCTATTAATTTTCCAAAATTTATAATTAAACTTCTTTCAAATCTTTACTAAGTTTTCAAATCATACTTAGTTATCTTTTCAAAAACAATCACTATTGTTTAACTTTCAATTCTAAAACAAAGTTAAAGTTTTCAAAAATTTCCAAATTTCTTAAATTTTTTCTAACGCCTTAAATTTCCGGAAAAATTCGCCATAGTCTCCTTTGCGCGGCTCGATCCGAAAAAAAAATGACAGTATATATATCACAAATATACATCTCATCAAGTAATGAGGCATCCCGAAGGGAAAAAAGTATAAAAGTGCGATATTTAATCCGAGATATGTACCTTATATTTTATTAGCAAGCATATACGGCTAATATAGCGCTAAAGCGAACTCCAAATGCGAAGCAACGCGATCCGCACCTACTCAACACTTAACAAACAACATGAGAACATGCACATATGCAAATAATCTCAATATACAACATATAGTAACATATCAACTATATATATCACATAGCAAATGCAACAATGGCAATATATATTCAACCATCATCCAATTACCATTCAACAAATTCATAACCAATATATTCATTCATATTTTCATTCATATACAATGAATTGGTTTTCACTTTAAATCACATTTGATTTGTTTACATTGGATTTACTAACATTCATTCTCAATTCTAATTAGTTTCAATTTGTTAACATTCACTAATTAAATCCCATTCACATTCAATTCTATTCAAATTTATTTACTCCTAATTTGAATTCAATTACATAGCTTCCAATTTCATTAACTCTTAATGAATTTTATACAATCAATCAACAATCATATAACAACTAATGTATATTAATTACAACCAAATTATCTCACTTTACATTCATTTTGGTTTAACATTAAATTGATTTCCATTCCATCTTTCAATAGCATTAGATTTTAATGAATTAACACTTACATTCATTATTCCATATCAACTTAATTTTACATTCAATTGATTTACATTCAATTCATTTATTCAATTCAATTACCAAAGTTGAATTTCATTTATATAACTCCTAAGTCATATTCCATTTAATCCACTTGATTTATTTACTTCGATACCAAAATCAATTCCATTCAACAACACTTAAGTTATATTCCATTTAACTTTAAAATTCACTTTTATTTACAACTCATATTAATATAGTTTCACTTCTTACATATATAAGTTTATTTCACAATTGTAAATACTTTAATTATAATTCAATTCTTATAATTCTTTTTGCTTATACAATTATTCTTTAATTTAGATTATTCAAACAACCTAACAATCAACTTATATACACTTTAATAATTTTGAAAAATTATTTCTTTATATATAAAATATAATCGAGGTAAAATTATTTCATTTACCCAATTTAAAAACAATATCGTGTCGAATTGTTCTATTCAAGTGTTTAGAAACCCCTTCGGCTCAGTTTCGAGGCTGTGCTGACGAAAGTTCATATGCCACTCAATAAACCAATCATCACAATATAAAACAAATTTTATATTCACTAACAAATACGCACTCATAGCTATTATTACACTCAAACTCAATCTAGAGTACTGCTGACTCTATCTCTAATGAGTAATACCCAACAGAACCATGGTTGTCGCTTAACCATCAGAGCTCCGATACCAAATGTAACGACGCGGATTTTCGTTGCCGAAAAACCGAATAGTTATGGGTTTTAAAAAGAAAAGAAAAGAGAAGAAGAGAGAAAAAGAAGAAAGAAAAAGAAAAATAGAGGGAAAAGAAGATAGACAATTTTTAGAAAAACAGAGAATTTGAAAAATAGAAGATAGAAGAATTTTAAAATAGAAGAAAAAGAGAATAGAGGAAAAAGAAAAAAACAGAAGAAAATAGGACGGGACAGAAAACAACAACAGAACAACATCAGAATCTCACAATTCGCAGCGGAACAACATATAATAATAAATGAATAATCTTTAAACAAAGAACTATATCAGTTATTACATTTTATACATTACATTACGTCATATCATCAGAGTGTACAACATCATACAACAACAAACAGTGCAGCGGAAAAAGAAATACTATATAAACTAGTAATACGCCATGCCATCCAGCTTGCCTCCAGCAACTCCAGAATATCCAGAATATCCTGATAAACCTAACTCTTAACTGCCCGTGTGGAAATTGGTGGGCACCCAGAGTTTAGGAAGGAAAACAATAAACTCCGAGTCAGTCATGTGACTGGTGTGAGAACTCAAAACAGTTTATTTATCTTTAAAATCAAAATAGAGGAATATTTTTAATTCAATTCGCAATGCTTTTAAAAATGAGACTACCATAAGGCCTCCCGCACACACACACAATGCAAACGCAGAATCGGAGGAGATTTCTCCTTATGATAGTCAAAGATGCTTGATACGCATTTAAAAGAACATTTTATATTATTACTAGTGCATAGTGTAGAGAAAAATTCATTTCGAAAGTAGAATATAAATCTTAGCCAACATAGACATTTCGAACTATGCCTACTATAGCTACCATCCAAACAGTGGTGACCACCATAAGTGAATGGCAGGTCCTACAACTAATACCGTACAAGTTTCGTATTGGGAATTGGATTTCCAACGAATGATCAGGCCAAGGAACTTCCCATTGCCACATGAGAATGCCTCTGGATGGACATCCCCGAGAACCAAACCGGATCTCTACCAACACAAGGCCGGGTTACTCCTAACTGAGTAACAACTGACCGAATATGCCATCCCCCGGTCCTTTGGGACCTTTATCAACCGAGCGCTCGTAATCAATTCACACAATCATAAAGTGTTTTCAACATGAGTAAATATCTGGGCTCCATACCATGATACTACCCTTTTCCAGAAGGAAATGGACACATCCTAAAGGGTGCTACCCCTCATAACCTTGCTGCTTCTTTCCTGTTTTGACCATTCACGGGGTGTGAGGCTCGACGAATTCACGTCCACAAAACATACTTTATACAAAAGCCATGCTTTGGGTCAACAAATGATCAACACAATGATCACAAGGATAGACGATCAAATAAACGATCCTATCACAAATAATCAACACAATGATCATTTCAGCATCACTCAGCATGTCACATTACCAAATTGGGAATATATCGCTGATAACATTCAACTACATAACCTCTGAGCTCATACGTCTCAGAGAAGGGTGTTAAGCTAAAAGAATAAATTCTCCGCCACCAACAGAAATATATTTGAAAGAAATCGGCTTTATATCTCAACTTGTAATGTCAGACATACAATCCATACAAGTCTGTTCCGGGCTCGAACAGAACCGAAGGCACTTACAAAGAAGTCCTTGCAATCCGGATATCCACAATCCTGATCGGATTTCCCATCACTTAGGGAGAACTCAATACCGTAGCTACTCGGTGCAGAGTCAATCGATAGTTCATCCTATCACTCTCGCAAATACCGGTCTTCAACACCGATCTTCAAATGCAATTCACAACGACGTATCACATATTCGGAGTGGGTTATACGACCCCATGGTCCTTTCCCGGTTAACCCGAATAGTGAGCGCTTATTCAAAAATAAGTGTGCATTCAAATTCAATCAATTCACATCAAATACCCATTCAAAGGAAAAAAACTGATAGTCGGTTATTGAACTATCACTGGATATGCACACATCACCAGATTCCAAATAATTTTCCAAATTATTTATTTTCCAAAATATCTTTACTAGATATATAATTTCAACACTTCAAAAATAAATCAATATTTATTTTTAACAAGTTTCACTTTCACATATAAATTCCATAATGAATTTATATTTCAAGATATCCATGCATATGCGATTTCAATAATTCATTTCAATTTATCTTCAAAAAAGATAAATTCTAATTATTCACTTCATATTGGAAAACATTTCCATACTTATTTATTCATAAGTAATTCACAAATTCCTTTTATTTTCAACACTTAGAAAATATTCAATATACTTAAATCGAATTAAGTATATAATTCATTCTTTAAGGAAATCATTCTCTTAAACATATTTATTTGGGCCAAAACGAATGTTACGTAAAACATCGTTACGACAACCCAAAATCACTAGTATAGGGATTCGAAATTAAAATAGATATATAAATCCCAATACTATTCAAAACATTTCCTTTCGGAAATCATTTACTATAACAACAGTGTTATAGTCCACAATTCCTTTTATTTCTCGAAAACGTCTATTTCAACAATAAATGTTGAAATCTATGGTTTCGAATCTCAACACATTTAAAAACATCGTTAGATCGTTTTAAATTTTATTTAAAACACCAAATCCAAAACAATTTCTTTAACGTATTATTCACTATTCAAAAACGTGAATAACTTCGTTAACAAATTTCATTCTTTTATTCATTTTAATTCAAAGGATTATTCACTATTCAAAAATGTGAATATAACTCTATTTCTAAGTTATAACAATTAACTTATCAAAATAAGTCGTTTGCGAATTTATAAAACAACGTTTATAAATTCCATTTCTATTTATTTATAAAAACTTCCTTTTTATAAATCTCTTTATTAACCTATTCCAGTTTATAACTAAATTATAAACTAAACGTTCATATTATAAGTTAAATACTAATAAAATTTATTCGTTTGCAAAACCATTCCATTGAACTTCATAATTATAAATCTTATAACTTATAAGATTCAATTATTTATCTAAATCTTATTACTTTAATAACTTTACAAATTTTATAAACCTACTGTTTATAAAATTCCATTTATAACTTTACCGTTATATAATTCTATGAATTCCATTCCCTTACAAAATTCATTTTCACTTCATTCAAACACTTATAAAATCTCATTTTATAATTCCAACGTTTTAATTTACAAATATTCATTTGTAAATCCTTTAATATAAATCAATTTATATTATTCTTTAAAACGTCTTAAAATTACTTTATAATATCACTATTTCGATTTATATAAAAAAAATCAAATTTTATAAATCCTATATTTTAAACTTTTAATAATAAGTTCAAAAATCCAGTTTAAACTATTTTATAAAAACATTATTTCATATTTCCCAAAAATCAGCTTTTAACTGTATTTCTAAAAATCAGCTTTTTAACTATATTTCACAAAAATCATAATTTTTATAACTTTAAAAATTATAACGTTTATTTATTTAAAATGGATTAATTCTAAAAATATAGTATATTTTCAAAAATCACTTTAAAACCATTTTAAAATCCCAAAATCTGGGTCCAATGATGCTACACACCAAATAGTCAATCACGACAAACAACGATATCATATATCAATATGAAAATCCATCAAATATCAAAATATCTGAAAACAAATAAAAACTGTTGAGGAATCCAGTTGGATCCCTCCAACCTGTTTCCTGCATCCAAAAACATTAGCACAATACCAATTTCGCTCCAGTACGAAATTATCGCGGTACATGTTCTTAATAAATATTATCCGCTTAATAACGGCGTAATAGGGTCTCATCCGCTAAACAAAAATGCGGGAAATCAACAACTGCAATATATACATATGCCAATATATATATATTGATATTATATATAATACCAATTTCACTGTTTATGAAATATTCGCGGTATATGTTTTTAATAAATAACATCCGCTTACTAACGGCGTATAATGTCTATTTTAACAATCAATAATTTACAGTCATCATTCAAACATGCATTCAAATATTTTAAATCTAACTATTTAAAATAAAATCAAAATCTATTCGATTGAGTGAGAAGTTCTCACCTTGGTTTTAATTTCCGTTTTAGCTTTTATTTCGAATAAAATTAAACGCGCGTTTAATTTTACCCGAAATTCTCACTAACTCCAAACGACTCCAAACCAACTCCATTGCGTAGTGCTCGTCCATACGATTCCAACGCAACTGAGTTTGCGCAGTTTCGACCTCGTATGAAAAAGTTATGCATTTTTAAAGATCGTACTCGATTTTTATAACTTAAATACAACATAACTTAAATATTTATAACCTACATCTATCATCCACCATCCACTCCAGATCCAACGGCCCCAGGTTCATCTTCCCCAACCTCTAACTCACGCAAACATCACGTTTCCAGGCCGCATACACAAACCCACTTAGCTTGAACTAGGGTTAAACATTTCTCCCCCGATACTCGACGAAATCCGATCACACCAACGCCAATGCGAAGCACACGACGCAAGCTACTTCCACCTGCCACCACTGGAAGTTCGGCCCCCCCTAGACCTCTCAAGATGCGTGCAAACATCTGCAGGTTCGGCCACTTCATGGTCAATTTCCCGTTGATTCGTGAAGCCATTCGCGATCTCCACCGTTCACATCGAAGCTCTCGTTGTGATCTTCATCTTTGTAGTTGAATGTTTTAGCCAAAACTTGATGGATTGAGAGATCAAAGGGAAAGAATGTTGAGCATTTCTGGCCATTGACTTATTAGGGCCGGCTACAAATTGGAATTAGGGTTTTTATCTTTTTTTTTTATTTATTTAGAGAGAGGTAGGGGCTATTTATAGAATTTCAAACGACACTATTCATCCCGGAAATTCCGAACTCCGATTTAGGTGCCGTAACCAGCGTACCTAGGGTTTATCCCGCGTTCCGGACACAATGGAACAGGTTTCGGAAGCTAATTCGGAAGTATGTGCGAGTTATGGCTATAAACGCTCAATTTAAATTAAACCGATTTAAGTCGATTTCTAGGCGTTTTAATTTGTACCGGACAAACGGTAAATCCAATTGACTTGAAATTTGAAACCTTACAATAATATCACATTACGGATCCGATGAAACTGGTTTCGTCGAAATCCGAGACTTTTTGAAAAATGGCTATTTTGACTCGTCAAATTTAAATTAAAAACGATTCGATGCGTTTCGAGCTGCCACGATCAAACGATAGCTCCAATTGACACGAAAATTGAAATCCTGTAATAACTAACTATTACGGATCCAATGGAACTGGTTTCGTTCAATTCTGAGACTGTTCAAAAATTGACTATTTTACAGTCGATTATTAAATATTAAAATATTCAATTTTCACAAATTAACTTTTAATTCGATTTTAAAAGTTCTAAAATATTTCTATAACTCCAGTATGATTAAATAAAATTTTACAAATTATTTACAATCATTTTTAACTATATTTTCAATTATTTCCATAATTTAACATATTAAATTATTGTTTTAATTATCTAATTAAATCCAAAAATTCAAATAAAAATTTATTTGACTTAAAAATTCACTTATAAATATTTAAAATTAATTAAATATTCAATTTTTAATTAATAAAAATTCTGGGTCGTTACACCATTCAAGATGGAACTACGAATTCAATCGCTAAAATGTTAATTTAATCGACTTATTTATAGTGTAACTTATTTAATATCCCTAATGTTAAGGATGGCCAGATCATTTCCTTAAAGAGTTTGTTCTGGTCTCGTAGTAAAGGTTTCTTTTTGAATGGTTCAACCATTTGGAAAGAAAAGTAAATATACAAGAGTGGATATAACTTAAGGCACAATTAGAAGGTAAAAAGTTAATGGTCAATTTTGCTTCATGGAGTGCCATCGCAAATGAGAATTGTATTACATAATAAAGATACTAAATATGGAATGAGAAATGTGATTTATTTTTAAAATATATTTTCATGTAGAAAAATGTTATCTATGAAAGTTATTTCTTCGAGTTTAGGATATTTGATCTAAAATCTGCAAAACATTATATGAAACGAAACTATGCGATAAGTGGTTAAATGGGGCTTCATGTTTCATAGTCTATTATAGTATGGCGGAAGTAGTGGGAACATATCATTTAACACTTCTTGGTGGATACTTCTTAGCAAACATACCAAATATTATTTATGAAATAATAACAGTTTTTAGTATAGACTTAAAATGGACATAGATTTATTTCAATATGAATATTAAAAATCTTCATTATAAGGTAAAACTTCAAAATTATGAAAGTTGTATTTGTTTCCATAACTAAAGCAATTCATTAGAAAATACAGAAGTGTAAGACCCTAAAATATTTAATAATGAACCAAAAATATTAATAAGGGTAAAAGTATAATTTGACATAAAAGGGAATAATAGTAATTTTAACAGAAGTTGGAATTAGGCTTGAAGCCTATCTCATTGTATTTGGAATGCTAATTATAGTCCGAAAACATATATAAAGATCCGAACTGAACTGATTCGAAAAGACCTAAACTCAAACTGAACCCGATGAGTCTTGGGTTGGGTATGAGTGATGAAAAATACCATAAAAATCTGATCAAACCTGACTCAAACCAACCCGACCTGAAAGATTTAACCAAAAAATATTGAGATATGTGCACTTTTAAGTGTTACTACCCTACCAGACCCGAATCGACCCGACTCAACCCAAACTGAAGCTCAATTCGGTCTAGGTTTTAAAATTTATAGTTTGCACTTGGAAAAACCCGACCCGCCTAACCAAGGCCCATCGAGCCTATGTTCATCGGGTCGAATCTAATTGCCACCCCTAGAGGAAACTGGACCCGATGGCATTTTTGTTGATAATAATTCTGAGATAAGCCTAACAATCCTAATTTCCAACTATAAATAAAGTCCTAACGCTCACCTCTCTTCACTCAATACCCTGGCTATCACTAAGAAACTCTATTATCCTTCGTCCTTCTCTAAACTTCTTAATGTAAACATCATGCTCTCCTAAATTTGGATTAAAACACCTCAAGCAGAGTATTAACTAGATATCAAATAGTGATCGAGGAATATAGTAAGGGTATCGATTCAAAATTAAAAGAAAAATAAAACTTCCTTTCCTTTTAATTGGATCACATCTTCTTAGCCCATACTCTCCCCACATATTTCTTTATCCTTATCCGTATTTCCCTTAGTTTACAATCATAATTCCCCTTTCGTTAAGAAATCAAAATAGCAAAACAAAAAAATATGAACGCGCACGGTTGGCCATAGCCTCGCGAGCAAGCAAGAACGACAATAGTGGCTATTTAGGAGGTGGCATGCAAAGGAAGGTGGCGACATGATGCTGGCAACCATGACAATGTCATGATGGTATGTGTCGATGTGAGAGAGGGGGAAAGACGTGTGTGCATGGCCATGGGCACGAGGCTGGACACCCTTTGGCAGAGCATGCGTGCATCGATGGCATATGATGACGATGCTTGGGCACACGAGAGGTGGAGGCAATCGATTATGCGATTTTAGGCAATTAACTTCCTTTTATTTAATTTTTTAATATATACGAGTCTAATCTGTTTTTGCTTTAAATTCAGAATTCAGGTATATAAATCCTTAAATTAATTTTTGGATTAAATTGTACAGTTAAAGTCAGCATAAGCTCTCTATAAAACTACAATGATTATAACTATATATGTACTGATTTATAGTAAGTGAGAATCTCTTTTCAAATGAAATTACGATGTTTGATATTAATTAAGTGATTTATTTAGGCTGAATTGTGATGTGAAATTAAATAAGAAATATAAAATCAATTGTAGAAGAAATATAAAATAAAATCTACATTTCTATTTTTGAATTGAACTTAATTTATATTGATCGGTGATGGCTTGAAGGCCTTGATTATTGTTTGTGTATGGTTGGTGGATAATTGTTTGATAAA
Source organism: Allium cepa (assembly GCA_030765085.1). Classification (NCBI taxonomy): domain Eukaryota; kingdom Viridiplantae; phylum Streptophyta; class Magnoliopsida; order Asparagales; family Amaryllidaceae; genus Allium; species Allium cepa. The sequence continues at coordinate 55,330,835 of CM060940.1, forward strand.
TGATTATTTGAATTGAACTGTCTGTGATTGATGATTTTTTCATTATTGATGATTGAAAATAAATAAATAATATAAAATATATTAATATATTGTGATAATTAATTTGAAGTCGATGAAAATAAGATATGAATGTTTAAAGCTTGAATGATGCTTTAAAAGAATTTTATTCTGAAATATATTTGAACTTATTTTTGTAAGAAGCTGAAGTTTATTTATTAAAAATAAAGTTGATATATATATATATAATTATATATATCGGATTAAATATGAATAATAGTGTGAGTTTCTCTTGAATTATAAAGCAATTTTGATTTTTTGATATAGACAAAACAATATGTGAGTGTGTGTGTATCAATTTCGAAAGAAAATTAAAGTGAAAAGGTTATTTGAAAGGAGTTTTTTATTCGTAGGAAATTCCTTTCTATCTCCAAAATTTTTTAAGTGATTTTAAAGTCTCATTTTAAAATCAATTCTTTGAATTTTAAAACTCTTGCTATTTTTAAAAATAACGTTGATCTATATGTGATATGTTAAAAATATAAAACTTGAAAATTTCAAATGATTTTAACTTTCGATTTTTGAATTTAACAGATAAGATTTTTCAAAGTTTTAATAATTCTAAAAATGAAAATTGAAGAAAATTAAAGTTTATTGATTTGAAAAATCCTAAAATACGTATTTAAAACAACTTAAGATGGAATTCATATTTAAAAGTCCTAAATTTTATTGGTTAATATTATTTTGAATTTAAACTAGGATTAAAAGAATAAACCTAGATGAATAATTCAAAATTCACTTTAATTGAAATAATTACGAACTTATGTGATTATATGCTTGTATGGATGATTTTGTACATGTTTATTTAGTTAATTCCATCATTTAAGTTAGTTGCTTTATTTTAGCCCAATTATTAATATTCAATATCGTGTTTAGACTTTTTTTTGTTACAAATAATGTGTCACCTGCAAGTTAAACCATATTGCAAAAACATGACTAATCAAATGGGCTATATGATGGGTTTAAAATGATATTTCGAGAATGAGTGTCATTTTGATAAGCAGATGATTTGAAAAGTTATAAATTTAACATTTCTCGAGTTTGGCATAGGGTATTGACTACTAGACTGTTAGTATCAATCCCAGCAGACTGATTCGAGGGTCGCGACTTAAATCATGATGATCTTATCCCCCATCACTATGTCAAAACGGTCTGCTGCCAGGATATTTTAAACTATAAAGAATAATGAAGATCGTCAGAGACATTGTGCAAACGAAGAGAAGTAGCGCCGCCAATGGAGATATGATGTGGTGGACTATAACACTAGTTAAATTTATTGAACGATACGATAACTAAGAGATCGTGTGAAGTGCGCACCACAACTGACCAAAAGTATATAGGTGAAATGGAACATGATGACTTACTAGGGTAGATTAGTCTATATAGAGGGTAAATCCACATATAGCAATCCTCTTAGGATTCAAAAGACAAGGAGATAAGTTGAACATATCATAAGTAGTAGTAGAAATGTTATTCAACTTGTAAAATGTTTATTTTGAATATTGATTTGAATTTATACAACATAATGATACTCATATGTAAAATGACATAATATGATAGCCAAATTGATTATTGTTGCAACTATGTGTGTTATATAGAATAGTGTCGTGATTAGGGTGTTATAACTGATCTGTGAAAATGAAATCTAGTAATTTGTATGGTGTGTGACACTGTGCATAACTTTTGTGCCCCATAGAACCAGACATGATATGTGACGACTCGCAAATCCATACCCTTTGAATCGACAATAATCCACACACGTCCGATCCAAAAAGCACCGACTGACGGAAAGTCAAGAGAAAGAAACGAAGAGAGAAAAAGAGAAGAAAGAGAGAAGATAGAACAAAACAGAACAATACAAAATCTCACATCGCAACGTAAAACATATAATATCATATCAATGATCTTTACAAAACAATACATCAATCGGAATTCAAAAATCAATCACTAGTTATCATCCTGGACAGTTATAATAATCTATCCTCTTGCCGATAATATAAACAACAACAATGCGCAAGCGGATAATCAAAATAGATACGTCTATACGAAATGAAGATCTCCAACTCTTCTGCTGAAGCTCCAAAAGCACCAAATTTGAACCTGTAAATGCACTCGGTCTGACCCGAGCATTGAAAGGGAAGAATGCCTAGGTCAATCTGGTAAACCAGCATGACAAACACATTCAACTGAATTTATTAAATTACCAAAACTTTTCCTTTCAAAAACAAAAGTATCACGTAAGACAATTCCGCACATAAACACGGACATGTTTTTATCTTAGGATAGCCAAAACATTTCATATCAAAATTCTCTTATATTATACTAGTGTCTAGTATACAAATAATAATCAAAATAACTGAAATTGGTACCATTATTAAATTCCAGCATACTAGGCTCTACAAATAAAATTGTAGGTACGTAGTGGAGTTTGGATTTCCATACAAATGATCAGGTGAAGGGACTACCTTCTAGTTGTACATCTCTAGAGGAATGTATCGAGGACCATCACAAAGGATTCTCTACCAACATAAGATCGGCCCGTTATAACGAGATGGTACCGAATATATCATCCTCCGGTCGTTAACGACCTTTTTCGAGGGCCCTCAAAGCATACAAACCACAATAATCAGGTACACGACATCATAGCGTGTAAAGATATATCTAGGAGGGGATGATCATTTATTTACAAGTTCATTCATTTTATAACTTCACAATTCGTAAATCTTATTAACTTATAAAATCCATTTATAAGCTTATTTTAATACTTACATAGCTCCTTTATAATTCCATTACTTTTTATTTATAAAATATCCATTCATAAATATTATATATAAACCATTTACAATAAGTCAAAAAAACTCAATTTAACAAAATTTATAAAATAGTTAACTCTATAATTCAAAAATCACATTTCAATTATATTTCGCACAAAACATAATTTTTATAACTTAAAAATTATAACATTTATTTATTCAAAATAAAACCATTCCTTAACAATTCAAAAATATATATTTCAAAATTACTTTGAAAATCATTTTTAATTTGAAAATCGTCACTTTAACATTTTTAAATTACCAAAATAGGCCCAATGCTGCAACAACACAAAATACATCAATTACCAAAACATCAAACATCATATAATAACAACATATGTCATAATATCTGCAAATAAAACCAATACTGGTGAGGAATCCAGTTGGATCCTCTAATCTGTCATTTTCAAAAAATATACATATTTGAATATGTGTACAATGTCCACTTCAAGGCAGATGTACATATAAGAGGTCATCCGCTCATACACGGAAACGTATAGGGTCTCATCTACTCCAATAGGTAGGAATATATCCAAATACCAATCAATATATATACAATATATCATATATCATCCAAACAGTCGTCAATTAGCATAAAATAAATTTATCCTCACTTATATAAAAATATCAGCGAGTAAGAAAGAGTGAGTTGTACTCACTTTGGTTCCAATAGCAGTTGTAGTGTTGTATTTTGCATAAAATTAAACGAGAGTTTAATTTTACCTAAAATTTACACTAGCTCCAATCAATTTCAAACTAGTCTAAAATGTAGTACTTATCAATACAGACCCAACGCCATTCATTTCGTCAAAAACGGACCTCGTATGAAGAAGTTATGGCGTTTTAAAGTTTGTACGGATATATATATATATATAAATATAATTTACAAATTTATTTTATTTTTAAAATCTTAAATTTATCTAGGCCGGTGATTCTTTTTGCTCAAACAAGATCTGGACGACTTGCTTTTCTCCTTCCCCAGGCAATGTTCGAACGCAAATAACCCATAAGTCACCATTTGAAACTTTGATGCTACACCCAGCTCGACACGCCGGAGGTCGATCAACCGCCTTCAATCGAAAGGCCATCGCGAGACATGACATTGACGACGACGACGCGGATCTCAGTACATCCATGGACGAGAAAAAAGCGTGGCATGAATGCGGCCTCTTAGCTCCCTCCACGTCGCGAATTAAACGATCATCACCATTGAAGACGTAGATCTCGCGAAGCTTGTGACGCCCTACCTCTATACTCACACTAGCCAAGGACACTATGAGGTAATGCCGTCGACTAGCATGAAGAATAAGGCTGTTGAGGAGTGACCATCTGTGTAATTGCTTTGTGCGAGCACCGATATGTCAGATAGTATATCATGCATTTCATTTCAAGAGGAAATCCAACATACCAGATAAAAACTCAAAGCTACTACACAGTGGCTATGTGGCCTTCGGAAACAAATATAAAATAAGCATGACACAAAATCAGTCACAGATATTCATATCACTAAGGCGAAAACAGATATGAATACAACACACACAAGTGTATATTAAAGTAGTGGTCATATAAGATCCACTACATCACAAAAGAATAGATACAAGTGCTAGACAAAAGAATATGTGTACATCAAGGAGACTCTATCTCCAATGTATAAAATAAAACTACTAAACTAAGTAGTTAGCCAAAAGTCAAAAGCTAGTGCTAGTTAAGAAGTCAAGTGGAAGCACCGGTAACACCTCGGTCTGACCCGAGTATTATTTAAGAAGAAAATAATAAACGGATCAATCTAGCTATAAATATCATATAAAATAAGATAGGATAAGAGATATGACAAAAACATATGATAACAGTAATGCCATACTGTGACAAGTATACATTAGATAACAACAAAAATCATACAATATATTGAACATTCTCAAACACCAAAAAGAATGTCATATTCTTTAAAATATTCACCAAACCACAAATATTGATAAAACTTATCAATGTAATCACAAAAATGAGTGAAACACAAATTCTAGAAATCATCAATTAGAAATCCAGAAAACACAAAGGGGGAGGCCTATCACAAACAGGAGCATGAAAACTCACCAACACGTGCATCATAAACAGAACGCTATTCCATGGTCGCTAACCATCAATTTTGAGCCGAGGCTCCACAAACGGCCCGTAGACCATGGGTCGCTACCCTACCAATTTTGAGCCGAAACTCCACAAATGTGGTTCAGTCCCCCCACACAAACAAAGAGACATCGCACATCACTAGTCTAAATCACAAAATGATCACCATTGATCGATAAGTGTAAATTACACTAAGCTAGTAAATAAATGAGTTTAGCTTCATGTCCTATAACCACTAGCTTAACTTAAATATTTAGGAATAGATTGCAGATTTCCACTTGAAAATTATCACAAGGTTACAATCGAACAAGTCTAAAAATTAACCGACGAAGTAAACACAAGCGTTTCATACCACTTGTTTTGCTAAGTCGTTTAATTGGATTTCTCGAACAAATGAGGTAAAGGTTTATATATACTAATAGATTGAAAAACGATTTTAAAAATAAGCTTTGTATTAAAAATAACATTGAAATCATTTGTATGAAAGAGTTTGAGTATTTACTATTAGTATAAAAATCTTTGTATTTAACAGTGACAAATCACAGAAATGATTATAAAAACAATCTATCACCAAAAATTCACATTCGATGACGTGAATTCAATCCAAAGAAATCGATACCAAATCCATCAAAATGGATATTACCAAAAATCCAGAAAAAGAAGTCATCAAAGTCGATATAAGTGATAACAACTAATCGGATCAACATAAATCGATAAACATTGGAAATTTACTCAAATAATAGGCAAATATGAAAAACTGAACAATTCCAAACGCTGGGGTTAATCCAAACGTCTAGATTTGGTTTCTAGAAATATTCCAAAAAACTTCCCAAACGTCTGATTTGGCAATCCAGACGCTTGATACCATCCAGACGTCTGAGACTTAAATTCAGACGTCTGAAATTGGTCTCTGCCATTTTTATTTTCTGCCGTATATTCTTTTTCTCCAGAATGCAAAACCAGATGTCTGGACCCTAACTCCAAACATCTGGATGCCTAGTCTGGGAAACAGTTTGCCTAAGCTTTGATGGCCAAAATGATTCGGAAGCGATCAGACGAGCAACGAAGACTAGAGATTTATGCCAAGCGACAACCCAGCCTTATAGGCCCTTCGATATATCCCAAATAACATGTCCAAAGATCCATGGTAGGATTTTCGTAAAAATTGGACTTCAAAACCAACGATTAAAAAATTCACCAAATCAATTCAAATCAAAAGCAAATGAACTTGAATAAATGTTAGAAACTGATACATAACAACAAAGAAAGTTACAGACATATATGTGAGTTCAAGAACTCACCTTTAAACCCAAATATAGAAATGAGAAGCTCTAAAACAAGCAAAGATTGATTTCCCTTCAACAACACCTTAAGAATCTTCAATCTATTATGAAATGAAATGAATCTCCTAAGTTAAGTTATAAGAATTTCTGAAAATTGAAGAGAGATTAAGATGGAGAAGATGAAGAGGATTCTTACTAAGCTTCTCTTCGATTTTGGAGCAAGAATTTGAAATTCCTAAGAGAACTAGGGCTTAAAAATTTTAACTTCCCATCTTTTCCTCCATTTTTTTCCTTTTGCTTGAGTTAGGAAATTTTATGAATGAATGAAGAGGAGTGGAGAGGAAGTTAGGGTATTATATGAGTTGGGTCCTCTTGTTAGGTTATTGGGCTAAAACCCAAACCCAAAGCCCCAAATAAAAATACCAAAATTCCAGTCAACTCCAAACATATCAATGTTTATACTCAAAAAGATCGCAAATTCCATTTTGGACTCAATGGAAGTAGTTTCGAGTCCTAATTCGACTGTTTGCAAAAAGTAGCATTTTGGACTTTAATCCGACTAATGATGCTATATTTAAATAAAACGTTTAAATATACGATCGTAAAATATGCGGGTTACAGACTCCCCTCCTTAAAGAAATTGCGTCCTCGCAATATTTAAGAAGAAAATAAAGAGTAACAACCATAAAAGCATATCAACACGAAAGAAAATTTGAAGTAAGAAGTTCACCTTAAGGAGCACGAGAGAGTAGGTCCGGATGTGTTCGTTCGATGAATTCTCTGGATTCCCAAGAGAAATCCTTAGAATTTGAGGACATTGAACTTTCACAAGCGGAACATCTTTATTTTGAAGGCGTTTAACCTCCGTAGCAATAATATGGATAGGATGTTGATTATAAGTCAAATTAGGCGAAACTTCAATTTCTTCAATAACACCGGGCTCAAGAATTGAATCGGAATTCCTAAGGCATTTTCGTAGTTGAGAAACATGGAATACGTCGTGAATAGCAGAAAATTGAGTTGGTAATAAAAGGCGATAAGCCATGGAGCCAATGCGTTCGATGATGGGAAATGGACCAATATATCGTGGTGCTAGTTTTCCCAATCGACTGAAACGCACAACATCCTTCATATGTGAAACATGAATAAACACCAAATCTCCCACAGAAAATTCTAAATTCCTTCTTTGGTTATCGACATAGGATTTTTGCCTACTTTGAGCTTCTTTCATTTTGCGACGAATAAGGTCGATCTTTTCTGTGGAACTACGAATAAAATCTAGACCTAAAGCCAGCTTCTCACCGACCTCAAGCCAACAAGAAGGAGATCGCACGGCCTTCCATAGAGTGCCTCAAAAGGTGCCATACCAATACTAGATTGGAAGCTATTATTTTTGGAAAACTCAATAAGAGAAATATGATCTTCCCAACTTCCATCAAAATCAAGAATACATGCATGAAGAAGGTCTTCAAGAGTTCGATTCACACGCTCGGTTTGTCCATCGGACTGAGAGTGATAAGCGGTGCTAAAATTAAGCTTCGTTCCCAAAGCATTTTGAAGACTCTTCCAAAATCTACTAGTAAATAATGGATCACAATCGCTAATAATAGAAGTAGGAACTCCATGCAATTTAACAATTTCTTTAACATAAAGTTTGGCTAAAAGAGGTACGGTCCGACCAGACTGAACGGGAATAAAATGGGCAGATTTTGTAATTCTATCAACAATCACCCATAAATTGTCATGACCCGAATGAGAACGGGAAAGACAGTTAATAAAGTCCATGGAGACTTGATCTCACTTCCAAAATGGAATGTCCAAAGGCTGCAATAACCCACCGGCCTTTGATGCTCGTCCTTTATGAGTTGGCAAGCCATGTAACGCTTAATGAAGTCAACAATATCAGATTTCATTCCATGCTAATAATAAAGTCGCTTCATATCCTCGTACACTTTACTACTACCGGGATGAATGGTTAATTTAGAATGACGAGAATCTTCTAAAATGTTTTTACAAAGATCACTAATATTTGGCACGATAAGTCTACCAAATTTTTGAATGCCGCCACAAGCATTGATATCAAAGTCTTTCAAATCTTCAATATCAGTTTTATCCCTACAACTTTGGCTAAGAAGAGCCAATTCAGGATCATGCTTTTGAGCTTCAAGAATGTGGTCTAAAAGAGAAGGATGAGCCTCAAGGCTACATAAAACAAGAGATGAACATGAATCGGATTCATGATCTCGAACCTCACAAGCAGACAAAGTCTCAAGATCATTCCATTCGGATATCATCATAGAAACAACCGCTTGTTGCTTATGACTAAGGGCATCGGCAACACGGTTTCCCTTTCCGAGAGTATAAAGAATATCAAGATCGTAAGATGCAAGGAACTCGAGCCAACATTGTTGACGCAAATTAAGTTCTTTTTGAGAAAATAAATACTTCAAAGATTTACGATCGGCGTAGAGAACAAATTTCTCTCCCAAAAGATAATGACGCCAAATTCTAAGGGCAAAGACAATAGCCATGAGCTGTAAATCATGAGTGGCATATCTTGTCTCGATAGGCTTTAATTGCCTAGAAGCATAAGCAATAACACGTTCTCTTTGCATGAGAAGGTTCCCAAACCAACACGACTAGCATTGGTATAAACAATAAAGTCTTGGTTCCCTTCAGGAATCATAAGAATAGGAGCATCGGAAAGGAGTTCTTTTAATTTCTAAAAAACAGCTTCACATTTGTCCGGCCAAATGCACTTAACTCCCTTCTTTGTCAAACTAGTAAGAGGTATGGAAATTTTAGAAAAGTCCTTTATGAAACGGCAGTAATAGCCCGCCAATCCAAGAAAGCTACAAATTTCCGTCACACTCTCCGGTCTCTTTCAATTTTGAATCGCTTCAATCTTTGAAGGATCCATGGAAATTCCGGATTTAGAAATGATATGTCCTAAAAATTTCACATGAGATTGCCAAAAGTGGCACTTAGAAAATTTTGCTTTCAATTGATTGCTCCTAAGAGTTTCCAACACAATCTGAAGATGTTATTCATGCTCTTCCTCGGTTTTAGAATAAACAATATTATCATCTATAAATATGAGAATGAGTCGATCGAGGAAGTCTTTGAAAACTCAATTCATAAGGTCAATGAAATAAGCTAGAGCATTCATTAAACCAAATGGCATAACAAGCCATTTATAAGATCCATAACGAGTACGGAATGACGTCAAAAGAATACAATCTTCTGCAATACGAAGCTGATGAAAACCGGTTGCTAGGTCTAACTATGAAAAGACTCTAGCATCGTTAAGTTGATCGAATAAATCATCAATCCGAGGTAAAAGAGATTTATTCTTGACGATGAGATCATTAAGCTTGCGGTAGTCAACGCAAATCCTAAGTGTACCGTCAGATTTCTTTATAAAAATAGCTGAAACTCTCCAAGGAGAGGAACTAGAACGAATAAACTCTTTGATTTCTAATTCAGATAATTATTTACGCGTCTCCTCATTTTCCTTATTGGACAAATGATAAGGATCTTATTGGACATTCGATAAGCAGGACAAATGGTAGGTAGAGCTCCAGGGATTAGATTAATTCTGAACTCGATTACTCGCTTAGGAGGTAGTCCCATTATGGGCTCAAATATGTCGAAAAATTCACAAACAACGTGAATGAGGGAAATAACATCTTCATCATCATCATTATCATCATCTTGAGGATTTAGAGAATATAAGGATGCCACCGAATTAGAATCTGAATCTTTAAGAACAGTAGAAATCTGCTTAACAGATTGAGGATGTCGAAAATGTATAGTCCTCTTAGGACATAGGATGTGGGCTTCATAACGGTTAAGGCAATCCATTCCCAAAATCATTCTGAAACCTAAGTAGCGCATAACATGCAAACGGCTTGGAAATAATAATCACATAAAATAATCTCTACATCTTTACAAAGTAAACTGAGTGTTGTGGATCCACCAACCGGATTTGCAATTCTCAAAGAAGTCATCAAGCCCATAACATTTAAAGAAAATGTATCAACAAGTTCTTTTGATACAAAAGAGTGGGATGCACCCGTGTCAAAAAGAACTCGAATAGGGAGATCATGAAATATAATAATGGCATCAAGGATAGAATGAGAAATACCTTGACCACGAGAAGTGTTACTAGGGGCTTGCACAAAATTTAGTTTTCCCTCTTTCTTGTCTTGAAGTTTGGGACATGAAGATATATAATGACCCGAACTTTTGCAATAGCGACAATTAAGGGGCTTCAGACACTTATTTGCGTAATGGTCCTTAGAACCACAATTGTAGCACTCACCACGATTAAAAGTAGGAGTCTATGCAACTGAAGTTGCTTGCTTCCCTTTCTTGTTAGGATTAGGGTTGGACATAATAGGCCTCTTCTTGTTGTTGTTGAAGTTCTGTTTGGCACCCACAACATCAACATCACTTTCTTTATTGGCCACTTCAAGCCGAAGAGCGATATCAATAAGCCAATCGAAAGAAACTTCTAATTTCAGAATTAATGGCTTTCTGAGGTTCTTATTAAACCCATAAATATACCACTGATTTTTGTTCAATGGGGTATTAATATACTCGACCCCATATTTAGAGAGAGATTCAAAAGATGCGACGTAATCTGTCACAGAAGATTCACCTTGAACAAGGTCAATAAAGCGTCGACCTAAAGTTACTTTTTCAGCCTTCGGCACAAACTTTAACTCAAATCTTTTCCGGAAATGCTCCTAAGTAAGATCCGCTTCGATAATCTCAGAAACCAAAAGCTCATACCAATCTAATGCTCTTTCTCGGAGCATGCTAGAAGCCACTTGGACTCGATGTAGATCCACAGGATTCATGTAAAATGCAGTCGCATGATTTAAGCCAAGCTTGGACTTCTATAATACTTTCGGAACCCTTGAATGGCTTTCCATCCAAATTGGTATAATCATTGCACAAGCATGCAAACCCAGATTTAGGGCGAGTAGGCTCTAGAATGGGTCCGACAGCTTGAGCATCCTTTACAAGATCTAAAAGCTGTTGGGTAGACATAAATACTACATTCTGTGGAGTAGCACTGGATTGACCGGTGTTGGGATGGCCTGGTCCAACCATTTCTCTTCTTTAAGAAAGAAAGAAGAAGAGGAAAAAGTTATTCTCAAAACGAATATCAAACAAATTTGATTGATAAAACAAGGCATCGCAAAAGAAAATAGGATAGAAAGGGTCTAATGACTCAAATTAGATCCTAAAGCATGTGTGACGACCCGGATTTCTTAGAAGTCTATTAATCGGGAAATTAACTGATTTTATTTTTGGACTATTAATATTTACTAATCAAATAAATGAATTTCTGATAATTAAAGATATTTGAATATATATGTTGATTTGGAAATTAAAATAAAACATTTAATTCATATATATATATATATATATATAAAGATAAACATATAGACAACTCTTATGATGTTCAAATATAAATATACATAAGTAAGTATGTATGTATGTATATATATGTTAAATGAAGTGGTGAAAGTGATAGAATGGAAATATACATATGATGTATGTATGTACAAACCTTATGATGTCGATAACATACACTTAAATATGTAGTTATGCAAGTATATGGTTACATGCCACATGAAATAATATATATACATGGAAGTTGTATAATGTGAATATATATAAAATAAAGCAATGTGTGTATGAGAATATGTATATATATATATATAAAAGGACAATATATACAAAAGAAGCAATGTGTATATGAGTGTAAATGCATGTATATAGGACCAAAAAATAATAATAATAAAATAACTAATATATAGATATGAACATACAAAAGAATATATAGATGTATGAACCTAAGGAGACAAGCATTTGATGTACATTCCAACTCAAGCATACAATATATCATTTCAAGTTTACAAGAAAAAATAATAATAAAAAGGAAGCTTATTGAGTACAACAAACGAATGCAGAGCCTACCTTTTCTATTTATACCTCCACACTAACCTCATTTCCTTCACTCAATGACGTAAAACAAAAAATAAGCATTTCTGCCATTTTACAACTTAAAAACATACTAACTCAACTCAGCAAGGATCATCAAGCACAAATCAAAAGCAAATACAAAAGCCAGTACCTTTGTTCAATCAATTTGTGAGCAATTTCACATTTAAAAATTTAAGTAGGTAAAATTGGGTTGTATGCTAGTAAATCTGAAATGAATGTGAATTGTATTATATCTGCTGTGTATATATTCATATATAGTATGCATGTTGTTTCTTTAGAATACTCTCTGCTTTTACCTTACAATTTTTCAGTTTTGATTTAAAAAAAATTCAAATCTCTTGATCTTTTCTCTGTTTAAACTTAGTATACAAATCAAACTTGTTTGCATAATTATAAACTTTAGTTTTAAATTGTACTTAAGTCAAAATAATATTTGACTCTGGAGACCAAACCTATTGATCAAGTTTAAAACAAGTAAAAATTTAAATATCACAATCTATTGTTTTAGGATTAGGATCTGAATCATCATACAAAATCATGATTTTTAAAAGCAAAATCACAATTTCTAGTGTTTGAATCAGAGCAGTTCTGGGTTGTCTGGATTGTGTATTTTGGGGTATCTCTGTTGATACAAAAGATCAGAGGGGTTGAGTTTCCTCCTGGAGATGGAGGAGTGATCGGAGTCCATGGGAAAATTTGTAGGAAGATGATCAGAGTATGGCGGAGTTAGTGGTTGTGATTTGTGTTCTGGAACCCTAGTTTAACTAGGCTAGGTAGAATTGATCACCACTGTCTATTGGATTAATCGAGTGTTACAAGGTTTTGGGGGATGATAGGAGGGTAGTTGGCGAATGTGTGGCCCGAGTCACTGATATTCTGGTGGCCGGAGTTGTGGGAGCAAGGCGTTTCCAGGTTTGGTTGTGGTGGATTCTAGTTCTTGTTCCAGGTTTGATGTGAAGCTCGATCTTCGATCTCGAGTTTAGGTAGTGATCTGATGATTGCGAGAGGGTATGGCGGTGATTGAAGACTAGAGGAGATCATCGTGGATGATCGAAGTCGATCAGTGCCACCATGCATATGCATGGTGCACAGTTGATTTTCTAATGTTGGGTTTTTTTGCAGTGGGTTTGTTCTCGAGTGAATTGGTGATTAACTCGAAGCAGTTTAGGTTTGGACTCGAAGCCATTTTGGTCATGGCTCGGGTAATGTTTTGTAACAGATTTTAGAAACCTGTTCTGTTTAAAATTTAAACTGTAGTTTAAAATGAAAGTCAAAGAGTTAAACTAAGTTTTAAACTTAAGTTTAAATGTGGATTCAAGCTAGTTTGAATCCTAGTTTTAAATGATTTAAGGTTTTTGAAATTTAAATTGGTTTTAACAACTTTTAAGTTTTTAAAGTGTATTTGGCTTGAGTTTAGAACTGGAAGTTTAAATTGTAAAGTAAAGGTTCAAATAAGTTTAAATCTAAGTTTTAAAATCTGGAAATTTAGTTTGAATCTCGATTTTTAAAATAAAATAAGTTTTTGAATTTAAATTGTTTTAACCACTTTAAAAATGGCTAGATGGTTTGAATTTTAAAATGAAGATATAAAATGTATGTAAAGCTTTTAAAATTTAAGTTAAATCTAGAATCAAGATTAAATATGTATTTTAATTTTTAAATTAGAGGAAGTTTTTAAATTGGAATTGTTTTAAATAACTTTGAATGTTTAAATTGTATTTTTAAATTGATTTGAATTTAAAAATGAATTTGTTTTTTAAATTCTTTTAAACTTCTTTTATAAAATGAATATTTCTTTAACATTGAAATTAAAGGTTTTTGAATTGTTTTTAAACTTTGTTAAAGTTAATTTGTATTCATTTTAAAATCTTAAAATTAAAATGAGATTTAAAAGTAATTAAATTTCAAAGTAAATTTAAAACAAATTGTTTTTGAATGCTTTGTTAATAATAATTTGATCATTTATAAGGAAAAAAAATGTTTTTATCTTTAACCAAATGGAGATTTAATGATTTGTGATCCATTAAATTAGTAGGGCAATTAGAATGGATAATTAATTAATTTAATTAATTAATGATTTGGGTTAATTAATTTAGTAATTAAGGGTTTTGAATTAATTAATTATGGTTTAAGTTGATTAATTAAGTTTAAATTAATTTAGAATAATCATTGGGTGGTTTGATAGGTAATTACTTAATGTAATTAATAGAATATAATTACTTAGGGAAGTAATGAATAAATAATTTATGGATGTAATTAGTTGAATGATGATTTGTTAATAGAAGTAATTTGGGTATAATTACTTTGTGTAATTAATCAAGAGATTAATTAAGATAATTAATTTAGGAGGAATTAATTTATTTAATGAAGTAACTAAAGGGTAGTTAATTACTGGTTGAGATTAATCAAGAGTGATTAATAATTGTGGTTTAATTAATGATTAATTACTTAATGTAATTAATTTAAATTAGGATAATTAAAATGTAATTAGGAATCTTTAATTTTTATAATTAATGATGTAATTAAAGGTTGATTAATTAAGATTAATTAATCAATGACAAGTGATTTATGAGTAATTAATTAAAATAAGTAATTAAGGACTAATGTAATTAATTATGATTAATTAATTTGTGAAGTAATTAAAGGTAATTTCTGCATTGGGTTAAGAATAATTAATTTGTGTAATTAATTAAAGATAATTACTTGAATGTAATTGAAGGATAATTAATCCAGGGTGATTAATTAAGATTGATAATTAAGAGATGGTTAATTAATTGATTTGAAATTAATTAATGTCAAGTGAAGGAATCTAAGTGATTAGGGTTAGTAATTCAATTTGAAGTGATTAAATTTATTTTGGAAGTGATCAAGTTTGCTTATGGATGATTGAATGGTATTGGATGCCTTGAATGAGTTGATATCTCTGATATGAAATGATTTGTAGTATCATATGTTTGGGAGGACAGGATATTGTGGTTATCTATCAATGACGAATTGTTGTGTAAAGGGACATCTTGTATTTAAAGTTTGAAGTGCATTTCATTTGGATAACTTGGGTTATGATGACATGATGACTCAAAGAGACCGGGGTCGGGTATTAGAAAATACCCAAAACCATTTCGATTCTTTATAGATTGATATGTGAAATCAATAGGCTTGTATGGAATGATTTAAGTGAATTGGACTATTTCATCTAAATTTTGGAACTTGGAAAAGTGATGTGTTAAATAAGTGAGGTCTATAACAAATTGTGAATTTGTAAATTGATACAAATTACCCCGGGTTTTATATAAGTTGTATGCATTGTATTCCATGTTAGATGGGTTTACTCAGGGTTTACTCACGCTGGTTTCCAGCCTGACCGGGTGTTACTTTGATGTAATGGTCGGGTCAGACCGAGTATTACAAATTTTCAGGTAAGGACGTTCTGGAGCTCAGGAGGCGAGCTGGATGGCAGGAATGTATGGGGGGTTCCCTTTTTATTTTATTGTTGTATATCTGAGGCATGATGATTGTGTATATCCAGTGTCTGTATATATGTGTAACTCTGATGTATTATAAAGGTATTTTGACAGATACATAATTCTTTTATGAACTGTTATCATTTGTTATTATATTTTATCCGCTGCGAATGTGAGATGTTGGTGTTTCCATTCTTCTATCTCTTTCTTCTTTTTCCTAACTATCTGGAATTTTCGGGATCGAAAATTTAGGGTCGTTACAGCATGATTCCTAAGAAAGACTTAGGACGATGATCCTTGCTATAATATTCTACATTGTTCCGAAGATTGCCTATAATACAAAGCTATGATGCCCCACCTCTATACTCACACTAGCCAAGGACACTACGGGGTAATGCGGCCGACTAGCACGAAGAAAAGGCTATTGAGGAGCGAATTCTGTGTAATTGCTTTGTGCGAGTACCGATATGTCAGATAGTATATCATGCGTATTGTTTCAGGAGGAAACCCGACATATCAATACAAACTCAAAGCTACCACAAAGTGGCTATGTGGCCTTCGGAAACAAATATAAAATAAGCATAACACAAAATCAATCATAGATATTCATGTCACTAAGGCGGAAGCAGATATGAATACAACACATAAAAGTGTATATTAAAGTAGTGGTCATATAAGATCCACTACATCACAAAAGAATAGATACAAGTACTAGACAAAAGAATACGTCTACATCAAGAAGTCTCTATCTTGAATGTATAAAACAAAAACTTATAAACTAAGTAATTAGCCAAAAGTCAAAAGCTAGTCCCAGCTAAGAAGTCAAGTGGAAGCACTGTAACACCTGGTCTGAACCGAGTATTATTTAAGAAGAAAATAATAAACGGATCAGTCTAGCTATAAATATCATATAAAATGAGATAGGATAAGAGATATGACAAAAATGTATGATAACAATAATGTCATACTGTGACAAGTATACATTAGATAACAACAAAAATCATACAATATCTCGAATATTCTCAAACACCAAAAAGAATGTCATATTCTTTAACATATTCACCAAACCACAAATATTGAGAAAACTTATCAATGTAAATCACAAAAATTGGTGAAACACAAATTCTAGAAATCATCAATTAAAAATCCAGAAAACACAAAGGGGGAGGCCTATCACAAACGGGAGCATGAAAACTCACCAACACGTGCATCACAAACAGAACGCTATTCCATGGTCGCTAACCACGGCCCGTAGACCATGGGTCACTACCCCATCAATTTTGAGCCGAAACTCCACAAGCGGGGTTTAGACCCCCCACACAAACAAAGAGACATCGCACATCACTAGTCTAAATCACAAAATGATCACCGTTGATCAGTAAGTGTAAATTACACCAAGCTAGTAAATAAATGATTTTAGCTTCATGTCCCGTAACCATTAGCTTAACTTAAATATTTATGAACAGATTGTAGATTTCCACTCGAAAGTTGTCACAAGGTTTCAATCGAACAAGTCTAAGAATAAACCGACGAAGTAAACGCAGGCGTTTCATACCACTTGTTTTGCTAAGTCGTTTAATTGGATTTCTCGAACGAATGAGGTAAAGGTTAATATATATACTAATAGATTGGAAAACGGTTGTAAAAACAAGTTTGTATTAAAAATAACGTTGAAATCATTTTTATGAAAGAGTTTGAGTATTTACTACTAGTATAAAAACCTTTGTATTTCAAAGTGACAAATCATAGAAATGATTGTAAAAACAATCTATCACCAAAAATTCACATTCGACGACGTGAATTCAATCCAAAGATCGATACCAAATCCATCGAAATGGATATTCCCAAAAATCTAGAAAAAGAAGTCATCATAATGGATAAAAGTGATAACAACTAATCAGATCAACATAAATTGATAAACATTCGAAATTTACTCAAAAAATAGGCAAATAGGCAAAACTGAACAATTCTAGATGTCTGGGGGTTAATCCAGATGTCTGGATTTGGTTTCTGGAACTATTCCAGAAAACTTCCCAGACGTTTGATTTGGCAATCCAGATGTCTGAAACAATCCAGACATCTGATACATAAATTCAAACGTCTGAAATTAGTCTCTGCCATTTTTATTTTCTATCGTATATTCTTTTTCTCTAGAATGCATAACCAGACGTTTGGACCTTACCTTCAGATGTCTGGATGCCTGGTCTGGGCAACAGTTTGCCTAGGCCATGATGGACAAAACGATTCGGGAGCGTTCAGACGAGTAACGAAGATTAGGGATTTATGCCAAGCAACAAACCAACCTTATAGGCCCTTTGATACACCCCAAATAACATGTGCAAACATCCATAGTAGGATTTTTGTAAAAATTGGACTTCAAAACCAATAATTGGAAAATTCACCAAATTAATTCAAATCAAAAGCAAACGAAAATGAATAGATGTTAGGATTTCATACCTAACAACAAAGAAAGTTATAGACGTAGATGTGAGTTCAAGAACTCACCTTTAAGCCCAAATATAGAAACGAGAAGCTCTAAAACAAGCAAAGATTGATTTCTCTTCAACATCACCTTAAGAATCTTTAACCTATTATCAAATGAAATGAATCTCCTAAGTTAAGTTATAGGAATTTCTAAAAATTGAAGAGGGGTTGAGATTGAGAAGATGAAAAAGATTCTTACCTAAGCTTCTCTTTGACTTTGGAGCAAGAACTTGAATTTCCTAAGAGAACTAGGGCTTAGGAATTTTAATTTTCCATCTTTTCCCCCATTCTTTCCTTTTGCTTGAGTTAGGAAATGTTATGAATGAATGAATGAATGAAGAGGAGTGGAGGGGGAGTTAGGGTATTAGTGGAGTTGGGTCCTCTTATTAGGTTTGGGCTGAAACCCAAACCCAAACCCTAAAAAAATACCGAAATTCTAGTCAACTCCAAATATATCAATGTTTATACTCAAAAAGGTCGCAAATGCCATTTTGGACTCAATGGAAGTGGTCTCGAGTCCTAATCCGACTGTTTGCAAAAGTAGCGTTTCATACTTTAATCCGACTAACGATGCTATATTTCAATAAAATATTTAAATATACAAACGTAAAATATGCGGATTGTTACAAAGCTCTTCAACTTTCCTGTTGAAGCCGAGGTCTAATTGTGGATGGATGAGGAGATCGAAGGCAGGGAAATTGGAAGATTTTCGGCCGCGTATTCCTTAGTGCCGACTAAGGTGTGACGACCCGCATATCCGTGCCCTTTGAATCGACAATAATCCACACATGTCCAACCCAAAAAGCACCGACTAACGGAAAGTCGAGAGAACGAAGAGAAGAGAGAAGAAGAGAAGAGAAGAAAGAGAGAAGATAGAACCAAACAAAACAATACACATTCTCACATCGCAGCGAAAAACATATAATATCATATCAATGATCTTTACAAAATAAAAACTGTATATATATACACAGAAGTCAGAGTTCAACAACTAATCAATAATCACCAGCCTGGACAGTTATAATAACCCGTCCTCATAATTGCTGATAATATAAACAACTAAGAAATGCAGCGGATAATCAATATCAAAAACAGATATGTGTATACGAATTAAAGATCTCCAGCTCTTCTACTGAGGCTCCAAAAGCACCTATCTAAACCGATAAATATACTTGGTCTGACTCGAGCATTGAACGGGAGGAACTCCCAGATCAGTCTGGTAAACTAGCGTGAGAAAACACTCAACTAAATTTATTAAATTACCAAACTTTTCCTTTATCAAAACAAAAGTATCTCGTAAGACACGTCCACACATAAACACAGACATATTTTTATCTTACGATAACTAAAACATTTCATATCAAATCCTCTTATATTATACTAGTGTCTATTGCACAAATAATATTAATCATAGCCGAAATTGTTACATTGATTAAATTCCAGCATATATCCCAAAATGGGTAATACAATCAAAATGGTAAGTACGTAGTGGAGTTTGGATTTCCATACAAATGACCAGGTGAAAGGACTACCTTTCGGCAATACATCTCTAGAAGAATGTACCGAGGAACATCACAAAGGATCCTCTACCAACACAAGACCGGCCTACCTCTATAACTAAATGGTACCGAATATATCAACCTCCGGTTGTTATCGACCTTTACCGACGGCCCTCAAAGCATACAAACCATAATAATTAGATACACGATGTCATAGCGTGTAAAGATATATATAGAAGAGGATGAATATATCCTACTTGGGAATGACCCACTTAGCCTTGCCGCATCTAACCCGGTTTTGGTCATTTCCGATTGATAAGGCCTAATGTAACGATTAGCTTTCACAAATAACAATCACATAACTTAGAATGTGTAATGCCCCATAAATTTTCGACTTTCGAAAATTCAACATCGATACTCACTTTATCGACTGCCGAGAAATCGAAAGCCAAAAACCCGAAATGTTATGGTTTAAGAAAAAGAAAAAGTATTTAAGAAAAGAGAAGAGAAAAAGATAGAAGATGGAGAGGAAAGAATAGAAAATAGAACAGAAAGAAAATAGATCATTTTAAAATAGAAAGAAAAGAGAATAGAACGGAACAGAAGGAAAATAACAGAACAACATCAGAATCTCACAATTCGCAGCGGAACAACATATAATAATAAATGAATAATCTTTAAACAAAGAACTATATCAGTTATTACATTTTATACATTTCATTTCATCATATCATCAGAGTATACAACAACAACAACATCAAACAGTGCAGCGGAAAAAGAAATACTATATAAGTAATATGCCATGCCATCCAGCCTCCAGCAACTCCAGAATATCCTGATAAACCTTAACTCTTGACTGCCCGTGTGGAAATTGGTGGGCACCCAGAGTTTAGGAAGGAAAACAATAAACTCCGAGTCAGTCATGTGACTGGTGTGAGAACTCAAAACAGTTTATTTATCTTTGAAAACAAAATAGAGGAATATTTTTAAAGTCAATTCGCAATGCTTTTTAAAAATGAGACTACCATAAGGCCTCCCGCACACACACACAATGCAAACGCAGAATCGGAGGAGATTTCTCCTTATGATAGTCAAAGATGCTTGATACGCATTTAAAAGAACATTTGATATTATTATTAGTGTATAGTGTAGAAAAAATTCATTTCAAAAGTAGAATATAAATCTTATCCAACATAGACATTTCGAACTATGCCTACTATAGCTACCATCCAAACAGTGGTGACCACCATAAGTGAATGGCAGGTTCTACAACTAATACCGTACAAGTTTCGTATTGGGAATTGGATTTCCAACGAATGATCAGGCCAAGGAACTTCCCATTGCCACATGAGAATGCCTCTGGATGGATATCCCCGAGAACCAAACCGGATCTCTACCAACACAAGGCCGGGTTACCCCTAACTGAGTAACAACTGACCGAATATGCCATCCCCCGGTCCTTTGGGACATTTTCACCGAGCGCTCGTAATCAATTCACACAATAATAACAAAGTGTTTTCAACATGAGTAAGTATCTGGGCTCCATACCATGATACCACCCTTTTCCAGAAGGAAATGCACATATCCTAAAGGGCGCTACCCCTCATAACCTTGCCGCATCTTTCCTGTTTTGACCATTCACGGGGTGTGAGGCTCGACGAAGTCACGCCGCAAAAACATACTTTATACAAAAGCCATGCTTTGGGTCAACAAATGATCATAGAAATGATCACAAAGATAGACGATCAAATAAACGATCCTATCACAAATAATCAACACAATGATCATTTACAGCAACACTCAGTATGTCACATTACCAAATTGGGAATATATCGCTGATAACATTCAACTACATAACCTCTGAGCTCGTACGTCTCAGAGAAGGGTGTTAAGCTAAAAGAATAAATTCTCCGCCACCAACAGAAATATATTTGAATGAAATCGGCTTTATATCTCAACTTGTAATGTCAGACACACAATCCATACAAGTCTGTTCCGGGCTCGAACAAAACCGAAGGCACTTACAACGAAGTCCTTGCAATCCGGATATTCACAATCCTGATCGGATTTCCCATCACTTAGGGAGTCTCTATACCGTTGCAACTCAGTGCAGAGACAATCGACAGGTCATCCTATCGCTCTCGCAAATACCGGGTCTTCAACACCGATCTTCAATGCAATTCACAACGACGTATCACATATTCGGAATGGGTTATACGACCCCATGGTCCTTTCCCGGTTAACCCGAATAGTGAGCGCTTATTCAAAAATAAGTGTGGCATTCACATTCAAACAAATCACATCAAATACCCATTCAAAGGGAAATATTGATAGTCGGTTATTGAACTATCAATAGATATGCCAACATCACCAGATTCCAAATAATTTTCCAAATTATTTATTTTCCAAAATATCTTCACTAGATATATAATTTTCAACACTTCAAAAATAAATCAATATTTATTTTTAAACCCAATTCTCTTTTTCATTCATAAATTCCATAGTGAATTTATAATCCAAAATATCTATGAATATTCGATTTCGATTATTCATTTCAATTTCCTTTTCAATTTATCTTCAAAAAGATAAATTCTCAAAATATTCGCTTTATATTGGAAAACATTTCCATACTTATTTATTCATAAGTAATTCACAAATTTTATTTATTTTCAACACTTGGAAAATATTCAATATACTTAAATCAAAATTAAGTACATATTTCATTCTTTAAGGAAATCATTCTCTTAAACATATTTATTTGGGCCAAAACGAATGTTGCGTAAAACATCGTTACGACAACCCAAAATCACTAGTATAGGGATTCGAAATTAAAATAGATATATAAATCCCAATACTATACAAAACATTTCCTTTCGGAAATCATTTACTATAACAACAGTGTTATAGTCCACCATTTCCTTTTATTTCTCGAAACATCTATTTCAACAATAAATGTTGAAATCTATGGTTTCGAATCTCAACACCTTTTAAAACATCGTTAGATCGTTTTAATTCTATTTAAAATATCACATTCTAAACATTTTCTTTAACATATTATTCACAATTCAAAAACGTGAATATACTACGTTAACAACTTTCATCCTTTTATACATTTTATTTTAAAGTATTATTCACAGTCAAAAATGTGAATATAACTCCATTAATAGGTTTCAACAATTTACTTATCAAAATAAGTTGTTTGCGAATTTATAAAACAACGTTTATAAATTCCATTTCTATTTATTTCATAACTACTTCCTTTATAAATCTCCTTTATTAACCTATTCGATTTATAACTCAATTATAAAACTAAAGGTTCATATTATAAGTTAAATACTTATAATTTATTCGTTCACAAAAATCGTTCCTTTAAACTTCATAATTATAAATCTTATAACTTATAAGATTGTTTATTTATCCAAAATTCATTCTTTCAATAACTTTATAAATTTTATAAACCTGCTGTTTATAAAATTTCATTTATAACTTCACTGTTTAAAATTCTATAAATTCCATTCAATTATGAAATTCATTTTCACTTCATTCAAACACTTATAAAAACTCGTTTTATAATGTCCATATTTCAATTTATAAATATCCATTTATAAATCTCTTAATATAAATCAATTTATATTATTCTTTTAAAACGTCTTTAATCTCCTTTATTATTTCACCATTTTGATTCATAAAATAATTAAATTTTATAAATCCTATATTCAAACTTTTCACAATAAATTCTAAAATCCCGATTAAACTATTTTATAAAATCATTGGTATTATATTCTCAAAAATCAGTTTTTAACTATATTTCCCAAAAATCATAATTTTTATAACTTTAAAAATTATAACGTTTATTTATATAAAATGGATCAATTCCAAAAATATTTTATATTTTCAAAAATCACTTTAAAAATCATTTTAAAATCCCAAAATCTGGGTCCAATGATGCTACACACCAAATAGTCAATCACGACTACAACGATATCATATATCGATATGATAATCCATCAAATATCAAAATATCCATAAACAAATAAATACTGTTGAGGAATCCAGTTGGATCCCTCCAACCTGTTTTCCTGCATCCACAAACATTAGCACAATACCAATTTCGCTCCAGTACGAAATTATCGCGGTATATGAGATTTAAATATTATCCGCTTAATAGACGGCGCAATAGGGTCTCATCCGCTAAACAAAAAAATGCGGGAAATCAATAACTCCAATATATACATATGCCAATATATATATATTGCTACTATATATAATACCAATTTCACTGTTTATGAAATATTCGCGGTATATGTTTTTAATAAATAACATCCGCTTACTAACGGCGTATAATGTCTATTTTAATAATCAATATATAACAATCATCATTCAAACATGCATTCAAATATTTTAAATCTAACTATTTAAAATAAAATCGAAACTGATTCGATTGAGTGAGAAGTTCTCACCTTGGTTTTAATTTCCGTTTTAGCGATTTATTTCGAATAAAATTAAACGGACGTTTAATTTTACCCAAAATTCTCACTAACTCCAAACGACTCCAATCCAACTCCATCGCGTAGTGCTCGTCTATACGATTCCAACGCAACTGGTTTCGTGCGTTTTCGACCTCGTATGAAAAAGTTATGAATTTTTAAAATTGCACGATTTTACATAAACAAATTACAACAGAATTTTTTTTTATATATAACCTAAACGAATCAGAGCCATCGATTCCAAACTCCTGCAATCCAGGCCGCACCCCTTCTCTCCCTCTCCCTCACGCAACTCCATCTCCAGATACAAAACACGCAACTCAAACCCATCCCCTTAGAACTAGGGTTTCAATTTGCATCCTCATCACCCGACTATACTTCATCTAACTACCACCATCGCGAAGCCCCCAACACAAGCTACCCTCGGCCCCAAGCAAGTTGAACTCGGCCATCCCTGTAGCACGCAGTTCGAGGCCGAACTCCAGGCCTTTGAGCGAGATTTGTCGCCAATCCGGAGCACTAGAAACGATCATGACCGTTGGATAGGTAGTTCGCGATGTGCTCTACGAGTTTCTAGTTGAAACTTTCTTGAATCGTTGCACGGATTTGAAGATTTGGAGGGAGGAACGAAACAAATTTCTGGCCATTCATGGGGGCTGGCGGCTAGGGTTAGAAAATTAGGTTTTTTTTTTTAATTTATGAAGAGAGTGGGGGTCTATTTATAGAGTTTCGAACGACACTATTCATCCGGAAATTCCGAACTCCGATTTACATGCCGAAACTGACGTTCCTAGGGTTTATCCCACGTTCTGGACACAATGGAACAGGTTTCGAAAGCTAATTCGGACATCTGTGCGAGTTATGGCTACAAACGTTCAATTTAAATTAAACCGATTTAAATCGATTTCTAGGCGTTTTAATTTGTACAGGACAAACGGTAAATCCAATTGACTTGAAATTTGAAACCATACAATAATATCATGTTACGGATCCGATGAAACGGGTTTCGTCGAAATCCGAGACTTTTTGAAAAATGGCTATTTTAACTCGCCAAATTAAAATTAAAAATAATTCGATGCGTTTCGAGCTGCCACGATCAAACGACAACTCCGATTGACACGAAAATTGAAATCCGATAATAACTAACTATTACGGATCCAATGGAACTGGTTTCGTTCAATTCCGAGACTGTTCAAAAATTGACTATTTTCACTAGTCGATTTTAATATTAAAATATTCAATTTTCACAAATTAACTTTTAATTCGATTTTAAAAGTTCTAAAATATCGTTCTAACTCTAACATGATAAAATAAAATTTTACAAATCATTTTCAATCATATTTAACTCAATTTTCAATTATTTCCATAATTTAACATATTAAATTATCGATTTAATTATCCAATTAAATCCAATAATTCGAATTAAAATTTATTCGACTTATAAATTCACTTATTAATATTTAAAATTAATTAAATATTCAAATTTAAATTAATAGAAATTCTGGGTCGTTACAATCTTCCCCTCTTAAAAGAATTTCGTCCTCGAAATTAACAAGTAAGAAAAGTTATAGAATTTATTAACTTTCCAATCTTACAATAACTTACTAAGTTTTCAAATCATACTTAGTTATCTTTTCAAAAACAACTACTATAGTTTAACTTTCAATTCTAAATCAAAGTTAAAGTTTTCAAAACTTTCCAATTTTCTCAAAAAAAAAAAATCTAACGCCTTAAATTTTCGGAAAAATTCGCCATAGTCTCCTTTGCGCGGCTCGATCCGAAAAAAAATATGACAGTATATATATCACAAATATACATCTCATCAAGTAATGAGGCATCCCGAAGGGAAAAAAAATATAAAAGTGCGATATTTAATCTGAGACATGTACCTTATATTTTATTAGCGAGCATATACGGCTAATATAGCGCGAAAGCGAACTCCAAATGCGAAGCAAACGCAATCCGCACCTACTAATCACTCAACAAACAACATGAGAACATGCATATATGAAAATAATCTCAATATACATCATATAGCAACATAATAACTATATATGTCAACATAGCAAATGTAAACAAACAACAAATGTAAACATCAACCAACTATTATTCATCTAACATCCATAACCAATATATATATTCATTCATATTCTCATTAATATTCAATGAAATGGTTTTCAATTTAATCATATTCGATTCATTAACAGTGGATGTTTTTACTAGCATTCATTTTCAATTAGTTTATATTCACTAATTCATATTCAAGTTGGTTCACTTCCAAATCAAATTCAATTCCATTCAAGATTCATTTAACTTCCAATTGAATTTCAATTACTTTAGCTTTCAATTTCATTAATACTTAATGAATTATATACAATCAATCTAACAATCATATAACAACCAATGTATATTAATTACAACCAAATTCCTTTGCTTATATTCATTCAATTTAGTTTCAATTTTAATTGATTTTCATTCAATTATTCAACTTCCAATAACATTAACACTTATATTCATTATTTCATATCAACTTCATTTACATTCAATTGATTAATATTCAATCCATTAATTCAATTCAATCTCTAAAGTTGAATTTCATTTATATAACTCAAGTTTACATTTATCACTTAACTTTATTAATTTACTTTGATACTAAAATCAACTTCATTCAACATCTCTTAAGTTATGCTTCCATTTAAATAAACATCACTTTAATTATAATTCAATTCTTATAATTCATTTGCTTATACAATTATTCTTCAATTTAGATTATTCAAACATCTAAACAATCAACTTATATACACTTTAATAATTCTGAAAATTATTTCTTCATATACAAAATATAATCAAGGTAAAATTATTCCATTTACCCAATTTAAAACAATACTGTGTCGAATTGTTCCATTCAAGTGTTTAGAAACCCCTTCGGCATAGTTGTACATACTGTGCTGACGAAGGTTCATATGCCACTCAATAAACCAATCATCACAATATAAAACAATTTTATATATTCACTAACAAATACGCTCTCATAGCTATTATTACACTCAAATTCATTCTAGAGTACTACTGACTCTATCTCTAATGAGAAATACCCAACAGAATCATGGTTGTCGCTTAACCATAAGCTCTGATACCAGATGTAACGCCCCGTAAATTTTCGACTTTCGAAAATTCAACATCGATACTCACTTTATCGACTGCCGAGAAATCGAAGGCCAAAAACCCGAAATGTTATGGTTTAAGAAAAAGAAAAAGTATTTAAGAAAAGAGAAGAGAAAAAGATAGAAGATGGAGAGGAAAGAATAGAAAATAGAACAGAAAGAAAATAGATCATTTTAAAATAGAAAGAAAAGAGAATAGAACGGAACAGAAGGAAAATAACAGAACAACATCAGAATCTCACAATTCGCAGCGGAACAACATATAATAATAAATGAATAATCTTTAAACAAAGAACTATATCAGTTATTACATTTTATACATTTCATTTCATCATATCATCAGAGTATACAACAACAACAACAACAACATCAAACAGTGCAGCGGAAAAAGAAATACTATATAAGTAATATGCCATGCCATCCAGCCTCCAGCAACTCCAGAATATCCTGATAAACCTTAACTCTTGACTGCCCGTGTGGAAATTGGTGGGCACCCAGAGTTTAGGAAGGAAAACAATAAACTCCGAGTCAGTCATGTGACTGGTGTGAGAACTCAAAACAGTTTATTTATCTTTGAAAACAAAATAGAGGAATATTTTTAAAGTCAATTCGCAATGCTTTTTAAAAATGAGACTACCATAAGGCCTCCCGCACACACACACAATGCAAATGCAGAATCGGAGGAGATTTCTCCTTATGATAGTCAAAGATGCTTGATACGCATTTAAAAGAACATTTGATATTATTATTAGTGTATAGTGTAGAAAAAATTCATTTCAAAAGTAGAATATAAATCTTAGCCAACATAGACATTTCGAACTATGCCTACTATAGCTACCATCCAAACAGTGGTGACCACCATAAGTGAATGGCAGGTTCTACAACTAATACCGTACAAGTTTCGTATTGGGAATTGGATTTCCAACGAATGATCAGGCCAAGGAACTTCCCATTGCCACATGAGAATGCCTCTGGATGGACATCCCCGAGAACCAAACCGGATCTCTACCAACACAAGGCCGGGTTACCCCTAACTGAGTAACAACTGACCGAATATGCCATCCCCCGGTCCTTTGGGACCTTTTCACCGAGCGCTCGTAATCAATTCACACAATCATAACAAAGTGTTTTCAACATGAGTAAGTATCTGGGCTCCATACCATGATACCACCCTTTTCCAGAAGGAAATGCACATATCCTAAAGGGCGCTACCCCTCATAACCTTGCCGCATCTTTCCTGTTTTGACCATTCACGGGGTGTGAGGCTCGAAGAAGTCACGTCCGCAAAAACATACTTTATACAAAAGCCATGCTTTGGGTCAACAAATGATCATAGAAATGATCACAAAGATAGACGATCAAATAAACGATCCTATCACAAATAATCAACACAATGATCATTTACAGCAACACTCAGTATGTCACATTACCAAATTGGGAATATATCGCTGATAACATTCAACTACATAACCTCTGAGCTCGTACGTCTCAGAGAAGGGTGTTAAGCTAAAAGAATAAATTCTCCGCCACCAACAGAAATATATTTGAATGAAATCGGCTTTATATCTCAACTTGTAATGTCAGACACACAATCCATACAAGTCTGTTCCGGGCTCGAACAAAACCGAAGGCACTTACAACGAAGTCCTTGCAATCCGGATATTCACAATCCTGATCGGATTTCCCATCACTTAGGGAGTCTCTATACCGTTGCAACTCAGTGCAGAGACAATCGACAGGTCATCCTATCGCTCTCGCAAATACCGGGTCTTCAACACCGATCTTCAATGCAATTCACAACGACGTATCACATATTCGGAATGGGTTATACGACCCCATGGTCCTTTCCCGGTTAACCCGAATAGTGAGCGCTTATTCAAAAATAAGTGTGGCATTCACATTCAAACAAATCACATCAAATACCCATTCAAAGGGAAATATTGATAGTCGGTTATTGAACTATCAATAGATATGCCAACATCACCAGATTCCAAATAATTTTCCAAATTATTTATTTTCCAAAATATCTTCACTAGATATATAATTTTCAACACTTCAAAAATAAATCAATATTTATTTTTAAACCCAATTCTCTTTTTCATTCATAAATTCCATAGTGAATTTATAATCCAAAATATCTATGAATATTCGATTTCGATTATTCATTTCAATTTCCTTTTCAATTTATCTTCAAAAAGATAAATTCTCAAAATATTCGCTTTATATTGGAAAACATTTCCATACTTATTTATTCATAAGTAATTCACAAATTTTATTTATTTTCAACACTTGGAAAATATTCAATATACTTAAATCAAAATTAAGTACATATTTCATTCTTTAAGGAAATCATTCTCTTAAACATATTTATTTGGGCCAAAACGAATGTTGCGTAAAACATCGTTACGACAACCCAAAATCACTAGTATAGGGATTCGAAATTAAAATAGATATATAAATCCCAATACTATACAAAACATTTCCTTTCGGAAATCATTTACTATAACAACAGTGTTATAGTCCACCATTTCCTTTTATTTCTCGAAACATCTATTTCAACAATAAATGTTGAAATCTATGGTTTCGAATCTCAACACCTTTTAAAACATCGTTAGATCGTTTTAATTCTATTTAAAATATCACATTCTAAACATTTTCTTTAACATATTATTCACAATTCAAAAACGTGAATATACTACGTTAACAACTTTCATCCTTTTATACATTTTATTTTAAAGTATTATTCACAGTCAAAAATGTGAATATAACTCCATTAATAGGTTTCAACAATTTACTTATCAAAATAAGTTGTTTGCGAATTTA
The DNA here is from genome assembly GCA_030765085.1 of Allium cepa. Lineage (NCBI taxonomy): Eukaryota > Viridiplantae > Streptophyta > Magnoliopsida > Asparagales > Amaryllidaceae > Allium > Allium cepa. The sequence goes on from CM060940.1 coordinate 55,361,048, forward strand.
TAAAACAACGTTTATAAATTCCATTTCTATTTATTTCATAACTACTTCCTTTATAAATCTCCTTTATTAACCTATTCGATTTATAACTCAATTATAAAACTAAAGGTTCATATTATAAGTTAAATACTTATAATTTATTCGTTCACAAAAATCGTTCCTTTAAACTTCATAATTATAAATCTTATAACTTATAAGATTGTTTATTTATCCAAAATTCATTCTTTCAATAACTTTATAAATTTTATAAACCTGCTGTTTATAAAATTTCATTTATAACTTCACTGTTTAAAATTCTATAAATTCCATTCAATTATGAAATTCATTTTCACTTCATTCAAACACTTATAAAAACTCGTTTTATAATGTCCATATTTCAATTTATAAATATCCATTTATAAATCTCTTAATATAAATCAATTTATATTATTATTTTAAAACGTCTTTAATCTCCTTTATTATTTCACCATTTTGATTCATAAAATAATTAAATTTTATAAATCCTATATTCAAACTTTTCACAATAAATTCTAAAATCCCGATTAAACTATTTTATAAAATCATTGGCATTATATTCTCAAAAATCAGTTTTTAACTATATTTCCCAAAAATCATAATTTTTATAACTTTAAAAATTATAACGTTTATTTATATAAAATGGATCAATTCCAAAAATATTTTATATTTTCAAAAATCACTTTAAAAATCATTTTAAAATCCCAAAATCTGGGTCCAATGATGCTACACACCAAATAGTCAATCACGACTACAACGATATCATATATCGATATGATAATCCATCAAATATCAAAATATCCATAAACAAATAAATACTGTTGAGGAATCCAGTTGGATCCCTCCAACCTGTTTTCCTACATCCACAAACATTAGCACAATACCAATTTCGCTCCAGTACGAAATTATCGCGGTATATGGGATTTAAATATTATCCGCTTAATAGACGGCGCAATAGGGTCTCATCCGCTAAACAAAAAAATGCGGGAAATCAATAACTCCAATATATACATATGCCAATATATATATATTGCTACTATATATAATACCAATTTCACTGTTTATGAAATATTCGCGGTATATGTTTTTAATAAATAACATCCGCTTACTAACGGCGTATAATGTCTATTTTAACAATCAATATATAACAATCATCATTCAAACATGCATTCAAATATTTTAAATCTAACTATTTAAAATAAAATCGAAACTGATTCGATTGAGTGAGAAGTTCTCACCTTGGTTTTAATTTCCGTTTTAGCGATTTATTTCGAATAAAATTAAACGGACGTTTAATTTTACCCAAAATTCTCACTAACTCCAAACGACTCCAATCCAACTCCATCGTGTAGTGCTCGTCCATACGATTCCAACGTAACTGGTTTCACTCGTTTTCGACCTCGTATGAAAAAGTTATGAATTTTTAAAGATTGCACGATTTTACATAAACAAATTACAACAGAATTTTTTTTTTTATATAACCTAAACGAATCAGAGCCATCGATTCCAAACTCCTGCAATCCAGGCCGCACCCCTTCTCTCCCTCTCCCTCACGCAACTCCATCTCCAGATACAAAACACGCAACTCAAACCCATCCCCTTAGAACTAGGGTTTCAATTTGCATCCTCATCACTCGACTATACTTCATCTAACTACCACCATCGCGAAGCCCCCAACACAAGCTACCCTCGGCCCCAAGCAAGTTGAACTCGGCCATCCCTGTAGCACGCAGTTCGAGGCCGAACTCCAGGCCTTTGAGCGAGATTTGTCGCCAATCCGGAGCACTAGAAACGATCATGACCATTGGATAGGTAGTTCGCGATGTGCTCTACGAGTTTCTAGTTGAAACTTTCTTGAATCGTTGCACGGATTTGAAGATTTGGAGGGAGGAACGAAACAAATTTCTGGCCATTCATGGGGGCTGGCGGCTAGGGTTAGAAAATTAGGTTTTTTTTTTTTTTAAATTTATGAAGAGAGTGGGGGTCTATTTATAGAGTTTCGAACGACACTATTCATCCGGAAATTCCGAACTCCGATTTACGTGCCGAAACTGACGTTCCTAGGGTTTATCCCGCATTCCGGACACAATGGAATAGATTTCGAAAGCTAATTCGGACATCTGTGCGAGTTATGGCTACAAACGTTCAATTTAAATTAAACCGATTTAAATCGATTTCTAGGCGTTTTAATTTGTACAGGACAAACGGTAAATCCAATTGACTTGAAATTTGAAACCATACAATAATATCATGTTACGGATCCGATGAAACTGGTTTCGTCAAAATCCGAGACTTTTTGAAAAATGGCTATTTTAACTCGCCAAATTAAAATTAAAAATAATTCGATGCGTTTCGAGCTGCCACGATCAAACGACAACTCCGATTGACACGAAAATTGAAATCCGGTAATAACTAACTATTACGGATCCAATGGAACTGGTTTCGTTCAATTCTGAGACTGTTCAAAAATTGACTATTTTCACTAGTCGATTTTAATATTAAAATATTCAATTTTCACAAATTAACTTTTAATTCGATTTTAAAAGTTCTAAAATATCGTTCTAACTCTAACATGATAAAATAAATTTTACAAATCATTTTCAATCATATTTAACTCAATTTTCAATTATTTCCATAATTTAACATATTAAATTATCGATTTAATTATCCAATTAAATCCAATAATTCGAATTAAAATTTATTCGACTTATAAATTCACTTATTAATCTTTAAAATTAATTAAATATTCAAATTTAAATTAATAGAAATTCTGGGTCGTTACAGAATGCCACAGCCATTTCCTTTGACTATTAACTGCCTTCCACAAAAATACAACTCTAAAGGTCATACGTCTTAAGGAGGGCGTTAAGCTAAGAGAAGTTGCCTTCTCCACCACCACTGATGTACGTTTATAAAAACCAATGTACGTAATCTGTAGAAATGCAAAATCAGACAAACATCCATACAAGTTGTCTAGGAACATGACAAACCGAATGTACTGTCCTACCACATCCTGTGGGGAAATCCCTAGGATTAGTAATGAATAGTCCTCGCATTGGATATTTCATTTTGAAGAGACTACTGCTACTATATGTATATTGGGATTTTAATTCCAAACGATCAACAAGCTATCCCCCACTATGAAAATCTGGAATATCTATATCATCATAATTACATAACCCCAACCAATCTCGGTCTCTTCGCACCAACAAGGCAAAAGCGTTTCTCAACCTCACACAGAAACTAAGTCTCATAGACTTATCACGTCTCCAACTTTCAACTTACTATCCTTCGAGACAAGAAGGAAGCTCGATAGATTGGAGTAATACTCCGCACTATATGAATCAACATCCTCAACACAAACGATAATCAAGCCTACACATAACGCTACGTACTAAGTATACGACTAAATAGTTCCCACATCAAGTCGTGGAACTAAAATGGCCAAATTTGGTAGTCGGTTATTAACTACAAAGCAAACAAACAAATATTCAACACCATAACAATCATTGGGCCCTTTTATTTAATCTTTTATTAACTAAATCACTTGCCAAATATTCACTTCAAATTATCTTTAAAAAGATATATTCTCAAAACCATTTCAATATTGGAAAACATTTCCATATACTTATTTAAACAATATAAGCATATTCACATATCTATTTATTTTCATCACTTAGAAAATATTATATATATTTAAATCACGATTAAGTATATATTTTATTCTATAAGGAAAAGATTCTCTTTAAACATATTTATTCGGGCCAAAACGAATGTTGCGTAAAACAACGTTACGACAACCCAAAATCGCTAGTATAGAGATTCGAAAATTAGATAGATATATAAATCCCATATACTATACAAAAACACTTCCTTTTCAAAATCATTTACTATAACAACAGTGTTATAGTCCATCATTTCAATTCTTCTCGAAAACGTCTATTTCAACGATAAATGTTGAAATCTATGTATTCAATACATAGAACATTTTAAAACATCTTTAGATCATTTTATTCCATTTAAAAAATCATTTCAAAAACATTTATTTATTTCAAAAGATTATACGTTGTCCAAAATCGTGAATATAATTCGTTTACCAAATTCAATATTTCTACACATTTAATTCAAGAATTATCCACTGTCTAAAATCGTGGATATAATTCTCTAACCAAATTCATCACCTGTACAAAATCGTGGATGAAATTCTTTTAATAAACTACAATAATTAACTTATCAAATTCAATTGATTTCGGATTTTATAAAACAATGTATATAAATTCCATATATATTTTATAAAAAACTTCTATTTATAAATCTCCTTTATTAACCAATTCCATTATTTCATTTATATGTCAAAAATCCAAATTATAAGTTAATTACTTATAAATCTATTCATTTCCAAAATCATTCTCTTTATAACTTCTTAAATTATAAATCTATAAATCTTATTTGCTTATAAAATCCATTTATAACTCCATTTTAACACTTCCAAAACTCCTTTACAATTCCATCAATTTGGTTTACAAAATATCAATTTATAAATCTTATTTATAAACCATTTATAATAACTTTACAAATCTCAATTTAAATAAATTTATTCTTTTTATAATTTACAAATCATTATTAAAACTTATATAACTTCAAAAAATCATACTTAAGTATATTTCACCAAAAATCATAATTTTTATAACATGAAAATTATAGCATTTATTTATTTAAAATAAACCATTTCTTTTACAATTCAAAAATCAATTAAACGTTTATTTTTCAAAATCACTTGAAAATCCTTTCTAATTTGGAAATCATCACTTAAAAAATTTTAAATTACCCAAATAGGCCTAATGCTGCAACAACACTAAATACATCAATCTCGGCATCCAAAACATCATATATCATATAATAACAACATATATCACATTATCTATAAATAAATCCAATACTGTTGAGGAATCCAGTTAGATCCCTTCAACCTGTCGCCTACAACAAATATACATATTTGAATTATATGTACAATGTCTGCTTCGAGGCAGACGTGCGTACAAAGGGTCATCCGCTCATGCACGGGAACATATAGGGTCTCATCTGCTCCAATAGGTAGGAATATATCCAAATATCAACCAATATATACACAATATATCATATATCATCCAAACAATCATCAATCAGCATAAAATTAATTATTTCTCACTTATATAAAAATACCAGTGAGTTAGAAAGAGTGAGTTGTACTCACAATGGTTTCAATAGCAGTCGCAGTATTTTATTTTGAATAAAATTAAACAGCCATTTAATTTTACCCAAAATTCACAATAGCTTCAATCAACTCCAAACCAGCTCTAAAATGTAGTGCTCGTCAATACAGACCCAACGCAACTTGTTTCGTCAAAAACAGACATCGTATGAAGAAGTTACACATTTTTAAAGTTTGTACGAGTTAAAATATATATAATTTCAATTTTTTTAAGAACCTTGATTAAATCATGACCGCACGTTTCATCTATAGTAGATCTGGGCCGATGCACTTTGTTTCTTCTCCATCGTTTCATCCACGCGAGAGAACCCATATGCCGCCTCGAACCCTAATTATCGCGGCCAACCCCTTGATCGAGACGTCGATCGATGGCCACCAAGTCGAACCCCTAGCCAACCTCCACCATCGGCCGAAAAATCATGAAGCTTGTTTCCATCCCGGCATAGAAAAACGAACCCAAAAGCACGACGTTCACGGCCCAAATCCGCCTCCAAACGATGATGATTGCTCGAACCCACCGTTAGATGTATTTGTCTCCCTATCCTAAAGTGAATAGATTAGAAGAGATCGAGGGAAGAAGCTAGGAGTTTTTCGGCCATTGGTTCGAAGCCGGCGGCTACCCTTGCCCCTAGGGTTTTAGTGAAAATAAGGAAAATCTAGGTTCTTTATAGAAAATTTGACGACACTATTCATCCAAAAAAATTTCGAACTCCAAAAGAAGCGTACCGCCTGGCATTTATAATATTTTACCCCTATTTCGAACATAATGGAATACATATCGGAAGCCAATTCGATCATATTTGAAAGATAGGTTTTCAAACCAACTATTTTAAATTTAAAATTATTTAAACAAATTTCTATGCATTTTAGCTTGCCACGGACAAACTGTAAATCCGATTGACACGAAATTTGAAATCCTACAATAATATAACATTATAGATCGGATGAAACTAGTTTCGTAGAAATCCAAGACTGTTTGAAAAATGGCTATTTTCACTCGTTACTTAAATATTAAAATATTCAATTTTTGCAATTTAACTTTTAATTCAATTTTTAAAGTTCTCTAACATCATTATTATTCAAATAGAATTTAATACAACTTATAAATCATTTTCATTCACATTAAATCCAATTTCCAATTATTTCTACAATTTCAAAATTTAAATTAACAATTTAATTATCCAATTAAATCACTATATTCGAAATATTAGTTATTCAGCTTATAAAATTAACTTGTGAATGTTTAAAATTAACTAAATATACGAATTTCAAATGACTAAAATTCTGGATCGTTACATAGGGTTTGGTTGTGACAAAGGTTTTGTGAAAATAGGAAAATAGTTTGGCATTTTAAAGTAAATTTACGCACATTATTCATTGCCAAAATTTTCAAATTCGAAATGAAGCATGCCGCCTGGTGCTTATAATATTCTACCCCTATTTCGAACACAATAGAATATATATCGAGAGCCAATTCGATTGTATTTGGAAGATAAGTTTTCGAATCGACTACTTAAATTTAAAATTCACTTAAACAAATTTCTGCGCGTTTTAGCTTAACCTGGACAAACCATAAATCGGATTGACATGAAATTTGAAATCCTACAATAACATAACATTAAGGATCCAATGAAACTAGTTTCGTTGAAATCCGAAACTATGTGAAAATGACTATTTTTACTCGTTAATTAAATATTAAAATATTCAATTTCTACAAATTAACTTTTATTTAAATTTTAAAAGTTTACCAACATCGTTCTAATTCAAATAGAATTTATATAAACTTTATAAATCATTTACATTCACATTAAATTCAATTTCCAATTATTTTAGCAATTTCAAATATTAAATTAACAATTCAATTATCCATTTAAATCAAGATATTTGAAATATAAGTTTTCAGCTTACAAAATTAACTTGTGAATATTTTAAATCGATTAAATATATGAATTTTAAATTACTGAAATTTCAGGGTCGTTATATTCTCCCATACTTAAAAGAATTTCGTTTTCGAAATTACCAAGAAAAAGTCACAAAATCTATTATCTTTTCAAAAACAATTCGTTCAAATCGGACTACCAAATCTCTTAAGTGTTTAACTTTCCCAAAATCGTTTAGTTAAACTTCTTATAAAAACTTTTCTAAGTTTTCAAATCCATACTTATTTAACTTTTCAAAATGGGCTAAAATCGTTTAACTTCTTAATTCAAAATAAAAAAATTAGTTAAATTTTTTTCCCAATTTTATCAAAATTTTTCCAATTTCTCAAAAAATAAATCTAGCGCCTTAAATTTTCAAAAAAATTCGCTAGCGTCTCCTTTGAAAGATTCAATTGTAATAGAATCGCAACATATTTATATCACTAATATACATCTCATCTTCGAGGATGAGGCATCCTGTTGGGAAAAAATATAAAAGTACGATATGTAATCTGAGATATGTAACTTATATATTATTAGCTAACATATACGGCTAATATAGCACGAAAGCGAGCTCCAAATGCGAAGCATACGCCATCCGCACCTACTAAACACTCAACAAACAAATGAGAAATATGTATATATAAAAGTAATATCAATATACAACATATACCAATACAACATATATGCCAATATAGAAAATGCAATCAATAACAACAAATCAATCCATTATACGACTATCATCCAACAACTATCCAATCAATCCATAACCAAACCGATATACATTCATTTCTTATTAATATTCATTGAATTAGTTTTTCAATTAAATCACGTTTGATTAATTAATATTGGATTTTACTAACATTCATTTATTCAAATTCAATTAGTTTACATTCACTAATTCATATTCAAGTTTGTTTACTTTCAAATTTAATTCTATATAGATTTACTTCACTTCTAATTTGGATTCAATTACTTTAGATTTCAATTTCATTAATATTTAATGAATTTCTATACAATCAACTAACATCCATCTAACAACTAATGTATAACCAACATACTCAAATTTATTCAATTTACACTTAACATCCACTTTTAGTTTAAAGCATTTACTTCCCATTAATTCAATATCTAAGTGACTTCCGTTCAATTATTCGATTTTCAATTTCATTAACTTATAGTGAATTTACACTTGCATTCATTTATTCCATATCAATTTATTTACATTTGATTGATTAACATTCAATCCACATTTTATTTACTAATTTACTTCATTAGTTCAATTCAATTCATTAATTTGATTGCTAATTCATTTTACAACTAAGCTTGAATTTCATTATATAACTCAAAATCATATTCATTAATTACTTCATTCCATTAACTTTTATTATTCAGCTTTACTTTGCATATTCATTTATTTATCCAAAATCAACTTGATTAACCATTACTTAAGTTACGTTTCATTTCAACTTTATTCTCACTTACATTTACTTTCACTGTACAACTTAAGTTCACTTCTAATTTAATTCAAATTCTACCTTATTTAACTTTTACTTAAGTCAAATTTCCTATCACTATTCAAATTTAGATTTTGTTTTGCTTAACAAAATTGTTTAACCATTTTAATATTTGGTTTTACTTGCTTTTTCCCACTTTATAAGTTAAACAACTTATTTATTATTTAAACTTCCAAATTCATATTAGATAACCACTTACCACTTCAGTTTAATTTTTTGTTTCAATAACATATCTAATCTAGTTCAAATCCAATTCAATTTATTTAACCTTCCTTTAGTTAAATTTCAATTTATATAATTCACTTACTTCTCAAATTTATTTAACTTTACCAAAATTAAAATCTTTGTTTCATATTATAAGTCCACAACTCATTTCACTTATATTTATCAATTTCAACTTGGATTTTAAATTCAAATTTCTTTATCACAGCAAAACTTAAATTTCAATTTACTATTGGTAGCAAATCCATCACATAGAAACTCAAAAATGATATTGATGATGCTGCAATCATCGCCTTTGTTATTTTCCAGCAACAGTAATGAATTTAGTGCTTAATATTCTTTTTAAATTCCTTTTTACATTTATAAATCTCTTTTATAAATCTTCTTTACTCACATAATTTCACTATTTTACTTCACTTGTATAAGATTCATTCAAAATTTATTTATCTTGTTTAGATTTATAACAATATTATCTCTTTGAATTTTTGAAAAATAACTGTCATAATAAACGGGATTCAAATTATCAAATTCTTAGTCTAAATTATAACTCATATTTATAAATATATTCATATAGTTTCATTTCTTTTATATATAAATTTTTCACATTGTAAATCATATTAATAATAATTCCATGCTTTATAATTCCTTTGCTTATATAATTTATTCTTTTACAATTGTTGTTTTATTTAGATTATTCAAACAACTTTTATTAACTTATTATATATTTACATTTTCAAAGAACCAAACCATCAATTATATACACTTTAATAATATCTAAAAAACTATTTCTTTATATATAAAATATAATCACGGTAAAATTATTTCATTTACCCAATTTGAAATAATACTATGTTAACTTGCCTTGTTTAAGTATTTAGAAATCCCAATCGATAACATGGCATCCCACTTACCGACCAGAATTCACAAACAACTAAACGGATAAGGAAATACAATATAAAACATTTTTATCTAACAAATAGATGCTCATATATATAATACACTCAAACTCAATCTAGGATGCTATTGTCCCTATTTATACTGAGTACACATCAAAGCAAAGGAATATACAAAATCTAAGCTCTGATACCACGTGTGACGACCTGCAAATCCATACCCTTTGAATCAACAGTAATCTACACATGTCTAACCCAAAAAGCACCGATTAACGGAAAGTCAAGAGAAAGAAAAGAAGAGAGAAGAAGAGAAGAGAAGAAAGAGAGAAGATAGAACAAAGCAGAACAATACAAAATCTCACATCGCAGCGGAAAACATATAATAGCATATCAATGATCTTTACAAATAGAAACTGTATATACGTACATCAATCAGATTTTTCCTTTCAAAAACAAAAGTATCTCGCAAGACAAGTCCACACATAAACGCGGATATGTTTTTAGCTTACGATAATCAAAACATTTCATATCATAATTCTCTTATATTATACTAGTGTCTAGTATACAAATAATAATAAAAATAGCCGAAATTGTTACCATTATTAAATTCCAGCATACTAGGATCTACAAATAAAATGTAGGCATGTAGTGGAGTTTGGATTTCCATACAGATGACCAAGTGAAGGGACTACCTTCCGGCAATACATCTCTAGAGGAATGTACCGAGGACCATCACAAAGGATCCTCTACCAACACAAAACGACCCACATCTATAACTAGATGGTAACGAATATATCATCCTCCAGTCATTACCGACCTTTTCCCGAGGGCCCTCGAAGCATACCAACACAATAATTACATACACGACATCATAGCATGCAAAGAAATATCTAAAAGAGGATAATCATATCCTACTTGGGAGCGACCCACTTAGCCTTGCTGCATCTAATCCTGTTTTGGTCATTTCCGGTTGATGAGACTTGAGGTAACGATTACCTTTCACGAATCATATATCACATCACTTTGAATTCCACATGGCCATTTCCATTGACTACTAATTGCCTTCCACAAAAATACAACCCTTGAGCTCATACGTCTCAAGGAGGGTGTTAAGCTAAGAGAAGTTGCCTACTCCGCCACCACTGATGTACGTTTGTAAGAACCAATGTACTTAATCTTTAAAAATGCAATGCCAGACAAACATCCATACAGGTTGTCTGAGAAAAGGACAAACCGAAGGTACTTTCCTACCACATCCTGTTGGAAAATCCGTAGGATTAGTAGCGAATAGGCCTTGCATTGAATATTTCATAATGAAGAGACCACTGCTACTGGATGTATATTGGGATTTTAACCCCAAATGATCAACAAGCAGTCCTCCACTATGATAATCCTAAATATCAATATTATCAATAACCAACTAGCACAATCGTCGCATAAATGTTGGTCCGAAGTGGTTTTCGGATAAACCAATCCTCGTCTCTTCGCACTAACAATGCAAAAGCATTTCTCAACCTCACGCAGAAACTAAGCCTTATAGACTTATCACGTTTTCAACTTTCAACTTGCTATCCTTCGGCCAAGAAGGAAGCTCGATAGATTGGAGTAATATTCCGCACTACACGAATCAACCTCCTAAACACAAATGATAATCAAGCCTGCACAGATGGCTACGTACTAAATGTATGACTAAATAGTTCCCACATCAAGTACATGAACTAAAATGGCCAAATTTGATAGTCAGTTATTTAATTATCAAAGCAAACAAACAAATATTTCGCACCATATACAATCAATAGGCCCTTTAATTAATCTTTTATTAATTAAATCATTCGCTAAATATTCATTCCAAATTGTCTTTAAACAGATATATTTCCAAAACCATTTCAATATCTCAATATTGGAAAACATTTCCATATACTTATTTAATAACAAGTAATTCACAAATCTCTTTATTTTCAAAAGTTAGAAAACATTACATATACTTAAATCAAGATTAAGTATATGTTTAATTCTTTAAGGAAAACATTCTCTTTAAACGTATTTATTTGGGTCAAAACGAATGTCGCATAAAACATCATTACGACAAGCCAAAATCACTAGTATATGGATTCGAAATTTGATAGATATATAAATCTCATATACAATACAAAACATTTCTTTCGAAAATCATTTACTATAAAAACAGTGTTATGGTCCATCATTTCCCTATTTCTCGAAAACGTCTATTTCAACAACGAATGTTGAAATCTATGGTTTCGATACTTAACACATTTTAAAACATCTTTAAACCATTTAACTTAATTTAAAAGATCACTTTCCAAAACATACCATTTTATTTAATATATTATTCACTGCCCAAAATCGTGAATATAATTCATTTATCAAATTCAAAACTTCTACACATTTATTAAAAGGATTATCCACTGTCCAAAATTATGGATATATCTCCTTTACAAAATCCCCTACTATTGCACATTAAATTAAAGGATTATCCACTGTCCAAAATCGTGGATATAATACCTTTAATAAACTTTTATATTTAATTTATCAAATTCAATTGATTTCGGAATTATAAAACAATGTCTATAAATTCCATGTATATTTTATAAAAACTTCAATTTATAAAATCCCTTTGTTTACCAATTTTTTACACAACTCATTTCATGCTAAAATCCAGATTATAAATTAATTTACTTATAAATCATTTATTTACAAATTCATTCATTTTATAACTTCACAATTCGTAAATCTTATTCATTTATAAAATCCATTTATAACCTTATTTTAATACTTCAAAACTCCTTTATAATTACATTATTTTTTATTTATAAAATATCCATTTATAATATTATATATAAACCATTTATATAAGTCAAAAAACTCAATCTAACAAAATTCACAAAATAGTTAACTCCATATTTCAAAAATCACATTTCAATTATATTTCACAAAAATCATAATTTTTATAAAATTAAAATTAAAATATTTATTTATTCAAAATAAATCCATTCCCTAACAATTCAAAAACATATTTTTTTCAAAATTACTTTGAAAATCCTTTTTAATTTGGAAATCATCACTTTAACATTTTTAAATTACCGAAAATAGGCCCAATGCTGCAACATCACTAAACACATCAATCACGACATCCAAAACATCAAACATCATATGATAACAACATATATCACAATATTTGTAAATAAAATCAATACTAGTGAGGAATTTAATTGGATCCCTCCAACCTGTCACCTGCAACAAATATACATATTAGAATATTTGTACAATGTCCGCTTCGAGGCAAACGCGTGTATAAAAGGTCATCCGCTCATACACGAAAACGTATAGGTCTCATCTGCTCCAATATGTAGGAATATATCCAAATACCAATCAAGATATATACAATATATCATATATCATCTAAACAATCATCAATCATCATAAAATAAATTTATTCTCACTTATATAAAAATATCAGTGAGTCAGCAAGAGTAAGTTGTACTCATTTGGGTTCCAATAGCAGTTGTAGTGTTTTATTCCAAATAAAATTAAACGAGCGTTTAATTTTACCCAAAATTTACACTAGCTCCAATCAACTCCAAACAATTCTAAAATGTAGTGCTCATCAACACAGACCCAAGCAATTTATTTTGTCAAAAACAGACCTCGTATGAAGAAGTTGTGATGTTTTAAAGTTCGTATGAATTTGTATATATAGAATTTACAAGTTTATTTTATTTTTAAAATCTTAAATTTATTTGGGCCTTTGATTTTTTTGCTCAAACGAGATCTAGCCACACTTGCTTTTCTTCTCCCCAGGATTTGTTCGAACGCAAATAACCCATAAGTTGACATTCGAAACTTTGATGTCGCACCCAATTCGACATGCCGGAGGTCGATCAACCACCTTCAATCGAAAGGCCATAGCGAGACATGCCATCAACGACGATGACGAGGAGCTCGGTGCATCCACGACCGAGAAAAACGAACCCAAATGTGGCACAAACGCAACCTCTTAGCTCCCTCCACGTCGCGAATTAAAGGATCACCGTCGTTGAAGACGTAGATCTCGCAAAGTTCTTCGACTTTCCTGTTGAAGCCGAGGTCTAACTGTGGATGGATGAGAGATCAGAGGGAGGGAAATTGGAAGATTTTCGACCTTGTATTCCTTAGTGATGGCTAGGGTTTGGTTGTGACCTAGGTTTTGTGAAAATAAGAAAATATTTTGGCCTTTTATAGAAAATTTACGCGCACTATTCGTCGTCAAATTTTTCGAACTCAAAACGAAGCATGCCGCTTGGCGTTTATAATGTATTACCCCTAGTTTGAAAATAATGGAATATATATCGAGAGCCAATTTGATCGTATTTGGAAGATAAGTTTTCGAATCGACTATTTAAATTTAAAATTCAGTTAAATAAATTTCTATGCGTTTTAGCTTGCCCCGGACAAACCATGAATTCGACTGACACGAAATTTGAAATCCTATAATAATACAACATTACAGATCCAATGAAACTAGTTTCGTCGAAATCCAAGACTGTGTGAAAAATGACTATTTTTACTTGTTAATTTAATATTAAATATTCAATTTCTACAAATTAACTTTTAATTCGATTTTAAAAGTTTACCAATATCGTTCTAATACAAATAGAATTTATATCAATTTTATAAATCATTTTCATTCACATTAAATTCAATTTTCAATTATTTCAGCAATTTCAAATATTAAATTAACAATTCAATTATCCAATTAAATCAAGATATTCGAAATATAAGTTATTCAGCGTATAAAATTTAACTTGTGAATATTTAAAATCAATTAAATATATAAATTTCAAACGACTGAAATTCTAGTCGTTGCATGATACATTCATCTATATTCTAGTTCACGCTTATACTTATAGTTATATGTTTAGCCTGACTCGAGGTTTTGTTTTGTAACAACTCATCGGATTAGACCAAGGTTCTTTTACAGGTCAATGTTATGACTGTATATGCTTTGTGGGTATGATATGGAGTTGGAGCATATGACGATGGCGAATATTTACTCTGATTGTACTTATTTTGATATGTCATTGTATTGGTCAGTATGATATGATGAGTTGTATATATAAAATGATGTATAATATTTTTAGATATGGTATAAAATTCATAATTTTTATTCACTATAATTGTTAATTAAATTGTTTTTTGTGTCTTCAATAATGTATTATTAACATGTACATTGCCTTGCATCGAGGCGAGATACTTATCATTTTAGATATATCCAACCATTGAAAGGTATCCGTGTTGATCCAAAGTAGTGTATACAAGAGATCGCTCCTTCCATGATCTGAGTTATCGAACGGTAAATTCTCATTCATATTTCGGTCATTGGAGCTGGGGCGCCATAGCTTGGTAGCAGAGCCAAGTTGAACTTTAAAGGAGTGAGACATAGGCTTTTATGTTCATTTTTATAGGACTCTCACTTTTGAGGTTCGAGTTATGAATGTCGAAAAGATCGATCATCTGGTATAATATATTGATATGATGATTTAAAAAGTAAAATTATTTGAAAAGAAAAACAATATTCACGTTTATGAGGTGAAAATATGTATGTGATTTTGTTGTTTTAAAATGAATTTTATTTGGATGATATGAATGCTTGTAAATGATTTGTATGGTTTGTTTAGATGTTCGATTGATAATAGTGTGTGATTCTATGAAAAGGTGAAATTATAAAATCAAGCTTTGATTCTCAAAGAAAAGGAAAAGTTATTTATAAAAATATTTTGAAGTGATATATGAGTTTTGAAAAAAAGTGCAAGAATTTGCACACACACACACACACACACACATATATATATATATATATTGTGTGTGTTTGTCGAAGAGATCTTTTTAAGAAAAGAAATGGAAGTTGATAAGCATGTATATTACATTAATTTCAAATAAAATGTTTCAGGTCTAATATGCACTCACAAAATGGAAGAAACTAGTGTAAACTTCCAAATTGAATATGTTTAGTTAACATTAAAACTTGGCTGTCGGCATTTATATGCAAAAGAGACAAATCACATATTAAAATTTATTCAAGACTAAACTTCAAATAAGGCATGCCTATACTTATTTTATGCTTGCCCTTTTATCTTCGATTCATTCATTTAAATATATATATTGATAACAATGAAAATTCAATTTTCCATTATCTAAGGTGAATTTTGATGAACTGGGTTTATTATTATTTTTCAACTGGGTATTGATTATCTATCGAGGTATGCTCATAATTTACTTACCTTTTGATTCATATTTTGTTCTATCTGCTATTAAATTTTTGAGTAGATGGGAAAAAACTATCGGTATAACACTATTACACTAAGAACAACACAAAGTTTATCTTTTCTATGTTCTATGTATTTATTGAAAAAGTAGTCCTAGAAAACCATGAATTTAATATTTGAAATAAATAAACATATTCTAAGAGAATGTGTTCCAAACTTAAGAAACAAAAATGTAAAACAAAAAACATAAGCATTACAAAAAAGGATAAAAAAGAAGAAAATAGTTTTCCATCTTTCAAATTTCCTGAAACGCTGAAAAAAATCATTTTTAATTTTTTATATTAAACCCGTTTTGCAAGTTTGTGGTTTCTCAAGAAGTTCTAACTAAATTCTTTTTGGTCGTTAAAAGTTTATTAATTTTTTCAATTTTTTTGTTATAAGTTTAACTAAGAGTAGATTTAGTGCAGCTCAAAGTTTCTACCAAATTTTATTGCCAGTTTTCGACTAAAGAAAGGCCCTAAACTGTACTCTGATACATGATGGTAAGTGCCATATCATCTACTTGATTTTCATGTATTCTTAAAGATCATTGTTTTTGAAGAGGAAAAACTCTTGAAATCCTGCAACCTGAATCTTGTTTCAAATCAATCTTTCCTTTTATAGTTTGATGCTCAAGTTTAGAAATTTTGCACTTTAAAAGTGTTGTGCATATATAGTCATAACTTTTAATCCTATAGTTTGATTTTTATTAGAAAGATATTATAACATGGAACATCTTTTGTGTTAACCACTTGTCGAAATTCTAAACTTTTGTAGTATTTAAACATTTTTGAAATTGGATTAAAAAGTTTGGCCTGAGTTATTTTTAAAAATATGACGCTATCTTTATTTGACCATAACATTTAAACGCTTCATTTGATTTTGATGATCTTGTTAATTTTGGAAAGCTAAGACAATAAATAACAACTTTTATTTTGAAATTTTTGCTAATTTTAAGTTTAATAGGCAAAAAACTATGGATTTGCAAAGTGGGCCTACGTATTCAAATGCCATTTCAAAATTTGCAAAAGCACCCTTAAATCAAGTTGAACTCCATATTTTCGTAATCCAAAAATTGTTTTAGCAAGTTACTGAGTTATGCAACAACTATATTTTGAAACCATCATAAGATTTAGTGTTACTGACCACTAAAACTTTGTCAGAAAGTTGCGTATATATGTTCTTTATTTGAATAAATGCCATATTATCATACTTTTTACGTACACAATGCTTATATTTATATTTGAGTTAAACACAAGTATATGAAGACTATTTGGATTAATTTGGCACGTAATTGATATAAATTAAGCGAACTCTTTTAGAAAGCTAAAAGCAAGCTTATGTTTTACTTAAAGATACACACACACACAGTTATATATATATATATATGTGTGTGTGTGTGTGTGTGTATGTATGTATGTATATTGTGGATTATATGCCATGTAGAAAATTTTATATATAAAATTTTTTTTGACCATGTTTCAGTCGATGTATATCTATTTTACCATATTGTAATTGTTCGAAAGCATCTTCGTACAAAAGAGGCTCTCTTAAAAAATTTCGACACTTAGAAAAAAATTTAAATTTTAAACATTTTGAAATTTTAGAAAATTTTAAAAGAAATTATTGGTAACTATATATATATATATATATATATATATTGTCATATCTATAATATTATGTCATACATTTGAATGTAGTTGTAATCATAAGAAAAAATCGAAGCGGTATACATCACGTAGGATTTTATCAAAGTGACGCAACAAAAGTACGATAATGAATGAAATGTATATTATATTTTATTGTTAATGTATTGATTACATTAAATATAGTATTTCTAGTAAATTATGTGGATGCAATTTCTTTTAGGAGGGGAGTTTGTAACATTCCATTTCGAAATAAAATAAAATAAATGTGTTAAAATGTATTTTGGAAATTCAATTAGATATTTGAGTTAGAAATTAAATATTTGAATATAAATTTTTGAAGAGATCAAATTAAGTTTAAATGGATAAATAAAGTTAAAAAGTTATTCTGGGTATTTTATCAAATCTGATTTAGTAAATTGAATTTTTGGACTTAAAAAGAAGAATATTGATTTAAAATTTATTAAGTATTGGAACCATGTTTTAAAAATCCAAAAGTGGTTTAGAAATTTATTTTGGTAAAATAAATAATATTTTTGAGATTTTGAAATTTCTTTGAAAATAAAACAATTATTTTATAATTATTGATAATTGAGAAGTAAAATTTTAATAAAAGAAAATTTGTTAATAGTAGAAAATAAAACTTAGATTAAAACGTCTCGAGCAGAATTTCAATCGGATATCAAATAGTGATCGAGTAATAGAGTGGTTAAGGGTATTGATTTAAATTAAAAGAAATATAAAACTTCTCTTTCTTTTGATCGGACCATACCTTCTCAGCCCACATTGTAATGACTTGGAATTTTTAACATTTTGAATGAGAATATTTAACTTATTTAAATATTCAAATTTGATCCGAATATAATAAATAATAAGAACTTTTATTTTGAATATAACGACTCGATTTTAATTGATGTATTTCTAATTTAATTTATTGATTTTTCTATAATTTTTAGTTTGGAAAATCTTTAAAATATTCGTTTATGATTTTTCCACAAACAATGGTATTTTATGATTTCATAGAATAAAATAATTTGTGCATTTTACTGTTTTGGGATAGTGTCGCATTTTTGTTCGTGATTGTATTTCTATTTCTATCGCTCGTGGTCCATACGCAAATGTGATACTTTATATCGGAGTGCTGCAAGTATTTCATTTCGAAAATCTTTTAAATCCAAAATTGAAACTTTCAAGTTAACTTTTTGTGATGTGATATGTTGCTTGGGAAAATGGCTAACCTGAGAAATCTTAATTATCTTGTGTGCAAAGTAGTGTATTTGATATGGATTTAAAGACAATCAACACTTACACTAAATTTTCATTTCATCATTTCCAAATCTGTCCCTTCTCTTCTCTTGTTATTTCATTCCTGTTAAAAGAAAATGGCCACTATCACCTTAAAAAAGTTAAAATTTGATTTCTTAATTAAAAATCATGGAACTAGTTTCATTTGTGATCGGGGTGTTAAGATCTACATTTCTATGGTATGTTTGGTGGAGTTAGGTGATGATTTGGGAAAGTCGACCTTAGGTATTTAACTAGGGCTTGATGGGGATGGGCATTTAGGCATCGAGCGGTAAATCAGAGGGTAGTTTTGGACTTGGGGCTGCAAGGCGAGGTGGTGGCACGATTTTGGGGAACTCCGATCAATGGAGGCAGGATGTGAACTTTAGCTTGTTGCTTGCGAGCTTGTCAGGTCAGGTCGCGATGGGCCACACTGGTTCGGGCGTCATTTAGTGGCGATGGGGGAGTCGAAATGGCGGAGGGGAGGACGTCGGTGAAGTTCGCTTGTAGATTGGCGGAGCATAGCTCCGTATCACCTTGGGTATGTTCACGGAATGACCATTGTTGTGTACAGGTAAATGGAGGAAATTATTTTGATTTTAGGAAGAAGTAACTAGGATGGTAATTTAAATTACTAAAGTAATTAAGTATAACTTAATTATTTAATTAATCCAATAAATTATATAATAAATATCTTGCCCATATGAGGTCGGTTTCAGATGCAATCAGTTGCGTTAGACTCGCAGGAACATTAGCTACATGTTGGAATTGGTTTGGTTGAATTTGAAGCAAGTAAAATTTTGAGCTAAAGTCGAACGTCGTTTGATTTTAGTTCAAACTGGAATGCCTAAGAGTCCATTGAAATTTCGATGAGTTGAACTCGTCTTTTTTGGATAATTTGTATGTTATATAGTAGATAAAAATTTACAGTCTGTGTTTGAATGAAATATTGCCTGGTTTGGTTAATATTCGCTTTTGAAAAGCGATTGACATTTAAATGTAATGCAAGGATAATTTGTTGAGAAATTCGGATTTCTCACCGTAGTGAATTTAATTTCTAGTTCTTTACCTGTCGACTTTATTTTAGTTATACACATATTATATAGATTTTTAAATTGTTGAAATTTGATAGTTTGGTCATATTGGATGTGACACTATCATATGTTAAAAGTTGAACCTTTTTAGTGTTGCAATAGTATTTGTTAAGTGCTACAGTAACTATTTGTCCTGTTATAGTATTTTGGAAAAAGTACACTATTAATGTTGTTTGGTTGGGAAAAGGATATTTAAATCTAACTCTTTTGAAATTTCTGTGACATTTTAATTGAAATGAAATTTTGAAATTCTCTATTTTATTCCAACTTCTTTTATTATTCTTTTTAAATATATATATATATTAACGACCGAAATTTCGATCCTCAAAAATCGACACCGATATGTTCGCTGTATCACATGCCGAGCAATTTATTGCCCGAAAACCCCGATTGTTAGGGGAAAAAGAACAAGAGAGAAGATAAAACTAAACAATAATACAGAATCGCACAATCGTAGCGGAATAATATATAATAAATAAATCCAAATCTTTATACACAGAGAAATTGTAACTATTAATACACATACAATCATCAGAGTACAACAATCAACAAATCAATATGGACAGTTATTATAACTTGTCCTCACCAGTGCTGAATATGTAGCCTACACACACAGAAGATTTATAATCAAGTACGTGGAACACGCGCCTGAGAATTCTCCAGCTCGTCTCCTGAGCTCCATAACATCCTAACCTAAATCTGTAATACTCGATCTGCCCCGAGCATTATAATAAAATAATACTCGAGTCAGTCTGGAAAACCAATGGGAGAAAACACACTCAATATGAATTATTATGCTTATCAAAATCCTTTGAAAACAAAGGTATCTCGTAAGACCACGCTACACATAAACACGATGGATTTTTACCCTACAATAACCAAAACATTTTTATATAAAAGCCCAGAGATATTATAATAATGTCTAAGGGTCAAAATAATAACAATCAAGTAGCTGTGATGCTTGTGCTATGTATACCGCGATAATACTAGTATAAAATACAACCTCGATAAGGCTCGTTCGCTAATTGTATAGGATTCCACTAAGGTGCTCTCAATACTTCGAGAACGGTCCTTCTGCACAAGAATCAGAGTTATCCTTCCAAAGCATCATACCCGTCTAGCGGGGATATTATAGGAAAAACATAACTGGTCTTGCTAAGACTGAGTGCATCACTCTGGCATGCCAAAATCAACTGAAGGTATCAGTATTGTTAGAAAAAGGAGCCGTTTACACCCTATGGGTTTTCCAACCCCATTGTCCATGCCTCATACCTCTGGTTTTAGTCATTTCCGCTAATGAGGCTACGTCCGGCGTTTCATCTTACGCACCACTCCAAAAATAGATCACGGAATCCCATATGGATTCTCACACCACAATGGCTTTTGAATCACATACGGATTTCCATATCTCAAATAGATATTGGAATCACACATGCATTCCCACAACAACGGTCTCGGAACCACACATGGATTTCGACATCTCAACATAACACAAAAATCCTCCATAGAACCGTATATGATTTTGGAGTGGTAACGGTTCCGAATCATCTCTTACTAGTACACTCTCCCCGCTTCCGGGGCGCTCTATAAACCAATCGTCGATCTTCGGAATACTCAATACTAGTTCTTTAGGAAATAATCTGACAATACATACGAATGGCGATTACCCCTAACCGTTTAAGTGGATGGATCTTCTTATCATTTGTCTTAGAAGAACAATGAGTTTATACGTACAATATAACACCACCGATGATAACTGTACCGTATAATTCCCATGTTTCCCCTAGATATTTTCAGAGTTAAAACCCTTTGGTGTCAAGTAGGAAATCGTTTCCTACCACCAAAATTAAGAAGGATTACATATTTGGGCCAAGATTTGATAGTCGGTTACCTAACTATCAAATAAACAAACATTCAACCAAAGATTACATTTCCCACTGAAATCACTAAGCCTAATTTAATTTAAATTTGATAAATTTGAATTCCTCATTTAAAACAGGCATATACTTATTTCATCTGAATAAGTATATTTACAAATCCTTCTTTTAAAAATACTTGAAAATTCATTAAATTATATATATATATATATATATGAAAGTACCATCCGGTATCAACCATGGATCGCAGCTCGATGATTGTGTCTCTATCTCAGAAAAACCAAACTTAACTTAGGCAATCTCTGCCTCTCGATTTCCGCCATGCAACCAATCATAGATCGTAGTTTGCACAATGGTTACGTCGCTATCCCAGTGAAAACATCTCCAACCGTAGGCAATCGCCGCCCCTTGAATTACGCTATGAAAATGTACCATTTCTTCCAAAATCTTTTATTTTTAATAGACATCTCAAAATAATACTTGTAGAGTCTCTATATAAATTCCCAAGTTTAATTTAGGAAGATACTCTTTTAAAATAGATTATTCAAAAAGGACTTTGAAAATGATTAAGAAAGAATTTAAAACAATTTGAGATATCAATAATAATACCATTTGGAACATTTTACAGGATTGTTTAATAATATATTATAATAACTTTCAAAACAACTTTTAACATACACTTAAGTAATTAATTTTTAAGCAACATATATATACTTAAAATAAAGTAATCGATTTCAAGATAATCATTTATTAAATAATTATATTACCATGAATGAATAATTTGACTTTCAAATCTCAAAATAATTTGGAAAAAACACATTTAAGCGAAATAACTAACATTGCTATAAGAATCATTTACAGAACATTTGTAAATGATAAATTTTAAACAAACGTTTTCATATATTTACTAAACAAACATTTCACTTCAAATTATACAATCTGAAGTTAAACCAAAAACTTGAAACTTTCCAATGTTATACCGAGGCTTGGAAATCCCAATGGTACCTATCAACTGCCATTCAATTCAATTTAACTATCAAAGTTAAATTAAGAGCATTAACATAACAGTCATATATGTAAAACAAATCCACACTTAACAATTTATTTTTAACACATCAATTATCTAATATAAATCTATTTTTATGCTCATAAATCTCCCTCAATTTAGCACAATCCGATTTACAATTCCAAATTCACAACTATTTCCAAATTCCAAAATAGAATCCACTATTTCTTTCTAAGTCCGTTTCCTTATCTCATTTTAAATTCATACTGCGAATTTATATTTCACATTCATCAAAGGATAATCATTCCACTTATTTACAAACATCTTTTATAAATTTTCATAACTCATTCCCATTTTATACAGGTTTATGTTACAAAAACCTATTTATAAATCTATTTCCAATTAAAATTCCCTTTATAAATCTATTTCTTAAATAATCCAAACTATATTCCAAAACCACTCAAATCTTGATTTCGACTTCCATTTCGTATTCCAAAAATCCCAATTAAAAATCCATTATCTATAAATACTCAAATTAGATTCTCAATTTGAAACCATTTTACGGAATAGCTAAACATATATCAAAACTCAAATTGTTTATTTTATCCAAATCGATTTCCTTTTTAATAATTCCAAAATTCAATATAATTATTTTCATTTCCAAAATTGCCTTTGAATTTCCTTTTTAAAATTCAAAAATGGTATTTATGGTATTTATAATACCAAAATTGAGGCCAGTGCTATTATAACATCCAATAAATTCAAATCACATCAAATCTATCACAGACTATACAAACACATCACATATTACCATATATGAAATTAGAAATCATTTTTGAGGAATGCAGTTGGATTACACCAACCTGTTTCCCTGCAACTACATATGTTATGTAACATAAAATACCAATCCTGCTTCGAGGTGAGATATCGCAGTAATATATGGTCATACGCTATTATGTAGGGCGTATAGTGTCTTGTCTGCTCTGATGACAGGAATATACCCAACTACTAATACACACACACACACACACACACACACACACTACTATATACAATAGAACATCCAACTAATATTAATTTATCAATTCAACAAATCATCCAATAAATAATTTATAACACTTTAAAATAAACCAGCTATCCAAATGAGTGAGATTTATTCACCTTTATTTTCTGTTGTCGCCTTCGCGTTCTGGTTTTGATTAAATTCAAATAGCATTCGAATTAACTGAAAATTCTACAGGCTCTAAATTCAGCCGATTTGATTCCATAGTAAAGATCTCGTTAATACGAACCTAGCGCGACCATACGCGTTGGATTCAGACATAAAACGAACGAGCTATGAAATTTATAAGAATTTGAATTCATAAAAACAATTATATTACTTAATCACATATTAATTTCATTACCCACAATCAAAACCCCAGCCCATCATGCGACCGGCCCACTAACTGTTTCTTCCTCAAACTGCTTTCTTCTCCCTTCACAAAAAATGGAACTGCCTCCTCCACCGTGCACACATGCCACACTCCACCATTCGATGTTCCGAGACAACCAACACTACAAGCATCAAACTCTCAACGCATTGCATACCTCATCAACAACCCCGGAGCAATCATGGCAATCGTGACCTGAACCATTACGTATGCGACTGCTACAGGTCGTGCGACCTAATCAGGCACCGTACCTCCTCAATGCTCGCCCACACGAGCGCCTCGCCACCACGAAGTCATCCATCCACGTCTAGACACCCAGTTTCACTCGAACAGCTCGCAAAAGCCAACCCTAGTTCGAAAACCCATTCGACCCTTACAGTCGAGCAACCCAAACGATAATCGTGCCTTGCACTAATCATACCAGAGGGAAGCTCGATGCGAAATATGAATTTTAGAATTCGTTTTAGATTTTCTCGTCGAGTATTCATTTAGATACGAATTTTTAAAGTTGGGATCTCTTTTTTTCTTCTGTCTGCTTGTAACTGGAGAGAAAGGAGAAACACGTATTTGAACCGATTAGGGAGCACCACATGTACGATTTTGTAGGCTTGCTAAGATAAAAGTGGGCTGATGTGATTAAAGATACTATGTGAAATCAAATCATATATATATTATTATTTAAAATTTTAAAATATCGATATTTATCCAGAACCCACCCGCTTGGCGTTCTTAATAATATACCCCTATTCCGGACGTAATGGAACAAGTTTCGAGTTCCAATTCAATCGTATGGAGAAGATAGTTTTTTGAACCCGATTATAGTATTAAATTAGTGATATTAATTTCAGCGCTTTTCTATCCCGTATGATAAAACGATAACTCTAAACGCTACCAAATTTGAAATCTGATAATAATACATTATTACGGATTCAAGGGAACTAGTTTCGTTTAAATCTTAGATTGTGCTCTGTAAGGCTATTTTCACTTGTTAATTTAAACGAGTTATTTTCAAAATCGGGTAAATCACTTGTAAATCCAATTAAAAAAATTTACCATCTTATTTTTATTAATAGAAATTAAATAAGCCCTTAAACCATTTTTATCTAACTTAAAATCCAAGATTAAATTATTAAAACAATTTTCAATTAATAAATTCAATAATTAAATTATCCAATAAATCGTTATATTAAAATTCAACTTGTTAAATCTATCAAATTAACTTTTAAATATTTGAAATCAACTAAGTATTCCAATTTCAAATCACTAAAATTCTAGGTAGTTACAATATATATGTGTGTGTATATAAGTAATGTTTTAATAATTATTTTGGAAGTATTCATCTTTATAGAAAATTATTATAGTAATAAATGTTTATTTTCAAAAGGGAATAAAAAGGGTTATCTTTTATTTTAAAGGGATTTTGACTTTAAAAGAAGATGGAAATATTTTGGAATAAATATTTGTGAAACAGTTTATATAAAATGTGGCAATAAAAGAACAGATTTGTAAATGGTATTTTTTAAATATTAGTTAGATTTATAAATGGTATTTTATAAATACATGAATTGATTTATAAATTATATATCTTGTAAAAGGGAAAGGATATCATTTTCATAAATTGGAAAATAAATCATAATTGTGAATTTATAGGGATTTATGGAATGGTCATTTTATGGAAAGCTATTTAGTCCAATTTTGAAATCGAAGTTTACGATAAAAAAAGAGTTCTATAAATAGGAAGAGATCTATAAACAGGAATTTTATATAGGTAATTTTTATAAAAGAAAACAAGATTTGATTTCCCTAAATGACATTTTTAATTATGATGGTATGAAACATTCTTTTTCTGTACTTCACACCGAAGAAATAATGTTTTGGGTTATTGTTACCTTTGTTTTTAAATGATATTTTTTTGACCAACCAAGAGTGCGTTCTGGAGGTGAAATCTTTCATAAGTGTTCTATGAATATACTTATACCATTGAGATAAGTAAATGGATACATTTTCTATGTAGTGAAAGTGTAGTGTTTTGTAAATATACTTATACTGATGAGATAATTGTTATACTTATAATTTTCAAAGGATATAAACCAAGGAATCAACATCGGGACTAAGGGTTAGTCAAGGTTTAAAGCTCCAGATGTTAAGATAACTTTAAGAGGAATGCCGTCAAAGTCCACATCAATGTCGAAGAACATACAATCATGTTAAAGAAAAAATGCCACTCCTTAACTATTATATGTATTCTTCTATGTAGCACTTCATCTATGATGTCAACGTCATCACTCAAGCATCATCACATATGATCAAGATTAATGTTGATGTGCACTTATCCAATACCACATCTTATCGACTTCGAGGAAAAAGAATAGATGTGAACATGACATCGCCTTTCATGGTGAATGAACGTTCTTTGTTTAAGATGACTTCCAATCAACATTCTCAAAGACGTATGATCAACAATACTCTTAAACATAAAGATAGATGAGTGTCGAAGACATGTATACGACATCACCAGCAATAAAAGAAGCAACAACGTCGAACCTAATCACTATTCTCTTCATCGCACTCGAAGACGTATGACTTTGAGCTGATAAAGATGGATTAACGTTGAGGAAATATGATATCGTTCCTCGTTAGAAAAGGAATACAACACTATCAAATGCAACCAAGCATCATAAGCCATCAATGAGTGATAGTATAGCGTATAGCGCACTTCATTGATGCTGAATCTCATCGACATTGTTATTTGTCTATCGAGGCAAGCTTTTCCTCAAAAACCTTGAAGGTAGTCAACAAAAGTGACATTGCACTTCACAAGTGCTTCAAAGACACTACTTTACGATGGTGCTAAGGATCATCGACACCAAATGAATATAATGTAATGCTGCTCTTCATTATACTCCACGATCCACTTCGTTTCTCATTTAACACCCTTCATCAACATTGGAAGGATGACTCTATTCATCTGCATCACCACTACTTAACTATTGCTATCGAAAGTCACCAAAGTCGTCGATTTCAATGCAATACCATACGAAGATGTTCATTCATGACAACATTCAACAACGACATCACTCCTCTTTAAAAATGGTTGGCTCTACCTTCCTATTGACGTCGAAATCAACCCAGCTGAAGTTATTCAGGGCGAAGTAGAGCCACTTTTCCCCTATAAATATGGACCCAGGGGTGACTTTTGCGGGGGAAGGGGGATCTTCTCTCCTCATCTCTTACATGTTTTCAACTTTGTAAACCCTAATTCAATTTGGGGATATTGCCTATAGTAATACTTGAACTTTGTACACATAAGGAATTGGAAATCGATCAATTGCATAACATGTGGACTATGATTTTTGACTAGCATATTTGTCTTTGATCATAATTTTACTTTGAATTGACTACAAACTCGAACAAGCATATCATATTGACCCTTACCTTTCATAACATATTGGGGCCTGCATATTGAACTAACACCTTGACTTCGATCCTATATGACTTTGACTTCGATGATTGAACAAAGAATTGAAATGAACATTGAATCATGCACATCTTAGGCTATGACTTCGATGAGTTCAAACATATTCAAAGAGTCCATTCTTTGATTAGCCCATCGTTTATTCACTTTTGAGTTTTGACGAATTTATTCGTTAACATTTTGGCGCTAGAAGGAGGGTTTGAACCGCTGATTCCTTATAACTCTCTACACAAACTAATTGCATAAGGTTCTTTTGTTTCATGAAGAAAATAGTAAAAGCCAGGAAGTTAAAACATCACAAATGAAGAAGCCGCATCGCAAACTACTTTGGAAGACAATATCATCCCAATCTTCAATTTAGAAAGTATGGAAGTTGGACAACCTTCAACCTCTCAAGAATCATTTAAGATGATGAAGCTTATGGAATAAGAAAATAAAGCGCAATTTTCAAATATATCCAAGGTGAGGAACTAGAAGTATACTCTCCAAGGTTCAAATGAAAGAAAGCAAAAGGATTATGATAAGTCAAGAAAACGAAAATAAAAAAAATCAAATAAGAAAGCCCCTTAAACAATTGGATCGCTCAATCAAAGAATATTGTAGAGACTACTGTTGTAGTGAAACCAACCAAATAACAAAGGACATGCTTAAGGAGAAATAAATTCTTAACCTAAGACAAGATAATTGCTTTCGAAGAACTCCTTTGTTAGAGGAAATATTTGCTATTAAAATTCCATCTCACATCGAAATTCCTTAACTATGATGGAACCATTGATCTAGACGATCGCCTTCTATCTTTTGAAAACCAAATGGATTTGTATAATGCATTTGGGGCAGTTTGTTGTAAGCTATTCCCTATAACTTTTCATGGAGCAGCTGCAAAATGGTATGCATATTATTAGGAAAGGATCATCAATTTTATTATGAGTTTATGGTGCAATTTTGCGTATACAAAGACCCAACTACAGATTCCAGCATGCTGACTAATTTCAAGCAAAAGCTAGGGGAATTTCTTAGCGAATACCTAAACAGATTTAATACAAAAGCATTGAAAGCAGAAAATGCAACCAATAGGGAAAACTATTGGCAACTGCTCAGGGCTAATTGAGCAAACTCCTTTCTGGAAAGAACTTTATATTCATGGATGTATAGATCTATAACACTTCTACTTCCAGGTAGGAAAATTCGTTCGAATGGATAGGATGTATCATGCCATGAAGAAATCTCAGAAAAATCAAAATGAGGAAAAGTTTAGTTTCGAACATTTCAGCAAGAAGCCAAAAGGGAATAAGAGTAGAAGGGAAATTCAGAAGGAGATTTCCAATTCCAACTACGTAAAATTTAAAAACCCTTCTCCTACATTTATGCCATGACAAAAAAAGATGAAAATTTCTTTACTTCCTACACAATACGAAATCGTCTTGAGCCGAATAAAGGAGGAGGTTATTGCGATTATCACAAAGTAAATGAACATAAGACTCATGAATGCCACGTCTTATCTAGAATAATCCAGAATATGATTAAGTCAGGATCTCTAAAGAAATTCATTAAAGAAATTTAAAGGATTTCATGAAACGAGAAGAATAGTTCAAACACTCAAAATCTAACTTCTTTTACAAGAGAGAAGCAACTTCACGATTTTAGATTCAGACTTCAACCAAATTATGGAGTCTTATGGAAATTGCCTACCATGGATTATCTTTACTCATAAAAATTTCTAATTTGATTTCTACTTGAAGTTGATCTTGTATTAACATAAATTTATAGTGCCATTACACGTTAAAAGACAACCAATCCACTTAACACATAAGGATCTGAGTTTCCATGTCAAGCATAACCAACCTTTGGTCTCCTTTAAAGGACCAGGGTGAAATGGATCTCTATCTCAAAGCTTAAATTATTGCATTACCATCAATCTTCCATCATAACCAGTTTCTAGGGAAAGGTAAATATCTGAAATCTTCCACAAAGATCGGGTTCTTAGAAAAAGCATGCTCTTGTCCGTAAAAGTCTACTAATTTATGAACCATGATGTTTCAGACTTATAAACAAGACATTCCTATTTGTTAAGCAAAAACCGAGGAGGTACAATTATATACATCATATAAAGGCGAAAGTAAATACGCTAACCTTGTTTTCGACAAGTCATTTTATTGCCAAAAAAGGGTTTTCTAAACATGACTTCAAGAAAAATTAATTTCAATAATCAAGAAGGATTATTACCCTACAGATCAGGGAAGATAAATGTTTATCTATTTCAAGAAAGATTTATAAAATATTCAAAAAAACATTGCATAGCATTAATAAATACACAAAAAAATTTCGGCTCGGTATGCCTTGATAAAAACTATTTTCGGAGCTTTCTAAAATTATTAAAAAGGAAGACCTATGCACTTTTTCCAAGAAAAGCTCAGAAAAGTTTTTAGAACTACCACGGCTCAATGGTAAAACTCTAATCATAAGAGCCTATGCTCGATTAAAGGACTATTGGTTCATGAATCATGACCACTTAGTCTCTTATTTGAGATTCGTGTTTCTATTATGAGAATGATTTAAAACCCGTTATCAAAGAGTTCAAGTATCCAAAATCTTTTCGGAAAATAATTTCTCAGTTTATCTAAAAATTCTCTTTTATTAAATATTATTTCTTCCAAAAAGAAGGTTTATGATAAAAAACTAATGTTTATTCAAAAGAATTTTCACAAATATTTCAACTGGCCAAAAATTATATTCACAAACAAATTTTTCAAAAGAAAATTTTCTTTAAAGCCTCTGACATCTAATCCGGAGCACCTACCAACGGGAGGGACAAAAGCCTCTGATGTCTTATTCGGAGCACCTCTTAGAGGGAGGGACTAGTCTAGCACTAACTAACAATCTTTTAGAGGAAGATCAATTGAGTATAAGCTATAATGCATTAAGACAAAAAGCAAAGCCAAAGAAGGGGCACAATCAAATAAAAGAATGAAGGTATCCACAGCTCAAAGTAGAAGTAAAGCCTAAGAAGGGGCGCAAACATAAAAGGATGAAGATGTTTGCATCCTGAAACGAGGGCAAGGACCAAGAAAGGGCAAAAGGTAAAAGAAAGAGGATGTCCAAGAAGGGGCATAAATAAATAAAAGGACGAAGGTGCCCACAGCTTAAAGAAAAATTAAAACCCAAGAAAGGGTGCAAACATAAAAGGACAAAGACGTCCACAACCCAAAACAAAGGCATGTCCCAAGAAAGGGCAAAAGGTAAAAGGACAAGAATGTCCAAAAAGGGGCACAAATAAGTAAATGGACGAAGATGTCCACAACTCAAAGCAAAAGCGAACCTCAATGGGATAAAATATATAAAGGAATCCGAAGACCAATGAAGGAGCAAATGGAATTAAGCAAAGAGAAAATCCTTATTAGAAAGGTGAGAATAGGTTCATTCAAGGAAGTAGATCAAAATAGATTTTGATAGATCTAGCCTAGACCTAGAACTAAGGAAACCTTCAAAGCACGGTCTATATAATAAGTATCAATAAACTAATTGGACCTGCTTAGCAATCAAACATTCGAATGGAACTACTTGCTGAATGACCAAACGACTGAATGGAACTACTTACTAAACAGTTGAATGGATGAAAAGCTGAATGGCAGAACAAAACTACCAGCTGAACGGTTGGATTGTCGAACAGATCTACTTGCTGAATGGCTAAATGGTTGAACGAAACTACTTGACTCTAATATAATAACAATAATAATGATAATAAACCACAAATACCTAAATAACTACATATCTCTTAACAAGAGGCATTTCTTTAAACAGTGGGAGTTTCTATTTCTATTCGAACACTAGTCCACGATAAAAGTTTCTGATATAGCATTCTAGACAGGGCTATGAAATTAGTGTTAAATGAAATTGTGAATCTATTGCTTAAGTTTACTTGAATTACTATTACTAAACGATTTTCTAATGAGTTTTTGAATTTCTTATTATCAAATAAAATTCTAACAAGCTTTTGATTGAGTTTTTGGATTAATTTCCTATCTCTTAATGACTGAATTCCTGATTTTCTTAGTGGCTTTCTTTATAAATTTTGGATTTCTATTAAATTTCTAGTTTTCTTGTGGAATCCAAGTTTTCATATTATTATTGGATCAGATTTATGGCTTTCTATTATTACTAAACAGGGATTTTCTGTTTCTATTATTATTGCCAAATTCAAATTTCTGGGTTTCTTCTATTATTATTACTAGATTTGGGTGTCTGGTCTTTTTCTGTTATTCCAGATTTGGATTTCCGTTCTTCTTCTATTATTATTACCAGATTTGGATTTCCGGTCTTCTTCTGTTATTGTCATATATGAATTTCTGGTACTTTTATTACTATTACCAAACGTGAATTTCAGGTCTTCTATTATTGTTTAGTTTGGATTTCCAGTCTTCTATTATCATTAGATCAGGATTTATGGTTTCTTATTACCAGATTTCTAGCCTTCTTATTATCAGAGGGGATTTTGGATTTCTTTTTATTAGATGGTATACAGGATTTCAAGCTTCCTTATTATCAGGGTTTTTTAACCTTTTTCTTCAAAACTAGCACCCGGTATCTTTTTAGTTTTTTGTCAAATGAACTTTTAGTTTACTTAAATCATTAACATATCAACAAAGCAAATTTCAAGTTTTCAGATAGATGTTACCATAAGAAGATAAGAACCAAAAGTTGGACTACAAAGGAGTCTGATCCAAGATTTTACAAGCAAATCAAAATTGAAAGCCAATCTATGATAACAAAAGAAGTATTAGCTCGGTAATAAAAGCTTCAGACCTCATACTCATCCTCTTAAAGAATTTCTTGCTTAGCCCATCATCCGTCTATGAGGTGGTACTATTCCAAATTTGAGAACTCACCTTTAAGAATATGTAGGAAAATTTACATGATATCTAAACAATAAAAATTTTAAAGCCTAAAATAACCTTTACAACAAGTCAATGATTATTGAATAACTAATATAGAGTTCGTAAGAAAAACTTAAAATTTTGTGTTGACTAGAAGAACTCCAGTAAATGCTAAATATATGATAAGAAAATAGGTCCATGAATATGAAATAAAAACTTTAATAATAATTAACATAGAGCATCCTAAATGTCATTCTACACCAGTAAAACTATGTTGAGTGAGTAAATTGATACCAATTTCCATACGAGTTACACTATAAAGCAAAAATATGTCAGTATTAAGTCTTATATTAGTATTAACCCAGATGTATGAAATTTAAGGTTTTAAGTTATCTCGGTAATTTGAAAACCTCCAAATTGTAGGAGAAAGAAAAACACAACTAGATTGAATGGATTTGGAAGGCAAAGCAAAGTAAGAAAAATTCATACCCTAAAGAGTAAAAAGCTTCTTTTATACAAGAGGGGAAAATGTTATCCCTATAATTTTCAAAGGATATAAACCAAGGGATCAATGTCGAGACTAAGGGTTTGAGTCAAAGTTTAAAGCTCTAGATGATAAGATAGCATTGAGGTTGAATGCCAACATCAAAGTCCTCACTAATGTTGAAGAAAATATAATGTCAAAGAAATAGTACCACACCTTAACTATTGTCGGTATGCTTTAGTGTTGCCTATCCTCTTCGTCGCACTGGAGGACATATGATATCGAGCATGTAAAGATGGATTAACGTCTAGGAAATAGGATACCATTCTTTATTAGAAAAAGAAAACAACACTATCAATGAAACCAAGCATCATATGCCATCAATGAGTATTAATATGGAATATAGCACACTTATCATTGCTGTTGAATCTCATCGACATTGCTATTCGTCTATCGAGGCAAGCTCTTCATCAACAACCTCAAAGGTAGTCAATAAAAGTGACACTGCACTTCACAAGCGCTTTGAAGACACTACTCTATGATGGTGCCAAGGGTTATCGACACCAAAGGAATATAAAGTAACGCCACTCTTCATTATACACAATGCTGCACTTCATCTCTCATTTAACACACTTCGACAACATTGGGAGGATGCCGCTATTCATCTATATCACCACTGCTCAACTATCGTTACCAAAAGTCACCAAAGTCGTCGACTTTGATGCAATACTATACAAAGATGTTCATTCGTGACAACATTCAGTGACGATGTCGCTCCTCTTCAAAAATGTTTGGCACCACCTTTCCATTAACGCCGAAGTCATTCAGGCCGGAGTGGAGCCGCTTTTCCCCTATAAATATGGACCTAGGTGTCCCATATGCAGGGGAATGTGGAATTTCTCTCCTCATCTCTTACATTTTTTCAATTTTGTAAACCCTAAATCAATTTGGGGATTTTGCCTATTGTAATACTTGAACTTTGTACACATAAGGAATTGGAAATCGAACAGTTGCATAGCATGTGGACTATGATTTATGACTAGCATATTTTCTTTGATCATAATTTGTACTTTGAATTGACTTCAAACCCGAACAAGCATATCATATCGACCCTTACCTTACATAACTTGGACCTGTATATTGAACTAACCCCTTGAGTCGACCCTATATAACTTTAGTTTTGACGATTGAATAAAGAATTGCAATGGACATTACGTCACGCACATCTCAGCCTATGACTTCGACGACTTCAAACATCTTTGAAGAGGCTATTCTTTGATAAACCCATCTTTTGTTCACTTTTGCGTATTAACGAATTACTTTGTTAACAATAAGTATATGGATATTTTTACAAGCACTAAAAGAAGTATGGAGGATTTGTGAATATATCTTTGTAAAGGTATTTTGATACAAGTATTTACAAGGTGGTTTAATTAAAGAGGTTTAGTGTGCTTAATCATATGAAGTAAATCTATAATTGAATTGTTTGTTTATTTGATAGTTAAATAACCGACTATCAAATATTGGCTAAAACATACTCTAGAAATATCTAGGAGAAACATGGAAGTATATGGTTCATTATCTTCAGTGATGCTCTACTATATATATATAAACTCATTTTACTCTTCTAGGGCATAAGGAAATCCGTCCACTTAAACCATCAGGAGGCGATATCCGCTTTTACGTATGTCTGATTATTTCCTACAGAACCGAAGTTGAGATTACTAGAAACTATCAATTGGTTTTGGAGCGCTCGATAAGTAGGGGAGTGTACTTATATAAGATGACTTGAAACTGTAACCGCTCTACAAATCATATACGTGTTCTATGCTTTGGAAGAGGCTCTTGATATATTTTAGGATGTGGGAATCCAAGACCCATTGAGGTGTAGGAATCTATGTGTGGTTCTGAAATCTTTATGATGTGGAAATGCATGTAGCTGTTCGATTGGAGATTCATGTGATGGAATGCCAGACGTATCCCTACCAACGGAAATTACTAAAACCAAAGATAATATGCATAACCAGAGGTTTAGCTAACCCATAAAGGGTAGTAAACTCTCTTTTATAGTAATACCAATAGTTTATGCATGCAGGAGTGATGCGCTTGAACTAGGTGGCCAGCTATGTATTTCCTTTGTACCTTGGCCAGACAGGTACGATGCAGTGGAAGGGTATCTCTGAACCTTGTGCAAGAAGACCATCCTTAGATGTTTTGTAGGGTACCTCAATAGGGTCATACACAACTAACGAGTGTGCCTTAGTGATTTTTATTGTATACCTAGTATTGTTGTGATAAACAGTCATACGCATCCAGCTACTTGATTATTTATGTTTTAAACCCTGGATATTATTATAATATTAGAGGATTTTCTATGAAAATTTTGGTTATCATAAGGTAAAAACCAGTTCGTGTTTATGTTCGGCATGGTCTTATGAGATACCTTTATTTTGAAAGGTTTTATAACATTAAAATCCATTTAGGTGTATTTCTCATGCCGGTTTACCACATTGATCTAGGTGTTATTCTTTTATAATACTCAGGTCAGACCAAGCATATTTTTCAGATCTAGTTAGGGATGCATTGGAGCTTCAGGGGATGAGTTGGGTGCCTCTAAGACATACATTTATGTTTGATTTCTTCTGCCTTAGTTGTTTTTATTTCTCAATAATTATAAGGACATGTTATCATAATTGTCCAGGCTAATGATAAATTAGTGTACTCTGATTTCATATATATGTATATTATAGTTTTCCTTTTGTAAAGATCTGTTGTATATTATATATTACTCGTTAGGATATGAGATTCTATTACGTCTTTTCTTTCTTCTCCCTTGACAATCTGCCTTTACGGCACTCGGATGCTTAGCACGTGAAACCGTGGATGTATTTGTGCCTACTTTTAAGGATAAAAAAGGTGGGTCGTTACATGTGGTATTAGAGCTTAGCTTGAGCGAACAACTAAGCTTTGGTGGGGTAGACTCCTTTGAGATAGGGTAAGGGAGACCCTAGGATGAGCTTGAGTGTATATTTATAAGAGCGTATTTGTTAGTGCTATAAAATTGTTTTATATTGTGATGATTTATCTATTGAGTAGTTTGTGAATTCTGGTTGATACATAAGGAATAATTGTATTAATATTTGTTTCTAAACTCTTGAACAAGGCAAACCGACAAGGTGTTGTTTTAAAATTTGGTAAATGAAATAATTTTACATAGATTATGCGTTATATATAAAAGAATGATTTACCAAAAATTAATATTGTTATCTATGATATGTTGGGTTGTCAGAGGATGATAATATTCGATTATTATCCTTTATTGTTGATCAGTTGTGCTCAGATAGTCTATGGGCATTTTTTTTGCTTAAATTAAATACGAACACCTTATGAATTGAGTTCCACAATTTTTATATAAGACGTTCGGTGATAATATTGGGCTAAAGTTAAAATATGATTTTAATAAAGGTTGTTTATTATAATCTGACCAAGATAAACATTTGTGAATTTTTTTAATCTGAGACAGTGAAACTATGTAAGAATAGTTTATAGATATGGTTTATAAATAAAAAGGATTTAAAACTGAGAATTTGAGAAATTAAACCTAGTGTTTTTGAAAACTGTTGGTCAAAGTTTTGGAAAATAAAATAATAATATTATTTGGAAGTATGCGTGTAAAGGAATTTCTTAAAAGGATTTGAATAGAGGTAAAAAATCACTGAAATCACTTCTATCGTTGGAAAATAATTCTAGTGATGACTGTAGCATCATCGGTATTCATATTCGAGTTTCTAAAGTGAGCAGTTGCTACCATATTAGTAGATTTGCTATAGAGTTATTTGGTAAAACAAATTTTTATTTAAATCCCAAAGAATGATTTGATATACAAAAGGGATAGGTATATTATTAATTCAAAATGTTTTGAAATAAAACTTGGGGTGTTTAATTATGAAATTTTCAGTTTATATGTTTTATATAAACTCATGTATCCGATTTATTAGGATAGTTTGGATTGTGCATCCCAATATAACGTTTGGAAATTTTCATTTATTAAAATGAAATGGAATTTTCGACAATTTGGGACAGTCGAATCTCCCAAATTGATATAGAAATTGAAGCTAAGGGTTTTTGTGAAAATGTAAGATAATAAGTTCCCATATCTTATAAATTTGAGAAGGTAATAAGTTAAAATAAGGTATATATTTGTTAAATAACCTGGTTAAGTGAAAAAAATTGATATTTTGAATATACTCTTAGGATGTAGTTGAGTATTATATGAATACGAACTTAAGTCTTAAAGTGTTGATAACCTTAAGTTGTGTTTTATAAGATGTTTATAAACTTAAGTAATGGTTTTATGAAATGGTTTATAAATGATTAGTATTAAAGGAAATACGCTAAGTAAAAATGTATGTGAATAAAACAAAATTGGTATAAGTAAGAACCTAAATATATGAATTGTACATAGGTCATTTTATTCGTATAACTTTTTTGATCCAGTTTCTAGTGCATAATTTCGAGGTAATTTATACCAGTTCGAACAAGGATTTTCACTCGATTCTTGACGATGAACATTTGATTTGGTTTTTGGTTTGATTCTAAAACATTCTATCATAGTATATGGCTATGCAAGGAGAATGTGGGTTTCTACTCAAGGAACTGGATTGGAGGCACTGGGGAAGTTAAGTAAGCGATGTTAGTTCGAAAGCGAAATTTGTGTAATCTAGCATATGATCAGATTCAGTTGTGCGTTCAATTGACATATGTACATCATGCGAGCTTTAATAGATTGTATCCTTTTGACATTAGAAAATGAAAGTTAATTGGTTGGATTTCATTTGTAAGTGAGATTCATGTGCATGGAAGCAAAGGCTAGTTTGATGTTTTGGTTTCATTGGCAGAGATGGTTTGCTCAACTAATAGGTACACATTTATATTGTTGTTGATGATTTATACCCCAAATATGGGAGGCCACTTTTGGGCTTTGGTTTTCTTTATCGATTTGGTCCCGTAGTGGCAAGTTGCAATTTTTTCGATCGAGCCGTGCAAAGCAGGTGCTGTTGAAATTTTTAAGAACATATGAGATTTTAAAATTTTAAATAATCCATTTATTGAATGATTTTGTAAGCCTAGGAGTGAGTGTTTTTAAAAGCTAAGGATTCGAAGACACTTTTCTTCCATTGGGAATTTTGGGGATGAAATTCTTTTAAGGGGTAGAATGTAATGACCCGGAATTTGACCTGGAATTTTTTACATTTTAAATGGCAATATTTACTTAATTAAATATTTAGATTTGATTCAGATATAATAAATAAATAATAGGAAAATTATTTTGAATATAATGACTCCACTTTTATTGACATATTTCTATTTTAATTAATTTGATTTTCTCGTAATTTTTAATTTGAAAAGTATTTAAAATTGTCAATTGACGATTTTTCGGCAAACGATGGTATTTTGTGATTTTAAAGAATAAAATAATCTGTTTTTATTTTTTTAGAATCGCATAGCATTTTTGTGTGCAATCATATTTCTGTCGTTCGCGGTCCACACGCAAACGAGATATTGTGTAGCGAAATACCACGATTATTTTATTTCATAAACCGTTTAAATCAAAAATTCAAACTTTCAAGTTAACTTTTTGTAATGTGATATATTGCTTGGGAAAAATGGCTAACCTGAGAAATGTTGATTATCTTATCTGTAAAGTAGTGTATTTGTTATGGATTTAAGGACAATCAACAGTAACGCAAAATTTTCATTTCATCGCTTCAAAATCTTTCCCTCCTCTTCTCTTTTTATTTCATTCCTATTAAAGAAAATGGTCACCATCAGCTTAAAAAATTAAAAAATATATTTGATTTCTCAATTAAAAATCATGGAACTGGATTCGTTGTGATTGGGGTGTTGAGATCTACACTTCTGTGGGTTATTTGGTGGAGTTAGGTGATAATTTGGGAAAGTCAACCTTAGTTAGTTAACTAAGGCTTGAAGGGGTTGGAGATTTGGCATTGAAAGGTGAACCGGAGGGTAGTGTTGGACTCGGGGCAGCAAGGGGGGGTGGTGGTGCAATTTTGGGGAGCTGCGATCATTGGAGGCAGAATGCGAGCTTTGGCTTGTCGCTTGTGAGCTTGTTAGGTAGTGTTTTGGGCCGTGCTAGTTTGGGCATGTTTGGCGGTGATGGGCAAGTCGAAATAGTGGAGGGAAGAACGTTGGCGAAGTCTTTTTATCGATTGGAAGGGTGTAGCTCCGTATCATCTTGGTTATGTGCACGGGATGGACATTGGCATGTACAGGTAAATGAGGGAAACTGGTTTCGATTTTGGAAGAAGTAATTAGAATGGTAATTTAAATAATTAAAGTGATTAAGTATAATAACTTAATTATTTAATTAATCCAATAACTTATATTATAAATATCTTGCTCATACGAGGTCGGATTTGGACGCGGTCAGTTGTGTTGGACTCATAGGAACATTGGCTATGTGTTGGAATTTGTTTGATCGAATTTGGAGCAAGTGGCTCATTTGAAATTTCTGTGGTATTTCAATTAAAATGACTTTTTGTACTTCTCTATTTTATTCCAACTTCTTTTATTATTCTTTTCTAATATATATAAGTAAATGCTGTAATAATTATTTTAGAAGTATTTGCCTTTTGTAGAAAATTATTATAATAATAAATATTTATTTTTAAAAGGAAATAAAATTGGTTATCCTTAATTTTAAAGGGATTGCGTTTAAATGAAGATAAAAATATTTTGGAATATATATTTGTGAAATATTTTGTATAAAATGTAGTAATAAAAGAAAAGATATACAAATCGTATTTTTTAAAAATTAGTTAGATTTATAAGTGGTATCTTATAAATATAGGCATATATTTATAAATTATATTATTAAAAGGGAAAGGATTCTATTTTGATAAATTGGAAAATAAATCACATTTGTGAATGTATAGTGATATATGGGATGATCGTTTTATGAAAAGGTATTTAGTCTAATTTCGGAACCAAAGATTTGTGATAAGAAAGAAGTTTTATAACTAAATTTGGAGTTTTATAAAAAGATTTATAAATAAATTTAGAGATTTATAAAAGGAGTTTTATAAATAGGAAGAAATTTATAAAAAGGGATTTTATGAAGGTAATTTTTATAAAAGGAAATGAGATTTGATTTCCTTAAATGACCTTCTTAATTGTGGTGGTATGGAACATTCTTTTCCCATACTTAACATTGAAGGAATAGTGTTTTGGTTTATTGTTATTTCTGTTTTTAAATGACATCTATTTTTACTAACTAAGTGTCGGTTTTTGGAAGTGAAATATTTCATAAATGTTTTGTGAATATACTTATACCATTGAGATAAGTATATGGATACATTTTCTATGTATTGAAAGTGTAGTGTTTTGTGAATATACTTATTTCGATGAGATAAGTGTGTGGATATGAAGGGTATGCGAATATATATTTGTAAGGGTATTTTGACACAAGTATTTACAAAGTGGTTTAATTAAGGAAAGAATTACTTAAAAAGACTTAATGGTTGCTTATGTGCTTAGCCATATGAAGTAAATCTATAATTGGATTGTTTGTTTATTTGATAGTTAAATAATTGACTATCAAATCTTGATCAAAATATAATCTAGAAATATCTAAGTGAATGATGGGGACTATATGGTTCAGCTATTTTCGATGATGCTATATTGTACATATAAATTCGTTTTGCTTTTCCAGGACAACGATAAGGAATTATGCCCGCTTAAACGATTAGGAGGTCATCTTCGCTCTTATGTAGTCTATTTATTTCCCACGGATTTAGAGTTGAGATTATAGGAAACTATCGATTGGTTTTGGAGTGCTCGGTAAGCAGGGGAGTGTACTTATATGAGATGACTCGAAACCGTAACCACTACAAAAACCATATACGTGTTATATGCTTTGGAGGAGGTTTATGATCTATTTTTTGTTGTGGGAATCCATGTGTGATTTCGACACCTATTGAGGTATGGGAATCCATTTATGATTCTGAGATCCTTTGAAATGTGGAAATCCAAGTGTGATTCTAAGATCTGTTGAGATATGAGAATCCATGTATGGTTCCAAGAAATGCTCGTGTGGAGACTTGGGTGCTGGAATGCCGAACATAGCCTCACCTGCAAAAATGACTAAAACTAGAGATATGATGCATAACCAGGGGTTCAATTAACCCATAAGAGGCAGACGACTCTCTTTTCTAGCGAATGCATGTAGGGAGTGATGTACTTGGCCAAGGTGAACTTTGTATTTCCTATGTGCCTCGGCTAGGAAGGTATAATGCTTCGGAAGGGTATCTCTGATCCTTGTGCAGGAGGACCATCCCTAAATGTTCTATAGGGCACCTCCATGAAATCATACACAATTAACGAATGCACCTTAGTATTTTTTATTGTGTTCCTAATATTGTTGTGATGAATACTCACATGCATCATAACTACTTGATTATTTATGTTTTAAACCAAGACATTATTATAATATCAGAGTATTTCCTATGAAATGGTTTGGTTATCGTAAGCTAAAAACCCGTCCTATTTATATGTGGCATGGCCTTACGAGATACCTTTATTTTGAAACGTTTTATAACATTAAAATCCATTTGAGGTGTGTTTCTCATGCTAGTTTACCAAACTGATCCGGGTGTCATTCTCTTATAATGCTCAGGTCAAACCGTGCATATTTTCAGATCTCGTTATGGACGCTTTGGAGCTTCAGGGGACGAGCGGATGCCTCCAAGGAGTGTTCACATATATTTGATTTCGCTGCAGTGGTTTTTTTAATTATCATCAATTGTGAGGATTGATTCTTATAATTGTCCAAGATGATGATGGATTAGTGTAATCTGATTTGATGTATGTAAATTACAGTTATCCCTGTATAAAGATCTGTTATATATTATATATTACTTGTAACAGTGTAAGATTTTGTTCTGTCTTTTCTTTGTTTTTCCTCCAAAAATCCGTCTTTCTTGCACTCGAATGTCTAGCACTCGAATTCTCCGCACCGTGGATGTATCCGTGTCAACATTTTTTAGGATCGAAAAGGCGGGTCATTACACTTACTCTCCTCACCCGTTCCTTCATCCTTATCTTTATTTCCCTTTAGTTTAAAACCCTAATTCCCCTTTTGTTTAGAAATTAAGATCGCAAAACAAAAAAATGAATGTGTGCGGTTGGCCATTACCTCACGAGCAAAGAAAGAACAATGGTAGTGACTATCAGGGAGGTGGCATGCGAAGGAAGATGGCAACATAATGTTGGCAATCATTGCGATGTCATGATAGTAGTGCGCCAATGCAAGAGAGAGGGGAAGACACGTGTGCATGATCATGGATGCAAGGCTAAAGATTCCCCTAGTTGAGCGTGCATGCGTCGATGATAGAGGATGATGATGCATGGACACAGGAGATGATAAAGGCAGTTGATGATGTTACTTTAGACAATGGTGGTGAACTAGAGCAGCTAAGCAGTTGGTGATTGGAGGAGCTTGGCTACAGTTATGCCAGGGAAGAAGAGTCATGTAGTGAGAGTGAATGGGATTGTGAATGTTGGTAGAAGGTTTTGAATGAAATCAAGGTGAGTGTAATTGACTTCTTTAAAATATGTGAGTATAAATCTCCTTTTTATTTAAATTCAAAATTCAAATGTATAATTCCTTGAATTAATTGGTGGATTAAATTATATAGTTTAAGTTCGTATAACCTCTCTATAAATTTAAAGTGACTATAACTATATATATTCTAATTTACGGATCTCTTTTCTAATTAAATTATGATGTTTGATATTGGTTTATGTTATTGATTTAGATCGAATTGCTTCATGAAATAAATTTAACGAATTAAAAATCAATTGTAGAAGAAAATAAAATAAAATAAAAGCACAATTATATTTTTGAATTGAATTGAATTTATATTAATCAATGATGGCTTGATAGCCTTGATTATTCTTTATAGAAGGTTGATGGATGATAGTTTGATAAATGGCTATTTGAATCAAATTGTATCTGCTTGAAGTAAATTATATTTTTGATTAATGATTGGAAAATAAATAAATAATACACAATATATAAATATATTATGATAATTAATTTAAATACAATGAAAATAAGATATGAATATTCAAAGCTAGAATGATCCTTTAAAATAATTTTATTTTAAAATACATTTGAATTTATTTTTGAATGATGTTGAAATTGATTTATTAAAATTGACGTTAATATATATATATGGATTAAATATGAATAATAATGTGAATTTATCTTAAATTATAAAGCTATTTTACTTGTTTTATATACAACAATAAATCACAACTAAGCCATTAT
Organism: Allium cepa; assembly: GCA_030765085.1. Classification (NCBI taxonomy): domain Eukaryota; kingdom Viridiplantae; phylum Streptophyta; class Magnoliopsida; order Asparagales; family Amaryllidaceae; genus Allium; species Allium cepa. The sequence continues at coordinate 55,404,685 of CM060940.1, forward strand.
TCGCAAACAAGTTGGGGTCGGTTAGAGATGGAACCCAAAATTAAATGACAAAGTCAATTTAAAAGTCATAATAATAACAATAACAATAATAAAATAAAGTCAAATAAGTAAACTAATAATAGTAATAACTAAGTAAAATAAAAATAAAGATAAATATATATGTGTGTACATACATACATACATACATACATACATACATACATACATACATACATATATATAAAAAGGAGATAAATGATAATGATGATGATGATAATAATAGTGATATGGTACTGATAGGAATACTGGTCAAAGACCAAACCTACGTCTTAGGCTCATGTTCCTTAATCCTATAATTTAAAACTTATAGCCCATGGCTCTGGTACGTGGATCGCTAACTTCCACGCCCTTCTGTCCGTCACCAGCTCTTCGGATATACTCCAATCCCTCAAATCCCTTTTTACTACTTCCTTCCATGTCAACCTTGGTCGACCTCTACCTTTCTTTGAGCATTCGACGCGGCCTATAATTCCAACGTGCACAGGTGCCTCGGACGGCCTCCTTTGAAGATGTCCAAACTATCTTAAGTGATGTTGAATTAGCTTCTCCTCAGTTGGTGCTACTCTAAGTTTATCATGTATATCATCATTTCTGATTCGGTCTCTTCTTGTATGACCACGGCTCCATCGCAGCATACGCTCTCTGTTATGCCTATCTTCTGGATGTGTTGGCTTTTAGTAGGCCAACATTCTACATCATACAACATCACAAGCCCGATTGTCGTTATGTAGAACTTCTCATTAAGCTTCTATGGGACTTTTCTATCACAGAGAATGCCAGACGCTTGTCGCCATTTCACCTATCCCGCTCGAATTTTAAAACTAACATCTTCATCAATCTATCCATCATACTGCAACATTGATCCTAAATATCGAAAGGATTCCTTCTTGGGAACTATTTGTCCGACCAGAATGACATCTCCATCCTCTCACCTGACACCGTCGAACTCTCATTTCATATACTCTGCCTTAGTTCTGCTAAGCCTAAATCAGTTCGATTCTAATGTCTGTCTCTACGGCTCCAGTTGTCCATCTTCCCAATCCTACTTTCATCTATTAGCACAACATCATCAGCGGATAACATACACCACAGAATCTCACCTTGTATACCCTTCATAACGTCATCCATCACTAGGGTAAAAATGCAGGGGCTCAAAGCTGACGCTTGATGTAATCCTATGTTAATGGGAAAGTCATTAGTTTCACCATCGCATGCTCTGACACTAGTCACAACATCATCATACATATCCTTGATAAGGGTAATGTACTTTGTTTGGACTCTCTTCTTTTCCAGAGCCTACTATATCACCTTTCATGGTACCTTGTCATAAGCTTTCTCCAAATCGATAAATACTATGTGTAGATCCTTCCTTTGCTCCCTGAACCTCTCCATAAGTTGTCTTATTAAGAAAATTGCCTTTGTAGTCGACCTCCCAGGCATGAAACCAAATTAGTTTTTTGAAACGCTTGTCATTCTTCTTAATCGATGTTCAATGACTCTCTCCCACAGCTTTATTGTGTGACCCATAAGCTTAATTCCTCTGTAGTTTGCACAACTTTGGATATCTCCTCCACTAATATGCTTCTCCTCCACTAATTTGGCATCTTGTTCGATTTGAAAATATCATTGAACAACTTAGTTAGTCAGGCTATCCCTCCATCTCCAAGGCATCTCCACACCTCAATGGGGATGTCATCAGGCCCCAATGTCTTGCCTACTTTCATCCGTTTTGGCTCCCCCTTTACCTTGAATTCTTGAATTCTCCAAACAAAATGTCTATAGGTGTCATCAAAAGAGCCGTCTATCTCGATTGTAGTGCTACCATCTTCTTCATTAAATAGCTTGTTGAAATAATCTCCCCATCTATTTTTTATCTCATCATCCTCCACCAAAAGTCTATTATTGTCATCCTTGACGCATTTAACTTGGTTGAACTCTCTTGTCTTCCTCTCGTGGAACTTTGCTGTCCTATAGACATTTTTTCACCCTCCTTCGTACTTAGCTTATAATATAGGTCTTCATACGTCCGACCTCTTGCTTCACCACCGTTCTCTTTGTGTTCTTCTTTACCACTTTGAACTTTTGCATGTTTTCCTCACTCCTATAATGATGTAAGCACTATAGCATTCCTTCTTCACTTAGATAGCCTTGTACATCACTATTCCACTACCATGAATCTTCATTAATTGTTTTATATAGATAAAATAATGTGTGAGTGTGTATATATTGATTTTGAAAGTAAATTAAGGTGTAAATATTATTTGAAAGGCGTTTTTCTACCATTAGAAATTTCTTTCTATTTCCAAAAATTGTTAAATGATTTTAAAATCTCATTTAAAAATGAAATATTTGAGCTTTAAAACTCCTGCTACTTTTAAAAAAAACTTTGACCTATACGTGATACTTTAAAATATTAAACCTGAAAATTTCAAAATATTTTAACTTATTTTGATTTTTGAATTTAACAGGTGGCATTTTTCAAAGTTTTAATTATATTAAGAATGAAAAATTAAAGAAAATTCAAGTTCGTTCATTTAAAAAAATCCAAAAACAAATAGTGGAAAAAAATTGAAATGGAATTCATATTTTTAAAGTCTAAATTTGAATTAGTTACTATTAATTTGAATTTAAACTAGGATTAAAAGGATAAACACTTGTTGAATAATTCCAAATTCACTTTGATTGGAATAATTATGAACTTGTATGATTGTATGCTTCTATAGATGATTTTATACATGTTTAAATTTCATAGTTTTAAACTAGTTTTACTTTATTTTAGCCTAATTATTAGTATTCAATGTCATGTTCAAAATTACTTTTGTTACAATTGATGCGTTACCTGTAGGTTAAACCATATTGCATGAACGCGACTAATCAAGTGGGCTATATGATGGGTTTAAAATGGCATTACGGGAATGAATGTTGTTTGAGATGACCAAATCATAAAATAATAAATTTGACATTTGTTTGGTTCAACATAGGATATTAAGTGCTAGATTGTTAGTATCCATCATAGCGGACTGATTCGGGAGTTGCAACCCAGGTTGCGATGATCCTATCTCTAGTTATTATGTCTAAACGATCTATTACCAAGGCATTTAAAGCTATTAAGGACGATAAAGATAGTCAAAGACATAGTGCAAATAAAGAGGAGTCATGCCACTGATGGAGATATGATGCAATGGACCTATGACACTAGTAAGATTTATCATGCCTCCAAATGCCTAAAGTGTATGATAAATATGGGTTCGTGTGAAGTGCACACCATAATTGACCAGAAGTACATATGTGAAATGTACCAGGATAATGTAACGACCCAGAATTTTATGTATTTGAAATTTGAATATTTTTAATTTTAAATGTTGAAAAGTTTATTTATAGGTTAAATAACTTAAATTCCAAATATAGCAAATTATTGGATAATTTAATTGTTGAATTTAATAATTTAACTTGTTTAAACTATTAATAAGAATGAGGGTAATAAAACTTTTAAATCTGATTCAAAAGTGATTTTACTGATTTTTGAAATACCTCGTTTTAATTGACGAGTGGAAATAACCATTCAGGGCACATTCTCGGATTTTGACGAAACCAATGTAATTGGGTCTATAATAATGAATTATAATACGTTATCAAATTTCGTAGCGATCCGACGTATCGTTTGGTCATGCGAGATTGAAACGCGTTGAAATTAAAATTGAAGATTTAATATAATAATTGGGTTCAAAAGGCTATCTTCTCCATATAATTGAATTGGGGCTCGAGATTAGTTCCGTTGCATTCGGAATAGGGGTATAACATTAGGAACGCTAGGCGATACGCCTCGATTGGAGTTCATAATTTATAGCTTGATATTTTGGATTTTTAAATAATATATTATCTTCAATTTAACTATATGTAGCCGTCGTTCCATCGCCATCAGCCACCCTACACTTGAACAAGCCACCCTACCCTAATCTACATATCTCCCATCATTCCCCTCTTATTTAAACATAGCGAACAGAAAGAAAAGAAAGGAACATATCAAAAATTATTTTCTTGTAATCTACTCAATTAAAAATCTTAAAATAAGCACTAAAATTCTAGTTTTGATGAGAGGTTTGATCTGGTATGATTTATGAAAGGTGCAGCATAAGTTCTTGAATTCTATAGTGATGGTGAGTGGGTTTTGGAGACTTGGGTTGGAGGTTGTGGAGCTTATGGTCGTCTACTGGACGAATATAGCTCGGATTTGAGTTTCGGATGGAGTTTGTCACCTTGATGCAAATTTTTGGGTGAATCGATGGCGAATTGGGAAGTGTGACTTAATGGTGGTTGTTGTATTTGTAGTAGGTCACGATGCGTGGTGATGGCGCGTCCCTTGATTTTCGGGTATGGGTATGTCATGTTTGGGGAGAGGAGTTCATCGGCGAAGGTGGTTCGTCATTTAACGGAGCGTAGCTTTGTATCACCTATCTTCGTGCATGCAAGTTTGGGTAGGTGGTATCAGGCTGTGCACAATTGAGGATATGGGAAAGAAGATAAGGACAGGGGTATATATGTAAATATGTTTAAGTTTTATTTTAATAATTTTAAAATATCTATAACTTAAAAATTCAATAACTCCTTCATATGAGGTTCGATCGGGACGAAACTTTTTGCATTGCGCTCGTGACGATGAAAGCTTCACGATAGAAATGGTATGGTTAGGTTTGAAGACAGTTGAATTTTGGGCTAAAATTAGACGTCGTCCGATTTTAGTACCGCAACGCATCAGCGACAACAAAAAATTTCGATGAGTTAATCCCGCCTTTTTCTGATAATTAGTATTATTTATAGTTGATAAAAATTGTTGAATGATTATTTGGATGAATTATTATATATATTAGGTTTGGATATATTCCTGCCTATTAGAACGGATGAGATCCTATTACGTTTCCGTGTACGAGCAGATGACCCTTTTGTATACGAATCCCATCTTGAAGCGGTTGATTTCCATTTATGATTATATAACGTTGGTGATGCAGGGAAAATAGGTCAGAGGTATCCAATAGCATTCCTCACAATTGTTGATCTTAATTACATATATATGTGCTAATATATGAGCTATAATGCAGGGAAACAGGTTGGAGGGATCTAATGGGATTCCTCGCTATTATTGAATTATATTGTTTAAATGATATTTGCTTTATATTGGACACTGGTTATAACATCGTTATATGTTGAAAACCTGTACCCAGTAGTACTAGAAAATCAATATCAACATTGGTTAAGTGTTGGGTGGTTATTGGCCTCAAATTAGTATTTTGAAAAAAATACTATAAATTGCCGATTAAGTCGGATTGATTTTGAGACAAGGAACGATTTTTAAATCCGAAATTGGGTTTCGAAATAATTTATTTAAACGTTATCGAATTAAATATATTAATAATGTTTCTAAGTTAATTAATTATATTAATATTGTTTTCAAAGTTGTATAATTATATTAATATTAATTTAAAGTTATTTAATTATTAATATTGTTTAAAAGTTATTTTTTATAGTTAATATATTCAACGAATTTATGGAAAGTTAAAAAGTTGAAAGTTAGTAATCTTAAGAATAATTATGGTTTGGAATTAATATTAACGATTATTGATAAGGTTTCAAAATAAATTATTTTTATTCATGAAAATGGTAAAGGTTAATTATTATTGTTTTTAAACAATATTTTGACGTTATTATTTATCATTTTTAAGATGTTTTAAAATTTATAAATTTTAATGTTAATAATCATTATTATATAATGGTGTTTGAAGTAAAATATTTTAAATTATTTCTCAGGCCCCAGAAATATATTTGAAAGATTTAGATTTTATAAAGGAGTTATAAAATGGTTAAGAATTAAGGAAGGGTTATTTGCAAGGTGAAAGAGTTTATAAATGGTTGGATATTTATAAACAAATTTTAGAAGCGGGTTTATACATTTGTGAAAGAAATTTATACATGGTATATGGGTTCATTAAGAGTTATAAATGATTCTAAAAGGTACAAGAAATTTATAGGTGACTAAATTCTTGGTAAAGGAATTATTAATGTTTTACGGAGATTTATAAAATGGTTTATAAATGATTTTCGAGAATTGTAAGCTGAAGATTTGAGAATCAAATAAAAAGGAAACCTTTCTAAGTTTTGTACATAGACTTATACAGTTGGAACTAGTATATGGCTATTTTTAAATATGGAAATACAGAGATTTGTGAATATACCTTTTAAAAATATTTATATACAAGTAATTTACAAAGTAATTGTAGGTATAAAGACTTAATAAAGGGGGCTAGTGATTGCTTATATACTGAGCCAATGTTGATTTTTTCCAAATGAAATAAAATTCTGATTGAATATTTGTTATTTGATAGTTAAATAACCGACTATCGAGATTGGAACGAAATGTAACTTAGGAAATAACATGTGAGTTATATGGCATAGTCATCTCCGATGATGCTGTAATATGCTTATAAATCTCGTTTCGTTCTTCTAGGGCGATGTTACGGAAATACGTCCACTAACGCTTAGGAGGTGATCCCCGATCTTATCTTTATCTGTTTATTTTCTAGAGATCGGGGTTGAGTTAACCGAAAATTATCAAACATTGTTTTGAAGAGACCAGGATTGGATATGTTGTCCGAAAACCACTTCGATTCAATGAATGCATTTCAAAGTGAAGCTATGGGTAAGAGCATGGAACTGAAGATAAAGACGTGAAGTGCAAGGGCTACTTGGTACTAATTCTGAGGGTGATTTCAAAATGGATGTAGCAGGAATAATGCTTTCGGCTTCTTTCAGACCCAGAATAAAATTGTATGGATGAATGCTATTAGCATATTGTTGTTGAAGGGAAATGAACATTCTAAGTGTGAATTTCTTGAAAGGTAATCATAGCCTCAAGCCTCATCAATCGAGAATGACTGAAAATCAAGGGAGATTCAGCAAGGCTAAGTGGGTTGCACCCATTAGGGTATGTTGTCACCCTTCTACATACATCTACATATTTATGGATTGGTTGTGCATGAGATCTCAAATAAAAAAGGTTGTAAAGAAACCGGGGTGATGACATATTCGCTACTATCCAGGTCATGGGTAGGCCGGTCTTGTGTTGGTAGGGGATCCAGGAGAGTTCCTCCATACATTTTCTAGACGTGTACTGTGACAGGTGGTACCCTAGTGCCTAGTCATTGTATGGAGTATGGAATTCATTCTCCAATACTTGCATTTACGGTTTCGATTGTAGAGCCTAGTGTGCTGGAATGTAATTAATGTAACAATTTCGGCTATTTTAATGAGTATCTGTACATAGACGCTATTATAATATCCTAGGATTTTTATATAAAAGTGGTTTTGTTTATCGTAAGGTAAAAACTCGTCCGTGTTTATGTGTGGCATGGTCTTACGAGATACCTTTGATTTCAAAGGTTTCATACAACTTTAAATCTAGCTGGGTATGTTTTTCTCACGCTGGTTTTCTAGACTGACTCGGGTGTTATTTTATCATAATGCTCGGGTTAGCCCGAGTATCTTATAGATTAGTTTGGATGCATGGAGCTTCACGAGCAGAGTTGGAGGCCTAGAGACGTATTCGCGTAGATGGTTATTTTTCTGCTATATTTATTTGTGTGTCATCAGCAATTTGAGGACAAACTATTATAACTGTCCAGGCTGAAATAGGTTAGTATACTCTGATTGATATTTGTATATATACGTATTACAGTTTTGCTTTTGTGTAAAGACTTGTGATATTTTATAGATTATTCGTTCCACTGCAAGATTCTATGTTGTTAGTTTTCTTCTTATCTTCTTTTTTCTTCTTTTCCCCTAACAATTGGGTTTTTTCGACTTTCGATTGCTCGACATATGATACAACGGACGTATTAGTATCGGTATTTTTCGAGGGTCGAAAATCCGGTTCGTTACATTTGGTATCAGAGCTGAAGGTTAAGCGAGAACGTTGGCTTTGATGGGGTAACTCATTGGAGATAGGGACAGTGGTACCGTAGAATGAGTTTGAGTGTGTGTATATATGTAAGCGCGTATTTGTTAGTGATATAAAAATTGTTTTATATTATGTTGGTTGATCTATTGAGTGGCTTATGGATTCTGGTCAATACAAGTAACTAACGTCATTGATAGAGTTCTCTAAACACTTGAACGCAGTAACCCACATGGTTTTGTTTTGAAATCGGGTAAATGAAATAATTTTACCCCGATTATAGTTTTATATATAAAGAAATAATTTTTTAGAAAATTATTATGGTATATATGGTATGCTTGGTTGTTTGGAAATAATAATGGTAGATTATCATTATTTGTTGCTTGTTGTTTGTGTTTCAAAAAAGGGTTGATATTATTAGCAAGATTAACAGTCAAGAAATAATTTTATATAACGAAATGGAATTATATAAATATATAGCTTATAAATGTGATTTATAAGGAAACGAAATTCCCGAAGTACAATATAAATATGATTTTAGGTAAAAAGAGTTTAAACAATGGGAATTTGGGAATTTAAATCCCGTTGGTTTTGGAAATGTTTTTCAAAGTTTTGAAAAATAATAATAGCATTATTTGGAAAATGTTTTTGAATGGAAATAATGGAAATATTTTAAAAAAGGGATTTTAAAGGAAATGAAAGCACTGACTCACTTCTGTCATTGGAAAATGATTACGATGATGACTGCACCATCATCGATGTTCATTTTCGAGTTTCCAAGAGAGGAATTGCTACCATTAGATTTTTGTTTTAGTAAAACTAGTTTTGGTTTTAAAATCCAAAAGAAAAATTTGATATACCAAGGGATTGTGTGTGTGTGTATATGATTTCAAAAATGATTTGAAATACTTTAGAATAAGGTGTTTAAACTTTGGAATTTTCAATTAAAATGTTTTATTGAAAATATGAGAAAATAAGTTTGATAACTTATAAAATTTGAAAATTAGCAAGATAAAGCAATGTTTGAATTGTTGAACATGAATGCAAGAAAAGTAAAAATTTGAAATTGAAATGTGGAATGAAAGTTAACTTACATTAAGTTAAATAAAGTGGAATTTAAAAATTTACCCTAGGTTAGGCTAAATGAAACAATTTTTGGAAATGGAATTGATTGAATTTGAAATAAATTAACGACAGAACTAATTAAAATAATTATTGAATTGGATATGTTTTGGAATGTTGATTGATAAAATCAAATGTTGAAATTGGAGAATGAAATTGAATTTGGCTAAAAATGGATAAGGACTTAAGTCGTGGAATGGTAATAAACATAAGAACTTTTGTATAAAATGTTATAATAGACTTAAGAAAATTTAATGGAAAAAATTCAGAAGAGATAATTTGTATTGGAAGGAATATACTAAGTAAATAAGGTAATGTGAATAAATTGAATGTAGATCAACTGAATAAAGTAAATAAGAATGAGATGAAAATAAATAAAAGGAATTTGGTGTAGCCAAGAATCAATCAAAATAAATACATGGGTTGTATGTTGTGATGCCCCACCCCGAGACCCTCTTTAACAAAGAGAATTGTAGGGTAATTCTGTCTGCTAATGCGGAGAATAGGGCTGGTTAGGAGCGACCATCTATAGCTTTGTCTTAAACAATTACTAATACGTCGATTAGTGCTCTATATATTTTTTCCTAACTCATGTGGGTCGACTGATCCAATAAATGCTTAATAGAAAACTATAGGTGGCTAACGGATCTATCAAACAAAATACAACAAAATGTACATCACATCACAGAATAGCAAACAGATACACACACATACACACACACACATTTATACATCCCAATACAATACAAACGACACATCAATTATGGAATGAAAACCACATTATACACACGAGTCCAATAAATATACATCTCAAAATACAGCTCCAAAAAAACTATAATAATGAAAGATAATAGGAAGATATCCATTCGGAAGCCTCAAGGCAAAGCTAAGTCCAAAAGTAACTGTCTAACCTTAAAAAAAATCGGTCTGACCCGAGTATAAAATACATGGGTCAGTCTAGTCCAAAACATCAGTTTAATAAAGATAGACGACAATATGAAGCATAAGTAAAGGGTACAGTATCCTCTCGAACAAGAAGACACCATACCAAGAGCATGATACCAATTAACATAAGGAAAGGATGATTGCACTTCTCGAATGAGAAGAAATAATAAGGACATGGTCATAACTCAAATGGTCTAATATCGCTTAAGTATATCTAATCTCAAATATAGAAGAATCTCCAAACTCAATTTTACCTCATCTCGTCGGTATAAATAAATATATATATACATATAAAACCCAAACTCAACTCGCCAAAATGGAAAAACCCATAATATCCTATAAAATAATGAAATCATCAAAACTCATAACTCAAGGAACTCAATAAGAGTTCCAAACATCATAAATGAAATCACTATATACATAACATCTCATATAGCTCCAGGCTATCAATGTAATAAAACATTTTAAATGGTGAAATCATAATAAAACAGAAAACTCAGAAAAACTCAAAAAACTCAGAAAACCCAAATTGGCCAGATCCCTGATTGCATACCGAAGCAATGATGCACGTGCCACCTCTTGTCCAGTACTGTATAATAGGTACCACTCTTGGTGTCTGAAGTCGCATAAACATAGTGACGACTTTAGTCGTAATACATCGTGATGAAAGAAGTCGTAGAACATCGTGACGACCGAAGTCCTAGAACATCGTGATGACCTGAAGGTCTACAGAACTGGCATACATCGTGAATGTGTCTCAAACTCATAGATGGGTACCTGTAAAGTAGTTAAGTGCATCCCATACCACACATTCTCATTTACTAACCGCTTGTCAATGCCACAATAAAAAACATCATAAAACCATAAATCGCAGAAAATCATACCTTGCCTCATCTCGTCGGAAAGTATTAAAAGATATCATAACTTGTCTCATCTCATCGACGAGTAAAAACATCATAATGGTTTCTCATAAACCATAAATCTCAAAATAGAAATCTCATACTCAAGACTTGCCTCATATCATCGGCAAGTATAAAGATACACCGTGATGGTTGTCATCGACCATAACTCCTAAAATAGGAGATCTCAAACCATAATAACTCGCCAAATATTATCTATCTTAGGTAATTCCTATAAATAGGAATTATAAAACTAATAATATTCCATAAAATGGAAAATTCCAGAAATCATCTCAAATCAATAACCCAGAATTACTTCGAACGTACAAGTCCAGAATTAACCAAAACAGTAAATGCACGTGTCCCGTACCAGGTGTTTTACTAAATCATTTAATTACCTTCCTCATATGTTCGAAAAGCACAAAAAAGTAATATTATTTATAAAATAATTTACTTGAGAAAACAGGATTTAAAACAATTTTCCAAATCAATTTATTGAAATTTCCTCTTTTCATAGAAAATAAATGTATTTTAATAACTTAAAAATCTTTAAGAATAGTTTAAGTATTATTTAATAATAATTTCAAAAGCTGATTTAATTAAAAATTATCTAAAAATCTGTTTGGAAGAAACAGTGCTTGAAACCAAAGAAAAACATCGAAATTACTCCAAAACCATTATTCGAATTTAATAAAAATTCAACTCAAATTCAATTAGAAATTCAAATTTAAATTTAAAATCCACCAAAATTTAGCTAGCCTATTGATAGGAATTATAGCTCTCAAAACATTACAAACTCATCATCAAAATCAAGAGAAATAGAGAGCAAAACAATAAATAAGTATCAAGAAATAGCACAGTACAGAGGAAAAGCAACAGGCAAAAATTGCCTTACATTGTCGATATGTAGGTCGAATACAAGGTCGACCTTACTTTCCTCTAGGTTGATGGCATGAAGGTCGATCCCTAGGTTGACATGCCTGTCAACCTAGGGCATGGATTTTGCCCAGTTGATTTTCGCTACCTCGACCTGATTTTCAAGCAACGATCTAACTTAGCAAATGACCATATTTTGCAGTAAATTTCTGCAGAGATAAAATAAAATATGTAAAATACCAAATTAAAAAATATGATGGCATTTCGTTGTCGAAATCAAAAGTTATAGATCATCAAAGAAGCAATATGAAGCTGATTTTGATCAGAGAAAAACAACAACAGAAATTTATTTACAATAGCTAGAATTTCACAGTTTTTTTTACGATTTTGAGCTTGGATCAGCTAAATTTTATGAGTATTTAACTCATTTCACTGTATAAATGCAAAATCTCGGATTTTGGCTGCAAATTGGAAGCTTTGGCTTGAATATAGATCTTTAGAAACCTGTATGGGAGATAAACACTTGCAAACCAAAACCTACAGTAAATTAGAAACCTAATTCATAACTCATAATTTTTTTATGATACTGTGAGGTTGGAGTTTGATTACCCTCGCATTATCACTCTAGATTAAAAAAGATTGCAATTTGTTGAATTTAATTGAAGAAATAGATTGGATTTCAATTTTGAGATGGTGGGTTTCTATTTTCTTACTTCTAGTTTTGAGAAAGAGGAAGACAATGCAAATGAATGTACAGGAACATTGTTTTCCTTTTCCTCAACCTGGTTAAGTCCTGATGGGCCTATGGACCTAAAAATAAAAGGAAATAAAATGGATTAAGTGAACTACTTACCACAAAAACCAAATGTATTCATATATCACATTATATAATAAACCAAAGTCATTTTCTTCCAATTTTTACATAAGAAAAATATGTAACTTAAACCCTTACAAAATAAAACATTTTCCACCATATAAAAAGAATATTTTTTATTTTTAACACGTTTTAATTATCAAAACCCTTTATTTTTACAAAAATGCACTATTTTCACAATTAAATGCAAAAATATACATTTTTAACTTTTAAAATTCCATAAAAAAATTCTTACACAGAATATATTTCAAACCATCTTAAACACATATTTACACTTAAAACACATTTTAAAACCAATTTCCATCTTTTTATATAAATAACAACCTTTAAAATCACATACTTCTTTTTTTTTTAAATTTTTTAAAGAAGTAATTGGCACTAATTAATACAATTATTGCATTTCCTCCAAATAAAACCATTTTCCAATTATTATTAACCTAAATAAATGAAAAAAATTCCAAACTTTTTTTTCTCATTTTATTTCTAAAATTTATTGTTTATTCTAAATAAACAATTATAAAATCTCCATTTTTTTTTTTAATTTACAATACTAAATTATAACTACCGTTATAATTTAATATTAATAGGTAATCTCCAAAACTAAGGTTGTTACGGACTCCCCCCCTTTTAACAAAATTGCATCCTCGCAATTTCTAGAGAAGATTATGTATTCAACGTATTAATTTCATCAATTAAATGGAATATGGACAAGCTGGAGTTTTAAAAAATTTCCCTCAACTCAAAATGATAGATGACCAAGATAAAATTGCTCGATAAATTCTATTATTTCCCAAATATATTCATCGGGATTAGCGGCCTATAGAATTTGTTTGAGAAATACCTCATGATTTCGAAGGCTTCTCTCCTTCAAAGCAAGAACACAAACAGAATGCTACCCAAAAGACTAATCTAGTGAGATTGACTTCTTAGAAATTTGCGAATAGAGTAAGGATTTAGCTCAACTTTTATCCTAGACTCCAATCACTAAGATGATTATTGACGTGACTTTCTGCGTGCCATTACGGAAAGAATCATGCTAATAATGGTTTGACAATAAGAGAGGTAAGAGAATTCGATGATAGGCGGTTTCTTCAAAAGCCACCAGACTCAAATGACCGCATAATGCATATCATTAGACAATGGCACAAAGACAAAACAAACTCGACGAATGGATTTCTATACTCTTATTCTACAAAGAAAATATTTTTAAGGTTTCCAAAAACCCAATTTATTTATACTCAAATTCTCAAAATTTATTATTTCGAAAATTTTCAAAACTTCTTTCAAAATCCAACTTAGTCTCTAAATTCTTAAGTAAAGTGAATAGAATGCTTTACATATATACTCTACCACAATATTTATCGGTTTGAAATATATATTTTTATGAAAAATATCAACCAATTTATATTCACAAAATGGGTAGAATGTACATAATTATTAAGAAAACAAGTTATTTCAATCACAAACCTACTGTGAAAATCTTAAATTTTAACTCAGCAAAACTCAAAATCTGAAAATACTTATAAAATGAAAGTTGTTCTACCAAGTCTAATATTTCCAGCAATATAAGGATTATAAAAATCAGATTCACGGTCGAAAAGTTATGCTAAATTAACTTTCATCTAAAATCTTAGAAAATCTCTTATTGGACATAAATGACTATCAACTTTCAAACCCATTTTAAATTATGAAAAAGTAAAAAATTTATAAAGTAGTACATTGAAAATTTATAGCTTTCTAAAGGCTATTTCATTTGAAAAAAGTTTGAACTCATTCGGAGTTATAAATCTCAAGTTATGGTTGTTTTAGCACAACACTATTTCAACCAAATTTCATCTATCAAATCAAATTAAACTTTGAAATTTCCTCAAACAATTTTAATTTCAAATTATATTTCAAACAAGCATTTTGCTAAATCAATTATTAAATTATCTTCTTTTTTGCGAAAAGCTAAGACATACCAAAATATGATAAACTTTATGTAATCATCATTAAAACATTTCAATAAGTGGAAATGTTATCATTACTTTCCAAAAATCTAACTTTAAAGTAATTTACTAAGAAAACTCATTTTGGAAGAGATAACTAATCTCTTCTATTATCAAAAGCTTATTATTGATTATCCATACAATAAATTTTTGAATAGATACATACATACATACATACATACATACATACATACATACATACACATATATACATATATATCATTCTCACAGTTAAAATGATTATACTACACAAATGGTTCATTTATCAAAACAATTCAAATTAACATTCCACTTTGTCACAAAATTAAATTTCCAACTAATTATCAGCATAAAATAATTAAAGTTGATAATTAATTCAAATTTGTTTTCAAAAGAATTTTACAAATTCACACCAACAAAATTTTAACACAACCAAAATTTGAAACAAAATTGGCTCACATACCCATGATTAAAATTTAAAATAAACATATTCAATTTCTAAAAAATTTCAAATAATGCAAGGGTATTGCCTCGCCATTGTTTTATAGTTAACGAACCCATCGATTGGCTGCAGAGTTGACCTAGTGATCAAAACTTCCTCGCCACTCCTCTAACACTTACTATGGTTCAATGGCTGCATTTCATTTTCAAAAATAAAATTTAATTCTCAAACTACATTAATTTATTACAGTCTTACTTATTAAAACTCAATTTACCGTGTCTGATTGCCTCGTCACATCATTTAGGAAATTCCTATCGATAACGTTGATCAGGCGTATCGACCAGAATTCTTAATGCAATGGACAACCCAACATAAAAATCGTTTTATTTAAAAAGAAATACCTCATATATAATACTCAAAATATTCTTTATTTCTCTCAAAAGTCCAATTTCACTTAAAAACATATCTTCAATTTGAAAGATTTGAAAATTCAATTTCAACTTATACTCAAAATCGAAAACACAAGAAGAATTCATCGAGATATTACCAGAATGCTCGATTCACAAGACTGATGGAATAGATTAGAGTGTTCATTATTCCGAACGTTATAACGAGCTACTCACGAGACTCATACGAGTGTGGAATGCGGTAAGAGGAACGCTATCCTCTGCAACTCATAGCTCATGAAAATTGGCATAAGGTCAAGTTGAGAAATGCCCCTAGCACCACTCAATGGATTAAAAGGATCAATGGAATAGAAGAGTAAGGATAAGATATCTTCTCGGATGAGGAGAAGTAACATTAACAATGAATCAGTACTTCGAGTGAAGTAATACCACACAATATATCAACAACTGAGTATCCAAAGAGGATATCTAAAGGAAACAAGAATGGCAATATCAGCTAAATTCAATGAATTATCTCATTTCCTTTGTGGAATCCTCGTGAAAGGATGACTGAAAGGACAAGAATTGGAAAGGAGGTCAATACAATACTCTATTGCCCGATTGGGTGTCAAACCCGAAGCGGACACACAGAATCAACAGGATTAGAATGACTGAAATTTGAATATATCATCATCATCTTGAAACTCAAGAGTGAATACAGAGACTTCAGAATCATCATTAACATTCCGAAGACCAAGAAACAACGAATTGCCCGAACTAGGATACTTAATATAAGGTCCCTCTATTCACAAAATGTGGCTTGATAAAAGGCAAGCCACTTCATCTCAAACACTCTAAACTCTAGATAGAAAATGGCATGCTAATTTGCACAAAAGATAAGCTATAAGCAACAATCCCAAATCCTCATACATCAAGCCAAAGAATTGTAGATTCCCTCAATAGGATTCACAATCCTCCCAGAAGAACATGACAAGAACATCTAAAAGCATTAACAAACTGCTCTAATATGGATGGGTGTCATTCATCCATCTCAAAGAGGACTCGAATAATCTATTATGATTAGGATTACTCCTAAGATAAATATCATCAATTCAATTTGGGGATACTACGGAATAAAATATATATTCCTAGACATAACCTAAATTACCTACTTCAAAAGACATAGAAAAGCTAAGAACACAGAGATTAAGAGATTTGTAACACCTGAACTATACTTGGATGTATCGTTATATATGATTATGTTCTGTGTTTATCATATTTTGTTCTGAACCTTGCTCTGATACCAAGCTGTGATACCCCACCCCAAGACTCACATTAACAAAGAGAATTACAGGGTAATTACGTCCGCTAATGCGGAGAATAGGGTTGGTTAGAAGCGACCATCTATAGCTTTGTTTTAAACATTTACTGAATAAGTCTATTAGTGCTCCATATTTTTTTCAACTCATATGGATCGGCATATCCAATGAATGCTTAATACAAAACTATAGGTGGCTAACGGATCTATCAGAACAAAATACAACAACAAAATGTACATCACATCACAGAACAACAAACATATATATATATATATATATATATATATATAAATACATATACGCTAATACATCCCAATATAATACAAATGATACGTCAATTTTGGTATGAAAACCATATTATATACACGAGTCCAATGAATATACATCTCAAAATACAACTCCAAAAGGACTATAATTATAAAAGATGATAGGAAGATATCCGTGCGGAAGCTTTAAAGCAAAGCTAAGTCCAAGAGTAATTGTCTAACCTGAAACAAACTCGGTTTGGCCCGAGTATAAAATACACGGGTCAATCCGGCCTAATATATCAGTTTAATAAAGATAGAGGACAATATGAAGCATAAGTAAAGGGTAAAGTATCCTCTCGAACAAGAAGATACCATATCAAATGCACGATACTAATTAACATAAGGAAAGGATGATTGCTCTTCTTTAATGAGAAGAAATAATAAGGACATGCTCATAACTCAAGTGGTCAAATATCACTTAAGTATATCTAATCTCAAATATAGAAGAATCTCCAAGCTCAATTTTACCTCATCTCATCGGTATAAATATATATAAAACTCAAGCTCAACTCGCCAAAATGGCGAAACCCAGAATATCCTATAAAATCACGAAATCATCTAAACACATAACTCAAGGAACTCAATAAGAGTTCAAAACATCATAAATGAAATCACCATATATATAACATCTCATACAGCTCCAAGCTATCAATGTAATAAAACATCTTAAAATGGTGAAATCATAATAAAACAAAAAAATTAGAAAAACTCAGAAAACTCATAAAACCTGGATTGGCCAAATCCCCGATTGCATGCCGAAGCAATGCTGCACGTGCCACCTCTTGTCTAGTACTGTATAATAGGTACCTCTCTCTTAGTGACCGAAGTCAGATAAACATCGTGACGACCGTAGTCAGAATAAGTCGTGGCGATCGAAGTCGTAGAACATCATGACGACCGAAGTCATAGAACATCATGATGACCCGAAGGCCTACAGTACTGGCATACATCGTGAATGTATCAAAAACTCATAGATAGGTACCTGAAAAATGGTAACGTATGTCCCATACCACACGTTCTCACTAAACGGTTTACTAACCGCTAGTCAATGCACACTAGAAAACATCATAAAACATAAATCTCATAAAATCATACCTTGCCTCATCTCGTCGGCAAGTATCAAATGACATCATAAATTGTCTCATCTCATCGACAAGTAAAAACATCGTGATGTTTTCTCATAAACTATAAATCTCAAAATAGAAATCTCAAACTCAAGACTTGCCTCATATCATCGGAAAGTATAATAATACATCCTGATGGTTGTCATCGACCATAACTCCTAAAATAGGAGATCTCAAACCAAATAAGTCACCAAATATTGGCGATCTCAGATAATTCCTATAAATAGGACTTATAAAACTCAAAATACGCCATAGAATGGCAAATTCCAGAAATTATCTCAAATGAATAACCTAGAATTGCTTCGATCGTACAAGTCTGGAATTATCCGAAACAGTAAATGCATGTGTCCCATACCATATGATTTACAAAATCGTTTAATTCTCTTCCTTATATGTTCGAAAAGTATATAAAATAAAATATTATTTATAAAAAAATTTACTTGAGAAAATGGGATTTTAAAATAATTTTCTGAAACCAATTTGAAATTAATTTATTGAAAATTCCTCTTTTAAAAGAAAATAAATATATTCTAATAACTTTAAAATACTTGAAAAATAGTTTAAAAATATTATTTAATAATAATTTCAAAAGCTAATTTATTTAAAAATTATCTAAAAATCTGTTTGGTAGAAATAGCGCTTGAAATCGAAGAAAAACATCAAAATTATTCCAAAATTGATATTCGAATTTAATTCAAATTCAACTCAAATTCAAGTCAAAACCAATTCAATTTGAATTTCAAATCCACCAAAATTTAGCTAGCCTATTGATAGGCATCATAGCTCTTAAAATAACACAAATTCATCATCAAAATCAAAAGAAATAGAGAGCAAAACAATAGAATAAGCATCAGGAAATAGCACAACACAAAGGAAAAGCAAGATGCATAAATTACCTTACATGGTCGACATGCAGGTCGACTGCAAGGTCGACCTTACTCTCCTCTAGGTCGATGGCATGAAGATTGACCCCTAGGTCGACATGCCTGTCGACTTAGGGCACGGATTTTGCCCAGTTGATTTTCGCAACCTCGACCTGATTTTCAAGTAACGGTTTGACACGGCAAATGACCATATTTTGTAATGAATTTTTGCAGAAAAATACAACCTGTAAACTACCAAATAGAAGAAATCTGACGATATTTCATTGCCGGAATCAAAAGTTACAGATCACCAAAGAAGCAATATGAAGCTAATTTTGATCAGAGAAAAACAACAACAGAAATTTATTTACAGTAGCTAGAAATTCACAGTTTTTTTTTTGCAATTTTGAGCTTGGCTCGGCTAGATTTTATCAGTATTATAACTCACCTTAATGTAAGAATGCAGAAGCTCGGATGTTGGCTGCAAATTGGATGCTTTGGCTTGAATATAGATCTCTAGAAACCTGTAGAGGAGATAAACAGTGCACGCAAACCAAAACATATAGTAAATTGGAAAACTAATTCATAGATCAATTTTTTTTGAAGAAATTATGAGTTTGGAGTTTGATTACCTTCATATTATCACTCTAGATTGAAAAAGATTGCAATTTTTTGAATTTAATTGAAGAAATAGCTTGGATTTTCAATTTTGAGATGATGGGTTTCTATTTCCTTATTCCTGGTTTTGAGAAAGAGGAAGACTATGCAAATGAATGTACAGGAACTTTGTTTTTCTTTTTCTCAACCTGGTTAAGTCCTAATGGGCCTATGAACCCAAAAAAAAAAGGAAATAAAACGGTCTAAGTGAATTACTTACCACAAAAACCAAATGTATTCATATATCGCACTATATAATAAACCAAAGCCATTTTCTTCCAATTTTTTCATAAGAAACATATGTAACTTAAAAACTAACAAAATAAACATTTTCCACCATTTAAAAAGGATAATTTTTATTTTTAGCATATTTTTATTATTAAAAACTTTTATTTTTACAAAAATGCACCATTTTCACGATTAAATGCCAACCTTTAAACACAGATTACAATTAAAACACATTTTTAAACCAATTTCCATCTTTTTATTTAAATACCAACCTTTAAAAATCATATACTTTTTTTTAAAATTATTAAAAGAAGTAATTGACACTAATTAATACAATTATGGCATTTTCTCCAAATAAAACCATTTTCCAATCATTATTAACCCAAATAAATAAAATAAAGTTTCAAACTTTATTATTCTCATTTTATTTTCAAAATTTGTTATCTATTTCAAATAAACAATTATAAAATATCCATTTTTTTAATTTACAATATTAAATTATAACTACCGTTATAATTTAATATTAATATGTAATCTCCAAAACTAGGGTCGTTACCGACTCCTCCCTTAACAAAATTGCATCCTTGTAATTTTTAGAGAAGAGTTTACATTCCACATATTAATTTCATCAATCAAAAGGAATTATAATACACCGTCAACTTTTGTGGCAATCCGACGTATCATTTGATCATGCGAGATTGAAATGCGTTGAAATTTATATGGAAGATTTATATAATAATTGGGTTCAAAAGGCTATCTTCTCCATACGATCGAATTGAGACTCGAGACTAGTTCCATTGCATTCAGAGTAGGGGTATAACATTAGAAACACTAGGCGGTACGCCTCGATTGGAGTCCATGATTTATAGCTTGATATTTTGGATTTTTAAATAATATATTATCTTCGATTTAACTATACACAACCATCGTTCCATCACCATCAGCCACCCTACCCCTGGACAAGCCACCCCACGCTAATCTACGTATCTCCCATCGTTCCCCTCTTATTTAAACACAGCAAAATGAAAGAAAAAAAAGGAACATTTCAAAAATTATTATCTTGTAATCTACTCAACCAAAAATCTTAAAACAAGCACCAAAATTCTAGTTTTGATGAGAGGTTTGATCTGGTATGATTTATAAAAGGTGCGGCACAAGTTTTTGAGTTTGACAGTGATGGTGAGTTTGGAGACTAGGGTTGGAGATTGTGAACTTGTGGTCGTCTATTGGACGAACAGAGCTCGGATTTGAGTTCCGGATGGAGTTTGTCAACTTAACGCAAATTTTTGGGTGAATCGGTAGCGAAATAGGAAGTGCGACCTGATGGTGGTTGTCGCATTTATAGCAGTCCGCGATGCATGGTGGTGGTGCATCCCTTGATTTCTGGATATGGGTATGTCGTGTTCGGGGAGAGGAGTTCATTGGCCAAGGCGGTTTGTCGTTTAGCGGAGCATAGCTTTGTATCACCTATCTTCGTGCACGTGAGTTTGGGTAGGTGGTATAAAGCTGTGTACATTTGAGGGTTTGGGAAAGAAGATAGGAGTAGGGGTATATCCGTAAATATGTTTAAGTTTTATTTTAATAATTTTAAAAATATCGATAACTTGAAAATTCAATAACTCCTTTATATGAGGTCCGATCGAGACAAAACTTTTTGCATCATGCTCTTGACAACTAAAGCTTTGCGTTGGATTTGGTTTGGTTGGATTTGGAGGCTATTGAATTTTGGGCTAAAATCGGACGTCATACGGTTTTAGTTCCAAACCGGAATGCATCGGCGACAACAGAAAATTTTGGTGAGTTAACCTCAACTTTTTGTATAACTAGTATGATTTATAGTTAATAAAAATTGTTGAATGATTGTTTGGATGAATTATTATATATATAGTTGGTTTGGATATATTCCTGCCTATTGGAGTGGATGAGACCTTATTACGTTCCCATGTAAGAGCATAGTGCCTTTTTGTATGTGAATCCTACCTCGAAGTGGTTGATTTATATTTATGATTATATAACGTTGGTGATGCTGGGAAAATAGGTCAGAGGGATCCAACATGATTCCTCACAATTGTTGATATATATATATGTATATATATATATATATCTGTGTATGCGCGCGGGCGCTAATATATGAGCTATGATGCAGGAAAACATGTTGGAGGGATCTAATGGGATTACTCGCTATTATTGAATTATATTGTTTCAACGATATTTCCTTTACATGGATTATGGAATAATAATATGATTGTGGATATTGTGGTTATAACATTGTTATATGTTGAAAACTAGAACCCAATAGTTATAGAAAATCAATATCGATATTGGTTAAGTGTTGGGTGGTTTAGCCTTAAATTAGTATTTTTTTTAAAATACTATAAATTGCCAATTAAATCGGAATTGATTTTGAAATAAGAAACAATTTTTAAATCCAAAATTAGGTTTCGAAAATAATTTGTTTTAAAGTTATCTAATTAAATATATTAGTATTATTTTTAAGTTAATTAATTATATTAATATTGTTTTAAAGTTATATAATTATAGTAATATTATTTTAAAGTTATTTAGTTATTAATATTGTTTAAAATTTATTTGCTTATAGTTAATATGTTATAAAAACTTATAAAAAACTTGAAAAGTTGAAAGTTAGTTATCCCAAGAATAATTATAGTTTGGAATTAAAAATAACGATTATTAGTAAGGTTTTAAAAATAATTTTTTTTCATGAAAATGTTAAAGATTAATTATTATTGTTTTTAAACATTATTTTGAAGTTATTAATTATCATTTTAAAGATGTTTTAAAGTTTATAAATTTTAATGTTAATCATCATTATTATATATTGATGTTTGAAGTAAAATATTTAAATTATTTCTAAGACCCTAAAAATATATTTGAAAGATTTAGATTTTATAAAGGAGTTATAAAATGGTTCAAAGAATTAAGGAAGAATTATTTGCAAGGTGAAAGAGTTTATAAATGGTTGGATTTTCATAAACAAATTTTTGTAGCGGGTCTATGGATTTATAATAGAAATTTATAAAAGGTATATGGGTTCATTAAAAGTTTTAAATGATTTTGAAAGGTACAAGAAATTTATAAGTGACTCAATTCTTGGTAAAGGAATTATTAATGTTTTTCGAAGATTTTATAAAATGGTTAATAAATGATTCTGGAGATTTGTAAGGGGAATTATAAACGATTTGAGAATCAAATAAAAGGGAAACCTTTCTAAGTTTTGTAGATACACTTACACCGTTGTAATAAGTATATGGCCATTTCTAAATATGGAAATACAGGGATTTGTGAGTATATCTTTTACAAGTGTTTACGGACAAGAAATTTACAAAGTAACTATATGTATAAAGACTTATTAAAGGGGGCTAGTGATTGCTTATTTACTGAGCTAATGTTGATTGTCATAATGAGATAAATCCTGATTAAATGTTTGTTAATCGCTAGTTAAATAACCAAATATTGAGATTGCACCCAAACGTAATTTTGGAAATATCTAGAAGAAACATGTGATTTATATGGCATAATTGTCTCCAATGATGTTATACCGTGTATATAAATCTTATTTCGTTCTTTTAGGATGATGATAAGGAAATCCATCCATTAATGGTTAGGAGGTGATCTCCAATCTTATCTTTGTCTGTTTATTTCCTAGAAAACTGGGGTTAAGTTTACCAAAAAATTTCGAACATTGTTTCGAAGAGACCGAGATTGGATATGTTATCCAAAAACCACTTCGATCCTACGAATGCATTTCGAAATGAATACATGGTGAAGAGCATGGAATCGAAGATAGAGATGTGAAATGCAAGGGCTAATCACTACTAGTTCTGAGGGTGATTTCAAAATGGATGTAGTAGGAATTGTGCCTTCGATTATGGTCATACCCAGAACGGACTTGTATGGATGAATGCTATCGGCACATTATCATTGAAGGGCAATAAGCATTCTAAGTGTGAATTTCTTGAAAGGTAATCATAGCCGCAAGCCTCATCAACCGGGAATGACTGAAAATCAGGGGAGATGCAGCAAGGCTAAGTGGGTCGCACCCATTAGGGTATGTTGTCACCCTTCTAGATACATCTACATATTTATGGATTGGTTGTGCATGAGATCTCAAATAAAAAGGGCTACAAAGCAACCAGAGTGATGACATATTCACTATTATCCAAGTTAGGGGTAGGCCATTCTTGTGTTGGTAGGGAATCCAGGCGAGGTCCTTGGTACATTTTCTAGACATGTACTGTGATAGGTGGCACCCCAATGCCTAGTCATTGTATGGAATCACACTCTCCAATACGTGCCTTTACAGTTTTGATTGTAGAGCCTAGTATGCTGGAACTTAGTTAATGTAAAATTTTTGGTTATTTTAACAAGTATTTTTATTAGACACTATTATAATAGCACAGGATTTTTATATAAAAGTGGTTTTGGTTATCGTAAGGTAAAAACCCATTCTTGTTTATGTGCGGCGTGATCTTACGAGATATGTAACAAACAACATTTTCCGTCATTTGATTTTGAATATTTAAATGGTTTTAAATATTGGATTGGAAATATAAATTAGTTTTTAATATGGAATTATTGGTTGAATTTGAGAAATAGAGTTAATTTCAAATATAATGATTTGTTGTAATATGAGAATAGTGTGAATGATTGAAATTCGAATTGAAAATGAATCAAAACGAATTCTAATGTTGATATAAATTCTATTTGAATTAGAATTGAGTTAATAAGTTTTTGAAACTAGAATTTCAAGTAATTTTGTCAAATTTTGAAATCGTGGATTGTACCAACGAGTTAAAATAGCTTTCTGAGGCATAGCCCAGGAATTTGATGAAACCAGTTCCAAGGGATCCGCAATAGTGTATTTTTAATGGATTTCAAATTTTGAAGCATTTGGATTTACCATTCGGAATAGCGGTACAACATTCGGAACGCCAAGCGGCATGCCTCAATAGAGATTCGGGATTTTGAGTTACGGGAAACGAGATATTTTTGAATTTAATAATATTGTATAACATCAAGTCAAATCCATCAGCTGACCTACCGTATATCAGCCAACCTACAACTGCATAATAACTTCTACACGTTTAAACTACAAATCCCTTTTATGTCTTCCTCAAGAATTCATGGCTAAAAGATAAAAGATAATAAAATAAAGTAAAACTTGAACGTAAATAAATACTAGTATTTCCTCTATTCTTAGTCTCACTTTTCATTCCTAGAAATGAATAAAGAGAGTGAGAAAATGGAGCCTCCCTTTTCAAATTACAAATCAAATTAAATATTCGATCATAAATTCTAAGTCGAATTTCCACTGCTTCATCATGAGGAGATTGGCATGTTGCGATGAGTTGAAGGTGTTCGGGTGGGTTTTTGGAGGTCGCTTCATCAGTCGAAGATCGGCAGTTGCATAGGCAGAACTAGGGCTTGAGGAATTGGCCTTTGTGGTGATCATTAGGGGATTTCGATATCCTATTGAGTTCAGCAAAGGAAGCTACACCTCTGGTTAAGATTTGGCGAAGCTCGGTGGCCTCTTGGGATCGGCGTCACTGCAATGTTCGTGAAGAGGAAGGCTCAATCGCTTCTGATTTCGAGGTAGAGGCGTGGGTTGAAGGGTACATCAAGTGGAGAGCGAGAAGAGATAGCCGTTTGCGAGGTCGGAGAGGGATTTCGTCCCATGGTTGGGAAGATAGGTGGACGTACACATGGTTGTGCACGGCCATGGCCGTGTTGCTGAGCGTATATATATGGGGAAGAAAGGTTTAGCTGTAATAGGTAATTATTTAAATTAATGAAGGGATTAGAGCCTAATTAATTTATTTATTAATTTGAAAATCTTTTAAATGCACAATTTAATTCATACGAGGTCCAAAATGAACGAAACAAGTTGCATTGCGCTAGTGGCGTCGAATACTACACATAGGAATATGATTGGAGTCGATGA
Source organism: Allium cepa (assembly GCA_030765085.1). Taxonomy (NCBI): domain Eukaryota; kingdom Viridiplantae; phylum Streptophyta; class Magnoliopsida; order Asparagales; family Amaryllidaceae; genus Allium; species Allium cepa. Next base: position 55,430,641 of record CM060940.1, read on the forward strand.
GAGATAACTGAAATTTTTGGTTAAATCGAACATAAGTTCGATTTAGTCTAAAATGAGCATTTGGCGAATTAAAAATCAAGGTGATTAAATCTCACTTATTTTGGATTGCTGGATTTAATTTGTAATAATTAAAATTAATTACTAGTTGAATTGATAAATTATTATCATCAGTTGAATGTTATATTATATATATTAGTATATATATTTGTAGTTGGATATATTTCCCACAGATTGGAGCAGATGAGACCCTATGCGTCCCGCATAATAGCGGATGACCCTATTTTACTATGATATCATGCCTCGAAGCGGGATTGGTATTTTATATTATCTAACATCTATGGATGCAGGGAATAGGTTGGAGGGATCTAACTGGATTCCTCAAAAAGATATTGATTGTTTTCACATATAGCAATATATGATGTGATTGGATGAATCTATTATGGATATTGTATGGTTTGTTATTCGATGATATAGTAGCACTGGCCTTAGATTTTGGTATTTCAAATAACATAAATATTATTTTTAAATTTTTAAGGAATTAAAGGGAGTTTTTGAATATAAAAATATTTATTGAAATTTGGATTCTTTAAAAAAAGAAATTGATTTGGATAAAATAATAATTGATTTAGGTTGTATTTAAATATTTGTAAAAATATTTTAAATAGAGATTTTAAAATGATTTATATAGAGGATTTTTAAACAATGGGTTTTTAATTAATATTTCTAAAAAATGGGGAAAAGAAGTTAAAAATCTATATTTGTAATAGATCTGAGAAATAAATAGAATTTATAAAAAAATAGATTTATAAAATGGAATTTTATAAATGAGATTATTTCTCTAAACAAGTAAAACCCAAATGAGTTTGTAAATTTATAGACAGTGTTTATAAATAAGGGAAATGATATCAATTGATAAATTGGGAATATAATTTCAAAGTGTGAATTTATATCGAGATATGAAAATAGATTTTTTGGAAAAATAATGAATTCTATTTTGAAAAGTGAAAATGGTTAGGGGATGGAATGAAATTGATGTGTTGAGAATTGAGAGGAATTTATAAATTGAAACTGGTTATTGGGATTTTAAAATATATTTTTATTAAGAAGTTAAGTTTTGTTTTAAAAGAGAAAATTTTATTTATTAAACTATGTAATTTAGAGCTGGTTAGTACTGAAATACTTCGAAGGTGGATTTTTCAAATATCTAATATTAATTGAAACAGAATTCTAATTTTTATAATAAGCTTGTAAATCGATAGGTTTTATTTAGAAATGAATTGGAATTGAGTTATAGATGTTTATTTTAAGTTTTTAATATTTTAAATAACTACTCAACGTGTTTTAAAAATAAATTACTATTATTTAAAAATACTTATTATATATATGGAGTTTAGAAAGAAACTGGAATTTAATTATAAATTCTCTCGAGATTTGTTAATGGGGTTTATTTATGGGATATGATTTTTATAAGAGAAATCTTATAACAAAATTTTGGAAACTTAAGAAATTTCCAACATGGTTGAATAAGTGAACTTCGAAAAATGAATCTGAATTCATAAAAAAGTTATAAATTGGTGAATGAGATTTTTAATTAGAAAAATCAATTTTTGGAAATGGTAAAAGGGATTGCAAAATTTTCGAAGATTTATGGAAAGAATTATAACGATTGATTTTACAAAAAAGTTGTAAATGGTTTTATGAAGTTGGAAAAAAGGGAGATTTCCTCGTTTGTGGATATATCTAAAAAATTCGATAGGATATAAATATTTCCTAAGTGTTAAGAAGTAAGTGATTTTGGAAATTATATTTACAAATATTTTTCTAAGTATTTTTATAATGATTTGGGAATATGTTGACTATGGGAAGGATATGCAGAAATATTTTTAAGCGTTAATACGGTTTGAAAATGTTTCATTAAGGATGTAACAATTTGAATTTGTTTCAAAATGTTGGAATACTAGGAGAAGTTTGAATATATATCCGTGTAAAGATATTTGAAAGGAATGTCTTGAGTAGATTAGATAAATTGGGCCTAGTGACTACTTATGTATGAAAATTTGATAGTTAAATACCCGACTATCAAATTTGGCCAAATTCATTGATCGTTTCGAAGAGACCGAAATCGGATTTAATTATTCAAAAACCACTTCGATCTGATTTGTGCGTTACGAATTATGATATCTCGAAGATAATGGAGATGGTGATCTTGAAGGATATTTGGTTTGTTTAGAACCAAAACAACTTATATGGATGAATGCTATCATTGCATCATTCGCCTGGAAGGATGTGTTAGCATTCCAAGTATGAATGCTATTTTAAAGGTAAAACATAGCCGTAAGCTTCATCAACCGGGAATGACCAAAACAATGGAGGTGTTGCAGGGTTAAGAGGGTCACACCCTAAGTAGGGTATTTTATCACTTTTCTGGATACCCTCGGATCTATTATATTATAATTATGGATATGGTTGTGCATAAGAAAGCGCTCGATTAGGGTGGGAACACTCGAGGTGATAACATATTTAGTACTATGCTATAAGGGGTAGGTCGGTCCTATGTTGGCAGAGATCGTTAGGTACGATCTCGATAAACTTTTCTGGAGGTGTAATGTGACGGGCGGTTCCCCTGTAGCCTAGTCATTGCATGGAATCCCATATCCACTACGAGCCTGTACAGTTTTGATTATGCCGAACTATGTTGAAATGTGAGATGTAAGCATTTTAGCTATTTTCTAATTTACTTTCTATAGACACTATTATAATATCAGATGATTTTGATATAAAATGTTTTGGTTATCGTAAGGTAAAAATTCTTCGTATTTATGTGCGGCATGGTCTTAAACAATACCTTTCTTTCAAAAGGGTTTTGATAGTAGTAATAATTCAAATTTTGTGTGTTTTCTTGTGCTAGTTTTATAGGCTAACTCGGGTGTTATTTTATTATAATGCGCGGGTCAGACCGAGTATTACAGATTCAAGTTAGGGTGCTTTGGAGCTTAGGAGACAAGCTGGATGATTTCAGACGTAAGTCACATACTTGATTATATTCTGATGTGTATAGACTGTATAGTCAGCACTGGTGAGGGCAAGTTATAATAACAGTCCATATTAATGTATTTCTTGTTATACTTTGATAATTGAATGTATATTAACAGTTACAGTTCCTTTTTGTATAAAGATCTGTATTTATCTATTATATATTATTCCGTTGCGATTGTGAGATTCTGTGTTGTTGTTTCTGTACTTTTTCTATCTTTTCTTCTTCACCCCTAAGGATTCGTATTCTCATTCAATTTGAGTTAGACTCGGGTGAATTATAGTCGATTAAAAGGGTACAGAGATACAGGCCTTTACATTTGGTATTAGAGCCGAAGATTAAGTGAGAACCTTGGCTTTGGTGGGGATTACTCATTAGAGATAGGTTCAGTAGTACCCTAGAATGAGTTTGAGTATATTAATAGATATGAGTGCGTATTTGTTAGTGATATAAAATATTTTATATTGATTGGTTGATTTATGAGTGGCTTATGAATTTTGGTCCGCACAGTCCGTACAACTGTGTCAAAAGAAGTTTCTAAACACTTGAATAGAGTAATTTGACAAGGTATTGTTATGAAATGGGATAAATGAAATAATTTTACCCAAATTATATTTTTATCTGAAAGAAATAATTTCCAAAAATTATTACAGTATGTTTGGAGTGTTCAGATGATAATATTATAATCAAAACAAGATTATAAAAATTTGAAATGATTATAAATATAACAAAATTTAAAATTTATAAGTATGATTTAGACAAATGAGTTAAAACTAAAGTTGGACTCAAACCAGAATCTAGAAATTTAAATCCCGGAAATTTTGGAAAAATGTTTTCAAAGTGGTATGGAAGAATAATAAGAGTATTATTTTTGGGAATATTTCTAAATGGAAATTGCTTTAAAATAGATTTTGATGGTGGTAAAAGCACTGAACCCACTTCAGTCGCTGGAAAATAATTCTGGGGATGACTACAGCATCTTCAGTATTCATTTTCAAGTTTCTAAGTGACGGATTGCTACCATAATTGACTTTCTTCATATTTGTTGTGTAAACAAGTTTTGTTTTAAAATTCTGAAAGGAATTGTTTTGGGTAAAACCGAATCTGTTTAAAAATTTCCAAAAGTAAGATTTGATATACAAAGAGAATATGTGATTTCAAAGTGATTTGAAATAAAACCAGGTGTTTAAATTCTGGAATTTCATCTAAATGATGTGTGAAAGCATTATATAAAAAAAATTTGAACTTATAAAATTGAGAATGACGTAAATAGGAAAAAAGAGTGTGGAATTTGAATTTTAGATTGAATTTTAGCTTAAGTAAGCCAAAATGAATCGTATGAATTAAAATTTAATTTTGGATAAGTCGAATAAAATTTCAATTGGAATAGATTGAACGGAAATCCAAATTGAATTGAATATAAACCTAAATTGTAAAATGAATATAGTACTATAAGTTTCAATTATTGAATGGTTTATGAACTCGAGTATAAAATTCATGAAATTGTAAATAAATGAGTTTGTATAGCTTATAAAAAAATTGGAGTTAATGGAATGGATATATTCTTAAGCTATGAAGAGGTATATAATCTTGAGTTAAAAGTACTAAATGTGATGTACTTGAGTAAGCATCGACGAAATGGGATTTGATTGAAAATTTAGCCTTGCAAAGGAAGTTTAATTTAAAATGAGCCAAATGGGATCAACTCAATTATAGGATTTATATAATTGAGAGAAAAAAGTTGCGTAACTTATTAATAGGAAAGTGGAACAGAAAAACCAAAATAAAAATAGTTGGATATTTGGTAAAGAAATGAAAATACAAACTTGAATAATAAAATGAATTTGAACTCAAGACAAACCAATTGAAGTGATTTTTGAAATAAAAATCAAATATTGAATTATAAAATGGAGGTGAACTAATTAGATAAATTAATCAGTTAATCAAAAATAGAAAAGGAACTTAACTTGGTTAAGTAAAATGGATTGTAGATTGAAATTAAAATTGAATATGGAACTTGAGTTATAAATGAAAATTCGTTGTAAATATAAGTGAATTAAACATATCTGGAAATGTTGTTGAATAAAATAGAAATGGATTGAAGTAGTGATGACTTAAGTTATAAATAAACTCAATTTAAGTGTAAATAAATATAATATGGCTTTGGTATGTTATTTAAATGAATTCGAGTATGAAATTAAGTTTCGAAGTGGAAATGAATATATGTGTGTATAAAGGTTATAATAAACCTTAATATTAAGTTTATGAAATGATTCTCAAATAATATAGTGTAAATTGAGATATGTCAAGTAAATGGAAATGCGAATCAATCGAAGGTAGAATAATTGAATAACAATCAATTTAAATTGAAATGGAATTTGATAGCAATGGAAATGAGCATAAGTTATGTGGCTGAAATGATTGAAAGCAAACGAATTAACTTATGTTAATATTGTTGGATGGAAGCTTGACTCAAATAAATTTATGAAATGGTTCATAAATAAATTGGCATGGATTGGATTATGGCTAAATATAAAATTGAGAAAACAAGATTTTGTGAATAAATTGAATGTGAATCAATAGAAATTAACTAATTGATTTAAGATCAATTGAAAATGGTTTATAAGCTTATGTGGTTATTTTATTAAATGAAACGTGGTTTTTTGGAATTAAATTTGTACTTGGGTAATTTAAAGTGGATTGATGGAATGTACTAATTCCATATAGAAAGTGGATATAGAAATTGATTTACCATGACTTAGCGTCGAAAATAAAATTTGATTTTATTGGATATGGATATGAATTGAATGTTAATTAATAGTTGTAAGCGTTTGGAAATTGTATAAATGGCGTATAAACTGAATTGGACGCAAAAGATTAAGTGTTGGGACCTTTTAATTGCATATACATTCTAAATACATGTTATAGCATGCATTTCTTATGAAATTCTTGTGTTTAACTGCTTAACCAAATGAAATATTAGTAATTTCATATGTTTTGGACTTACGTGTTTGAATTAAGTAAGTACAGGTACAAGAAGGCTAGTGGGCTAGATTTGGGTTGTAAAATTTGCATATAAGTAAGCATGCTCACTTAGTAACGCTAATATAAGGTACATTTTCGTATTATATACAGTAATGAGATAAATATTGATATATATTATGTCTTTCGACCATGTGGGTCGATGTATATCTTTTTATCACTTTCGTCATATTGCAAAAGGCTCTCCGTACAAAGGAGACTCTGTCGAAAATTTTCAAAAACTTAGGGTGTTAAAAAAATTTGAAATTTTTTATTTACCAAAAATTTGTTTTAGAATTTTAATTAAAGTAAAGGGTTTTGATTTAAGAATGGAAATCAGTTGCTGGAATTGAATTAAAGGATTTAGAAGTGAAATATCGAATTTTAACTAAGTGGATTTTTGAAAGGCAATGGGTTTGTGGATCATTCGTCCTACCTTAGCAATTTCGAGAACGACATTCTTCTAAGGGATGAGGAATGTAACGACCTAGATTTTCCATCGTTTGATTGAATGTTTAAACGGTTTTAAATATTGGATTGGAAATATAAATTGATTTTTAATATGGAATTATTGGTGGAATTTGAGAAATAGAGTTAATTTCGAATATAGCGATTTGTCGTAATACGAGAATAGTGTGAATGATTGAAATTCAAATTGAAAATGAATCATTTGATTTCTTCAACTTTTGAAATCGTCGATTTTATCGGCGTGCTAAAACAGCTTTTCAGGGGTATAGTCTCGGAATTCGACGAAATCAGTTCCATGGGATCCGTAATAGTGTATTATGTCGAATTTCAAATTTCATTGCTTTTGGATTTACCGTTTGGTCGTGCAATCTGAAAATGCCTAGAAGTGATTTAATTGAATTTAAATTTAATATAGTCAATTTAAAAGGCTATCTTCCACATGCGATCGAATTATCTCCCAAAACTTGTTCCACTTCGCTTAGAATAGCGGTATAACATTAGGAACGCCAGGCGACACACCTCAGTAGGGATTTGGAATTTCGAGTTACGGGAAACGAGATATTTTTGAATTTAATAATATTATATGATCTCAAATCAAATCCATCAGCCGACCTACCATATATCAGCTACCCTACGACTGCATAGCCACTTCTACACGTTGAAACCGTAGATCTCTTCCTCCGTCTTCATCAAGAATTCACGGCTAACAGATAAAAGATAAAAAAATAAAATAAAACTTGAACATACCTATATTGCAGCATTTCCCTATGTTCTTATTCTCACTTTTCATTCCAATAAACGAATAAAGAGAGCAAGATAATGGAGCCACCCTTTTTAAATTACAAATCAAATTAAATACTCCATCATAAATTCTAAGTCCAATTTCCACTGCTTCATCGAGTGCAGATCGAAATGTGGTGATGAGTTGAAGGTGCTTGGAGGAGGGGGGGGGGGGGGTTTGGAGGTTGCGTCATCAGTCGAAGCTCGGCAGTTGCGTAGGCGGAACCAGGGCTTGAGGAATTAGCCTTCATGATGATCGTTAGAGGATTTCGAGATCGTATTTGAGTTCAGTAAAGGGAGCTGCACCTCTGGCTAAGATTTCGCGAAGCTCAGTGGCCTTTTGGGATCTACGTCGCTGCAGTATTCATGAAGGGGAAGGCTTAGTCGCCTTTTGATTTTGAGGTGGAGGCATGGGATAAAGGGTACCATAGAGTGGAGAGCAAGAAGAGATAGCCGTTGGCGAGGTTGGAGGGGGATTTCATTACGTGGTTAGGAAGATAGGTGGATGTGCACACGGCTGCGCATAGCCATGGCTGTGTCGCTGAGGGTATGTAGTTGGTGGAGAAAGCTTTAGCTGTAATAGGTAATTATTTAAATTAATGAAAGGATTAGAGCCTAATTAATTAATTTATTAATTTGAAAATCTTTTAAGTGCAATATTTAATTCATGCGAGGTCCAAAATGGACGAAACAAGTTGTAGTGTACTCGTGGCACTGAATACTACACATAGGAATTGGATTGGAGTCGATTAAAGATAATTGGAATTTTTGCTTAAATCAAACGTCAGTTCGATTTATTCTAAAATGAGCATCTGACGAATTAAAAATCAAATTGAGTAAATCTCACACATTTTGGATTGCTGGATTTAATTTATAATAATAATATTAATTATTGGATGAATTGATAAATTATTATCAATTGAATGTTAAATTATATATATACACTCGGTTGAATGTCATATTATATATATATATTAGTGTGTGTATATATATATATATTAGTAATTGGATATATTTCTCCCCGATTAGAGCGGATGAGACCCAATGTTCCCCGCATAATAGCAGATGACTCTATTTTACCATGATGTCCCACCTCGAAGCAAGATTGGTATTTTATGTTATCTAACATCTGTGGATGTAGAGGCACAGGTTGGAGGGATCCAACTGAATTCCTCAAAAATATATTGATTGTTTTCATATATAGCAATATATGATGTGATTGAATGAATCTGCTATGGATTGTTATGTGGATTGTTATTGGATGATATAGTAGCACTCACCTTAAATTTTGGTAGTTGAAATACCATAAATATTATTTTTAAAATTTAAGGAATTAAAAGGAGATTTTAAATATAAAAAAATTGATTTGGATAAAACAATAATCGATTTTGGGTTGTATATAAATATTTGTAAAAATATTTAAATAGAGATTTTAAAATAATTTATATAGAGGATTTTTAAATAATGGATTTTTAAATGATATTTCTAAAAATAGGGAAAAGAAGTTAAAAATCGATAATAGATTTGGGAAATAAATGGAATTTATAAAGAAATGGATTTATAAAATTTAATTTTATAAATGAGATTATTTTAATAAACAAGTAAAACTCAAATGAGTTTGTAAATTTATAAACGATGTTTATAAATAAGGGAAATGATACCGGTTGATAAATGGGGAACATAATTTCAAAGTGTGAATTTATATCCAGATAAGAAAATAGATTTTTGGGAAAATAGTGGATTTAATTTTGAAAAGTGAGAATGGTTAGGGGATAGGAATGAAATCGATGCGTTGAGTATCGAGAGGAATTTATAAATTGAAATTGGTCATTAGGATTTTAAAATATATTTTTATTAAGAAGTTAAGTTTTGTTTTTAAAAGGGAAAATTTTATTTATTAAACTATGTAATTTTGAGTCGGTTAGTGTTGAAATACTTCGGAAGAGAATTTTTCAAATAATTAATGTTAATTGAAATGAAATTCTAATTTTTATAATAAGCTTTGTAAATCGATAGGTTTTATTTATAAATGAATTGAAAATGAGTTATAGATGTTTATTTTAAGTTTTGGATATTTTAAATAACTACCCAACGTGTTTTAAAAATGAAATACTATTATTTAAAAATACTTACTATATATATGGAGTTTGGGAAGAAATTGGAATTTAATTATAAATTCTCTCGAGATTTGTAAATGGGTTTATGTAATGGATATGATGTTTATAAGGGAAATCTCATAATGAACTTTGGAAACTTAAGGAATTTCCGAAATGGTTGAACAAGTGAACATCGAAAAATGAATCTGAATTCATAAAAGAAGTTATAAATTGGTTAATGAGATTTTTAATAAGAAAAATCGATTTATGGAAATGATAGAAGGGATTGTAAAAATTCCAAAGATTTATGGAATGAATTATAATGAGTTGTTACTTTACAAGAAGGTTGTAAATGGTTTTATGAAATTGGAAAAAAGGGAGATTTCCTCTTTTGTGGATATATCTAAAACAATCGATATGATATAAATGTTTCCTAAGTGTTGAGAAGTAAGTGATTTTGGAAAATATATTTACAAATATTTTTCTAAGTATTGAAATAAATGATTTGGAAATATGTATACTATGGGAAGGATATATGAAAATATTTTTAAGTGTTAATACGGTTTGAAAATATTCTATCAAGGATATAACGATTTGAATTGGTTTCCAAACATTGGAATACTGGGAGAGATTTTAATATATATATATATATATATATATGTGTGTGTGTGTGTGTAAAGATATTTAAAATGAATGTTTTGAGTAGATTGAATAAATTGGGCTCAGTGGTTTCTTATGTGTGAAAATTTGATAGTTAAATAACTGACTATCAAATCAGGCCAACTTCGTTGATCTTTTCGAAGAGTCCGGAAGCGGATTTAATTATCTACAAACCACTTCGATCTGATATGTGCGTTACGAATTGTGACATCTCGAAGATAATGGAGATGGTGATCTTGAAGGAGATTTAGTTTGTTCAGACCCAGAACAACTTGTATGGATGAATGCTATCATTGCATCGTCGCCTAGAAGGCAGTGTTAGCATTCCAAGTATGAATGCTATTTTAAAGGTAAAATGAAGTCTCAAGCCTCGTCGACCGAGAATGACTAAAACATGGGAGGTGCAGCAAGGATAAATGGGTCGCACCCAAGTATGGTATGTTATCACTTTTATAGATTCCCTCGGATATATTATATTATAATTATGGATATGGATATGGTTGTGCATGGGAAAGAGAGTGCTCGGTTAGGGTGGGAACACTCGGGGTGATAACATATTCAGTACTATCCAGTAAGAGATAGGCTGGTCCTATGTTAGTAGGGATCGTTAGGTACGATCTTGGTATATTTTTCTAGAGGTGTGCTATGACGAACGGTACCCCGGTAACCCAGTCATTTCATGAAATCCAACATCCACTACGAGCTTGTACGGTTTGATTGTGCCCAACTATGCTGAAACGTGAGATGCAAGCATTTTAGCTATTTTTTTTAATTTATTTTCTGTAGACACTATTATATTATCAGATGATTTTGATATAAAATGTTTTGGTTATCATAAGGTGAAAACCCATCGTATTAATGTGTGGCGTGGCCTTACGAGATACCTTTGTTTCAAAAGGGTTTTAATAATAGTAATAATTCAAATTGAGTGTGTTTTCTCACAATAGTTTTCCAGACTGACTCGGGTGTTATTTTATTATAATGCTCGGGGTCAAACCGAGTATTACAGATTCAGGCTAGGGTGCTTTGGATCTCAGGAGACGAGCTCGAGGATTTCATACATATATCACGTACTTGATTATATTCCACTATGTGTGTAGACTGTATAGTCAGCACTAGTGAAAAAAAGTTATAATAATTGTCCACATTAATGTATTTCTTTCTTGTACTCTATTAATTGTATGTATGTTGAGAGTTACGGTTCCTTTTTGTATAAAGAAATGTATTTATCTATTATATATTATTCCGCTGTGATTGTGAGATTATGTGTTGTTGTTTCTGTACTTCTTCTATCCTTTCTTCTTCACCCCTAATGATTTGTATTCCCATTCAATTTGAGTTGGGCTCGGGTGAATTATTGTCGACTCAAAGGTACAGAGATACGGGACTTTACAAGATAGCTTTGATTTTAAAGGTCTTATACAACTTTAAATCCAGTAGGGTGTGTTTTTCTCATGCTGGTTTTCCAGGCTAACTCAGGTGTTATTTTATTATAATGCCCGGGTCATACCGAGTATATTACAAATTAGTTTGGATGCTTGAAGCTTCAAGAGACGAGTTGGAGGCCTAGAGACATATTCACATAGATGGTTGTTTTTCCGATGTATTCATTTGTGTGTTATCAGTAACTGTGAGGACAGACTGTTATAACTGTCCAGACTGAAATATGTTAGTATACTCTGATTGATGTTTGTATATATACATATTACAGTTCTTCTTTTGTGTAAAGACTCGTGATATATTATAGATTATTTGTTTCGCTATTAGATTTTATATTGTTTAGTTTTCTTCTTATCTTTTTTCTTCTTCTTTTCCCCTAACAATCAGCTTTTTTCGACATTCGATTGCTCGACATGTGATATAGTGGACGTATTAGTGTCGGGTTTTTTCGAAGGTCGAAAATCCTGTTCATTACAGATGACTTGTTGGGATAGATTAGTCTATGTAGAGGGTAAATCCATAGACGATATTTATCAATATGAAATCCTCCTAGGATTCAGAAGATAAGAAGATTATTTAAGCCTTCTTATAAATATTATTACAAATGCAGTTCAACTTGTAAAATGACTGTTTTGAATATTGCTTTAAATTTTTACAACACAAGGCAGCTCTTATATAAAATGATAGGAGATGATATCCCAGTCAATTAGAGTTGCAACTATGTATTTTATATTAAATAGTGCCATGACACGAGTGTTATACCTGATTTGTGAAAATGAGGATTTAGGAATTTGTTTGGTGTGTGACACTGTGCGTAATGTGTAAGCCCCATAGAACCGGACACGGCACATTCATCTATATTCTATTTCACAATTATACTCATAGCTAGATGTCTAGCCCAACTCAAGATTTTTATTTGTGAAAACTTCTCGGGTCAGACCAAGGTTTTTTTAGAGGTCAACATCATGACTATACATTCTTTGTGGGCTATGATATGGAGTTGAAGTAGATTATGATGGTGAATATTTACTATGTTTGTACTTATACTGAGATGTCATTGTATTGATCGACATGATATGAGTAGTTGTATATATATAAGATGATGTACCAAATTTTAGATATGATAAAAAATTATCATTTTATTCACTCTGATTCTTTTAATTGAAATTTTTTGTGTGTCTCTGATACTGTATTATTCAGTTCTATAACTCATGTACATTGCCTTGCATTGAGGCGAGATATGTATTATTTTTGATGTACTTAGATATTGAAACGTCTCTGTGTTGACCCAAAGTAGTGAATATGAGATATCATACCTTTTATCCCCATAGGTTCAAGTTATCGGACGATATACTCCACATGATAGTTCGGTCACTAGAGCTAAGGTGTCAAAAAAACCCAGGTCAGATGTCCGAATAATAAATCTAACCTCTAAATAATTTTATAGTGTGAAATAGGAAGGAAATAGTTGGAAATTGACGTAGTTCAAACATCTGAACCTTTATTCAAACATATGGAATCAAAGTCAAACATTTGAATAGATAGTCAGAAGTCTAAACACCTGTAGCAAATTATGTACATGTAATACTCCTGGATCAAAATCCATAAGTTTCAATTAAGGTCAAATGTCTGAATATACCATTTAGAAGTTTGAATGGATGAAGCAAGCCTAGGTTGACCTGGAACTTATGCATGCCAAGTAGGATGGATTGAGGAAGCTTGTTCCCACTTTATCGACTTACAAGGATTCATGTAGTTGTATAGAGCTGTGCAACTAAAGGAATTGGTTTCACACTTAGAGACACGCCTAGGTTCACACTTCATGGCGTGCGTAACATGACACTCAAAAAGTCATGCAACCCTTTCACAACTAAATGCTCTCAGTTTTACTATAGAACACTTGGTCTCATGCTTTAACGTGTTGGACATATGGGAAGGGGATGAAGATGACCATGAAGATGTCCACAATAGTAGGGCTATAGTACCGAGAAATGCATTTGAACTTGCATGGGATCGTATTGTTAAACGACTTCTTTAGTTTTAGGTTTAATGATATAGAGCATATGACATGTTTACCATTGAGAAGGATACACGAATTCTTTGGTAGGCCACAAGTTATCGGGGTTATATACTCGATGCATGTTCAGGCACTGCATGTTCACTTAATGTGTACATTTGGTTCAATGGTTTAGTGTGGAGAATGTTAACTCAACATATGGTTAGGCGGTTTATTGTCATGGCCATAAACTAGGAACATTCCTAGTTTTGCTTAGCTTCTGGATGTTCAACCTTCATATGGAAATTCTGGTATATCATATTTAGGTTTAGGCGTATTAGGGATGGTTACCCCATAGCATGTTAAATTGATAACTTCTTATAAGTAGTACTTGAACACAAATTAAAACCCTTAGGTTGTGTACATTGTAACTGCAATTTAATTATTTTCCAACACCATACCACTAGTAATATGTTACCTTCACCAGACCTTGTTTGATGCCCTCCATTTCCCCTTTTTTATCTCTATTATTGGAGGGCAAGCCAGTAGGTAATTTTGCTTGGATACGGTGCATAGAGGAGGTGACTTGATGCTCCAAAGCTGTATTTATGTATAACCACTCCCTTATGTATTTTATATTATATTATGTTAGATCTATCAATCAGACTCTTATTGTATTGTCACTTGGGGATGCAATTTCTCAGTTACCATATGGACCATGTTCATGTTGAGATTATTATCTGATTGTAAAGATTCGAAATTTTATCACATTGATTTGTGAATATTTATTTTATTTCAAATATCCATTGATGGTTTTAACAATTAAAATACCCTTTTTTAACTAATAACTAATGATGGTGAAATAATTAGTTCGAAGAAAAATAGAAAATTTGACCGAAAATCGTTTTCTAAATTTTTAATTCTTGATCGCCTAAAAGTTGTCGAAAATGTTGTAAACGCTTGGGTATATCTATACACACATTTACAAATAGCATAAGTATAGTTATGGTTAATAAGAGTAAATGGTAAATTATATTTACTTAAGTAAATATAAAATGAGATGTGACATATAACCAAAATTTAAATTAAAATAAAATAAAGGAGAGTAACGTCACATTAACATAACATCAGGGTACAAGATCATCTTATTATCCAATATGTTTTAAAATGTGTGGTTAGCAACATAGTAAAGGTAAAAATATATGCTCACTTAAGTAAGAAATGAGATGTGACATAAAACCAAAAATTTAAATTTAAATATAAAAAATGATATGTCATTTTCATATAACACGCCATGGTACAAGAGAAGGAGTTAACATGGTGGTTAAAAAGAGGGGTAAAGATTGTTGCGTGTGGAATAAGGCATGGAATGAGGGTGTGGTGATGTGGAAAAATATTAATGGAGGGTATTTACTTAAGGGGTATTTTAGTCAATTTTTATCTCACTTTATATAAAAATAACTTTAATATTTTCTCTCATTTTTTTTCAAAAATTCCAACTTCTTTTCTGAGCTTTGAAATTTCTCTAATGGCTTCCATGTTTCTTCAAAATTTTTAAAGATAATTCCTTTTCCACTTTAAAAACCCTTAAACTTGTTTAAATACCTTTCTCTTCCGTCTTACAACCTCTTCTTCTTCTTCAAACAAGTCCAAAAACCTCCTCAACACACCATGGCCGAGCCCGTTGACCAATGGACAAGCCCATTATTCCCTTTTAGCATCCAAAAATCAAGTCTTTTCAAAAGCTAAGAACTAAGGGAATTTCAAGTTTTAGGGAAAGAATGGTTTGTTTTCATAACTTTTGGTGAGTAAATAGTAACATTCTTTGAAAATTTTAACCTTTATTATGTTGTTTATTTTGTTGTGAAATGTTAGTTGTTTGATGGATTTAGTGTTGTTTGGGTTTGGTATGTATATATTACTTGTATGTGTTATAGAGTTAGACTTATAAATAAATGTCTAAATGTTGTGTTTTGGTTGTAAAGACAAGATTTTTGCTTATGGTTATGACTGTGATTTGATTATGTATGCATGAACATGAATGTGTGGTTGTATGCTATGAAGAGCATTTTGACACGTAAAGTGACTTGAGATCCTTTGGAAAATGTAACGGCCTAACTTTTTGGATGTTTTAGAAGACACACATGCCATACTCAAACCATTCAAAATGGCAGATTGTCATGGGGTAAATAAGAAAAAGAGAAAGAAATAAAACAAATACAAAATCTCGTAGCAGAATGCCAAAATATAATAATCAAATAACAGTTCATGAAGCTATTTTATAAATACATTTGACTATTCTTTTACAACACAAAAACAAGAGTTATATAAACAGGAATAAATAAATATATATTGCAGCGGAACAACATGATGCGGTGGAATACATATCATAAATAATAATAGTACAAATCTTCATCTTTGTCCTCTAGAAATTAGATCTTCAATCCTGAAATGCTCAGGCTGACCTGAGCGAATTGAAAATACAAAACACTCGAGTCAGAACTAAAGGATCTTATGTAAGTTATATCAACGGTAAATATGAGTGTGACGACGTCAGAGATGTTTACGGAATTTGACATCTCCTATCCAGTGTCCAACATGAGTGCGATAACTTAATAGATGTTCGGGATTTACATCTCCTAAGGATCCGTTAAACTATCTACTATGTAGTACAATACGCTATTATAATATGTCTATAGTAAAGCAAAAGAATTAAAATAGCATTTAGGCTTTACCCATATTCCCCTTTAAAACATTTTATATATTCTCATAGTCTACACTGTACGTATGCTCCTCCGTAAACTGGAGGTTTACGGAGAGGACACTCCATAGGTATGGTATAAAAAAAACTTGTAGAAGGCACGCTAAGACATGTGAACACGACACTCGAGGCAATGCCAGGGTAGATTACCAATTGCGTATCCGGACCGGTGGTAATGCATAGGATCTACTACACCCACCTTGGAACACACTTCAGTAATCAAAATCAAGGGGTGGCCACCAAATCAATCACAAAGTAACATATATGGTATTGAAGAAATGTGTTCGATAGGAGGAATGACCTCAGTTGGCCCAGCGTGGCTTCTGTTTTAGTCATATCTAAGCTGACTCACGAAAGTCAGGATCATGTCATACCTTATATAGAAATCGTTCACCAAACCATCCTACTTCATTTCTGGAATCTCCACCACGTATACAGTTGTTAAAGTGATTTTTGATATTGGCAGAGAGTATTACAATACCCGATCCCGGTCTCTTTAACAACCAAACGCTTATTACACACCGGATGGTTCTTTTGAATTTCTAAAAAGTCAATTCGCAATTTATATCAAATATCATATTCAATTTCAAATCGTATCTCTTACGAAATCATATTCATTTTCAAAAATCAAATTTACTCAAATATGTCATCTCACAAAGAGTATCAATTCCAATTTCCAAAATAGGTTGTATTATCATCGGGGATTTAAATATAAATACTTCAACTTTACATAGTTTGATATTTTAGAAAATAGTTTAGATGATCATTAATAGTTTAACAGTTAAAAATAGTTTAAATTGATTAAAATATTTTAAATAGTAAAATAGTTTAAATAGATTAAATTTGATTTAATTAGATTTAAAAATGATTTAAATCATTTTAAAATAGATTAAATAGATTTTATTAGGTTTAAAATGTTTTAAATGGATTAATTATAGATTAAATTGATTTAAATTATATTAAGTAGATTTTTAAATAGATTAAATAAATTTAAAATATATTAAATAGATTTAAATTATATTAAATAGATTTAAAATAGATTAAATTAGTTTAAATAAGTAAAATAGATTAAATTGTATTAAATAGGTTATAATAGATTAAATTAATTAAAATTAAATTAAATTGATTAAAATAGTTTAAATTAATTTAATATAGATTTCAAAGCTCTATCCAAACATTTCAATAACTCAATTCCAATAAATTCATTTATATTTGCCACTTCAACTTTGAAATTTCAATTAAAATCCTTTGGACAATTTATTTAAATCAATTCCAATTTCAGCATCAACACTTGGATTATCGAAAATACTTCAGTTTTTATAAATCAATTTCTATTCCAAGATACCAGTTAACTGAATTCAAATTTTAAAGAGTCAAAAATCATTTAATTTAACCTATATAGTGTCCGTATATAATTTTGTACCCTAAGTCAAGTGATATGGATATTTATCATTTTAATCCGCAATTTAAAATTTTACTATATATCATTTCAAACCGCAATCCCAAATTAAATAAAATCCATAAAATCGTTGGAGTCTATCATTTCAACCTATAACGTTTTTTATCCCAATCTATAGATCATTCGGGGTATGTATCATTTTAACCCATAGTGAACTTACAGTATTATAACAATATAAAATACAACATTCAGTCATCCAATATCAAAAATCAAACATCCATCACAATCATCATCCAAATCAATTAATAACAATAATAGATAACTGATAATCAATAACAGGTATTAATTGACAATTTTAAATTCAATATTAAATTGAATGATGATTAAGTGCAATAAAAATAAAATTTAACTAGAATGATAACTAAAACATACAAAACATCAATCGATTAATTTTTGATCACATCATAAATTAAATTTAACCAACATAAGATAATTTAGAAGTTGTTAGTGGGTTAAAACACTCACCTTTGATTTCAAATCGATTTGAAATCCAATTTAGGGTCCAAAATCTAACAGTCTAAAAATTCGACCAAACTAGTTCCAAAATGTCTGAAATTCCGATACGAACCCAATGAAGAAAATCGCGCGTGAATCCGAGCTGGTAGAAAAAGTTACAACGTTAGAAGATTGGAAAATTTTGACTTCGGTTCTTACTTCTAGTCGCCGCCTCAATTACCCGGTGCTTGCTCTGAGTTTTTGCCAAAATGACCCAAGAGCTGAGTCATTTGGCTCTTGACCTGAAGTCGCTCCAGGGTTTTCGCCACTGGAACATGAAGCGCTCCCAGATCCACCATGTTTGGCCTTGAACTCTCTCTGACCCCAAGTTGCTGTAGGGTTTCCTTCTCTGAAACTCGAATTAAACATGGAGCAAATTTTTTTTGTATTTTTTTGAAATTAGATTTTGGAATTTGGGATAGGTTTGAGAAGGGGGAAGAAGTTGTACATACAAGTACAATAATATGAGAAACAACTATGGTTTATAACAGCCTATATATAGACTGGGTCGGAACGAAACGACTACGCGACCAAAAAGCCCGTTCTGATCCCGGAAACGAAAATAAGTCATTCCATATATCAAAATTGATGTTTATGATAATTTTAAACTTAATGAACAAGTTTCAAGTCCTAATTCCATCATATGAAGAAGTTGCTTTAAAATCAGCTTATTTCAAATTGATTTCAGTTGAATAAATATCTACGCGTTTCTAGTCCATATGATCAAACGATAAGTCCGATCACTACGGAACTTGAAATCCTGCAATAATTTACCATTATGGATCTGATGAAACTAGTTTCGTCAAAATCCAAGTCAGTGGCCAACATGACTATTTTCACGCTAATTAAATAAATTAATATTAAATAAATTAATATTAAATAAATTAATTCCTTTTATATTCAAATTAATTAACTAACCAATCTTTATCATTTTTGATTACATAGACATTTAAAATAAACTAAAACAAGTTTACATATAATTCAATGTTAAATATTTTACGAATTACAGTGTTTAATTACAACTTTAATTAAATCCAATTAATATAATTTAATTTCAATAAATTTATTTAATTTGGTTTCGATCTTTTAATTCAATCAATTATTTCTCAACATACATGGTTAACATTGTTACATATTTTACTACATTAATATCTTACCATTTTCATCTTAATTTTCATTAACGTAATCTAATTGCATTTAATTGTAATAAATCCATTTATTATAATTTAAATTCCAATAAGTTGGGAAAACTTGATTCCAATTCTTTTTATTCAATCAATTATTATATCGTGCATAAAATTTCCATTGGTTATATCCTATTGAATCAACATCCTACAATTATCAATTTAACCGACATTAACTGCATTAATTACATGAATTAATTCCAATTGATTTCCAATTTTAATTTAACAGGCTAAATAAAAAGGTAACATATAATAATTGTCACCCTTAACTTTTAGTTACATTTGTATTTTTGTTATTTACACATAAATGTTATATTTGTTCATACAACATTCATTTTTTTCAAGTTACAATTTATTACATACTATTTAATTAATACAACACGTAAATTATCAATTGTTCTTTTAATTCAATTATGAATTAATACATACATTACTAAAATTTATTCACAACCTATATCAGTTATAACTCTTTGATCCTTTTAATTAATTGGAATTACATTCCAAAAAATTATCAATTTCCTTAAATTAATACAATTTAATTTCATTCCATTTATACTTTCATTATTAATTCATAAATTTTTATTTCATCCAACATTAAACCACAGAACCTTAATAAATTAACTACTTTTAATTATCGGAATTTATGAGTCGTTACACTCTCCCCTACTCAAAACTTTTCGATCTCGAAAAGGAAAAGAAGGGAAGAGAAGGAACTAAGAAATCAATATATCTTATTCAAAATATTAAATTTATAAACAATTAATTTACATAATTAAATAATTTATATAAAGCATATCAATTTATAACAATTAAATCCTTTTATATTCAAGTCAACAAAAGTTTGGAAAACATTTCACAAAATTTTTCTAAGTCCAAAATTCACGAAAAATTTCGGCAGAGTCTCCTTTACACGGAAAGGCCTGGGAGAAATAATAATATCAATAATAATAATATATATCATATTGTCAAAATAAAATAACCCAAACCATGGGAAAAATTATGTAATATCGCTAGAAAACCGTAATCCGAGAACGAACCTATTTGTCGGAAAAACAACGCTTAAATTATGAAACCTAAAGTAGCAACAATTGCTTCCATAACCTATATTTTACTTACATAATCTAAAAGAAGTTAGAAATTATATAAAGAGAAATATTTAAGTTGTTTTAATAATTAAAAAACAAAACATCACGACAAAACAATAATTATTTGCAAACAAACAATTGTACAAACATCATTTCAACAAAGAAAGCAATCATCCATCCATAGCAATCAAAACAAATGGTTTGTTCGGGTTAAGAACTTCTAATCATATAGTAAACTACAACGTAAACCATACACTCAACAGTCATAGATAACTTTATAAATTATTAATACATCCTGCACAATAAAAGTATCCTTTTCCAACCAATCCATAAGTCCAGCGAACAAAGAATTCAACACATTTTAAAGTTTACTCTATTTATCTTTTTCACATCATTTATTGTTCATTCATTTTTTTCATACAATGATTTTCCTTCTTACAAAATTTTAAATTCATGCCTTCATGTAAGGCTTATTTTATTAGTTTGCATTCTTTACTTACATAAGTTATATTCATTTAAATTATTTGGATCATACATGAATTCATTATTGAAGAATCGTATAAATTATATTTCAGTTTACTTCACATTTACAATTTAGTTTGATTTTCCTTTTTTTCATCAATAAAATTTTCTTTTCTTATTCATACAATTTTTATTTTCATAAATTTACATTCGTTATTTCTTATAAAACTTCCTTTCCCTTTTATTCATACAGTGCCATATTCTTTCATTTTATTACTTAACATTCATTGTTTAAGTAAGTTTTTTTTTTCAATTATTTAATTTTACATTATTAGGTAAGTTTCTTTACAATCCAATTCACCATTTATAGTTTATTTTCTTTTTCACATTCATTCTTCCATATATTGTATTGTTGAAATTAAATCCATTTTTAAATCATTTCAATGTTTTCTGAAGTTTTATCATTCAGTTAATATAGTACTCACTTTATTTATAAGTGGCTTCAATATTAATTCAAGTTTATAATTATTTACTTGCAATATTCACCTTTTGCTATTCAATCTAATTATAGATAGCTTAAATGTCATTAAACGTAAAATCATTTTTCTTACATTATTCACTTTTATTACATTTAATTTGTAGCATTTCAAACTATTTACTTTAGTTTGTAACAACTTATAGCATTAAAATTCTTACTTATAGAAGTAGTCCCATAGAACACTTTTATTTTTCCCAAGTTTTACATGTATAATATTCTATTACATATTCTTATTAACATTTTAATTTTTTATAATTTGGTAAGTTATATGTATATGTGTGTGTGTGTGTCTTTTAGAATGCAATAGAAAGTTACACAAATTTCTCTTATTTGTTTAGTTAACAAAAGGTTCAATAGTTACCATTTTTTATTTTCATTTCCTTTTTATTTACAGTTTTCAGAATTTCAGTTTCTTTCCTATTTAATTAATCATTTTTAACATTAAATTTCTTATTTTCAGCTTAGAAATTTCCATTTATTAATATAGTCAGGATTCCATTCATTACCATAATTTCACTTTCTAATTTACAGAAACTTAAGAGCTAAACAACCGGGTTTCATTCCAATTATTTGAAAATAATAATATAAATCATTTATATATATCAAATCATATTTGGAATTCAAAATTAATATTAATTTAATAAAACAATTATGCAGTAAAACTACAACACGGTCTACCCACTTTGAAACTCAAAAATGAACGTCGATGATGCGTGCACTCATCACCGAAATTATTTTCCAACGATAGAGAGGGGAGTAAAAAACTTATTTTTTTCCAAAATTCTTTTAGAACATTCCTTTCAAATCACATTAAATTTTTTTTATCAAAATATGCTTCCAAAATCTTTTGCAAGAAATTTTCAAAAATCCCGGCAATTAAGTTCTCAAATTTTCAATTTATATTCATTTTATTTACAATCTAATTTTTCAACCAATACTTATAAATTTCACTACCTAACAAACAAATATATTACAACCAAATATCTCATTTACAAAATTTATTATTTTATATACAAAATATAATAGGTAAAATTATTTCATATACCTACGTTTCAAAAAAAATATTGTGTTGGTCTTCCCTATTAAGTATGTAGAAATCCCTATCGATGTCATAGCGTCCTATGCACCAACCGGAATTTACAAATAAAAACGTAAAAGATTAACATAATGTAAAAACCTTTTTTATAAAACTAACAAATACGCTCACACACACACACACACACTCAACGACTCATTCTAGGGAATTACTACCCTATTTAATATGAGTTAGACCCCATAAAGCTAAGATTATCGCTAAACCAAAGCTCTGATACCAACTGTAACGACATGCCTTTTTGGACGTTTTAAGAAGACACGCATGCCAGACTCAAACCATTCAAAAGGGCAGATTCTTATGGAGTAAATAAGAAAAGGAGAAAGAAATAAAACAAATACGGAATCCCACGGTGGAATGACAAAATATAATAATCAAATAATAGTTCATGAAGCTGTAGTATAAATACATTTGACTATTCTTTTACAACACAAAAATCAGAGTTACATAACTTGGAATAAATAAATGAATAATGGAGCGAAACAACATGATGCGGTGGAATACATGTCATAAACAATAATAGTAGTACAAATCTTGGTCTTCATCCTTCAGAAATAAGGTCTTCAACCCTGAAATGCTCAGGCTGACCCGAGAGAATTGAAAACACAAAACACTCGAGTCAGAACTAAAAGTTCTTATGTAAGTTATATCAATGGTAAATATGAGTGTGACGGCGTCAGAGATGTTTACAGGGTATGACATCTCCTATCCAATGTCTAACGTGAGTGCAATAACTTAACAGTTGTTTGTGATTTACATCTCCTAAGGATCCGTTAAACTATCTACTATGTAGTACAGTACGCTATTATAATATGTCTACAGTAAAGCAAAAGTATTAAAATAGCGTTCAAGCATTACCCATATCCCGCTTAACACATTTTATGTATTCCCATAGTCTATACAGTACCGTACGCTCCTCCATTAATTGGAGGTTTACACAGAGGGAACTCCATAGGTATGGTACAAAACAAACTCGTAGAAGGCGCGCTAAGGAATGTGAACACGGCACTCGAGGCAATGCTAGGGTATATATACCAATTGCGTATCCGGACTCGTGGTAACACATAGCAGCTACTACCGTCCATCTTGAAACACACTCCCATAATCAAAATCAAGGGGTGGCCACCAACTCAATCATAAAGCAACAGATATGGTATCGAAGAAATGTGTCTGTTAGGAGGAATGACCTCACTTGGCCTGGCGTGGCTCCTGTTTTAGTCACATCTAAGCTGACTCACGGGAGTCAGGGTCACGTCATACCTCATATAGAAATCGTTCACCAAAGCATCCTACTTCATTTCTAGAATCTCCACAACGTATACAGTTGTTAAGGTGGTTTTCTATACTGGTAGAGAGTACGAAAATATCTGATCCCGGTCTCTTTAACAACCAAAACTTATTACACACCAATGGTTCTTTTAAATATCCAAAAAGTCAATTCGCAATTTATATCAGATATCGTATTCAATCTCAAATCATATCTCTTTCGAAATCATATTCACTTTCAAAAATCATATTAACTCAAATATTCATTTCACAAAAGTATCAATTCCAAATTCCAACTTAGGTTGTATCATCATCAAGGATTGAAATATAAATACTTCAACTTTAAACATTCTAAAATTTTAGAAAATAGATTAGATAATCATAAATAGTTTTAATATTTAAAAATAGTTTAAATAGATTAAAATAGTTTAAATAGTAAAATAGTTTAAATAGATTAAATTTGATTTATTTAGATTTAAAAATGATTTAATTAGATTTAAAAATGATTTAAATCGATTTAAAATAGATTAAATAGATTTTATTAGGTTTAAAATGTTTTAAATGGATTAATAGATTAAATTGATTTAAATTATATTAGGTAGATTTTTTAATAGATTAAATAAATTTAAAATAGATTAAATATGTTTAAATTATATTAAATAGATTTTAAATAGATCAAATAAGTTAAATTAGTTTAAATAAGAAAAATAGATTAAATTGTATTAAATAGGTTATAATAGATTAAATAAATTAAAATAATATTAAATTGGTTAAAATAGTTTAAACTGACTTCATATAAATTTCAAATCTATATCCAAACATTTCAATAACTCAATTCTGATAAATTCATTTATATTTGCCACTTCAACTTTGAAATTTCAATTTAAATCCTATGGACAATTCATTTAAATCAATTCCAATTTCAGCATCAACACTTGGATTATCGAAAATACTTCAGTTTCTATAAATCAATTTCTATTTCAAATACCAGTTAACTGAATTCAAATTTTAAAGAGTCAAAAATCGTTTAATTTAACCAGTCCAGTGTTCGTATATAATTTTCTACCCTAGGATGAAGTGATACGGATATTTATCATTTCAATCTGCAATTTAAAATTTTACAGTTATATATCATTTCAAACTGCACTTTCGAATTAAATTAAATCCATAAAATTGCTGGAGTCTATCGTTTCAACCCATAAGATTTTTTCCTAATCCATATATTATTCGGGTATGTATTATTCCAACCCATAGGGAACTTGCAGTATTATAACGAAATAAAATACAACATTCGGTCATCTAATATCAAAATCAAACATCCATCACAATCATCATCCAAATCAATCAATAACATCAATAGATAACTGATACTTAATAACATGTATTAATTGACAATTTTAAATTCAATATTAAATTGAACGATGATTAAATGCAATAAAATTAAATTATGATTAAATGCAATAAATTAAATTTAACTGGAATGACAATTAAAACATACCAAACATCGATCAATTAATTTTTAATCACAGCATAAATTAAATTCAACTAACATAAGATAATTTAGAAGTTGTGAGTGGGTTAAAATACTCACCTTTGATTTCAAATCGATTTGAAATCCAATTTAGGGTCCAAAATCTAACAGTCTCAGAATTCGAACAAACAGTTCCAAATTGTCTGAAATTCCGATACGTTTCCAATGGAGAAAATCGTGCATGAATCTGAGCTCGTATGCAAAAATTATTAACGTTAGAAGATTGGAAAATTTCGACTTTGGGTCTTACTTCGAGTGTCCGCCTCAATTACAATGTGCTTGCACTGAGTTTTTGCCAAAATGACCCGAGACTCGAGTCATATGGCTCCTGACCCGAAGTCGCTCCAGGGTTTTCACCTCTGGAATACAAGCATGATCAGATCTACCTTGTTTGGTCTCGAACTCCCTCTGACCCAAAGTCTCTACAGGGTTTCCTCCTCTGAAATTTGAAGTAAACCTCTTCCCAACTCGAAGTAAACCTGTAGCAATTTTTTTGTTTTTGTTTTTTTTTTTGAAATTAGGTTTTGGAATTTGAAAATTAGGTTTGAGAAGGAGGAATAAGATGTACGTGCAAAAATAATAATATGAGAAACAACAAGGGTTTATAACAGCCTGTATATAGGCATGGTTGGATCGAAACGACTACGCAACCCAAAAAGCCCGTTCTTACCCCGAAACAAAAATAGGCCATTTCATATATCAAAATAGATG
This sequence comes from Allium cepa, assembly GCA_030765085.1. Classification (NCBI taxonomy): domain Eukaryota; kingdom Viridiplantae; phylum Streptophyta; class Magnoliopsida; order Asparagales; family Amaryllidaceae; genus Allium; species Allium cepa. Next base: position 55,456,721 of record CM060940.1, read on the forward strand.
TTTTCGATAATTTTATACTCAATGGAATAGGTTTTAAGTCCTAATTCCATCGTATGAAGAAGTTGCTTTAAAATCGGCTTATTTCAAATTGATTTCAATTTAATAAATTTCTATGCATTTCGAGTCCGTACAATCAAACGACAAGTCCAATCACTGCGAAACTTGAAATCCTACAATAATTCACTGTTACGGATCCGATGAAACTGGTTTCATCGAAATTCGAGTCAGTGGCAAAATGGCTTTTTCACGCTAATTAAATAAATTAATCACTTTTTAAATTCAAATTAATTAACTAACCAATCTTTATCATTTTTGATTGCATAGACATTTAAAATAAATTAAAACAAGTTTACATATAATTCAGTGTTAAATATTTTACAAATTACAGTGTTCAATTACAACTGCAATTAAATCGAATTAATATAATTTAATTTCGACAAATTTATTTAATTTGGTTTCGATCTTTTAATTCAATCAATTTTTCTCTACATGCATAGTTAACATTCTTATATATTTTATTACATTAATATCTTACATTTTCATCTTAATTTTCATTAACGTAATCTTTAATTGCATTTAATTGTAATAAATCCATTTCTTATAACTTAAATTCTAATAAGTTGGGCAAACTTGATGCCAATTCTTTTTATTCAATCAATTTTTATATCATGCATAAAATTTCCATTGGTTACATCTTATTGAATCAACATTCTACAATTATCAATTTAACCTACATTAGCTGCACTAATTAAGTGAATTAATTTCGATTGATTTTCAATTTTAATTTAACATGCTAAATAAAGAGGTAACATATAAAAAATTTCGCCCTTAACTTTTAGTTACATTTATATGTTTGTTATTTACACGCAAATGTTATTGTTGTTCATACAAGTTCATTTTTTTTAAGTTAATACTATTTAATTAATACAACACTTAAATTATCGATTGCCCTTTTAGTTCAGTTATAAATTAAAACACACATTACTAAAATTTATTCATAACTTATATCAGTTATAAGTCTTTAATCCTTTTAATTAAATGGAATTACATTCCAAGCCATTATTAATTTCCTTAAATTAAAACAATTTAATTTCATTCCATTTATATTCTCATTATTAATTCACAATCTTTTATTTCTTCCTACATTAAATCATAGAATCTTATTAAATTAACTATTATCAGAATTTACGGGTCGTTACAGAAAATCAAAATCATGTTTTACTAGTTTTTAAGTTACTAAAAAGATTTAAAAGTTCTAATTTTGTTTAGTTTCAAAAACCTTTTACTTATTTTTTTAAGTGAGTAAAAGTTAGGAGTAAAGGGGTTTTAAAAGTTAACTTAAAATACTAGTTCTAAGTCACGGCATCTATAGCGATCCATAGCGATAGTTGCTACGGATGCAATCTAGAAAAATTAAACGTTTTCTAAATTTAAAATGTTTCTTTTCAAATGTTTTGGAAAAAAAATTCAGATCATTAATCAAGTATAGAAGATAATTATTGATTAGTTAATTAAGTATGAGTTAATATTAATTAATTAATTTATTAAGGATAATTAGTAGTTAATTAGTAATTGAATAAGTAATTAGTAACTAAGCATTAAATAAGCAGTTAATTATAATTAATTAATTAACTAAGAAAGTTTAATTAATGATTATTTAAGTAAAGAGTTAATTAAGCATTAATTTTTATTTATTTAATTAGGGATTCATTATTAATTAATTACTAATAAGGTACGGTTTAATTTACTAATCAGTTAAGATTTAATTAATATATAATTAAGGTTTAATTAAGCTTAACTGAGTTTTAGTTTAGAGTTAATTATGATTTAGTTATTATATAAATTAAGATTTACTTATAATTAAATAAATTTTTATTTTAAACTTTATCAATTCTTTTGTAAGGCAACTTCTTTGATAAATAATTTGGTTTAAACAAGGGAACTCTTGTAAGTGCTATTAAGTAGCCAAATAGCCGTGAATAGTTTACACTAAACTTTGGCATCTCTATAGCAGAATAAATCCTTATTCTGCTATAACTTAATCAAATAGATTATTTGGACATCTGTTTAGCAGAATAAAACACAGTTCTGCTATAATTTAAATTGGCTAGAAAATTGATGACATCTATTAAGCAAAAGAAATCCCCTTTTGTTATTGTATTGATTTGGACATTGAACTATGTACTAGATAAATTTATAGTGGACAAGTGATGGTTTAGTCAGTGACTGCTAATTGATTTTAATTACGTATATATGTTGGCATATGTAGCTAATTGATTTTAATTACATATATATATGTTGGCATATGTAAATACCCGTTATATGACTTGGAAAGGTAAAATTTAATTAAATGATAATTCGATTTAGTACCATTGTGGTCACTGAGACTCTTTCTGAATCTGTAATTTGGTTTTAAATTAACTCTAATTTTATTAACAATTTGAGGTTGAGTGTTATAGAATTATAAAGGATGTTTCGAAGTAGGTTAATTAACTATTTACTGGAAATGTTTTAAAGTAGGTTAGGAACTATATTGATGTTTTAAAGTTAATTAATTAATTTATTAAGGATGTTTAAAGTTAATTACGTATTTTAATTATGATGTTTAAAGGTATTATTTAATTGAATAAGGATGTTTATAAAGGATAAATTGTTTTATAAAAGCATTTTACCGAGTTAAAGGGATTTATAAAAAGAGATTTACAAATAATATTTTGCAAAAGGAGTTATAAATCATTTTAGAGTTTCATAAGGAAGTTTCATAAATTAATTTGGAAATTTATAAAAAGTAGTTGTAAATATGAATAGGCTTATAAAAAGGGAATTTATACGAAGGATAATTGGTTTGGTTTTATAGTAAGTAATGTTGTAAACAAAATTCGTCAGCCCATTTCAATTATAAATTTGAAAAGGAGGATATCTTCTTTAAGTTTTGAAAATATATTTATACCGATAAGATAAGTATATAGATATATTTTTCTAGGTATTGAAAGCATAATGTTTTGGTAATATACTTATACCATTGAGATAAGTATATAATGTTTTTCAAGTATTGAAGGAGTAAGAGGTTTGTGACAATAGCCTTTATAAAGATGTTTAGAATCAAATATTTGAAAGTGATCTAATTTAAAGAAAGATTAATTAATAGCGGCTTAGTGGATTCCATATGGAATTGAATCTATGTTGTTTATTTGTTTGATAGTTAAGTAACCGACTATTGACCAAATATAACTCTAGAAATATCTAGAAAAAACACATGAATTATATGGCACGGTCATCTTCAATGATGCCGTACTATGCATAAGTCTCGTTTTGTTCTTCTGGGATAAATAACAAGCAAATTTGTTCACTCAACGGTTAGGAGGTAATCTCCACTCTATGCATTTGTTTGATTTTTTTTGAAGGAACCGAGATTGAGTTTATAGGAAGCGATTAAATGTTGTTTCGAAGATACCAGGATCAGATAAGTATAAATTATCTGAAAACCACTTCGAACCAACTCAAGCGTTCAAATTTTAAGACATCTTGAAGATGATGGAATTGAAGACGGGGTTCCTTGAAGTGCAAGGGCTACTTGCTGATAATTCCGAGGTTGATTCCAAAATGGATGCAATAGAAGCATTACTTTCGGTTTTTCCATATCAAATTGTACGGATGAATGCTAGCACTACGGTGCTGCTTAGAGGGTAGTGCTCGCATTCCAAATGGATTGCTATTCAAAAAGTAAAATGTAATTTCAAGCCTCATCAATTAGGAATGACTAAAATCAAAGGAGATACCGCAGGGCTAAGTGGGTCGCACCCATTAGGTTATATCATCGCCTTTTTAGATACAGATATACATATTTATGCAATTGGTTGTGCATGAGAGCTCTTTGGAAAAGGTCGCAAAGCAACTGGGATGATGACATATTCGATACTATCATGTAAGAAGTAGGCTGGCCCTATGTTGGTAGGGGGTCTAAACGAGGCCCTTCGTAAATTTTCGAGAGGTGTACTATGGTAGGTGGTACCTTGGTGCCTTGTCATTGTATGGAATCTATTCTCCAATAAGCACTGCATGGACTTAGTTGTGCCTAACTATGTTAAAATGTGAGATGCATTTTAGCTATTTTCTATATTTATTTTCAACCTTTAGATATTATTATAATATCATTGGATTTTCTAATGAAATGTTTTAGTCATCATGAGGTAAAAACTCATCTGTGTTTATGTGCGGCGTGGTCTTACAAGATACCTTTATTTCAAATGTTTTTATAACATTAAGCAATCCATTTGATTGTGTTTCTCACGATGGAATTACCAGACTAACCCGGGTGTTGTTTTTTCTTTAATACTTGGGGTCAGCCCGAGCATATTTTCCAGATCTAGCTAGACACTTTGGGGCTATCAGGATACGAGTTGTATTCCCCAAGACGCATTCCATATTTTCTGTTATCTTCCACTATTTGTTCTTGTTGTAATTATCAGCAATTGCAAGTATAGTTTTTTTATGACTATCCAAGCTGATGTTGGGTTAGTGTTGCACTTTTATTTATATATGTACATTAAAGTCTCCTTCTTTTTATAAAGACTTGTTTAGTATTTATATATTACTCGTTATGTTTTTTATGAGATTATGTCTTCCATCTTCTTCTTTTTCCCAAACAAGCTGTCCTTCCAGCACCTTGATGCTCAATACATGAATACCATAGATGTATTAGACTTCTGAGGGTTGAAAAGATGGTTTATTACATCGATTGAGTTATTTTTAGTACCTATATTTTATTTCCTTCCACCATGTGATCTAAAATTGTAGATTAAACAATTATTATTTGTCTTTCTATCATGCAACTCTAAAAACCAAATGATTCATACTTCTTGGCTTAACTCGAGTATAAAAGCCACTTTTAGGGTTTGGATTAGTGTGTCCAAAGGTGCGGGTTGTTACAAAAAGTATCTAAATGTTTTTCAATTTTTTTGAAATTATGGATTAAGCCACAATTTTGAGAAATAGTTCTTTAATCATATAGTGTTTGTGAGTCATATCTTAAATGATCAGAGACAGAGCATCCATCTGGTGGGAGTGATATATGTGTTGGTAAACTCTGCGAATTGATACATTTAGATATATGTAATCATAAGTCTACCAATGCCAAAATAGTTCCGTATACTTTGTTAACTTCATAGCTGAATTATTATACAAATAAAACATATGCATTTTATACATAAGTATTATATTTATGATAAGTTCATTAAATATAAAATAGAAATATAAAATATAACATGCACAGGAAATAAAAGAAATCAATTTGATCAAATAAGTAAGTGTATTGGGAAGGAGTTCCAAATGTAACTTCAATCTCAAAAATCACTCATCCCTATGATACATAATAAGATATAGATAAGGAGTAATCAGATTTGAGGGACAAAGAACGCTTGATTACGAGTGGAAGTTGAGTTAGCTTCTTTCTGTTAGTATATGTACTTAAGAGTAAGTATTAGGTTAAAATTAATTTCATCCAAAGCATATTTTTTGAGATCATACAAGATAAAAGTTTATAAGTAACCTCTATATATCCCTGGTCAAGGAGTTGATAAGCTGTCTGAGTCAAAAGGATACATGTAATATTGCTTATCAAGAATCTTATGTAGATCAACCTAAAGGAGTTTGGGATCGATCAATATTTATTAATCAATATATGTTATGAACATATAAGTTTCGTAACCCAAAACTAAAATCAGTTTTATGCAAATATAAAGGCAGTTCATAAAAGGTTTATGAACATTAATTTCATTGCATTGAGAAACAATTGTTGTTTCAAGAAATGCCAACTTCGTAATGAAGGAAGTTCTTAAGAAATTATTGATAGTAAAATAGATTTGGATATGATCTGAAGAAAAAATTGATTACGAAGGACGAAATGAAACTAACCAAAACGAATACAACTAATTAGAATGTCTAATAAGAATACTCCCACGTTAAAGTGAAACTGTGAGTTTCATATCAACGTCGAGAAAAGAATTTCCTCAACTATCAATTAGATATTAAGATTACTGACACTTCCATATGGCATGATGCACAAATCCGAAATGGATTCCAATTGGATTATCAAAATATGATTTTGATAGTTATACCCGGATGAATATGATCAATTGGCCGCAAATGTGTCCTTGAGAAGAAGATCAGTGTGGTTGGAATACAGTAAGCAATATGGATTGGAATAACATCGTAAATTCCAAATTTTGTAATTAACGTAACAAATTCTTCATTCAAGGTTCTTAAGTTAGTTTAGATTTTACTTGAAAAATTATTACCAGTAAAATTTTGAGTTTTGGGACAGTTGCAATGAAACAAAATTCTAAATAACGATTAGAATAGATTGTTTGCACATATGAACCATAGTAGCTCGAAGTCAGTGGGATTGATACTAAGTTTATGGCTTTCAAATATGATCCGAGAACTAATACAAAAGTACCATTCAATGAGCATCATAATTAAGCTATTTTGACAAAAAAATAAAATAGTTTGATTTTCAATCAAAATGCTGATGTAACATGTGTCAGTAAGAAAGAACTATAAATGGTACTAAAATATTTCTAAAACTATAAGTAAACGACAAACTTATGATTGTTAATGATGTACCCATGTTAAAATAATTTAGTTTATTTAAAACTCAACATTAGAATTGAAAATGGCATCTTTTATAATCTGTATAAAAGGTGTTGGAATTGTCCCAACAATACAACCAAGCACCATATTAAAATGTTTAACATTGAGCGTACAAGATAGATTCCTTATGCATTAGCAATATGAATTATTGTATATGTCATGTTGTCTGCTATATCACTAATCATTTATGTAAGTGGTACACTGAGTGAGTATCAATAATTAAAATCATTAAACGGTAGTTAAGAGTATTCTCAATTATTTACAAAATGCCACAGAATTGTTTACAGAAGCAAAAAAATCCTTGTAAAGGAGTATTCAGACTCGAAATTCATATGTGATATCAAGTATAGTATGTCAACCTTAAATTCATGTTCATCTTAAGTTGAGAACTTTAAGTTGGAAATGTCCTAGATAAGAGATTGTGGAAAATTTGACCAATAGGCTATGTACATCGCCTTGAATAAGCGCAATAATAATAGCAATGTATATATACAAATGCACAAATTTACAGCTGATCTGAGGGTGATTCTAAATGTTAAGAGTCACGTAGCATTGTAATATGATAATAATGCTGGAAGTTCACGAAAGTCAAGAAACATAATCCAAAAAATTCCACAAGATAAAAGGCTATGGATAGAAGTCTGAGAAAGTTGATTAGTAGAGAAGATAATTAAAACAATGTAGCATATTCATTCACTAAAAGACTAGCTTAATAACTTTGAGAACTTATCGAAGGAATGGGATTGAGATTCGATAACTAAGCCGAGGTGCAAGTGGAAGATTGATGGTATTAGGGGTATGCCCAAGAGAAAATTATGTAATTATTACATATATCCGACTCTATGACCAATCTTTTTCTTCAAAAATATGTTTGATTTCTATTACATACCTTGTTATATAGTATTATAATTGATTAAGTAATTAATTTAAAGTATATAAATAAGAAAATCCTTAAATGAAATGTCATGTGATTGTAGTTGCAAATAGTTGCGATCGTGAGTAATTAAGCACAATATAAAATAACATTTTATTTTAAATTTTCCTGGTCGAGATGTTTTGAGAAAGGATATCGATACATCCATTAATACCAAAGTACATAGCACTCTCCAATATTTTGGCAATTTCCTACTCATGGAGGTTGGGGCCATCAAGGCTATAAAATATTGATAGATATTGGATATCTATGAAATAACTTATTCGAGAGTTTCCTATTGTTTAATAATAACTAAGACCAAATAGAAATTCTCAAAATGATGATATTGCATAGTTCTCTTGTAACACCTCCACCTCTATACCCATACTATCCATTAGTATTACAGAGTAACACCGTCGGATAATATGGAGAATAAGGTGATACGAGGGTACATACTTGAATATTCCATTGGGCTAACATTGGCACATACTTAAACATCGAATAAATAACTCACCTATACGTACACAGTATCATAACAAAGCAATAAACAAGTGTGCCTCTAGGATAGAACAATACAGTAGAAACGATATAATAGAGAAGACGGAGTCAATAGCATAGCGACGCGATATAATATAACATATACAAGGTATGATATATATCACAATGTCAAATACATACATGAGACTATAAATATGAAATAATATACTACAACATGTGCTATAACGTTGAATAACTAGCCTCTTCTATGCCCAAAACAATACAAGCTGGCCATGCTTCCCTTATACCCGAAAGTCTCGGGCTACTCGAGTATTATTAAATAACACACGGGTCACACTATATCTAAGTCCAAGGTGTCAAAAGATAGCTACAACTATATATCCCAATGTGGCGTGTTGAAAACTATATATATATGTGTGTGTGCGCACGTGCATGTGTGTGTATAGCATCATACCATATAGCATGCACATCTCATCACTCAATCATTTAATAACCAAATAACATGCCACGAAATATTATATCAAAATAGGTGAAATATCAAAACATCCAACTATCATCAGTACACAAAACCATCAAGTATTATATAAGCAAGCTCATAGCTATGCCCAAGATTATCTCTCAGATAGTAGTAAATTAGACATACCCAAGCTCTTCTTACTTAATATGTAAATATAATGTATAATAACCACCCAAATAAAACATACGTGAAACATACATATGGCATACCCTCGATAGCCAAGGTCATATCTCAGAAAACCATATAAAAATAGGTATAGGGTCCAACTCCATGCTCTCAGCATCTCTAGCTATCCTCAATAGCCATATATCAATATGTATGGGGTTACACAACCGAATAGGTTCTCAATCTCATAAATAATCCAAGAGATTGATAACCACATAATAATCATCATACGGACGTTCAACCTCATATAATACGACTTGGCTCTTGGCCATTGATATAAAGTCCCTTAGACTACTACTAATTCGCTCAACTCTTAGTATCGTGAATGGTCATCTAGACTCTTAGTCCTATGTGCTCTCAGCATTATAAATATCTATTTCAACATCGGTCTTGTTAAATGATGAGATCGGCTCTTAGTCATAAACTTGGCTCTCAGCTAATAACACAATTCTCTCATATAGATGAATAAGTAGGCGTCTATAGCATCTCATACTATCTCATTAATAATAACCAGATGGGGGACTGACAACCCTCAACTTGCTCCAAGAGCCTTCCTTATACATTCTCAGCGTTGCTCCTATAGTTTTAGTTACATCGAAGACCATGTGACACAATATCCATCAAATGTAAGACTATGCTATGAATTGGTCATGACCCTACAAGTGCCCCTAATGATAGCAGGCTGCTGGTCTAAGTGACACGGGCGCAGTGGCCCTCAACCATGGCACTCAGCCATATACATCAATAGATGTGCCATAAATTCAGGGAGAAATCCCGCAATCAGGCCACTAGGATGGATATTAGCCTGTTTGGTTTATCCCCGATATATAATAGGAGTAAGCACAATGAATAGACACTTAGTTCTCAGCCTGCTCACTCTCAGCGAGCATTACCTTAAGTATAATACCATATATACTCGACCCTGTTAGTGTGACATCTAATTACAATGAATAATCTAATAAATATCACAATAGCATCCCATACCACTATGTGATACTTGAACGTTTACTCACTGCTCATGAACTACACTCAATCTTCAAAATATTCTATATAAAAAATTCAAAGAATAACCATAGAAATATTACCAAATGCCTCATTCCAAGTGGTATTATAACTTTGTTTATTGTGATTTCTCATCACACGGAGCGAATATCACAAAATTAAATAGAAGGATGTCATCACCATATGAAATCACATCAACATCAACTAACCAAAATAGATACGGTGAATCACTCATATAATCTCATTCAGTATATAAGAAAAGAGAAATTGGGAAATATAAAAATTAAATACATAAAAATCCCAATTGATTCGGAAATGAAATAATAATAAACTTCAACAAAATCTTCTTTTAATCATTTAAAAAGAAGTTCAAGTATACATTTAAAACATCCAAATCCCTTAACGAATCAAATATAATTTATAGAAACTACTATATAATTTTGGTATAGTTAAATTCTAGTTCAAAATAATTTATAAATTCGAAAATCACTTTATACATCAAAATAATTATAGAAACAATTTCATAATTTTATATAACTAAAAAATACTATATTTTTATAAATCTCTAAAATAGTTCTTTTTATTTCAAACCATAATTTATAATTCAAACCTTCCCTATATATTCAAAACTCAAATAGCTCATATTGAAAATCATCTAATATTTCTTTAATTTTATTTAATAATCTTCTATAATTAAATACTATTTTAAGATAAATTTATAAGTTACATAATAAGTTATTTATTTCAAACAATATAATATAATTCATAATCTTCATTTTATACTTTAACTTTTATAAATAAAGTATTTTCCATTTTTCAAAACAACTTTTATATCCAAAATAATTTCCAAGAAATCATTTTATTTACCAACTAGTTTTATTTATTCATCCAAAATATACTTCGAATACATTTAAAAACACCGTAAATAATTTCTCGAAGCTTTCAAAAATATATAAAGAGAGGAAAATAAATCATTTGTTTAAAATAACCATGGAGGCAAATTCTCTAAAATCTACAGCAAATTATCTATATAATTTTACCGTGTGATCAAGTAGAATTTCGACCATCGATACACTGTACACACAACATAAATAAATTACACATATTAATATGCAAACGCACAACGTTTCCTTTGCATTTTGGATATCCAACAAACATAAAACTCCACTATCAAACACTATATAACATCCAATATCATAACAACCAATCAAATATCTCAATCAAACAATTTATCCAAGCAAACAATTCAATATTTTTAATCAATCAAATCTCAAACAATAATTCAACCAAGCAGTTTCATAAATAATCGGGTAATAATATGCACACAAGATGCAAGTGGAGATAAATATGGTCGTGAGTGAGAAAACTCAACGAACAACACTTGAAGTTTACCAATCGACAAAACCATCATGCCAGCCAAACCAGCCATGAAGCACCACTTGCCTCCTCAATCGCGTAACTAAAATCACAGGTTCACCTCGCGAACGCACCTCGTCCCCACTATGTTGTCGCTCAGTCACCTATTCATCCTTCGACATCACGACCAACTGAATTCCAACACCTTCATCATTTCTAGTACAAGTCGCACCAACCTTATCACCACTATCTCCTTCAGCCTTCCCTTATACTCTCTCGTTTCCTCTAGTCGTGCATCTTCAATTCTCCAAGTTGCATCACCTGCTGCCAGGTGCTATCATGTGTACACAAGATGACATACCTACCTTAACGTCGATTGCAAATCACCTCCCCTATGCATCCATTGTCGAGTTACCGAAAGATTTTACGAACATACACCCCTCCTTATGTATGTCGCGATTTCTAGATAGAGGAAATTAGAGCTAATAAAACAAGGTCGGGTTATTGAAGGAAAATAAGGGAGGCTTCTCCAAAAAGGAGAAAGGTGGGTATTGAAAAAGGCTTGGGCTGAAATTGATTTTTGGGTCTAGTTTTAATCAACTGACTCTTTTTTCTTTTAATGAGCTCCTTTAATTTATTTGTAATGAAATTCCAATTTATTTTAAATTGGTTTATACTTTTAATTTATATTCAAGTAAAAATAATTTATTCAATATATTATTTGAAAATTATTTTATTAATTTAATTCAATTTATTAAAATTAAATCTTTTACTAATTGACTTGAATAAGTAAAAATTTATTTTCAAAATATAATTATCACAAAAACTAAATTCAAAAACTTTTATTTTAACTAAATTTGTTTATTTATATGGCATAGAAAGTAGGGTTGTTACATCTCTTGACTTAAAAATACTTTTGAGCTTCAATATGGACAACCAACATTGATTATAGTCAAATCATGACATAGTGTCCATTGAATGACTATAGTTAGGTCTGAGTTGATACATTAGAGGTGAAATATTATTCAATAGATAATTCGTCTTCTCGGTTATATGAGGCTAGTATTAACAGAGTTATAGGTATGCCATATGAACAATTATGTAATTTGTTACGTATATCTAACTCAACGACCGATCTTGTTCAAAATAAAAGATGTTTTTCTCTCTATTATATACCTGTTATATAGTGACATAAATAAATTAAGCAACAAATTTAAAGTATATAGGTAGAAAATCCTTAAATGATATGCTATGTGATAGGAATTATGATATGTTATAATCATGAGATTTTATCACATTGGAAATAACATATTGTTTTAAATATTCCTAATCAAGTGTTTTAAGAAAGGATATTGATTCGTCAGTTGAGACTAGAGTAAATAATGCTCTCCATATGTTGGACAGTGTAATCCTTGTAGCTACTGGGACCACCAAGGGGTTACGTACTAATAATTATTGGATAACCATGGAATGACACTGTCACGACCCAAAATTTTATCGTTTTGATTGTTGAACATTTAATTAATTTTAAATATTTAAATAATCGATTTTAGAAGCTTAATAATTTCTTTGAACTAATAAATAATATTTGTGAGCTTTTTATAGAAAATTATTTACAATAATATATAGTTTGGATATATATCATTAGTGAGACCGAAAATTGTTTTATCGATAAATAGTCTCGAAAAGCATGAAATTATTATTTGGGGCACTGTCACGGATTTTGGCAAAACTAGTGGCATTAGAACCAAAAAATAAGATGATGTATACTGACGAGTGCCGTGGTGATTGGACGTGCTGTGTGATCGTGCAAGATCGAAACGCGCAACGATTAAAATTGAGAATATAAATATACTAGTTATAAAATATTATAAATAACCTTTACTCCTCTCTTCTTAGTCACTTTTCCCTCCCTCTTTTCTTTTTCATTTTTACAGTGAACTAAACGTACCCGCCACCTGTAACATTCCTGTTTTTAAAATCAATTCAAATTGGTAATTAATTTAATTTTTGAAATTAAATTGTGAATTAATTTGGTATTTTCCAAATTTAAATAGATATTTGTTTATTTATTAATATAAATGAATATAAATGTGATTTTTTTAATAGAATTTCCAACTAGAAATTCAGAAATAAATATTTTAAATAATATATTAATTATGAATTTAATTATGAATTTATTTGAAAGTTGTGGGAATAAAAATATATAAGTTTTTAAAATAAAGAATTTTATTTGGAAATCTATATATTTTAAAAATAGATCATAATTGGAATTTGATTTCGAAACTCAAATACATATATATTGAAAATAAATATTTGGAGAATATTTATAGATTAGGAATGAATAAAATATATATTTATAAAAGATATATGTTGTTATTTATTTATATTTATAAATTTATTTTAAATTGAATCTTAGAATTGAAATTCAAAATTAAAAATCTTATAAATATATTGGATTTGAAAACATTATATTTTCAATTAATAAAGATTTGTTTTCCAAGTTACATTAAATAGACATTTTGAGTTGGAAGTTATATTTTGAAATTAAATACAAGAATTTTTGAATTGCTATTTAAAAGTCATAAGAGTATAAAATATAGATAATACAAAATGCATAAGTATAAAACATATGTTAATATAAAAAAGAATGTTTTGTAAATATATAAAAGTGTAAGTAAGAAAAACATAAAACATAATTTGTAAATAAATTTAAGTTAAGTGTTTAAAACAAATTCTATAAACTAATTAAAGATAAAGGGTTTAAACATAAATGTTTACATTTTTAACATTTGTAGAATGATAATGCAAGTAAATAACAAGTGTAGAAGGATTAATAACATGAATTAACAACTGTAGTTACTTTGATATGCAAGAATAACAAGTGGCAAAAATGTTTCTTTTGAAATGATCAAAATGTTTTAAACCAGGCTGCTCATTTTTTTTAAAGATTTTCTCAGTTTTAAAATTTTCTCAAACGTGAAACTTCTAAACTGAAAAAGAAAAAATGAAAATCTAAATCAGGTTCAAAATTGCAAACCAAAATCGTATCAAACATCAAAGCCAGAGATCAAAAGATGATCAAAACCTGATCAATGCAAACAGATCAAAAAATAAGTAAAATCAAAGCCTGATCAAGAAATCTTCAACCTGAACCAGTAAATGGAATTTAAAGATCAACTTGGATCAAATCAAAGCACAAAATGAATTTAGCCTGGAAAAACAAGAACAAAATCTGAGTCAAAAATCTTCAACCTGGAACAAGGGTCAAGATCAAGCAAGATTTTAGATTAAAAACAGAACCAAGCTTCAGATTAAAAGAAATTAATTTCCAGATGCTTCAAAAACCTGTCTCTGCTTTCTGGAAAAAAAGGTGAGCAAACCAACCTTAAAACTGCCATGATATCTTGATGCTATATATTTAAAGTTGTTGTTTGTATGAATGTTAGTATGCCTGCATGTCTGATGTATATACATACATCTATTTGTTGTATGCATGTTTATTACAGGTATTTATACCTCTGTTTAAAACATTTACTAGCTAAGAGTAGTACAAATAAACTTATATCTTCCCAAATATACATTTCTAGGTGATGATTTCTAAATGAAAAAGTATTTAAACATTGTAATGTCAACTTTAAAAAGATATTATCAAGTATACCTTTTAAGCAGTTATTTTTAAATGGAAAATTACAGTATAATCATTTAAAAACAAGAAAATCAAGTAGCAAGGTTTCAATATTGAATTATATAAATGGATTTATAGTAAAGAATGATGATTTTTAAGGTTAAAATTATGATTTTTAAATTTGGGGTCATCGAGAAACCTGGAGTTGATCAGACGTTGGTTTTTTGTAAAATGCCGTCGATCGGCGAAATTGTGGTCAACAAAATCAAGCTTGGAGGAGGATCGTATATCCTAGATTACAAGAAAAATGGAGTTTTATATATTTGATAATCATTGATGATGATATGATGGAAGGTAGGGTTTTAGGGGTAGTTTTATTCGCCTGGGTTTTGATGATTACTGCATCACCGTCATATCATCGAGGAAGACCGGTCCGGGGGATATTGAGGCTGGAAGACAGGGCGAAGCTTTGATGAAGTTCTGGTGGTCTCTGGTGATTTTGGTTGATTGAATGAAGTGGTTTTGGGGGACTGGGTGTTCCCAGTGGATGTAAGGTTGCTTGAAAATTCGATTTCGGGTTTGATTCGTGAAACTGGGTGGTTGGAGTGTTGAGAGAGGTGATTGTCGATGAGTCAGCGATGGGATTGATGATCAGAGTCGCCGGGACCGTTTGTGCATGTGCACGGTGTTGATTTGGTTTCAATTACATTGAGTTTGAGGAAGATGATGAAGATGGTACTCGAAGTTGTATACAGGAAAGTGAGGTTATGGCTCGAATACTGGCTTATGTATTTTTTTTATGGTACCGGGTAATAAGACTTAAACAAAAATTTTAATTTTAAAACCGAATTTTTGGGAGGCACTCGGGTAGTTTGGGTGAAAACTTGAAGTAATTAGGGTTTTATCTCGGGATGCTTTCGGGGGAGTCTCGGGTTTTATGATTTCTGGTTTAAAAACTTTAACAATTTAAGTTAAATTTATTTCTACATTTATTATTTTAAAAATGATGATTATTTGTTAAGTAGGAATGGCAGTTAAAGGTTTTGAAATAAAATATTTTAAAATTAGTTAAGTTTAAAATGTTTTAAACTTATATTTTAAAGGAGTTTATTTCAAATAAAACTTAACAATGTAATTAAGGAGTTAATCAAATGTTTTCTTAATTGTTAACTTAAAAGTTAAGTTAATTTATATTGTTAATTATAATTAACTAATTAAGGATTTTAATTGCTAAAAAATGATTTATTTAAAGAATAATTAATTATTAGTTAAAAGGTTAATTAATTTATAATTAAGGATTAATTAATTAAGGTAATTAATTAAGGATTTGTTAATTAATTAATTAATTAGAGGATAATTAAATAAGTTAAGGTTAATTATTTAGATAATTAAAGGATGATTTATTTATAAATCAAGGTTGATTAATTGATGATTAAAGGTTAATTAATTAATGAAGGTGATTAAGGAATGATAATTAATTAAGGAGTAATTAATTAATTTAATTAATTAAGGATAATTAATTAAATGGTAATTAATTAAAGGTTCATTAAGTAATTAAGAGTAAATAATTAGGGGTAATTAATTAAAGGTTCATTAATTAATTAAGAGTAAATAATTAGGGGTTGATTATTTAATGATTAGAGATTGGTTAATTTATTAATTAAAGTTGATTTATTTATAATTAAGGGTTAATTAATTTATTATTAATGATTAAAGGTTAATTAATTGAAATAATTTGCAATTAATTAATGTCAATTAACTAGGATTAATAATTAATTCGATTTAAATTAATCAGATGATTAGTTAATCTTACTTATGGGTATTTGTATTCTATTGAATGTTGAATTGTTTGTTATCCCTGATTGGTGCTGCTTTGTGATATGAACTGAATTGGTTTGAGATGTGATGAATGTAATTTATCTATGAGAAATGTAATTTATTTATCAGTGATAAATTTATATTATATATCTATAAATCTATGAATAAAGTTAAGCGTTATAGATTACACCGCTTATCGATATTGATATGATTGAATCTGTGATTGATTGATATTGTTGCATTATTGTGTAAAACCCATGGACTACACCTTACACACACAAATATGGATTGCACGAGGAAATTTGTTAAGTCACAGATTTTTGAAATAGTTCTAAAGTTGAATTTTGAATCCAAATGATTTTAGAAATGGAATCGGATTAAATATGAAAAGCTTTTGAAAAGAAGTTTTGAAGTTTTGAAGATAAAAGTTATTCTGAATAACTTGATAAAGTTTGAAATTCGAACAATTTGATTTGAATTTAAATTCAAGGTTTGAAATTGAATTCTATGTTGAGAATTCTGGTTTAAAAAGGTTATACAAGTTATAGATGTGTTTATATGGGTTTTAAACTATTTTAAAAGTATTGTTTTAGGAATTTGAATTTAACCCTAGTTTTATACTTGAAGGGCTTTAACTTGTGCAAATGTAATCGGATTTTTCCGAAATGAGAATTATTTGTTTTCAAACAATAATAGCTTTCATATAAAGATAGGACTTTCAATCTGTATTGAAAGATTTCAAACAAAATTAAAATAGTTTTAAAGCTATGAATGAATCTTTGTGAAAGATTGTTGAACTTTGTGAAAGAAGTGTAACATTGTGGACGAGACTGCATCAGGACCTCACACCCAGAAAATGGTCAAAACAGAAAAGATGCTGCAAGATTGCAGGGTTCGCACCCTTAGGGTATGTCCATTCCTTCTGGAAAAGGGTGGTATCATGGAATGGATCCCAGATATTTAACCTATGTGGTTACTGCAAATACATTGCTTTGTGGTTGTTGGTGTTGAGGGCCCTCGGATAAAGGTCGCAAACGACCAAGGATGGCATATCTTTAGGTGTTACTCCTGGGAAGGGGTAAACCGGTCTTGTGTTGGCAGAGAGCCAGGTAGGTTCTCGGGGCGTCCCTGCACAGGCGTTCCCATATGGCAATAAGAAGTTCTTTAGCCCGACCATTTGTTGGAAATCCAATCTCCAATACGCGCCTTGTACGGTTTTAGTTGTATAACCTGCCATTTACTTATGGTGGTCGCCACTCTTTAGATGGTAGCTATAGTAAGCATGCAATAATGGTTGTATGATGGCTAAGATTAATATTATACTTGCGAAAGATTTTCTGCACTATGCACTAATAGCAATATCAAATGATTTTCCCGTATCAAGCATTTTTGACTATCGTAAGGAGAAATCTCCTCCAATTCTGCGTTTGCACGGTATGTGCGGCGGGAGGCCTTATGGTAGTTCCATTTTCCAAAAAGCATTGCAGATTTCAATTTTAAATTTTTTTGTTGTTTGTTTAAAGATAATCTGTTTTTTTTGCTCATTCCAGTGCCATGACTGACCTGGAGTTTGTTGTTCCCTATCTAAACTCTACGTCCCCATAATTTTCCACACGGGCAGTCTAGAGTTGGATTTTTCAGATAGCCCAATAATAGGTGTAGATTCGATAGCATCCAATCTTTGGATATTTGTAATCGCATTTGGATCGAGTTGCTTCACTTCGGTGTTGATTGTGGTTCGAGCTTTTGGATCAAGCTATCTTTGGTGTTGGATTCCTTTGGAGATGCATTCTATTGGAGTTATCTTTCCACTGTCGATGGTCGCAAAGTCTAGACCATCTAGTTGTGTATCTTCTCTGATTTGTTGTATCATATCTCTGATATATGTTGGGTGGTTGTATCATTGTGTATATCATTGGATATTGTATTCATTGGAGTTATATGATATACTCTTTTCTTCCGCTGTGTTGTTATACTTAATGTGTTATAAGCTCCGACGAACTAGATTCGACGTCTGAATCTACGGCATTCGAGTACAAGTGAAGTACGGGTGCCGATTTTCGAAGGTCGAGTCAGGGTTGTTATAATTGGTATCAGAGCTGAGGGTTGAACTTTAGCTCAGGAGTATAACACATTAGGTTACTCATTAGAGATAGAGTGAAGTACACCCTAGAATGAGTATATCCCTAAGATATCCATCCGTATGCCTCAGTAAATTCTCTTACTATCCACTGATAGTGAGTATGAGTGCAAGAAGAGGATGAGATAGGGCACAGGGGAATACGACTACAAATGGTCAATACCCTGAAATAACAACAAGGAAAGAGTTCTTCTCAATCTCCTTTGATCGGTTTCAATTCTTTGATTGCTTCGTGGCGGCTACAAGAAGAAGCTTCGGGTATTGTGGCCTCACAAATCATGTAGATAAGTTCCTATCTCGTATTCTCGTTATCAGCTTTTCATTTTTAACTTTAACGAAATTGAAATTTTATTGTAATAAATTGGTTAATAGAATATGAAGCTGAATTTGAATTGTACCGATAAAACGATATCAGTTAAAACCCAAATTTGAAATTTTATTACCGTTTCTTGTGTGGATCAAGGTCCAAAGAGGGACAAGTTGGTATAATATCAAATGAGTTTGTTGTCATATTTATTATGATATTCTGATTTGAAAAGCCAAATGCAGAATAGATTTTCAGTTTAATCTGGAAAGATATTTCTCTATCTTTCATCTATCTTTGTTGTTTCCCTGGCAAATTTCAAGGACGAAATTTTCTTAAGGGGGGAATCTGTAACATTCCTATTTTTAAAATCAACTTAAATTGGTAATTAATTTAATTTTTGAAATTAAATTGTGAATTAATTTGGTATTTTTCAAATTTAAATAGATATTTGTTTGTTTATTAATATAAATGAATATAGATGTGATTTTTTTAATTGAGTTTCTAATTGGAAATTCAGAAATAAATATTTTGAATAATATATTAATTATAAATTTAATTGTGAATTAATTTGAAAGTTGTGGGAATAAAAATATACATACAAGTTTTTAAAATAAAGAATTTGATTTGGATATCTATATATTTTATAAATAGAACATAATTTGGAATTTGATTTGGAAATTCAAATACATATATGTTGAAAATAAATATTTGGAGAATGTTTACATATTAGGAAGGAACAAAATATATATTTATAAAAGATATGTTTTGTTATTTATTTATATTTATAAATTTATTTTAAATTGAATCATGGAATTGAAATTCAAAATTAAAAATCTTATAAATATATTGGGTTGAAAACATTATATTTTCAATTAATAAAGATTTGTTTTCCAAATTACATTAAATAGACATTTTGAGTTGGAAGTTATATTCTGAAATTAAATACAAAAAATTTTGAATTGCTATTTAAAAGATATAAAAGTATAAAATATAAATAATAGAAAATGCATAAGTATAAAACATATGTTAATATAAAAAAAGAATGTTTTATAAATACATAAAAGTATAAATAAGAAAAACATAAAACATAATTTATAAATAAATTTAAGTTAAGGATTTAAAAACAAATTCTATAAACTAATTAATGATAAAGGGATTAAACATAAATGTTTACATTTTAACATTTGTAGAATGATAATGCAAGTAAATAACAAGTGTAGAAGGATTAATAACATGAATTAACAAGTGTAGTTACTTTGATATGCAAGAATAACAAGTGGCAAAAATGTTTCTTTTGAAATGATCAAAATGTTTTAAACCAAGCTACTCATTTTTTTCAAAATGTTTTCTTATTTTTAAAAATTTCTCAAACCTGAAACTTCAAAACAGAAAAAGAAAAAAATGAAAATTTAATCACTTTCAAAATTGAAAACCAAAATCATCTCGAACATCAAAACCAGAGATCAAAAGATGATCAGAACCCGATCAATGCCACCAAATCAAAACATAAGTAAAATCAAAGCCTGATCAAGAAATCTTCAACCTGAGCCAGTAAATGGAATTTAAAGATCAACTCAGATCAAAGCAAAGCACAAAATGAATTCAGCCTGGAAAAACAAGAACAAAGTTGAGTCAAAAATCTTCAATCTGGAACAAGGGTCAAGATCAAGCAAGATTTCAGATTAAAAACAAAACCAAGCTTCAGATTAAAAGAAATTAATTTCCACATGCTTCAAAAACATGTCTTTGCTTTCTGAAAAAAAAAGTGAGCAAACCAACCTTAAAATTGCCATGATATCTTGATGCTATATATTTAAAGTTGTTGTTTGTATGAATGTTAGTATGCCTGCATGTCTGATGTGTGTGTATATATATACACATATATTTGTTGTATGCATGTTTAATACAGGTATCTATACCTCTGTTTAAAACATTCACAGGCTAAGAGCAGTACAAATAAACCTATATTGTGACAACCCGGAAATTTTAACGAATTGAATTGGAATAATTAATTGTTTTTAAAATAGTTAAAAGTTAATTTTAACTTGAATTGCAGGTAACAATATTTACTGGATAATTAAATCATTGAATTATATAGTTTAAATATTGAATTTAATAACAGGAAATTGGGAAAATTGTTGAATCTGAAATTCTAAGCCCGTTTAAAATAATTTGAAGGCTTATAAAATTTATAATGATGATACTGGAAATAATAGAATGGTTGAAATTTAATGTAAAGGTAATTTGTTCAATTTTAATAATATATCGTTTAAATTGAATTTAAAAATAGCCTTCCGAGGCACAGTCTCGGAATTAGACGAAACCAGTTCCATTGGATCCGTAATAGTTAGTTATTGTCGGATTTCAAATTTCATAGCAATCGGACTTGTCGATTGACCCTGACAGCTCAAAACACTAAGATTTATTTTAATAGATTTAATTTAATATCGATCGTTTAATTCCATAACTCACACATATGATTGAATTAGCTTCCGAAACATGTTCCATTGTGTTCGGAATGTGGGTAAAACCTTATAAACGTCTGGCAGCATGTTTGATTCGGGTTTGGGATTTCGCGCTATACGACGTGATATTTTCAATATTTAATTATATATGGTCAGGCGTACCCAAGAAGCCATTCCCCTCTTTATTTATTTCGTCTTCGTCCCCTCATACTTGGAGACCGATATCGACCTCATCTTAAAATCAAATCGCTCAAGATAAAGAAAAAAAATGGACGCACCCTCTCCCCAATTCAAATCGAACGAATTTCGAGACAACCTCTTCGTTCTTCACGAACTCGAGCACGGCAAAGCTCAAAAGGCGGCGGCGACAAAGGGCTTGAGTTTGAGCATCAGTGGGGTCGAGGGCGATCAATTGAAAGCCGAGCGGAAGCGTCGCGAGCATGGTAGAGCACAGCGATGAACGAAGAGACGAGTCGCTGATGTTTATCTGGGAGGCTCGCGGTTGTGGGATGTCGCGGCTATCGGCAATGACTTGGTCGAGTGCTGTGGGGTTCGCGATCTGGGTGGGTGTATTCGCATGGAGCATCTCACGGGGTTCTGGGATGTTTGTTGAGCTGCAGGTATTAGTTTCATTTTTTATTAAATACCACATTAGCAGTAAAGTATAACTTATTTCTGTTTTTAATCCGATAAATATATATACAATTACACTTACTGTTTCAATTGAAAAATAAATATTAAGATGGTTAACATATTTAATTTCTTATTTATTAGTTACTAAAGAATTGTAAAAGAAAATTAGTTTAACTAAATTATTAGTTGTGTTATTTATTTAATGGTGATTTAATTTTGTTAATAAAACTCATTTATTTGTTTTGTTACCAAAGGATATTTTATAAAAAGAAAGGTGATTTAAATAAATAATTAGCTAAGTAAATAATCAAAGAGAAGATATTGTTCAATAAGTTCAAATTATTAATAAATTATAAAATGTGTATACAAGGTCGAAACCCTGAAGCCAAGCCAAGAATGGATCGGATTTGCAAACAGCAAAACAAAGGTGAGTAAATCTCACTCGTCTGGTATTATTTAAATTTAAATAGTTAAATTTAATAATTGGTTGAATGATTGAATTGAATTGATGTGCATTGTGAATTAATGATCTGTTGACTTTGGTTTTGGTTGGTTCTCGAGTAAATTGTTGATTAACTCGAAGTATCGGGGTTTTAAATTGTTTTAAACTTAAGTTATAAATAAGAAAATGTTTTCATTATTAATAAGGGTTTAATGATTTGTGATTCAACAATTTAGAAGGGTAAATAAAACGGGTAATTAATTAATTAAATTAATTTAAGATTTGGGTTAATTAATTTAGTAATTAAGGGTTTGATTTAATTAAGTATGGACTAAATTAATTACTTAAGTTTGATTAATTTGGAATAATCAATTGATGGTTTGAAGGGCAGTCACTTAATGTAATTAATAAAATATAATTACTTTGTGAAATTAATCAAGAGATTAATTAAGATAATTAATTAAGAAGTAATTAATTTATTAATGAAATAAATAAGAGAATAATTAACTACAGATTGAGATTAATCGAGAATGATTAATACTGGGGTTGAATTGATTAGAACAAATAAAACATAATCGGGAATCATTAATTTGTGTAATCAACGATGTAATTAAAGATTGATTAATTAAGATGAATTAATCATAAGTGACGCCTGAGAAATTAATTAATATGAGTAATTAAGAATTAGTGTAATTGATTATAATTCATTAATTTGTGAAGCAATTAAAAATTACTCATTGATTTGGTCAAGAATAATTAATATCATGAAATTAAATAAAGATAATTACTTAAATGCGATTGAAGTAATTAATCTAGGGTGATTAATTAAGATGAAAAATGAAGGGATGACAAATAAATTGAATTGAAATTAATTAATATTGAAGAAAGGAATCTAAGAGAATGTGGTTAGAAATTCACTTAGAATCAATTGAACTAATTTATATGTGATTAAGCACTGCTTATGGATGACTAAATGGTATTGGATGATTGAATGAGTTGATACCTCTAATATGAAATGTTGTACATTTCGTATGGATAAATTAGAATAAGATGATGTGAGACTCGAAGAGGCCGAAATACCCGAAAACCACTTCGAATATTTTTATGGATTGATATGTGAAATCTATATGCTGGAGTGAAGTGATTTAAAGGAATTGGACTATTTAAATTTAAGCTTTGGTACTTAGGAAATGGATGTGTGAAGTTAGTTATGTCTAAAACATATTGTGAACTTGTAAATTTGGTTTGAGTTACACCGGGTTTTATATAAGTTGATTGCTTTGGTATTCCATGTTAGTTGGGTTTACTCACGCTGGTTTCCAGCCTGACCCGGGTGTTACTTTGGTGTAATGCTCGGGTCAGACCGAGTATTACAGATTTTCAGGTAGGTACGTTCTGGAGCTCAGGAGGCGAGCTGGATGGCAAGAGCGTATAGAGAATTCCGCTGTATTTATATTATTGTTAATCTTAGACATGATAATTGTAAATATTCAGTGACTGTATATAATGTGAAACTTTGATGTATTAAATTGTAATCGACATATATAATATTCTTTTGTCAACTGTTATTATTTATTATTATATTTTATCCGCTGCGAATGTGAGATGTTTGGTGTTTCTGTTCTTCTTCTTCTATCTCTTTCTTCCTTTTCATAACTATCTGGAATTTTCGGGTTCGAAAATTTCGGGTCGTTACATATATCTTCCCGAATATACATTTCTACGTGATGATTTCCAAATGAAAAAGTATTTAAACAATGTAATGTCAACTTTAAAAAAATAATATCAAGTATATTTTTCGAGCAATTATATTTAAAAGGAAAATTACGGTATAGTCATTTAAAAACAAGAAAATCAAGTAGCAAGATTTCATGATTGAATTATATAAATGTATTTATAGTAAAAAATGATGATTTTTAAGGTTAAAATTATGATTTTAAAATTTTGGGTCATCGTGAAATCTGGAGTTGATCAGACGTTGGTTTTTTTGTAAATGGCCATCGATCGGCGAAATTATGGTCAACGAAATCAAGCTTGGAGGAGGAACGTGTGTCGTAGGTCACAAGAAAAATGGAGTTTTGTTTCTCTGATCATCATTGATGATGATAAGATGGTAAGTAGTGTTTTAGGGGCAGTTTTGTTCGCCTGGGTTTTGATGATTACTGCATTGTCGTCATAGCATCGAGGAATACTGGTCCGGGAGGACTGAGGCTGGAAGACAGGGTGAAGCTTTGACGAAGTTCCGGTGGTCTCTGGTGATCTTGGTTGGCTGAACGAAGTGGTTTTGGGGGACTGGGTGTTCCACATGGATATGAGGTAGCTAGAAATTCGATTTTGGGTTTGATTCGTGAAACTAGGTGGCTGGAGTGTTGAGAAAGGTGATTGTCATTCTCATTTGATGAGCTTGAGGCTAAGCGTTACCTTTTTAGAACATATCCCTTAGAATGCCCATCGTCCACCTGACGATGTTTCGCAAGCATTCATCCATACAAGTCCTTCCCGGGTTCGAAAGGAACCGAAGGCACTATTCCTACTACATCCATTTTGGAAATATCCTCAGGATTAGTAGCGATAGCCCTTGCACTTCACTACTCCATCTTCGAATCCAAATTCATTTCCACAAAGCGTACAAACCGGATCGAAGTGGTTTTCGAGAAATAAATCTCGATCCCGGTCTCTTCGAAATGATTAACGTATTCAGTATTGATAGTCGGTGATTTAACTATCAATTAATATTCACAAACAACCATCCAACAAATAAATAATTTCCCAAATTATTTATTTATCTCAAAATAGCTTTGCAAGATATACTTTTACTTTTCAAATCCCTTTTTGAAAACAGTCTTCAAACTATCTTCCTTTCTCAGAATAAATTCCAAGTATTTTCTATTTCAACTGGAATCACCAAGCACAAGAGTTTAGATTTTTAAAATAATTTCAAACCACTTTATTGTAAAATATGTTTAACATTTAATTTAGAAAATTTTACTTTAGTACTTAATTTAAAATAATACTTTAGAAATAATTAAAATAAGGGTACTTTATAAATATAACTAGATTTTCTTCTTTAAACAAAATACCAAATCATCCTTTAAATAATTAGTACGATAATAGATTGAATAGAACACTTACTTTGGAATTTACTTTAAACATTTAAGTTAAGACTACTTCAATAATTGGCTAAAAATACATACTATATGAATAGTTAAAATAAGGTTACTTTATAAAATATAAACTAGGTTCTCACTCTTTAAAACAAATCACTAAGTTACCATTTTAAATAATCACTACGATAATAGATTTGAAAATATTTACTTTAGAATTTATAAGATTAGAAATAATAAATTTTCTAAAACATGCTTTTTAAAACAACATTAAAGCTTTTACTTATATTTAGAAATTACTTTGAACGTACTTGGCTATCCAGAGAAATACACTCCTTTTCACAGACTTCTTTAAATTTTCAATTTGAAACACTTGAATCAATTTCCAAATTGATTTCCAATTTACTCCCTTTTACTTCAAAATCTATTAATTTCAGATTTTATTTCTTAATTATGATACAAAATATTTTTAACTGAGAATACCAATTTTTGATTTCTCAAATTACTTCTTAATCCTTTTAAATAAATTTAAACTTTGAATTTTAAAATAATTCTTTATTCCTCTAATTGATATACTTAAGTTTACAATTCATTTATTTCGGTTTATTCAAAATTCCTTTCATACTCGAAGTTATTTATTATCATTTTCATATTACTTCTATTTCCTTTCAATTCATTCTTAATTTATTCAATTTCCTATAATTATCTCGCTTATAAGTTTACTTCCTTTATTTTCTTCCCAACAATCCAATTTATATATATATTTGGTAATCCATTATACCCAAATATATTCAATCAAACCATAACATTCAATATTCTAATACAACTCATCATAGAATATCAATATTCACAGCAGAGAATATTAAATAATTTAAATAAATGTTGAGGGGTCCAGTTGGATCCCTCCATCCTGTTTTCCCTGCATTCACAGATGTTAGCACAACATAAATACAAATTCCAAATTATACCATACTATAGCACAGAAATCAATTTAACCATTCAAACAATTATTTAAATTTAATCATTTAAATTTAAATTTAAATTTAACTGAGTGAGATTGACTCACCTTTGATTCCTGTTTGCAACCCATTTCGAAACCAGCTTGTTTCGTCACAATTCTTCACAATTAACCTTGTATAAACATTTTATATTTTATTAGTATTTGAACTTATTGAACAATTTCTTCTCTTTGATAATTTTACTTAGCTGATTATTTATTTATATTACTTTTCCTTTAATAAAATATTCCTTTGGTAACTAAAACAAATAAATGAGTTTATTAACAAATTAATTACCATTAAATAAATAACTGAACTAATAATTTAATTAAACCAATTTTTCTTTTACAATTCTTTTTAGTAACTCAATAATCTAAATAAGTTTATTAATCGTCTAAATCACTAATATACGTTATTAAGTAAACTTGTAGGTTTTATTTCTTAACTGCATATAAATATTTTTTTTTTCTGTTATATATTTCATCCTATAATACATTCATTTAATTACCCTTTTTACAAATAGAATGTCAAAATACCTCACTGCCGAAAAATCAGAAAGCTCCATCCAACATCGTCAATCCTTTCCACAATGCACCAGAATCTCCCCATCACGAGCAGCTCGATATCCACAAATCGCGACCCAGTTTAGTCTCGAGACGGTTTTCATCGAACTCCGACCGAGTCCCTTGCGACACCCATTAAATCGCGCCACTTTCCACGCCGAAGCCAACCCTTGTGCCATCGCTCCGTGTTTTCTTCACTATATCAACTTTGACGTCGCCACTTCCAGGCATGCTTCGATCGAAAATGATCGCCAAACCCTACTTGATCGCGAGCTTCCCAAAGTCGTCCTTGAATCGATTTTGAAAAGCATAGTTCGATCAATTTATCAGAAATTGGAATGGAAAGAAAAGCCTCTTTTTTTTGAATTTTGTGAACTGCGTCGCCCATCTAAAAGGCGAAGCCGTGAATTAAGAGAAGAGGGGAAAAGAACGGAGTTTATTATTTTTGTTTGGTCATTTTCTCGAATGGAATAAAGGTTTGGCATCCTTCATTTTTTTTTCTGATCTCTGAGTTGAAAAAGAAGAACGAAAAAGGAACAGGCAATGTTGGAAGGAACGAGAAGTATGAGATTGAAATTAAAGGTAGCATGTTTGAATAGAAAGAAAATGGCGTATCTGAGAATGAGCAGCCATTTTTTTCCTTCAACAATGTATATGTATAATATTATTAAGATTTTAAATATCTCGCTTAAACGTACCAAACAAATTCGAACCCCTATAAAGGCATGCCGCTAGACGTTTATAACGTTCTACCCTTATTCCTAACGCAATAGAAAAGGTTTCGAGTCCTAATTCGATCGTATGGAGAAGTTAGCTTTTGGACCAGTTATTATATTGAATCTTCGATAAAAATTTCAACGCGTTTACTTATCGTATGCTCACACAACAACTCCAAACGCCACGAAAATTGAAATCCGATAATAACTCAATATTAGGGATCCAATGGAACTGGTTTCGTTGAAATCCAAGACTATGCTTCGGAAGGCTATTTTTAAATTCAATTTAAAACGATAAATTTTTAAAACTGAACAAACCAATGTTAAATTAAATTTTAAAACTAATATTATTCTCAGCACTATCAATGTAAATTTTATAAGCCTTCAAATTATATTTTAACAGGCTTAAAATTCTAGATTCAACAATTTACCCAACTTCAAATTATTTAATTTAATTATCAAATAAATTGTGATATTTGAATTCAAGTTAAAATTAACTTTTAAATATTTAAAATCAATTCCGATTTTAAATGCTAAAAATTTCCGGGTCGTCACATTCGTCCCCCCTTAAAAGAATTTCGACCCCAAAATTACTAGTTAGGAAGAATGGTCCAATACCCGTTTACTTCTTCCCCGAAACCAAACGGTTTCTAACAATTCAACATCTTACCAACTATCTTTTTATAAAAGACCCATTATCATTCTACTAACTTTCAGACTCTCTCATAATTTGCAAACAATCCTATTTGCCCAATCATCCAAGTTTTAATTTAAAACCAAATTTAAATTATCAAAATTTTCTCAAAAAATTTCTAACTCTCTAAATTTCCGAATTTTTTTGCCAGCGTCTCCTTTGCACGGCTAGCTCGGTACAACTACAAAATAGCTCTACGGCCTCCCAAATCCAAAAAGAAAATAAAACTCCAAGTAGCTCGATCCAAAAACCCAATCAAATTTCATAGAAATTTAAACACACATACCTTTTTGTCGAGCATTTCAAATTTATCTTTCTGAAATCAAAATCAATTCTCTTTTTCCTTTATAATACCTGCATATCCTGCTTAGCACTAATATCCAATCGCAATATTCAAAAAACATTTTATCAACTTCCTTCCAAATGTCAATATTTATTCATTCAAATATTAACTCAGAATATATTTGTAATATCCAGTTTCCAATTAAGAATGCACCATTCCTTACTTAAGTTTAGTATAAGCATTATATATGCTTCTTATATTTATTTCCACTTCACCACTTTAATTTATATCTACTTCTATTTAAATCGATTCTTTCATTTCCATATGAATTCAATTTATTTTCAACTCTAAATATTTGAATTTTATTTCTCATTTATAACTAATCCATGTCATTATTTTAATTAGTTTCATTTACTAATTTATTTTAGTTTCCAATTTAAAACCATTTTGTCGTTAACAAAAATTTTCAAAATTTTCAAAAATTTTCTAACTCCCAAAATTTTTGAAAATTTTTGGCAGAGTCTCCTTTGCACGGAGGAGCTTTTGCAATTTGACAAAAGATATAAATATATACATCGACCCACACGGTCGGAAAAACCAAAAACAGTTCATATTTCCTATTTTTTTTATTGCGTAGGCGTACCTTATTTAGCATTTTTAAGCAAGCAACTTATTTATTAAGCAATTAGCACAACCAAATCCAGCCACACAGCTTCAAAGTACCTGTACTTACTCAATTTAAACATGTAAGTCCCATATAAATGAAGTTTAACAACATTTCACTTATTTGCAATAGTTAAACACATGAATTCTAAAAGAAACGCACACCAAACACTTTCCGTAAGCAATTTATATAGTTTTCATACTAATTCAACTGTTTCAATTAATTTATAAACCATTTTCATTAAATTTGAATAGTTTCAATCAATTCGTATACAACTTCATCAATTTGAATGGTTTCAAACTCAATCGCTTACATTTAATTTAGTTTTTTAAGCAAAAAGTACTCATAATTAATTCAATTGCTCTTAAAATCAATTTATTTGAATCCTATCGATTCATAGAATTTTTAATCACCTTCATTTACATCAAATGACAATTTATTCTATGCAATTTGACGAGATCTATGTGAATAAATAAATATTTATGTTTTATAACCAATTTAAATTGATTTCAACTCAGTTTATACTTAATGCTATTCCATTTTTAAATTTATTCACAATCCATATATTCTCATTTTCATTGCATTCTAAATTTGAATACATTCACTTGCATTTCATTTTACTAACCAAACCATTTCATTCAAAACCATTAACAACTTAGGTTCATCTTTATTACCAATTAAATTTCCTTTTTATTTTAATTCATTCACGACCATTTATTTAGATCGACCCATTCCAAGCTTGCATATTACTAACCGTTCCCGAATTAATTCAAATCAAGCTTTAATTTAATGGTCTTCCATTTTTACTCGTAGTCGAGCTTCTAATTATTCTCAACTTAAGTTAATTTACTCAATTTACTACACTTTAAACTTAAATACACTTCCATTTGATTCTTATTTATTCCATCCATTTATTCATTCAATATAATTAGTTTATCCACTCAATCCATTCTGAATCTTCATTTCCTTAAATATTATATATAACTCACCGAATTCTATTTCAATTTAAATTTATTTTCACTTGATTTAAATCCAACCCAATATCATTAAACTTAGTTTAAGTTGAATTCAATTCAACTATCTTCCATTTGTTTAGTTTTAAGTTAATTTGCTTCAATTTATTCAAATTTTATTCTTAAGCTCATTTTCATTTTACAAGTAAATTTTCTTTTCTATTCAACTTAATTCTATTTCAATTAAATCTCGTTTTAAATCTGCAATTTCATTTGATTGGTTATTATAGAATTTAACTTTCCAGATTCAACTCATTCAATTTATTACAAGGCTATTTTCCAATTTATTTCCACATATTTGGATTTTATTCGCAATACAAATCATTACCATTTTAATCCAATTTCATTTTTCTTTATTCGACACATTCCCAACTATATTTAATCTGTTAACACTTCAAGTCAAATTTTTTTTATAATTCAAGTTCTGATTCCATCATTCTCTTTTGATTTACCATCCAATTTCATGAACTCACAGTTCAATTACATTTACTTCACCAACATTTTAAGCCGAATTTAATTTATAACTTGAGTTTTATTTCCAAACTTCATCATAAACTCACAATTCAGCTTCTATTTAACTACATTAGGTTTCCATTACATATTTCATTATCTAATTTATTATCTAAATAGTCTTTTCCCAAATTATAATCCAACATTCGATTTTTAATTTAAAATATCACTTCATAAAATTTTCTTAAGTTCAATTTATTTTATAATTCAAGTTTTGATTTTCATTCTTATTTTTCAATTCATAAAAAATATTTATTTTGGGTTTTTCTATCCCACTTTTTAATTTTATAAGTCACAGCTTATTATTTACACAATTCCATTCATTATAGGCTTGAATATATTCTTCTTTTATTTTTAACTCAGGCCCTATGCTTATTTATAACCCAAGCTTATTTTATCCCATGCATTTTTTATTTTTTTATATTATTCTGATTTATTTATTTCAATCCAATCCTTATCCAACTTATTTTCCATTTATCCAGGTAAGAATCTAATTCCATTCAATAACTCAATTGAATGTTTATTCCAATTCAATTTTATTTTAACTCAGATTTATTTAACTTAATTCGATTTCAACTTAATTCGAATACAACTGGATATTATTTTCAGTCTGATCCACTTAATTTCGATCCAGTTAAATTTTATTCCCCAATCCAAGATAATTTCATTTTTAACTTTTCACTTTAAATTTAAATTCCAACATTCAAAGCTTATATTCTTCCTGATTTAAAAACCATCTTAATTTATAAGTTTACAACCTATCTCCTCAGGAATTTAAAAACACCGGCTTTTGGTTTCAAAACATTTTGAAATCTCCAACATCTCAAATCACACTTCCCAAAAATTTAAACTAATCCTGGTTTTTATTTCAACAAATTCCTTTGAATTTTCAAAAACAAACAGGTTTTCCTGAACAAATCAATTTGGCAGCAATCTGTCACTTAGAAACTCGAAAATGAACATCGATGATGCTGCAGTCATCACCGAAGTTATTTTCCAGCGACTAAAGTGAAATTTAATGCTATATCCTTTCCCAAAATTTTATTTGAAACAATTTCCTTTCGGAAATACCCCAAGAACAACAATGCTACTATTTCTCTTCAAAATACTCCCAAAACCTCCGGGGTTTAAAGTTTCAAATTCTGTTTTAATTCAAATTTTAACTATAATGCATTTGTATAGTTTATGCTTATACAAATTCCCATTTAATTATATTTCAATTTATAATTTACATTTATAATTCATATTTATAAATTTCATTTTATAATTAATTTATTCCCTTAAACTTTGGTTATATTTTCAATTTCTAGTTAAATTTTTTACACAATGATGATAATAATTTAATATTATCATTTCTAACATTCAAGCAACCATACATTAGCTAAAATAATTTACAAAAACTTTTCTTTATATCAAAATATATTTTTGGGTAAAATTATTTCATTTACCCACATACAAAACAATACTGTGTCGATTGTTCTATTCAAGTGTTTAGAAACCCCTTCGATACAGTTGTACAGACTATGTCGACGAAGGTTCATATGCCACTCAATAAATCAATCAACACAATATTAAAACAATTTATATTCACTAAGAAATACGCAATCATATCTATTAATACGCTCAAGCTCATTCTAGAGCACTACGGACTCTATTTGAGTAATTTCCACCAGAGCCAAGGTTATCACCAGCATATGCTCTGATACCAACTGTAACAGCCCGCAATTCCGTACCCCTTGAGTCAACACTATTCTACCTATATCAACTCAAGTTGTACAGAAATACGAACTATTTGGGTTAAAGAAGAAGAGGTAGCAGAAGAAAATAGAAATCAACAACAGAATCTAACCATCGCAGCGGAATAAAATATAATAGATATTAACATATCTTTACACCAAAATCAAATATAGCTGTTTATATATTACATCATCAGAGTACATCAATCACGGCTCAATATCAACAACATACAAATGGATACACAACAACTCAACACAGCGGAATATATCCATAAACAAGTACGGAAGTACGTATTGTGACGGCCCGGAATTTTTGATTGTTTGAAATGGGAATATTTAATAATTTTAAATGTTCAAAGGTTAATTTTCAACTTGAATTTCAAATATCACTATTTATTGGGTAATTTAATTATTTTAAGTTATTTGAAGTTGGATAAAATAGTAAATTTGGTATTTTAAGCTGGTTAAAAATAATTTGAAGGCTCGTAAAAATTATATTGATAACACTGAAATAATAGAAGTTGTAAAATTGAAATTAACAGTGGTTTGCTCAGTTTTAATTCCTTTTTACTGTTTAAATTGAATTTAAAAATAGCCTTTCGAGGCGCAGTCTTGGAATTCAACGAAACCAGTTCCATTGGATCCGTAATATTGAATTATTATAAGATTTTAAATTTCGTATTGATCGGGGTTGTCGTGTGATCGTACGAGATAAAACGTATGGACAATAATTTATCGTTTTAATTTAAGTATAATATAATGTCACCAATCAAATCACGGTCTCCCTATGTTTATTTAGCCGACCTAATCTCTGCTAAATCACGCTACCTATCCCTCGTTTACACCAAGCAGTTCCTTCTCGTTCCTTTTATAATTTCCTATTCCTCTCTCTCTCGTTATTGAATTCGAGAAAAATGGCCGAGCTATACCAAATAAGAAATCCCTTTCCCCTTAGTTTTTCAAAATCGAAACCTTCAAATTAAATGGCCGAAGAAATCGTGTGTTCCTCTTCTCTCTCAAAATAAAATAAAATAAAATAATGGCCGAAGCCGAAAGAGAGTGAATCAATCACGTACCCTATTCTTCATTCTTCCTCTCCATCCTTTTCGTGTTCGAATTGGAGGTCGCAAAAGAGGGTTTTTGCTCAGCTAGTGCTCGCGATAAATGGGGGCACACGATCGAACATCAAGCTGGAATCGCGACTCTGAGGCACGCCAGATTTCATAGCTGATTGTGACGAGCGACTGCGGTTTTGTAGTCGCGACGAGTTCGGTGTTCGAGGAGGTGGCACGTGTGTGCTCGAGTCGAGGCTAGGGTTCGCGAGTGACGGCGGCGAGCGTGGCATGGAGATGGTCGTGGGAGCTGGAAGAGGAGCTCACGTGAGAGACGCGGGTGAGGCAATGCGTTTGGAATCTGAGGGGAAGGTATTTTATGTTTTTAATTTATTTGTCTAGTTTTAAAAAAAAAAATGAAATGAAAATGATAATAATTGGATCTGTGGCTTTAGTTGTGAACTTGGGAATTCATGAAACCATTTTAGTTGAAACCTATAATAGAAACAGTAAAAGGAATTTTAAATCAGTTCTGTTTATTTTATCAATACATGTATATAGGTTAAAAGAGACTTATATTTTTATTTAAAAATTTATATATGAGTAAGTATGCAAAACAGAAAAGAAAATCCATATTTGGGTAGATAAGTTTTTAAAATGTATATATAGATACAGTTTCGAAATGAAAAAAAAAGTACATTTTAGATTTATTTAGTCTGCTAGCCTATTTTAAAAACAATGTATTCTTGAGATAAATTTTGTCTAATAAACCTATTAAATTATTTTGGTCGCTAGAAATATTCTATTTAAAAGAAAAGCAGTTTGAAATTTAATTATTTCATTAAATTTAAATCTTTAGTTAAATTAAACTAAACTGTAAATCGAAAATTAATTGTTCGATTAATTTAAAATATTAATAAGTTATATAATTGCTATATAAGGTCAAAATCTGATACAAGCAAGCCGGGTTCGGTCGGATTGCCAAACAATAATCGAAGGTGAGTTAATCTCACTCAGTTAATTTAAATTTAAATTTAAATGATTAAATTTAAATAATTGTTTGAACGGTTGAGATTGATTGATGTGCTATAGTATGGTAAATTTTGGAATTGGCATATTATATTGTGCTAACATCTGTGGATGTAAGGAAAACAGGTTGGAGGGATCCAATTGGACCCCTCAACATTTATTATTTAATATTCTCTGTTGTGATTACTTGATATTCAATGTTGAATATATTGGAATATTGAATGATATGATTTGATTGGATATATATTGGGTATAATGAATTACAAAAAAAATATAAATTGGATTTTGGGAAGAAAATAAGGGAAGTAAATTTGTATACGAAATAATCTTAGAGAATTTAATAAATTAAGAATGAATTGAGAAAGAAATGGAAGTATGTTAAATACTAATAAATAACTTCGAGAATGAAAAGAAAAGGATTTGAATAAACAGTAATTAATGAAGTGTAAAATTATGTGATATTAATTTAAAGGAATAAAGAATTATTTTAAAACTTAAAAGTTTTAAATTTATTTAAAGGAATAAGAAGTAAATTGAGAAATCTAAATTGGTATTTCAATTAAAGGTATTTTAAATCATAATTAAGGAATAAAATCTGAAATTAAAGGATTTTTGAATAAATGAAGTAAATTGGAAATCAATTTGGAATTGATTTAAGTGTTGAACTTGGACATTTGGAAGAATAAATTCAGGTGGGAATTTATTAAAGGAATGAGAAAAATTGTTTAAAAACAAATAATGATTTATTTTTAAAGGTTGTAAAGAGAAGTATATTTCTCTGGATAGCCAAGTACGTTTTAAGTAAATTTTTAAATATAAGATAAAGGTTTAAGGTTGTTTTCAAAAAGCATGTTTTAGAAAATTTATTATTTCTGAATGTTTAAAATTCTTAAGTAAATATTTTTTCAAATCTATTATTGTAATAATTATTTAAATGTGACTTAGTATTTTGTTTTAAAAAGTGAAAACTAGTTTTATATTTATAAAGTAAACATTATTTTCAAATATTCATATAGTATGTATTTTTAACAAATTTTTGAAATAGTTTCTAACTTAAAGGTTTAAAGTATATTTCAATAAAGTGTTTTTAAATTATTTTAAAAATCTAAAGCTTTGTGTCTGGTGATTCCAGTGGAAATAGAATTACTTGGAATTTATTCGGAAAAGACAGATAGTTTTGAAAACTGTTTTCAAGGACTTTGAAAATTGAAATTATATCTTGTGAGGATATTTTTGAGATAAATAAATAATTTGGGAAATTATTTATTGTGTGATGGATGTTGTGAACATTAATTGATAGTTAAATCACCGACTATCAATATTGACCAAATGCGTTGATCGTTTTGAAGAGATCGGGATCGAGATTTATTTCTCGAAAAACCACTTCGATCCGCTTTAAACGTTTCGTGAAAACGAGTTTGGATTCGAAGATGGAGCAGTGAAGTGCAAGGGCTAGTCGCTACTAATCCTGAGGATATTTCCAAAATGGATGTAGTAGGAATAGTGCCTTCAGTTCTGTTCGAACCCGGGACGGACTTGTATGGATGAATACTTGCGAAAAATCGTCAGTAGGATGATGGGCATTCTAAGGGATATGTTCTAAAAAGGTAACGCTTAGCCTCAAGCCTCATCAAATGGGAATGACTGAAAATCAGGGGTTATGCAGCAAGGCTAGGTGGGTAGCACCCAAGCAGGGTGAGGTTATCCCTGTCTAGATGTCCCTTTTTATTTTGGCTTACTGGGCGGTTGCTGATCCCAACCGCGCGGTGATCTCACTCGGGATTATCCAATAAGGGGTAGTCCCGGTCTTGTGTTGCAGGGGAGCAGGCGTACTCCTCGGTACAGTGATCTAGGCCCCGTACTATGACAGGTGGTACCCCAGTGCCTAGTCATTAGTTGGAAATCCATTCTCCCTACGAGCCTTGTACGAGTTTTGTTTGTATTACCCACTTTGTGCTAGTAGCTGGAATTTAATGATTGTAACAATTTCGGCGATTTTATAAGTATTTGTATATAGACCCTATTATAATATCAGAGGATTTCTATAAAAAGTGTTTTAGCTATCGTAAGGTAAAAACCCGACATGTTTATTTGTGGCGTGGTCTTATGAGATGCTTTTGTTTTCAAAGGATTTTTGAAACTTTAATAATCAACTGAGTGTGATTTTCTCACGCTGGTATTCCAGACTGACTCGGGTGTTATTTAACTGTAATGCTCGGGTCAGATCGAGTATTATAGGATACAAGATATGATGTTGTGAAGCTCAGGAGACGAGCTGGATGACGAGACGTACTTTCGTACTTGTTTTATATATGTATTCCGCTGTGTTGAGTTATTGTGTATCCATTGTATGATATTGATGTTGTACCGTGATTGATGTACTCTGATGATGTAATATATAAACAGATATATTTGATTTTGGTGTCAAGATATATTAATATCTATTATATTTTATTTCGCTGCGATGGTTAGATTCTGGTGTTGTTTTCTATTTCCTTCTTCTACCTCTTCTTCTTTAAACCAAATGGTTCATATTTCAGTACAACTTGAGTTGATTGTTGTAGAATAGTGTTAACTCAAGTGGTACGGAATTGCGAGTCGTTACACGTATCGTCATCCAGTTCGTCTCCTGAGCTCCATAGCATCATACCCTGTATCCTATAATACTCGGTCTGACCCGAGCATTATAGTTAAATAACACCCGAGTTAGTCTGGAATACCAGTGTGAGAAAATCACACTTAATTGATTATTAAAGTTTCAAAAATCCTTTGAAAAAAAAGCATCTCGTAAGACCACGCCACAAATAAACATGGCGGGTTTTTACCTTACGATAGCCAAAACAATTTTTATAGAAATCCTCTAATATTATAATAGGGTCTATATACAAATACTTATAAAATAGCCGAAATTGTTACATGATTAAATTCCAGCTACTAGCCACAGAGTGGGTAATACAAACAAAACTCATACAAGGCTCGTAGGGAAAATGGAATTCCAACTAATGACTAGGCACTGGGGTACCACCTGTCACAGTACGTGGCCAAGATCACAGAACCGAGGAGTACGCCCGCTCCTCTACAACATAAGGCCAGGACTACCCCTTACTGGATATTCCCGAGTGAGACCACCCCGCGGTTGGGATCAGCAACCGCCCACTAAGCCGAAATAAAAAGGGACATCTAGACAAGGATGACCTCACCCTGCTTGGTGCTACCCACCTAGCCTTGCTGCAGAACCCCTAATT
The DNA here is from genome assembly GCA_030765085.1 of Allium cepa. NCBI lineage: Eukaryota > Viridiplantae > Streptophyta > Magnoliopsida > Asparagales > Amaryllidaceae > Allium > Allium cepa. The sequence continues at coordinate 55,494,863 of CM060940.1, forward strand.
TTCAGTCATTCTCATTTGATGTGCTTGAGGCTAAGCGTTGCCTTTTTTAGAACATATCCCTTAGAATGCCTATCGTCCACCTGACGATGTTTCGCAAGCATTCATCCATACAAGTCCTTCCCGGGTTCGAACGGAACTGAAGGCACTATTCCTACTACATCCATTTTGGAAATATCCTCAGGATTAGTAGCGACTAGCCCTTGCACTTCGCTGCTCCATCTTCGAATCCAAATTCATTTCCACGAAGCGTACAAATCGGATCGAAGTGGTTTTCGAGAAATAAATCTCGATCCTGGTCCCTTTGAAACGATCAACGTATTCAATATAGATAGTCGGTGATTTAACTATCAATTAAAACAACCATCTAACAAGTAAATAATTTCCCAAATTATTTATTTGTCTGAAAATAGCTTTGCAAGATATATTTTCACTTTTCAAATCCCTTTTTGAAAACAGTCTTCAAACTATCTTCCTTTCTCAGAATAAATTCCAAGTATTTTCTATTTCAACTGGAATCACCAAGCACAAGATTTTAGATTTTTAAAATAATTTCAAAACACTTTATTATAAAATATGTTTAACATTTAATTTAGAAAATTTTACTTTAGTACTTAATTTAAAATAATACTTTATAAATAATTAAAATAAGTTTTCTTTATAAATATAACTAGATTTTCTTCTTTAAACAAAATACCAAATCATCCTTTAAATAATTAGTACGATAATAGATTGAACAGAACACTTACTTTGGAATTTACTTTAAACATTTAAGTTAAGACTACTTCAATAATTGGCTAAAAATACATACTATATGAATAGTTAAAATAAGGTTACTTATAAAATATAAACTAGGTTCTCACTCTTTAAAACAAATCACTAAGTTACCATTTTAAATAATTACTACGATAATAGATTTGAAAATATTTACTTTAGATTTATAAGATTAGAAATAATAAATTTTCTAAAACATGCTTTTTAAAACAACATTAAAGCTTTTACTTATATTTAAAAATTACTTTGAACGTACTTGGCTATCTAGAGAAATATACTCCTTTTCACAGACTTCTTTAAATTTTCAATTTGAAACACTTGAATCAATTTCCAAATTGATTTCCAATTTACTCCCTTTTACTTCAAAATCTATTAATTTCAGATTTTATTTCTTAATTATGATATAAAATATTTTTAACCGAGAATACCAATTTTTGATTTCTCAAATTACTTCTTAATCCTTTTAGATAAATTTAAACTTTGAATTTTAAAATAATTCTTTATTCCTTTAATTGATATAACTTAAGTTTACAATTCATTAATTTCGGTTTATTTAAAATTCCTTTCATACTCGAAGTTATTTATTATTATTTTCATATTACTTCTATTTCCTTCCAATTCATTCTTAATTTATTCAATTTCCTATAATTATCTCGCTTATAAGTTTACTTCCTTTATTTTCTTCCCAACAATCCAATTTATATATATTTTTAGTAATCCATTATACCCAAATATATCCAATCAAACCATAACATTCAATATTCCAATACAACTCATCATAGAATATCAATATTCACAGCAGAGAATATTAAATAATTTAAATAAATGTTGAGGGGTCCAGTTGGATCCCTCCAACCTGTTTTCCCTGTATTCACAGACGTTAGCACAACATAAATACAAATTCCAAATTATACTATACTATAGCACAGAAATCAGTTTAACCATTCAAACAATTATGTAAATTTAATCATTTAAATTTAAATTTAACTGAGTGTGATTAACTCACCTTTGATTCTTGTTTGCAACCCATTTCGAAACCAGCTTGTTTCATCACAATTCTTCACAATTAACTTTGTATAAACATTTTATATTTTATTAATATTTGAACTTATTGAACAATTTCTTCTCTTTGATAATTTTACTTAGCTGATTATTTATTTAAATTACTTTTCCTTTAATAAAATATTCCTTTGGTAATTAAAACAAATAAATGAGTTTATTAACAAATTAATTACCATTAAATAAATAACTCAACTACTAATTTAATTAAACCAATTTTTCTTTTACAATTCTTTTTAGTACCTCAATAATCTAAATAAGTTTATTAATCGTCTAAATCACTAATATACGTTATTAAGTAAACTTGTAGGTTTTGTTTCTTAACTGCATATAAGTATATTTTTTTGTTATATATTTCATCCTATAATACATTCATTTAATTACCCTTTTTACAAATAGAATATCAAAATACCTCACTGCCGAAAAATCAGAAAGCTCCATCCAACATCGTCAATCCTTTCCACAAGGCACTAGAATCTCCCCATCACGAGCTGCTCGATATCCACAAATCGCGACCCAGTTTAGTCTCGAGACGGTTTTCATTGAACTTCGACCAAGTCCCTTGCGAAACCCATTAAATCGCGCCACTTTCCACGCCGAAGCCAACCCTTGTGCCATCGCTCCGTGTTTTCTTCACCATATCAACCTTGATGTCGCCGCTTCCAGGCATGTTTCGATCGAAAACGATCGCCAAACCGTACTCGATCGCGAGCTTCCTAGAGGTATCCTTGAATCGATCTTGAAAAGCATAGTTCGATCGATTTATCAGAAATTGGAATGGAAACAAAAGCCTCGTTTTTTTTTGAATTTTGTGAACTGCATCGCCCATCTAAAAGGGGAAGCCGTGAATCAAGAGAAGTGGGGAAAAGAACGGAGTTTATTATTTTTGTTTGGCCATTTTCTCGAATGGAATAAAGGTTTGGCATCCTTCATTTTTTTTTCTGATCTCTGAGTTGAAAAGGAAGAACAAAGAGGGAACAGGCAATGTTGGAAGAATGAGAAGTATGAGATTGAAATTAAGGGTAGCGTGTTTGAATAGAAAAAAAATGGCGTATTTGAGAAGGAGTAGCCATTTTTTTTGGTCAACAATGTAGATGTATAATATTATTAAGATTTTAAATATCTCGCTTAAACGTACCAAACAAATTCGAATCCCTATTGAGGCACGCCGCTAGATATTTATAACGTTATACCCTATTCCAAACGCAATAGAAAAGGTTTCGAGTCCTAATTCGATCGTATGGAGAAGTTAGCTTTTGGACCAGTTATTATATTGAATCTTCGATAAAAATTTCAACGCGTTTACTTATCGTTTGCTCACACAACAACTCCAAACGCCACGAAAATTGAAATCCGATAATAACTCAATATTACGGATCCAATGGAACTGGTTTCGTTGAAATCCGAGACTGTGCTTCGGAATGCTATTTTTAAATTCAATTTAAAACGATAAATTTTTAAAACTGAACAAACCAATGTTAAATTAAATTTTAAAACTATTATTATTCTCAGCACTATCAATGTAAATTTTATAAGCCTTCAAATTATATTTTAACAGGCTTAAAATTCTGGATTCAACAATTTACCCAACTTCAAATTATTTAATTCAATAATTTAATTATCAAATAAATTGTGATATTCGAATTCAGGTTAAAATTAACTTTTAAATATTTAAAATCAATTAAATATTCCGATTTTAAATGCTCAAAAATTCCGGGTCGTCACATTTGGTATCAGTTACATTGAGTTTGAGGAAGATGATGAAGATGGTACTAGAAGTTGTATTCGGTAGAGTGAGGTTATGGATCGAATACTGGCTTGTGTATTTTTTTATGGTACCAAGTAATAAAACTTAAACAAAATTTTTAATTTTAAAATTGAAATTTTTGGGAGGCACTCGGGTAGTTTGGGCGAAAACTCGAAGTAATTAGGGTTTTATCTCGGGATGCTTTCGAGGGAGTCTTGGGTTTTATAATTTCTAGTTTTAAAACTTTAACAATTTAAGTTAAATTTATTTCTAAATTTTATTATTTTAAATTGATGTTTATTTGTTAAGTAGGAATGGTAGTTAAAGGTTTTGAAATAAAATATTTTAAAATTAGTTAAGTTTAAAATGTTTTAAACTTATATTTTAAAGGAGTTTATTTTAAATAAAACTTAACAATGTAATTAAGGAGTTAATCAAATGTTTTCTTAATTGTTAACTTAAAAGTTAAGTTAATTTATATTGTTAGTGATAATTAACTAATTAAGGATTTTAATTACTAAAGAAAATGATTTATTTAAAGAATAATTAATTATTAGTCAAAAGGTTAATTAATTTATAATTAAGGATTAATTAATTAAGGGTTGGTTAATTAATTAATTAATTAGAGGATAATTAAATAATTTAAGGTTAATTATTTAAATAATTAAAGGTTGATTTATTTATAAATCAAGGTTGATTAATTGATGATTAAAGGTTAATTAATTAACGAAGGTGATTAAGGAATGATAATTAATTAAGGGGTAATTAATTTAATTTAGTTAAGGATAATTAACTAAATGGTGATTAATTAAAGGTACATTAATTAATTAAGAGTAAATAATTAGGGATAATTAATTAAAGGTTCATTCATTAATTAAGAGCAAATAATTAGGGGTTAATTATTTAATGGTTAGAGATTGATTAATTTATTAATTAAAGTTGATTTATTTATAATTAAGGGTTAATTAATTTATTATTAATGGTTAACGGTTAATTAATTAAAATAATCTATAATTAATTAATGTCAATTAAACAGGATTAGTAATTAATCTGATTTAAATTAATCAGATGATTAGTTAATCTTACTTATGGATATTTGGATTCTATTGAATGTTGAATTGTTTTTTATCCCTGATTGGTGCTGCTTTGTGATATGAACTGAATTGATTTGAGATGTGATGAGTGTAATTTATCTATTGCAAATGTAATTTATTCATTTGTGATAAATTTATATTATATATCTATAAATCTGTGAATAAAGATAAGCGCTATAGATTATACCGCTTATCAATATTGATATTATTGAATCTGTGATTGATTGATATTGTTACATTATTGTGTAAAACCCCTGGACTACACCTTACACACACAAATATGGATTGTGCGAGGAAACTGGTTAAGTCATAGATTTTTGAAATAGTTTTAAAGTTGAATTTTGAATCCAAATGATTTTAGAAATGGAATTGGATTAAATATGAAAAGCTTTTGAAAAGAAGTTTTTGAAGATGAAAGTTATTTTGAATAACTTGATAATGTTTCGAAATTTAAATAATTTGATTTGAATTTAAATTCAAAATTTGAAATTGAATTCTGTGTTGTGAATTTTGGTTTAAAAAGGTTATATAAGTTATAGATGTGTTTATATGGTTTTTAAATTATTTTAAAAGTATTGTTTTGGGAATTTGAATTTAACCCTAGTTTTATACTTGAAGGGCTTTAACTTGTGCAAATGTAATCGGATTTTTTCGAAATGTAAACTATTTGTTTTCAAACAATAATAGCTTTCATATAAAGAGAGGATTTCCAATCTGTATTGAAAGATTTCAAATGAAATTAAAATGGTTTAAAAGCTATGAATGAATCTTTGTGAAAGATTGTTGAACTTGTTTTTGAAAATCGAAGAGGATCTTAAAGGCATATCTTTTGAATAAAAGATTTGAGGATCGAAATAGTTTTGAAAACTATAAATGAATCTTTGTTAAAGACTGGTGAACTTTGTGAAGCGAATCTTTTTGTTCAAAAAGATTTGAAATGGTAATTTTCTTAAACCATTTGTTTTGGGCTTTAAGTTGTGACTTAACTGAGATCCCCTTATCCATATAGTTTTTAAATATTGCGCTCGTTATTCGATTTAGCCAGAAGAAGACCTTTGTGTCATATAACCCATTCCGAATAATGGTACGACGTTTTGGATAGCATTTTAAGATCGGATGTTTTCAAAAGCGAAAGGATAACCCATCGAATGTCTCTGCACCGAATGGCCCCCGGTATAGAGATTTGATCACCCTTTGTGATGGGGAGTCAGGACATGATTAGGGATTATCCGGATTCCAAGAGCTTCTTTGGAAGTGCGTTCGGTTATGTTCGAACCCAGAACAAACTTGTATGGATATGTGTCTGACATTACATTTTGAGATGTAAAGTTGGTTTCTATCAAATACATTTCTGTTTGGCGGCATAGATTTATTCTTTTAGCTTAACACCCTTCTCTAAGACGTAGAGCTGAGAGGTTATGTAGTTGATGGTTACTAGTGATACATTTCCAATTTGGTAATGTGGCATGCGAAGTGTTGTTGATCATTTGTTGACCAAAGCAAGGCTTTGTGAAAAAGTGTAGCTTTGTGGACGAGATTGCATCAGGACCTCACACCCCAGAAATGGTCGAAGCAGGAAAGATGCGACAAGGTTGCAGGGGTCCCGCCCCTAGGGTATGTCCATTCCTTCTGGAAAAGGGTGGTATCGTGGTATGGAGCCCGGATATTTAACCTATGTGGTTATTGCAAATACATTTCTTTGAGGTTGTTGGCGTTGAGGGCCCTCGGATAAAGGTCGCAAACGACCGGGAATGGCATATCTTAAGGTGTTACTCCCGAGAAGGGGGTAAACTGGCCTTGTGTTGGCAGAAAGCCGGGTAAGTTCTCAGAGCGTCCCTCAGAGGCGTTCCCATGTGGCAATAGAAAGTTCCATAGCCTGACCATTTGTTGGAAATCTAATCTCCAATATGTGCCTTGCACGGTTTTAGTCGTATAACCTACCATTTACTTAAGGTGGTCACCACTATTTAGATGGTAGCTATAGTAGGCATACAATAATGGTTGTATGCTAGCTAAGATTAATATTATACTTTTAAAAGATTTTCTACACTATGCACTAATAATAATATCAAATGATTTTCGCGTATCAAGCATTTTTTACTATCATAAGGAGAAATCTCCTCCAATTCTGTGTTTGCATGGTGTGTGCGGCGGGAGGCCTTCTGGTAGTTTCATTTTCCAAAAAGCATTGCGAATTTCAATTTTAAATTCTTTTGTTTTTTGTTTAAAGATAAACCGTTTTTGTTTGCTCATACCAATCCCATGACTGACCTAGAGTTTATTGTTCCCTATCTAAACTCTGGGTGTTCATAATTTTTCCACACAGGCAGTCTAGAGTTGGATTTTTCAGATAGCCGAATAATAGGTGTAGATTCGATAGCATTCAATCTTTGGATATTTGTAACCGCATTTGGATCGAGTTGCTTCACTTCAGTATTGATGGTGGTTCGAGCTTTTGGTTCAAGCTATCTTTGGTGTTGGATTCCTTTGGAGATGCATTCTATTAGAGTTATCTTTCACTGTCAATGGTTGCAAAATCTAGACCATCTAGTTGTGTATCTTCTGCTGTGATTTGTTGTATCATATCTCTAATATATGTTGGGTGGTTGTATCTTTGTTGTATATCATTGGATATTGTATTCGTTCGAGTTATATGATACATTCTTTTCTTTCGCTGTGTTGTTATGCTTAATGTGTTATAAGCTCCGACGAACCAGATTCGACGTTTGAATCTGCAGCATTCGAGTACAAGTGAAGTACGGGTGCAGATTTTCAAAGGTCGAGTCAGGGTCGTCATACCACCCTTCAAAAGTCAAAACTCAAGAGCAACAGTTCATGACAAATTAAGGCATTGGATCCATTAAGTTCATATTGGCAAAGGCTTCGAATCTATACATGGTTTATGGTTGCGAAACTGATTTTGGGTGATCGATGTGTTAGGCTAAAACTAGGGTTAGGTGTTAATGGAGTTTTAGGTGAAGAAAGGTGAAGCGATTGTTGTTGTTGAGTTTCTCATGCAAGAAGCATGGGCGATTGTGATTTGGTGGAGTATATCATTGTTTGGCACCCACGATTTTTGCCTAGGCGTGGCGGAGGGTTGGGTATTGCAATCGCAATGGTAAGGCTGGAGTTGTCGAGCTAGGGTCCGTCGTGAAGCACGCGGGGAGAGAAGTTCGTTAGAGATGGTTTGGCACGATTTCATTGAGCGTACCTACATCAGTGGTAGTGCACATGCACGGCGGTATGTTGATTCATGTATAGCCGAGGGGCAGAAGTAATTAGTGTTTGGGAAAGATGATTAGTTAGGGAGGAAGATAATTTATTTAAGTAAATCACTTAATTAATAAATATTTAAAATTCAAGACCATATTAAATTTATAACTTCTTCACGCGGTCTTTTGATTTGCGCTCGTAGGAGTATTATCTAGGCATTGGAGTTGATTTCGTTAAGCTTGGAGCAAGTAGTATTTTAAGCTAAAATCAAACATCATTCAATTTTAGATCGAACTGAAACATATAACCATTGGCTGGGATTTTGGTGAGTTCGCTCACCTTTGGTTTAATGCTATAAGTTATATGTGTTGAGATAAATAGTTGTTTGTATACTTGGATGTTTTATTATTTTCTCTTGGGTGAGAGTTATCATTTATTTAGTTGTTTAATTATATTATTTAAATGTGTTAACTTTAAAAAGAGATATATTGTTCATTTTAAATTCAATCAACCCACAGATTTTTGCATTGGATTTGTATCAATATTTAGAAAATGATAGTACGACTTGTTGATAGTTTTATTAAAGTATAAAATATTGACAAGATAGTAGTGGTAAAATATAATTACGTTGATTTAAATAATAATGTCTTTAAATTAATTATACTTCTTTTGTGATGTCTCTTTTGGCAGAATAAAACATCATTCTGCTATAATTAAATTGAATATTTTGGACATCTATCAAGCAGAATAAATCCCTGTTCTATGCTTGCAAAGTAAAAAAAGATGATTTTATATTTAATTAATATGGGGATTAATTGATATTGGATAAATGACGGGTTAGCTATTGATTGTTAATTGTTGATAGTAATATATTTGTTTTTATTATTGTTTGTTGGGTTTGCTTGAATTCCTACTTTATATAAAATGTCATATGGAGTGAAATACAAGGAACTTATGAAATTTTATAGAGGGATCGGAATTCCTTGATATTGTGATTTTAAATTTCAATTATATAATTGTTGTATAAAGATTCGAATGTCAAAACTTGACAGCTTTGCTATGTTGGATACGACTTTGATATGTTGAAAAGTCAAATTCTTTTAGTTATAAATCTATGGAAGCACTTGATAAGTGCTACGTTAGCTATAGGCCTTATTATAGTATCTTGAAATACTATGGTTTGCTGTTTTGATGTAAATTGGTTTGATTCGAAAAATAATTTAAATGTGAATTTTAGAATTTTCTTTAGAAATAGTTTTTAGGAACTTCTCTATTTTAATCTTACCTTTTTTAAAATGTTTTAAAAGTATTTCAGGAAGTATTTATTTTACAGAAAAGTTATATAATAACATATATTTAAATGAGGAATTTATCTTCATAATTAAGTGATTCCATTTTAAAAGAAGACGGAATATTCTAGGATAAATACTGGTGAACGCTTTATATAAAACGCTGTGTAGAAAGATAGATTAATAAATCATTTTACATAAATAAATGAATATATCTATAAATGGTATTTTATAAAAGGGAAATGATGTCAATTTTGATAAATTGGAATAATAAATCACATTTTTGAATTTACAGTGATATAGAATGATTGTTTTATGAAAAATATTTAGTCCTATCTTGAAACCTAAGATTTGTAGTAAGTATATGAGCTTTAAATTTGGAGATGTATAAAAGAAGTTTTATTAATAAATTAGGAGATTTATAAAAGAAGTTTTTGAAGATCTATAAAAGAAGATTATAAATAAATTTGGAGATGTATAAATGGAATTTTATAAATAGAAAGGAGATCTATAAATAAAGTTTGTAAATGTAAAAGAGATTTACAAAATGAAATTTTATAAAAGGAAATGGAATTTGGTTTCAATTTGTGATCATTATAAATTATGGTGCTATGGAAAGTATTCTTTTTATACTTCAAACTAAATTTCGAGGTAGGAAAACTTGTCCCTATCCAGAGAATTAAGAATGTATATCGAGGCAAGGATATTTTATTAACTTGTCTGACTTCATTATTAATCGAGGGATAGTACAAGTTTGAAATCGAAAAGTGGTGGTGTGACACACCACCTCTATACCCACGCTAGCCAAGAACACTACGGAGTAATGCTGTTAACTAGCACGGAGAATAAGGCTGTTGAGGAGCGACCATCCGTGTAATATCTTTGTGCGAGCACCGATATGTCAGATAGTAGAGCATATTTCATTTAAGGAGGAAATCCGACATACCGATACAAACTCAAAGCTATCACACAGTGGCTATATATAATCTTCGGAAACAAATATAGAAATAAACATAACACAAAACAGTCACAGACATCCATATCACAAAGGCGGAAAAAGATATGAATATATAACACATACAAGTGTACATTAGAGTAGTGGTCTGAAAGATCCACAATAACCCAAAAGAATAGCAACATGTGCTATACGAAAGAATAAGTATACATCATAGAGTCTATATCTTAATTGTATACATCCAAAAACTACTAATCTAAGTAGTTAGCTAAAAGTCAGAGTAATGAATCCCTGGGGAGAAGTCAAGCAGAAGCACCTGTAACATCTCGGTCCGACCCGAGTATTATTTCATAAGAAAATAGTAAACGGATCAGTCTAGCTATAACTATCAGATGACATGATATAGAATAAGAGATATGGCATAAACATATGATAACCATAATGGCATACTACTATAAGTATGTAATTGAAAATCAACATGAGATTAATCAATATCACAAGAATCTTCTCAAAGATCCAAAAAGGGGTTTCATACCCAAGACTTGTATTCACAACAAGTCAATGACACATGAATTCACCAATGCATAAAAATTGATAAATCATCTCAATGAAAATCACTAAAATTGGTGAAGCATAAAATTTCCAGAAATCAATTCCAGAAATCATAAAAAGGAGGAGGCCGATCACACGAACGGGAGCATGAAAACTCACCAACATATGTATCACACGAAGAAGATGCTATCTCATAGTAGCTAGCCATTAATTTTTGACACACGAACGGCCCGAAGACCATGGGGCGCTACCCCACATGTGTGAGTCGAAATCACACTGAAACGGGGTCTAGTCTCCCTCGTAGACAAAGAGACATCGCACAATTGCTAGTCTAAATCACAAAAATGATCATCATCGATCATCAAGAAGTGTAAATTACAGTAAGCTAGTAAATATATGAGCTTAGCTTCATGTCCCATAGCCACTAGCTTAACTTAAATATTTACGAACAAATTGTAGATCTCCACTAGAAAATTGTCACAAGAGATTCAATCGAACAAGTCCAAGAATTAACCGACGAAGTAAACGCAAGCATTTCATACCACTTGTTTTACTAAGCCGTTTAATTAGATTTCTCATACGAATGACGTAAAGGTTTGTGTATGCTAGTAGATTGAAAAACGGTTTAAGAAACGAGCTTTGTAATAAAATAGTGTTGAAATCGTTTTAATGAAAGGGTTTTGATATTTACTACTAGTATTGAAACCTTTGTATATTTTGAAGTGACAAATCACAAAGATGATAGTAGAACAATCGATCATCAAAATTCACATAGGAAGACGTGAATAAATTCCAAACAAATCGATAAGCATCGAAATGGATATTCAAAAATCCCTAAAAAGGAGTCATCAAAGTCATAATAAAAGATAACAAAAAATAGGATCATCACGAATCGATTCAAATTGGAAATTCAATCCTAAAAGGAAAAGTGGGCTGAAACAACAAATTCAGTTGACTAAACAGAGATTTTCAGTTGACTAAACAGCAAATTCAGTTGACTAAATAGAGATTTTCAGTTGAATGAATTCTGCCTGGAAACTTTCTGTTTCCAGGTCAGTCGACTAAACAAAGAATTCAGTCGACTAAACCCTGCCTGGAAACTTTCTGTTTCCAGGTTCAGTCGACTGAACAGAGATTTTCAGTCGACTAAACCCTGCCTGGAAACTTTCGGGTTCCAGATTCAGTCGAGTGAACAGAGATTTCAGTCGACTGAATCATGCCTGGGCTGTTTTTCAGCCTATCCAAATGAAGAGCAAACTCTTCCAAAATGCAACCGAACAAACATTGGCTCTAAGGGTTTATGCCAATCGGCAACCCGGCCCTATATGCTCCTTGATGCATCATCCAAAGCATGATCAAACATCCATAAAAGGATTTTCACACAAATTTGACTTAAAAACCCAAAAAATTGGAATATTCACAAAACCAATCCAAATCAAGAGCAAATTCACATGAAGAAGTGTTAGGAATTCATACCCAACAACCAAAGATAATTATAGTCATAGATGTGAGATAAAAATCTCACATTTTCACAAAAACAATGAAGAAGAAGCTTGAAAGCAAAAGGGAGAATCAACCACTCTTCCACACAACCCAAATGAGCTTGAATCTATTCTCAAAAAGAAGAACATTCCCAAAGTTAGGTTTAGGAATTTCTAAAACTGATAAAAGAACGAGTTGGAGAAGAAGAAGAGAGGCTTACCAAAGTTTCTTCTATTAGTTTGGAGTTAGAGCTTGATTTGCAAAAGAAAACTAGGGCTTGAGTTTTAATTTTCCATTCCACTCTCCATTGATGTAAAGGCTTGAGTATAAGGAAAATAGAAAGGAAGTAAATGAAGAGGAGAGGGTTGGGACTGAGTTAATAAGTGGGGTTAATGGGCTCAGCCCAAACCAAAGCCCTAAGTGAAAAGTGGCAAAATTCCGCTAACTCCAAACATATCAAAGTTTATACTCAAAAAGATCGCAAACGGCGTTTTGAACTCAATGGAAGTGGTCTCGAGTCCTAATTCGACTGTTTGTAAAAAGTAGCTTTTTGGAATAAGATCTGACGGACGATGAAATATTTAAATATATAATCGATAAATACGCGGGTTGTTACTGACTCCCCTCCTTAAAGAAATTGCGTCCTCGCAATACTTAAGAAGAAAATAAAGAGTAACAACCATAGAAGCATATCAATCACAAAAGAAAATTAGAAATAAGAAGTTCACTAGAAAGAGCACGAAAGAGTAACCCGGACAAGCTCGCTCGATGAATTCTCAGGATTCCCAAGAGCAATCCTTAGGATCCAAGAACCATTGAACTTTCACAAGAAGAACATCTTTATTGGCACTCAACCTCTGAAGCAATGGTGCGAATAGAATATAACTCCTAAGTCAAATCCGGTAAAACTTCACTTCCTTCAATAATACCGGGCTCAAGAATAAAAATCGGAATCCCTAAGGCATTTCCATAGTAGAAAGATGTGAGAAAACGTCATGAATAATAGAAAATTGAGCCGGTGCAACGACGTAGTATAAAAACGGTACGTCCGAGAAACTAGAAACTCGAGTAATTTGGAACGACGACGTAGTACAATCGGTACGTCAAATTGAACCGAACACCATAAAAGAACATCGGGAGCTAGCCCATAAAAGGAATGAGATAAAGCTCAATAAAACGAAGTATATCAAAATGCCCGATAAACTTAATAAAAAAGACAATTCCATTCAGACATCATCAAAGAATCAACCACTTGTTGCCTACGACTAAGCGCATTGGCAACACGATTTCCCGTTCCGGGAGTATAAAGAATATCAAGATCATAAGATGCCGGAACTCGAGTCAACATGAAGTTCTTTATGAGAAAATAAATATTCCAAAGATTTATGATCGAGGTGGAGAACAAATTTCTCCCTCAAAAATGATGATGCCAAACTCTAAAAGCGAAAACAACAGCCGCGAGCACTAGATCATGAGTGGCATACCTAGTCTCGATCGACTTTAATGATTTAGAAGCACAAGTGATAGCACGTTTTCTTTTACAAGAGAACGACATTCAAACCAATACAATAAGCATCGGTACAAAAGATAAAGTCTTGGTTCCCTTCGGGAATCACAAGAATAAGAGTATCGAAAAAGAGTTCTTTTAAATAATCTTCTTTCTCGAAAAGCTAAAACTTTCAAAATAACATTTATCTCAATGTAAAAATCTTTCTAGAAAAATTTACATTTTACAAGTCAATATATCGTGTCTGATTGTCTCATCAAAGCATTTAGTTCCTATTGATAACGTTGATCAAGTGCATCGACCAGAATTCTTAAAGCGCACAATGGACAATACAATCACAAACTATCTTCTATATGATAAACATGTTTCTAAAAACCTTTAAAATTCCATTTGTTCGTTTTAAGAAAAAAAATCCCATTTATACTTATAACTAAATCTTATGAAAAAGATTTGCAAAACTTTAAATTGTTGTTTTCATCCAAAATCAATAGATACAAGAATGGTGTCACCGAAATATTCATAGATTACTCGATTAATAAAATGGATGAAATAAGCTAGACGAATCGAATGACATAATAAGTCATTCATAAGAATCATAACGAGTGCGGAATGCAGTAAATGGAATGCTAACTCCCGCAACTTGTAGCAAATGAAAATCGGTGGCAAGGTCGAGCTGACAAGACCTTAACACCACTCAAAAGAATGCCTAGGAGATAATCCTAAGACAAACTCTAAAATACCGGAAAGTTTCACAAACTATTTAAATGAGAGAAATAACACTTTCCTCATGATGAGGGCTTAAAGAATAAAATGATGCCATCAAATTGGAATCAAAATCACAAAGAAAAATAGAAATCTTCTTAACAGATAGAAAATATCGGAGATGAATAGTCCACTCGGAACAGATGATATGGCTTTATAATAATTAAGCAAATCCTTTCACAAAAGTCAGTTTCTAAGCTTAAGTAAAAATCGGCTCGGAAAGAAAAATCACGTAAAATAATTTTGACTTCAATAAAAAGCATATTGAGTTTTGCGGATCTACCATCCGGATTCACAATCCTCAAAGAAGTCAACAAGCCCAAAAATGTTTAAAGAAAAAGAATCGATAAGTTCTTTTGATATAAAAATGATGAGATGAACCTATATCATAAAGGACTCGAATAAAAGACCACTGAGTAAAACAATGCCATCAAGGATTGAATGAAAAGTACATTGACCACGAGAAGTGCCACTAGGCGCATTTAGCTTTCCCTCTCTCCTACTTTGAAGTTTGGGTCAAGAAGATATATGGTGACCCAAATTTTTGCAGTAGTGACAATAAAGGGGTTTCAGACACTCCCTTTCATAGTGTTCCATGGAACCACAATTGTAGCATTGTTCACGACTAGAGGTAGGAGTCTTGGCTACCGGAGTTTCTTGTTTCCCTTTCTGGTTGGGATTGGGGCCTTCGAATTTAATAGGCCTCTTCATGTTGTTGTTGAAGTTTTGTTTGGCACCCACAACTTCAACATCACACTCTTTATCGGCCTCTTCAAGACGAAGAGCGATATCAATAAGCTGATCAAAAGAAACTTCTAGTTTTAGAAGTAATGGCTTCTTAAGATTCTTTTTCAAGCCATAGACAAATCTTTGATTTTTCTTCAATGGGGTATTAATATACTCGACCCCGTACTTAGAGAGAGATTCGAAAGATGCGACGTAATCCGTCACAGAAGATTCACCTTGAACAAGGTCAATAAAACGCCGGGCCAAAGTAACTTTTTCAGCCTCCGGCACAAATTTCAATTCGAATCTTTCCCGAAATTGCTTCCAAGTAAGATCTGCTTCAACGATTTCGAAAACCAAAAGCTCATACCAATCTAATTTTCTTTCTTGGAACGTGCTAGAAGCCACTTGGACTCGATGTAGAACAATAAGGTTCATGCGAGAAAAGATGCGATCGCATGATTTGAGCCAAGCTTGTATTTCTATAATACTCTCAGATCCCATGAATAGCCTTCCACCCAAATCGGTATAGTCTCTGCACAAGCGTGCAAAACCGGATCTAGGATGAGTAGGCTCGGGAATGGGTCCGGCAGACTGAGCATTCTTTACAAGATGAAGAAGCTGCTGTGCAGACATAAATACTCCAACCTAGGGAGTAGCACTAGATTGTCCGGCACTGGGACGATTTGATCTAACCATTTCTCTTCTTTAAGAAAGAAAGAAGAAGAAAAGTTATTCTCAAAATAAATATCAAGCAATCTTAATAGATAAAACAAGGAATCATAAAGAAAATATGATGAATCGGTACGAAGACTCGAATTAAATCCTAAAGCACGACTCCTAAGAAAGACTTAGGACGATGATCCTTGCTAGATTATTCTACACTGTTCCGAAGTTTGGCTCTGATACCAAGCTGTGACGCCCCACCTCTATACCCACGCTAGCCAAGAACACTACGGAGTAATGCTGTCAACTAGCACAAAGAATAAGTCTGTTGAGGAGCGACCATCCATGTAATATCTTTGTGCGAGCACCGATATGTTAGATAGTAAAGCATATATCATTTAAGGAGGAAATTCGACATACCGATACAAACTCAAAGCTATCACACAGTGGCTATATATAATCTTCGGAAACAAATATAGAAATAAACATAACACAAAACAGTCATAGACATCCATATCACAATGGCAGAAAAAGATATGAATATATAACACATAAAAGTGTATATCAGAGTAGTGGTCTGAAAGATCCACAATAACCCAAAAGAATAGCAACATGTGCTATACGAAAGAATAAGTATACATCATAGAGTCTATATTTCAACTGTGTACATCCAAAAACTACTAATCTAAGTAGTTAGCCAAAAGTCAGAGTAATGAATCCCTGGGGAGAAGTCAAGCAGAAGCACCTGTAACATCTCGGTCTGACCCAAGTATTATTTCATAAGAAAATAATAAACGGATCAGTCTAGCTATAAATATCAGATGACATGATATAGAATAAGAGATATGGCATAAACATATGATAACCATAATGGCATACTACTATAAGTATGTAATTGAAAATCAACATGAGATTAATCAATATCACAAGAATCTTCTCAAAGATCCAAAAAGGGGTTTCATACCCAAGACTTGTATTCACAACAAGTCAATGACACATGAATTCACCAATGCACAAAAATTGATAAATCATCTCAATAAATATCACTAAAATTGGTGAAGCATAAAATTTCCAGAAATCAACACATGCAATCCAGAAATCATAAAAAGGGGAAGGCCTATCACACGAACGGGAGTACGAAAACTCACCAACATATGTATCACACAAACGAGATGCTGTCTCATGGTAGCTAGCCATTAATTTTTGACACATAAACGGCTCGAAGACCATGGGGTGCTACCCCACATGTGCGAGTCGAAATCATACTGAAAGGGGGTCTAGTCTCCCTCGCAGACAAAGAGACAGCGCACAATTGCTAGTCTAAATCACAAAAATAATCATCATCGATCATCAAGAAGTGTCAATTACAGTAAGCTAGTAAATATATGAGCTTAGCTTCATGTTCCATAACCACTAGCTTAACTTAAATATTTACGAACAAATTGTAGATCTCCACTAGAAAATTGTCACAAGAGATTCAATCGAACAAGTCTAAGAATTAACTGACAAAGTAAACGCAAGCGTTTCATACCACTTGTTTTACTAAGCCGTTTAATTAGATTTCTCATACGAATGAGGTAAAGGTTTGTATATGCTAGTAGATTGGAAAACGGTTTAAGAAACGAGCTTTGTAATAAAATAGTGTTGAAATCGTTTTAATGAAAGGGTTTTGATATTTACTACTAGTATTGAAACCTTTGTATATTTTGAAGTGACAAATCACAAAGATGATAGTAAAACAATCGATCATCAAAATTCACATAGGAAGACGTGAATAAATTCCAAACAAATCGATAAGAATCCATCGAAATGATATTCAAAAATCCCTAAAAAGGAGTCATCAAAGTCATAATAAAGTATAACAACAAATAGGATCATCACGAATCGATTCAAATTGAAAATTCAATCCTAAAAGGCAAAGTGGGCTGAAACAATAAATTAGTTGACTCAACAGAGATTTTCAGTTGACTAAACAGCAAATTCAGTTGACTAAACAGAGATTTTCAGTTGACTGACTTCTGCCTGGAAACTTTCTGTTTGCAGGTTCAGTCGACTAAACAGAGAATTCAGTCGACTAAACCCTGGCTGGAAACTTTCTGTTTCTAGGTTCAGTCGACTAAACCCTGCCTGGAAACTTTCGGGTTCCAGATTCAGTCGACTTAACAGAGATTCCAATCGACTGAATCATGCCTAGGCTGTTTTTCAGCTATCCAAATGAAGAGCAAACTCTTCCAAAATGCAACTGGACGAACATTGGCTCTAAGGGTTTATGCCAATCGGCAACCCAGCCCTATATGCTCCTCGATGCATCATCCAAAGCATGATCAAACATCCATAAAAGGATTTTCACACAAATTTGACTTAAAAACCCAAAAAAATGGAATATTCACAAAACCAATCCAAATCAAGAGCAAATGCACATGAAGAAGTGTTAGGAATTCATACCCAACAACCAAAGATAATTATAGTCATAGATGTGAGATAAAAATCTCACCTTTTCACAAAAACAATGAAGAAGAAGCTTGAAAGCAAAAGGGAGAATCAACCACTCTTCCATACAACCCAAATGAGCTTGAATATATGCTCAAAAAGAAGAACATTCTCAAAGTTAGGTTTAGGAATTTCTGAAATTGATAAAAGAATGAGTTGGAGAAGAAGAGAGGCTTACCAAAGTTTCTTCTATTAGTTTGGAGCTAGAGCTTGATTTGCAAAAGAAAACTAGGGCTTGAGTTTTAATTTCCCATTCCACTCTCCATTGATGTAAAGGCTTAAGTATAAGGAAAATAGAAAGGAAGTAAATGAAGAGGAGAGGGTTGGGACTGAGTTAATAAGTGGGGTTAATAGGCTCAGCCCAAACCAAAGCCCTAAGTGAAAAGTGGCAAAATTCCGCTAACTCCAAACATATCAAAGTTTATACTCAAAAAGATTGCAAATGGCGTTTTGAACTCAATGGAAGTGGTCTCGAGTCCTAATTCGACTGTTTGCAAAAAGTAGCTTTTCGGACTAAGATCCGACGAACGATGAAATATTTAAATATACAATCGATAAATATGCGGGTTGCTACAGGTGGTAAGTATAATTGGTCTAATATGTATAAGATCTATTTACTTACACCAAAAGAAAAGTGGTTTAGGTTTATAATAAACGATGTTTCTAAGTATTATTTTAGATCGTTTAATTATGCTTTTTTAAATATGCAATCTTTCATAACTATTTTGTGAATATACTTATATCGTTGAGATTAGTATATGGTTACATTTTATAAGTATTTAAAATGTAGTATTTTGTTAATATACTTATACCGATGAGAATTATATGGATATTTTTCTAAGCATTGAAAGAGTATAAATGAAAAGGGAATGAATAGTATTCATATGTACATCTTTGTAAACGTATTTTAATGTGAATATTTGAAAGGGGATTTTGAATAATGAAAGGATCAATTAAGAGGCTTAGTGGTTGCTTTTGTGCTTAGTAATGTTTCGCTAAATCTTTGATTGGATTGTTTGTTGATTTAATAGTTAAATAACCAACTATCAAACCTTGACAAGTTTTGAAACTGTCTTCGTTCGAAGACACCGAGATCGGATAAGCATGAGTTATCCAAAAACCATTTCGAATCGGCATTAGCGTTTCTAATTGAAGACATCATGATGAAATCGAAGATATAATTTTATGACGTGCAAGGGTACTTGCTACAATCCCGAGGATGATTCCAAACGGATGTGGTAGAAGTAGTGCCTTTGGTTTGTTCAAATCCTGAACAACTTATATGGATAAATGTAGGCATTGCATTGTTGCTTGGAGAGTAGTGTTTGCATTCCATGTGGAAATTGCTAAAGAAGTAAAACGTGGCCTCAAGCTCACACCTGTTAATGACTAAAACAGGAGTTGTGTTGTAGGACTATGTAGGTCCCTTCCATTAAAGTATGACCATTGCCCGTTGTAGATCGATATTTATGGATTTTTTGTATGCTTTGGCCTCGGCACATTTTTTCACATGGGCAGCCGAGGGATGATCATAATACGTACTACCAGGAAGGGGTGGGCCAATCCTAATTTGAAAAGGTGTAATAGGTTTGTAGGCTCGGTACATTTTCTCTAAAGGTGTACAGCACAGAATGTAGTCCCTTACCTTATCATTGATGGAATCTTTCCAATATGTGCTTTACGGACTTAGTTGTATTCCAAATATGTTGGAATGAAAGATGCAATCATTTAGGCTATATTATATACTTATTTTAAACTTGTGCACTGTTATAGTAGTATCGGATTTTCTAATAAAATGGTTTGGATCACGTAAGGTAAATCATCTGTGTTTATGTGCGGCATGGTCTCACGAGATAACTTTATTTTTGAAAGGTTTTATAATATAAAGAAATCTATATAATTTGTGTTTCTCACGCTGGTTTACTAGACTGATATGGGCGTTATATTTTCATAACTCTTGGGTCAACCCAGGCATATTTCTAGATGTAGTTATGGATGCTTTGAAGCTTTAGGAGACGAGCTGGATGCCTCCATGAAGTATTCATGTATTTTATTTTCTACTGCATTTCTTGTTTTGTATTCATCAGCATTTGTAGAGACAGACTTTTTTAACTGTCCTAGCTGATGACATGTTCGTTTACTCTGATTGATGTATGTATATTACAGTTTTCTTTTGTAAATATCATGTGTATATTATATTACTCATCACGATGTGAGACATTTTCTGTCTTTTATTTTCTTTCACCTTAATAATCAATCTTTCTGGCGCTCAGACTCGGCATGTGAATACCATGGATGTATTAGTGTCGATTTTTGTGGGTCAAAAATGTGAGTTGTTACAGACTCACTAGATAGTTTCTATTGGTTAATATAACTAAGGTCAAATAGAGAATCTCGAAATGTCGACGTTACACAATTCCTTCGATTTGAGAATACTATGAAACTTCAATGTAGACCCTCCACTTTGATTATAGTTGAATCAAGTGACGACATCCAATGAACGACTATAATTGGATCTGAGAGAAGCACTGGAAGTGAGACATTATTTAATAGTGGATTCATCTCCTTGGTTATATGAGGTTAGTATCGTGGTCAACTATGGTCAACTTAAAGTCAAAATCTCTGGCCAGGGTAGTGTAGTTAATAATAAATGTTATCGTTAAACCTAGGACCTTGTTGATGGACTAACCAAGTTGAATGGATGATATTGGAATTTGACCAAAACCAAATTTCATAAGTCCTAATGTGATATAGTATTGATGAAGAGAATCGGTATAAATAATCATGGTTAAAAGGTATTGCTTTAGAAAATTTGAAATTTGATTTTACTAAAAAGATCAGAAAGCGATGAATTTGGCCAAACTATTACAACACTAACTAAGGTGTCATATGAACATTCATATTTGAATTGTTCAATATTAATTGCAGATTGAAATTACACCTTTGAGCCATATAACCATACTCGTTAATTCTTCGACAAACCATACGATTTAATTAATTGATAAAATTTTATAAATTAATTGATATTTGATAAATACTAATTATTATTTAATTTATTTAATTTTTGGTAGTTATTTTGAATTATTTGAATGTATATATAAAAGTTATATTTGTGTGCATCGATATAAGATATATGTATATTTTTAGACAAGTTTAAACAAAAGAATTTATGAAAATTTTGTACCATTTAATTTATGCAAATTTTGTACCATTCGATGGTAAGTAATTTCAATCATACAATTTGAATACCGAGTAAGGAGGGAGAGAGAGAAAATTAAGGAAATTAACTAGGGAAGATTTAATTGAAATAATGAGAAATGTTTCATTCCCTCAATTAGAAACAAATCCATTGATTCATTTCTTATAGACATTCGTTTTTATTCACTATTCTCTTCCCTCCTCCTAACTTTCCATGGCTAAAAATCAAACCAATATTTCCTATATTTTATCAACTCTAGCACCAAATGCAAACATCAAATAAAATATAAAATAAGTGGTTCATCATTCCTCTGTGAAGCTGGAGAGTGATTTACTTGAGATCCGAGGAGAAATCTCAAATCATGGTATTGTAAAGTGCAAGATTTTTTTAGATTGTATATATGATGATCTACCATTAAAGGTGTGATCAATAATGACATCTTCAAGGTATTTTTATTATTTATATTTTAAATAACATATATTGTTTATTGGATAATTTATAGAATTATTCTATATTTAAATATGTTGTCTCACCCATAGATAAACTGATGTGTTTCACTTACTAGACAATATTAAATTATAAATCTTTGATTAAAAGAAGAAAAAAGTTGTATTTGGACATAAATATATAAATATATATCTATATGATTTTTCATTTTAAATGTAATTAAAAATATATTTCAATATCTCATATCATCATTTTAATTTGAATTTCAAAACTGATATTCAGTATGTTATTTTACAAAAGGTTTTTATTATATATCCATGGTTAAACTGAAACATTAAATATATAATTAAAATTTTCAAATAGCCTAATAAATGGTAGTTAGGATTCAAATATTTTGAATTTATCATATTAAAATCATTCGTCATTCAAAATGTTATTTTATATATATATATATATATATATATATACACAAAAGTTATAATTACAAGCATTTGAATTTTTAGTTTTTGATCTACTAATGGTAATGAATATAGTAGTGAATTAACGAAAGTTGTCTTATAAATTATTTTCAAAATCAAAGTTAGTTTTTATTGATATTAAATTTCAAACATAAAGTTTTGACTTTGTCAAATTAAAAGAATAACTTTTGGTTGGAAACTTAATACGTACTTGTATGTAAATTTATTTAATTTAAATACTCAAAGAGGCATTTGAGTCACTAGATCTAGATCCCGTAAATGGTACTAAAGAATGAGTAAATTAAGGAGAGATTGTCTCTTGATCTCCTTCCTTTTAAAACCACTTGTGCTTTCAATTTGTATCTCAACATGTATAATTAGATGCATACATATTTAAATAATAAGTTTAAGACAACAGATGCGTATATGGATGGCCAATGTGTCAATTATAGATATAACTTCCAACGTTTATACATGTACACGTTAACTATGCACACTTTATTATATGTTGCACATGCACTATATTTGCATATGGGTATTTTATGATATACTAATATAATATTAAAATGTGTAATAATTTAATTGTCTAATTAGAAAATTAAATAAAGTTGTAATTTATTAAACTAATTAGATCAAATAAATTATTAAATGAATTTAAAATTCATAGGCTCAATAAGATCCAAAATGAGAATTTTTTTTTTGAAATTTTCATATTTAACCAGTTTTGTGCTGTCCTGGTTCCATTAATGTCATCGAAGCCAAATAGCCTATGTGTTCTAAATTAGTCATGCTATGGATGACTAATTAAGCTTACCAATTTAGTAGGATGTCTAGAAAAGTAGTGTCTAGGCTTGGGTTTGGATAATAAAGTATCATGCCCTCTCTTGCCTCTAGCCCTACCTGAAAGGTGAAATGAGCAAAAGGTTGCCCGTAATAGAAAAGGCCCAATTTGAATTTGAGCCTTGGGCTAATTTTCAAAATTTCTTTGAAAACTAAAAAAAGTAGTTTTAAAACAATAAATACATTATAATTTTACAATATGACTTTCAAAATTCTTATGAAATTAAAAAGGATTTTAAATTTAAAAGTTAAATTAAAAATTACATTATAAATATTGTAATGCGGTTTTAAAAATTGGTTTTTAAAACTCTATACATTATAAATGTTATATATAGTTTTCAAAAGTATTTTGAAAATATAATAAACAAATTTCGAAATTTCAAAATATTAATAAGATTAATAAATTAAATTAATTAATTAAAGTATACACATGTATAACATATATAATGATATATGTTACATTATCTTGAATTGCTTATAATGACATCATCACATATGTGTATACATAAGAAAATTTTCAAAATCAATATTTAATTAATATTGATTAATTCAATAATAAGTTAGCTAAAAGTTAATAAACAAATAATAAAATAAAAATATATTAATATATATGTATATAACCATAAATGTTACATATACATATTCAATTAAAATGTTTAATAGAATAAGATAAAACTAATTAAAATATTAATTAATTAAATAATATTTAAATAATATAATATATAGAGGACTATTATATAAGTTAACTAAATTATAAAATTTATATATTAAATATTATGTATATCGTGATTTCTGATGTGCCCGACACTTGAATCACAAAGGTATTTCATAAAAAATACATTATTCCATAAGTTGATATCACTCAGTTAAATATATTAAAGATTATGAATCTTTAATATAAAGTTATCCTCTAATATTTATATATTATTTGATTACTTATATACCCCTTAGTTGTCGATCTTTCCTCAAGTCGGTGAAGTTATGTATAGTATTATTAATATATATTAAATAAATGAGGTAAGATAATTAAACATATTTGTTGAGCTTTCATCAATACACGTATACTATACTTAGGCCATTGCGGAATGGTGGGCATGTGTGAATAATCTTTCTTTATTTATTGAGCTTTCCTCAAGATAATAATGAGACTAGGACAAGGAACAATGGGTTAGGAGTTGAATATGATACAACCTGTAAGGAGTTATCCGTCGAATGTAGGTGTGTGATTTGTTGAGCTTTTCTCAAGGTCATAATCTCAAGGCATATGAGTCCTAACATCCATTAGAGAAATCATAAGATTTCTATTTTTTCTCTTTGGGTTTTGAGAAACATAAAAGTATAGTGGGAGCCTTAATCGAAAAATGAAATGGTAACATTTAACTTTTCTATTATTTTGCTATATAAAGTTAAAATAATCTACATCAACATATTTATGCAACTAATCAAAATTGGTAAAATGTTTATTAGTAAAATATACGAATAAATTGAATTAAGATTGACATAGAAATATAAAGCATGCCCCTCAATAAATCTTTTGGCCTGTTGCCATTCCAAGATCCATGCAAGAGCCTAATTCTACGACTACTTTATACATTTGTACCCTGGTTACTTGAAAGTTTACTTGCCCAAGAATATGTGTTACCTTTTGAGTTTTGAACTCGTAAGTAATACAAGTAAATGGACATTTGATCCATATTCAATCACATACAAAAGTTTACGATGAAAAGTCATTATTCATAATGTACTAAACTTTGATGAAACTAGTTCTTTCAAAATTAGCAAATAAATCATAGTGTGCAATCGTGTGGTCAATACGATTGATTATAATTAGAATTTCCGCTGAATGATTCGACCATTTTGGAAAGAAAAGTGAATGCACGAGAGTAGATGTAACATTGACATGATTGGAATGAAGAGAGTGATGGTCACCTCTGCTTCATGAAGAGACATCGGAAACGGGAATTATACAAAATAATAAGAAATACTTGATATGGAATGAAAATATGATTTCTATTTCAAAATGTTATTTTCATATAGAAATTGTTTTCTATGAGATTGATTTCATTAAGTTTAAGATATTTGATCCAATACTCTCGATTGTAAACTACTTATGGTGAATGAAATAAAATCTTGTGATAAGTGGTTGAATGGAGATTCGTATTTCGTACAATTTATAGTATTATTGGAAATAGTGAGAGAATACCATTAAACACTTATTAGTGGTCATACTAAGTATCATTATCTTCATAAATATACCAGAAATTATTTATGAAATAATAACTTTTTTCAGTATTGACTGAAAATACATATAAATTTATTTTAACATAAATATTAGGAATAATATTTTTGAAATAAATCTATAATAGTAGTGTTTATAAATAAAAATGATGCATTATAAAATACAAAAGTATCTAAAATTTTACATTTATTTTTGGACTAGGTCATATCTTTTAGGAATGGTGCGATAATCATATGATTATGAATCATATGGCACCATGAATTATATTTCAGAAGATTTAAGTAAAGTACCTATCCAGTGGGAGTGAAATAAGAGTTAGTGAACTTTTAGATTGATACATTTAGATTTATACAATATAGGTCTGATAATACAAAAGAAGTTCCATGTATTTCATTAAGTTGATGAATTATCATAGAAATAAAGCATGTGTATTTAATACACATCTAGTATATCTATGATAAGTTCATAGAATTTAATATGGAATTAGAAAACATAACATGCAAATGTAATAAAAAGAATTTGATTTTATTGAATAGGTGAGTTGTGGGAAAGAGTTCAAAATGTACCTAAAACGAATAAACATGCAATCCCAAAAGTCACTCCTCCTCGTGATACATAATTCTCGATAAGGAGTAGTCGAACTTTATTGGACAAAGTATGATTGATGATGAGTGAAATTGAGTTAACTTCTTTTTGTAAGGTCGTGTACTTAAGAGTAGTATACAAGGCCATAATTAATTTGTTCCAAAGAATAGTTTATAAAATCATAAAAGATAAGGGTCTGTAAGAAACTCCAATATATCATAGGCCAAAGAGTTGGCAGGCTGTGCGAGTCGAAAGACTACATGTAATTATTGTACGTGAGCGATCTTGTATAAATCACCCTAAAATGAGTTTGGGAACAATGGTCATTGGATGATCAATTCATGTTTTAAACATAAGTATCATAAGCTAAAACAAACCAGTTTTATAAATAAGGCAATTCATAAAGTTTTTATGAATACATATTCCATTGCACTAAGAAATAATTATCGTTTCAAGAAATATAAACCTCATAGAAAAGAAATTCTTTTTGAAATTATTGATAGTAAAATGGATTTGGATACGATCCTACGATGAATCGATTACGTGGGATGAAATGAAATTAACCTAACTTAAACAACGCAACATATTAGAGTATAATAAGTATTATTGTGCATTGAAAAGAAACTACAAGTTTCTTATAAATATCGAAAATAGATAATCCTCAGTTGTAAACTAAACCATTGAGGGTACTAACTCTGCCATATGGTATGATGTATAAATCTGAAAGGATTCCAAG
The DNA here is from genome assembly GCA_030765085.1 of Allium cepa. Lineage (NCBI taxonomy): Eukaryota > Viridiplantae > Streptophyta > Magnoliopsida > Asparagales > Amaryllidaceae > Allium > Allium cepa. The sequence continues at coordinate 55,521,680 of CM060940.1, forward strand.
TACATTATCAAAATATTACTGTGACAGATGTAGCCAAAGGGATATGATCCCTTGGACACAAATGTGACGTCAAGAGAAAGGATAGTGCAGCTGGAATATAATGACCAACATTGATACGAATAACATCATAAATTTCAATTGTTGAAATTAGCAACAGATTTGCTTGGTACTTATTTATTGAAACTAAAAATTCTAAATAATGATTTAGAATAAATTGTTTGCACGTAATGACCAAAGTATCTTGAAGTCAGTTGGAGCGATATTGAGTTTGTGGTTTTCGGATATGATAAAAGAACGAATACGAAAGTATCGATAGACAAGCATCAAAATTGAACAAGTATTTTGATAGATTTATCAAATAGTTTATTTTAGTCAAAATGCAGAGGAATCTTTTTCCTACATGAAAGGACATTAAAAGGTACATAGATATTTGTAAAACTATCAGTAAACAACAAACTTATGATTATCAATGATATATTCATGTTAAAACCATTTCAGTTTGGTTTTTCGGTACTTGGCATTGGTTTTTAAAATGGCATCTTTTATCATCTAGATTAAATGATAATGAGATTGTCCCAAATGATACACAGACAAATTATTATTATTTTTTAATATAGAGCTTGTAATATTAGTTCCTTATGCATTAACGAATTATCACACATGCTGTATTTTCTACAATATCACACTTCACTTATGTATTTGATACACAGAGCAAGCAACAAATCAGAATTTAGATCACTTAATGAAAGTTTTGTGTATTATTGAGTACTTATGAAATACTAGAGAATTGTTTATAGGAACAATGAATTCCTTATGAAGGAGTGCACGAACTTGAACTTCATTAATGATATCGAGTATAGTATGTTAATCCTAAATTCATATTAAAACCTTAATTAAGAAGCTTTAAGCTGGAAATATTCTAAATGAAACACTATTGCTGATTCAACGAGAAGACTAGTACATTGCCTTGAATAGCGCCACAATAAAAGCAATGTTTAAAAATAAATGGACACTTATAATCAAGCTAAGGGTGATTCCAAATATTGAGAATTCCACTAATTGTTATATGATAACCATGTCGCCATACAGTTCATAAATGAACCTAGAGCTCACTAGAAGTCAAGGATACACTCCAAATAGTTCTATATGACAAAGGCAGTTTGTCAGCATTAGGGAGAGTTGGTTAACAAAGTAAACAATTAAAAAATAACATACCTATTCACCAAGGGACCGACCCAATTAGTTTTTGAGAAAGGCCGATCGATGAAGTTGGGATAAGATTCCATAATTGACCCCAAGTGCAAGTGGGCGATTGGTAGAGTTAGGGGTATCCGCTAAGGTTAAATATGCAATAAATTACATATATCAGACTTGATGACCAATCTTGCTCAAAATAAAATGTGTTTTTCTTTCTATTACATACTTGTTATATAGTGATATAAATAAATTAAGTACTTAATTTTGTATATATAGATAGAAAATTCTTGAATGATATGTGATAGTAATTACAATGTATTGTAATCATGATAATTTTATCACATTAAAAATAACATGTTATTTTAAATATTCTTAGTCAGGATGTTTTGAGAAAGGATATCAATTCATCCATTGAGACTAGAATATGTAACACTCTCCAAATGTTAGGGAATGTACTTTTTGTGGTCGTTGGGCCACCAAGGGGTAACATACTGATAGTTATTAGATAACTATAAAATGACCCACTCGAGAGTTTTCTATTAGTTAATATAACAAAGGTCAAATAGAGAATCTCGAAATGACATTGTCACACAGTTCTCTTGACTTGAGAATATCTTGGAACTTCTATATGGACACTTCATTCTGATTATAGTTAAATCATGGCATGTCATCCGTCGAATGACTATTGTTGGATCTAACGTGATGCACTACGAGCGAAGCACTATTTAACAAAGGATTCATCTCCTTGGTTATATGATATTAGTACCACGGTCAACTGTAGTCAACTCAAAATCAAAATCTCTGTCCGGAGTAGTGCGGTTTATAATAAATATTATTATTAAACCAAGGACTTTTTTATGGACTAACCAAGTCGAATGTGGACTACATTGAAATTTTGACCAAAATTAAATTTCGTAAGTCCTAATGTGATATAGTGTTGACACGGAGAATTAGCATAAATAATCGATGCTATAAGGTACAGCTTCGGTAAACTTGAAATTTTAATTTACTTGAAAGATCTGTAAGTGATGAATTTGGCCAAACTATCATACCACTAGCTAAGGTGATGTGTGAATATTAATATTTAAATTGTTTTGTATTAATTACCGATTATATTCACACCTCCGAGTCACATAACCGTATTTGTGAATTCTTTAAAAAACAACAAAATTTAATTAATTTATAAAAATGTTGGAAATAATTAAATTAATCGACATTCGAAAAATATTACTAATTAGTTAATTTATTTGATGTTTGGTAGCGAAATAAAAATCCAAACTTGAATTATAAAATAAATTTGAACTCAAGTAACTTAAAAGAAGTGATTTTTGAGATAAAAATCGGATATTGTGTTATAAATTGGGAGTAGAATAATTAGATGAATTAATTAGTGAATTGAATATGGGAATGAAACTTAACTTAGTTAAGTAAATTGAATTGCAGGTGAAAATTGTAATTTAATGTGGGACTTGAGTTATAAATGAAATTCGACTTAAATGTAAGTGAATCAAATATAATTGGAAATGTGGACGAATAGTATGGAATTAGATTGAAGTAGCAATGACTTGAGATATAAATAAATTCAATTTAAGTGCAAATAAATTGAAAATGGCCTTGGATATTGTTTTAAATGAATTCGAGCTTGAAGTTAAGTTTGAAGTGGATTGGGTGGATGAACTAGTTAAATTAATTAGTAAATGGAATGCAATTGAATCGATTGAGAATAAATTTTAAATTGAATAAAATCTAATATAAATTGATTTGGAATCAATTTAAAATAACTATAAACTGAAATGGTTATTTTATTAAATAAATATAATCGAATTTGCACAGAAAATTGTCATTTGACGTAAACGGAAGTAAATATAATTTAATTGATTAATAAGGAAGTGAATAAGTTGATTTTTAAAATCAATTTGGAGTGGATGTGAATTTGTAAGGTATACGTGTGAATTGAATGCAAGTAAATTTGGTTGTAAATTATTTCAAATTGAATGAAAGGATAAATGAATGGATTGAAAGTAATTAAATTAATATCGGAACCACATAGTTGCATTCAAATATATGTTAACATGTTTGGTTATGAAGTGTTTAACTAGTGAAATAAGTGAAGTGTTATTGAATTATACTTGTTTTGGTACTTACATTTTTAATTGAGTAAGTACAGCTACCCAAGGCTATTGGGCTAGATTTGGGTTGCGTAACTGCATATAAAATACGTCGCTCGCTTAAAATTGCTAATTAAGGTACGTTTTTGGATTAAATACTGCAAGTAACATAAATATTATTATATATTTTATTTTCCTGCTGTGTGGGTCGATGGACATATTTTTATCTCTGTTTTCATATTGCAAAAGGTTCTCCATACAAAGCAGAGACTGCCAAAAAATTTCAAAAATGTAGGGTGTTAGAATTTTTTTGAAATTTTGAAATTTTTTGTTAATTAGAAATTGATTTTTGAATTTAACCGAGAAATAAAGAGTTTTGGATAAATGTTTAGATTAGTTAGTAAACGTAGGTTTAGAAATGTAGAAAAGTGAAAAGAAGAGTTTTAACTAAATGAGTTTTGAAAAGTAGGGGGTTTGGAGCTTTTTTCCTACATTAGCAATTTCGGGGACTAAATTCTTTTAAGGGGGAAGGAATGCAACGACCCGGAATTTTTAACGTTTAATTTGGAGTATTTAAATGGTTAAAAATATTGGATTTGGAATTATAATTTAGTTAATAAGATTTTAAAATTAGAAATGTTCAAGCAATTTCGTAAATTTTGGAAATCGTCCATTTAATCGACGCGCTAAAATAGCGATCCGAGGCATAGTCTCGGAATTCAATGAAACCAATTTCATTGGATCCGTAATAATGTGTTATTATCGGTTTCAAATTTCATAGCATTTGGATTCACCGTTTGGTCGTACGATCTGAAATCGCCTAGAATAATTTAATCGAAATTAATTTAATGGTCGATTTAAAAAGCTGTCTTCTCCATGCGATCGAAGTGGAACTCAAGACTTCTTCCATTGGGTCCGAAATAGCAGTATAACATTAGGAATGCCTGGCGGCATGCCTCCATAAGGGTTTAAAATTTCAGGATATGTATAACGACATATTTTATAACTAAATAACATTATAAATTGGAAAACTCAAAGCCGTTCCTTTCTTCTGAAGCAATGCTAGTTTATACGGAAGCTCTCCCCTCTTTCATTTCAATCAGATCGTGCCTCCTTCCTCTTTAAAATCAAGCGCACTTTTACTTTTCCCTCTTGAGAAAACGAAAATCAAAATCGAAAAAAAAGACAAGAGCTACGGTCAATCAGATCGTGATGCTAGGAGAAGCTAGGGTGTGGGCAGAACGGCAAGCATGGTGGGTCGTGTTTGCGAGGTGGGTATTCGGCCGAGTTAGGGTTGTCGCGTTTCAAAGGGGGTAGTCGCGCGATTTTCTTGCAGTGTGTATGGCAGTGTGAGGAGGAGTTGCGACTATCGGAGGGGTGCAACAGCTGAGTTCGATAGTTTGGGCGCAGCTAGGGTTTTGGAGGGGACGCAACTTCTTATGTTCATATGCGCATGAGCTAGAAGAGACGCTGGTGGCTTTGGGGTAACCAAGCTGATGTAGAGGGAGTCACGTATTGTTGGAGTTTTATTCATGTGGCTCTATGCATGCAGCCTGGGTAAGAGAAGGTCAGTAAAGTAAATTAAGAATTTAAAATTAAACGTTAACATGACAATTTATTTTATGAATTAAGTAATTAATTAGGTTAACTTTAGAAGCGAATCAGTAACTGAAATTTCAATAATCTTGTTATGCGAGGTAAAAAGTATATTACGTATCGAGGTTGTGTTGCACTCACATGGGTACCATCTATATTCTGGAATTTGGTTGGAATCATTTGGAATTAGCGGGAATTTTAAATTAAACTGAACGCTGTTCAGTTTAATTTAAACTTGGAGTGGAATGCAAATAAAATCAAGGTGAGAGATTCTCACTCGTTTGGATTCCTAGAATTTATTTGAATAGTTGAAATAAATTAATGGATGCTTGATTGAATTTATAAAATTATTACCTGTGAATGATATGATATTATTATATATATATAGTAGTATATATATTGGTAGTTGGATATATTTCACGCCTATTGGAACGAATGAGACCCTATGCGCCATGCATAATAACAAAAGACCTAAATTATCATGATATCCTACCTCGAACTAGGATTGGTATTTTTATGTTATCTAACATCTGTGGATGCAGCAAAACAGGTTGAAGGGATCCAACTGGATTCCTCAAAAATGTTGAATTTAAATTCATATATGGTGATGTATGATATGTTTAGATAATCTGTGATAGATTATAGTGTGATTTGAATTTATTGGATGCAATGGTAGCACTGGACTAGATTTTGGTACTTTTAAAATACCATAAATATTTGTTTTGAATATGAAAAGAAATTAAAAAGGGATTTTGGGAGTAAAATATTTATATAGAGTTTGGATTAGTTAAAATAAATTGATTGGGTGAAATAAATGGTTTGAGTTTAAAATTTGTACCTAACTATTTCGTGATATTGTAAAGTGTAACATCCCGTCTTTTTTACGCTTTAAATCGACGATAAACCACACATGTCAGACTCAAACCATACAAAAGAGTGGATTGTTATTGGGGTACATAAGAAAAAGTAGAGAAAGAAAAAACAAAACAGAATCTTGCAGCGGAACGACCAAATATAATAATCAAATAAACAGTTCATGAAGTTGTTTACAAAACATTTGATTTTACTTATACAACCATATCAGAGTTACACATACCAGAGAATAATAATTAATGCAACGTAACAATGTGAATGCAGTGGAATAATATAATAAATAATAGTAACATAATCTTCGTCTTTGTCCGTCAGAAATAAAGTCTTCGAATCCTGGAATGCTCAGACTGACTCGAGCAAATTGAAAAGACAAAACATTCGAGTCAGAACTAAAAGATTTTATGTGAATTAAATCAACTGAAATAAATATGAGTGGAACGGCGTCAGAGATGTTTACGGGATTTGACATCTCCTATCCAGTGTCTAACGTGAGTGCAGTAACTTAAGAGATGCTCGGAATTCACATCTCGTAAGGATCCGTTAAACTATTTACTATGTAGTAATATTCTGCTATTATAATAATGCCTATAGTAAAATAAAATTACTTTAAAATAGCGTTAAGGGGTTACCCATATAGCCCTTAACACATAATAGTCCCAGTAGTCCATCCAGTATCAACGCATCTCCAGATCGGGATACTACCATAAAATACTCCACGAACTACGGGAGAAAACCAAACTCGTACAAGGCGCGCTAGGGTTGGTGACACGACACAACTAGGCAATTCCAAGGTAGATAAATCAATTACGCTTCCGGACTGATGGTAACACGTAGCAGCTACTACCACCCACCTCGAGCCACACTTCCAAAAATCAAAAGGGCCCAAATCAATCACAAAGTAATAAATGGTATCGAAGGAGTGTGTCCGATAAAAGGTGCTACCTTCTTAGCCCGTCAATCGCTCCTGTTTTAGCCACCTTATGCCAACTCACGGGAGTCGGATCTATGTATTTACCTCAAAGGAATGCCGCCACCACCCTACTTCATTTTGGAATCTCCACTCATGGGAGTTGGGTCCATGGATTGTCGTGTAGAAAATAAAGATGAATGTAACTATCTGTTCAAGAAAGTTTTTTGGCATTTCACTGCTTAGCTGCTGATATATTGGTAAATGTTCGATTGTTGATAATGGAATTGGTTTCAATCTGAAGATTTATCCAATAGTTATAATGTTGTTCAAGATTATGTTGATTCACAATGGATGGATATGGTACAGTTTAATGTAATTGAGTCGAATAAGGAGTTTCACTCTAACATATATCGGATCCTGATGTTAGAGCCTGTTGTCATCATAATTCTGATTTGGTGGATAGTTTTTCAAGTGATTTTCCTGAATCAAAGTTCTTGATTTCATCTGGTATTGATGGTAGAAGCGATTTAGCAAATCCAGTTTCAGTGGAAAGATTATATACAAGGGATTGTGTTTTGTGTGTTCCAATAATGTGTTTCTGCACTGAGGCTAGTGTGGATCATCATACGTTTTCCGATGATCGGATAAACGATGTAGATTTCGCTTTAATCAATATAATCTATAAACTGATGGTGATTTTCTTTTTTTTGAATGTGTTGATGAAGATTATAAGAGCAATAGTTTCGGTTTTGATTTCTTTAGTGTTGATTATGGGTTAGAAGTTACTTGCACATCTTTGATGAATGATATTTCTGGGAATATAGTAAATAGTGGATCCATTATTGATGATGACAATTTGACTGATAGAGATTTTGCTGAGAACGTAGATAGAGATTCTAATGGAATGTCATTTGGTAATTATGACTTACTGAAGTTTGTTAGCTCAGTTGGAAACAAAGATGAAGACATTTCTAATCTTTCAATCTGGTTAGCTATGGATCTTTGTGTACATTCATCAAAAAAGGTGCTGCCACTCAGAGATGAAATGTTGAATGTAAGCACTCAAGATGTGTCGAGAGTTTCAGTTACTAGAAGGGTTGCTATTAGTTCTGAGAAGAAGATAAGTGGTTCTATTTTACTCAGGGATGGTCTTGTGATTATAGAGGATATCGGGAGTTTTATTTTAGATTTTTCTAGTTTTCTGCTGCCTCATATTGATTTTCCTTTGGACTTTATTGCTATTAAGTTTGGTATTCCACTGTGTGTCAGTGGATTGGAACCCACGTTGGAAAATATTCTTATGAATTCGAGTATGTCTGTTGTCTTTTAGAAAAAAGAAAGGATAAGAGGGAGATTTTTTTGTAGTTCAAGATGCAAGTGATTCAGAGAGCATTGTTAGTGTTAACAATGTGAGTGTAGATTCAAAGAGTTCCAATTTGTAGCATTCTGATCAAGCTATTTATTATTGGACCGAGGGTTTCAGATTTATTATGTCTGGCTATAGGTAAATTTCCTCATTTTCTTGCTCATGATAGAGAAATAATTCGTGCAGCCAAACTAAGGAGAAGAAATAGTAAGAGATACTCAACTGATAGTATTAGGAGAAGTCCTCGTCTAAATTGTAAAGCTGTTTAGTCTTTCGAGTGAGGGTTGTTTATTTTTGGGGAGACTTATCGTGATTTTCATTGTTTTGGAGTTCATTAGTGGTTTGTGCTGTTGTTGTATTTTGTGACGTTTCAGATTGGTAGTTGAGGTTAGAGTTGCTGATGTAGATGTTTTTTAGTTGGTCGCTACTCTTTTGGTGTCGCTTCAGGCGTTGGTATCTGGAAGATATTGTCTCTCTAGGGTTGGTTTTTAATCTCTTAGGAGTTTGAAAGAGTTTGATTTTTCTTTTTAATGGGGGGTCTTTTGCTACATGCCTGGCTTGTTGGCAGCTCCTTTACTTTTATAGTTATATATATGTGCATGTGCTCTCCTCTCCTGTAGAGGACCACACATTTTTCTCAAAAAAAATTTGGGAATAAATATATATCATTTCAATCCAAATCACAATGTCATATGTATACGTTGTTTCAACCTATTTCTTAATTCTTTCGAAATAATTCAATTTACAGTTTATATATCGTAATAAATATACAGGGTGATAACATGATATATCAGAATAAATAAAAATCCAAACATCAAAATATCAACTAATATACATCCATCATAATCAAACATATAAACAGACAATATAATTCACAACAGTTTCATGGTTATTAATACTGGTTAATTTGCTGGCAATTCAACTTCAATTTCAAATATAACTATTAATTTTAATTTATAACGGTTAATTCAAATGACAATCAAATTTATCAAACAATGACCAAAAAATTCATACCACTTCATAAATTCAAACTTAACTGGCATAAAAGTATTTTAGTATGTTGTGAGTTATAAAACACTCATCCTGAGTTTCGTTGTCGCCGAGACGTTCCGGTTTGGAACTAAAACTGAACAACGTTCGATTTTAACCCAAATTTCGACAGTCTTTAAATTCATCCAAACTAGTTTCATTGTGAAGCACTCATTATCATGATCGCAACGCAAAAAGTCTCAATCAATTCTAACATCGTATGAATGAGATATACATTTTATAAGTTCGTCGATATTTAAATTTATAAAACAATTTAACTACTTAAAACAACCCATACCAAAACATTCAAAGCCCGACCCACTATAAGTTTCTTCCCCAATCTTCCTGTATCCAAGCCTGTACATGAAAGACGCAGAGCAATCTCAAAAAAAACCGTGCATGTTTTGATAGTGACATGGTGCTCCAATGCAAGAAATCAAGATCCGACAATGCCGGTGAACTCTCCTCCTCGATCTCCACCTCCCAGACCCCTCACCTTGAAACTCGCACCCCTTATCAAACGCGACAAAGCCTCCTCCACGCAGCAGCGTAGGTGATGCGTGACCTCTCTAGCAACCGTACATTACAAAAATCCTACCTTAGGTGCTATTCGACGAGGAGAATCCAAATACGATCTCCATTCTACGAATCGATTGCTAAATCACTTGATTTACCTAACCCAAGTCCATTTCGCTAACGTCCATCATCATGAACCATGGCCGCACCTTACAACAACCATATCATATTGAAGAGAAGGTTGAAAAATAATTTTTAAAAGAAGTTTCATCAATTTTAGTTGAGTATAAGAGGAAAAAAAGATTTTTGAAGTTCAAAGCCACCATTTTTTTCTTTCTTCATACTGTAACCTTGCATGCATATAAAAAGAGGGGGTGCGATGTGATTTTGAAAAGGAGGTAGCGTGTAGGGGTAAGGCTACAGTGACATGAAAGAAAAGAAAGGGAAATGATGTGTTGACTAGTCACAATATAAATTTAAATTCCCAAAATATCTCGATTACGTAACTCAAAATCTCAAACCCCAATCGAGGTATGCCGCCAGACATATACAATGTTATACCTCTATTCCGAATGCAATGGAAAAGGTCCGGGTCCTAATTCGATCATATGGAGAAGATTGCTTTTTGGACCCAATTATTATATTGAATTTTCGATATAAATTTCAACAGGTTTATATCTCGTACGACCAAACGATAACTCCAAAAGTTACGAAATTTGAAACCGATAATAATACACTATTACGGATCCAATGGAACATGTTTCGTCAAAATCCGAGACTGTGCCCTGGATCGCTATTTTAATGTCTCGATTATAATATAAAATTTCCAATTTATAATTATTCACTTTAAAATTCAATTTGAAATGTTAACAATCTTTATTGTTGTATAAATAAATTTTACATCAACTTAGGGTATCATTTTCAGTTATATTAAACTCAAAATTCAATTATTCCAATAATCACAATATTAAGAGTAATCAATTTGGATAATTCAATAAATCACTATCTTTTGAAATATTAGTTGATGAACTTATAAGATTTAATTTTTAAAACTAATTAAATTATAGAAAAACTATTTTCTTTTTACAGTTATTCAATTCCCGTTATTCAATTATTCAAATAATTTCCAATATTAAATTTAAACAATTTAATTGTTCTATATCTAACAAATTTCAGTATTGGATTTTAAATGAATTCTAGTTATCAAAATCATTTTATTTCTATCTAAATAATTCATAATTATTATTCAACTTCAGTTATTGATCATGAACCCAGCTAATATATATTACTTCATTTCAAAATCCGTTATTGCCAAATTTTCGAAATTACTTTATTTTAAAATCTTGTCCAAGTTCATATTCAATAACTATATCAATAAATCGGTAAGACTTTAAACCATTTTTATTCATTAATTACACCTAACTTCAATAATTTAAATTAGCTAAAAATTCGGGTCGGTACATGTTAATACGATAGAAATACAGGGTTGCATAACTAACAAACGGATATCCGTTTAAATATTTAAGTTCAATATTATATGACTAAAGGGAGATGGAAAGAGAAATAACAAACTGAATTAACACAGGTTAGGTAAAATGGAGACAACCTAATGCCATTTTATGTGATAAAAGTATACTAAAGAAACTAAAAGGGAAAATTTATCATACAACGATTAGACTTGCTACATTGTACATAGCAGAATTTTGCCCTTTTAAAAAGAAATAAGAAAAAAAATATAAAGCAAAATGAGAATGCTAAGATGGACGGTTGGAATTACAAGTAAAGATGGAAATAAAATTGAAAGCGTGAGAGAGAGAGATTGGAATTGCAAGAAAATGCACCGATAAGAAGAGGAGATAGTAATTAGTTTGAAGGAAAAAGATAGAAAGGAAAACCTAAATTGAAATGTGAGAAGAATATTACAAATGACCTAAAAGAGTTTAATTTAACTAATAATATGGTTCAAGGTCGAAAGATATGGAAATTGAGAATTCATGTGACCGAGCCTAATAATTTGGGAGTAAGGCAAGGATGATGACGGCGAGTTATATATACATTGAACTACTTGAAGTGAAACATTACTCAAGATAAGGTTTGTCTCCTTCATTGTAGAAGATTGGTATCACCTTAATTAGTAGTCAACTTAGAGTAAAAATCTATCTGCAGAGTAAATCGGTTAACCAAAAAATGTTATCAGTGAATCAAGAACTTTAAAGTGGTCTACGCAATTTACTATGGATGTTTTTAGAGTTTATGACCATTGACCGGACATTAGATATCTTAGTAATATACTGATGATGAAAAGAACATGCATAAAATGTCCTAATAAGTTGCATCTTAATAAAGATTACAAATTGGATTTTGCCTAAATGATCTATAAGAAACTGAACTTATGCTCAATACTGTACTTTAGCAAAGTCCATACATGCTCCAGTATTTAAATTGTTTAAATATCAATTAAGGATCAAGTTCATGCCTGAGTGTCAACACAACTATACTGTTAGTTAATTTTCGAGTTCGAACAATTTAAAATTAATTTACAATTGTTATAAATTAGTAGTAAAATTAATACAAATATTGTGTTGAATTTTTATTGTATTTTAACTATTTATTTAAAGCCTTAATGATAATTAAAACAATATATAATTTTTATACACTGATTTATTTTAGGCACATACTTAATAAATTAATTAAATGAGTAATCTAAAATTGTTAAATAAATTAAGCTAGAAGTCTAGTAGTCTATACTAGGGAACGACCAAAAAATAGGAGAGGAGGGAGCTAGAGACTTGATCTTGAGAGAAGAGTGTAAGATGTTTATCACCTGGTTGGCTATAAATAGCCCACCTTTCATTCTCACTATACATAATAAACTATAGCCTCCATTAACAATAATTGATGATGCCTTTGCTGGAACCATCCCATTTGGCATTGAAAGAAATAGGTAAATTTAAAAAATCACCATTTAGATCATAAAAGGCTAATGTAATCATTAACTTGTATTAGATCCAATCTATTTATTAAAATAATTTATTTTAATTTATTTTATATTTATTTAATTGATCATATTAATTAAATTTATTTTTGAATATATCTAATATATTCATACACTAAAATGATAACATAATAATAAATGAGCATATGTACAACATATATGCACATACACGATCAAACACACACACACACACACACACATATATCTACTGTATATACATATATGTTACACTTATATATATATATATATGTATGTATATATGATAAATTTAGATGCATATCAAAAATATAAATGCCTAAGTATAAAAAATGTTTGAATATATATAATATATGTATTTGGTTTGTATACACATATTAATAGTCCTTATATATAGTTTATACATACATACATATATCTGTGTTATATATATATATATATTTCCATGTTATTATAAAAATTAACATTATGTAAAATATGTAAAAGAGTTATTAAGAGAGAAAACTCTCGTTGATTACCCATTAAATGCTGAATCAAAAACTCTTCAATTCCCATATAGATCTAGATTATTTTTTATTCTAAATGTGTATTATATATCAAATCATCAATATATATATATATATATATATGTTTAAATTTTGCATAATTAAATCATAGCCGAAATAAAGGACTATTTATTTACACACACACACACATATTTAGTAATTGAAATTAAGCGAGCTATGTATATATTTTAAATCTAGTATAACTTATAACACACGCACACACGTATATATACATAGAAAAAATAGTTAATAATTTATACATGAAAGTTTACATTAAATAAAATTTAATTTGTATAACATGAATAACACAAATACACACAAACGTATAAAACGAAGTATATTACACATACACACACACAAATATATATGTATGTATGTGTGTATGTATTTTGAATTTCATTTATGAAACAACATTTTTTTTACATCAAATCAAAGTCAATGCTAACAAAACATATTATGTGTGCAATATCTTATATATAAAATAAACACACCATTCATTTGTAATTTTATTTTATCACTTCAAATAAGATAGATATTAATTTAAATCCTAATTATTAAACAAAATTATATACATATATACATTTGGGGTTAGGGAATAAATGATATCATATTATACTATGAAGATCTAACCAAATTATGACAAGTCAATTGAGAATAGACTCCTAGATTTCTTGAATCACCACTTGATGTTGCAACGATTGAATGAACTACCATGATTCGATTTTTTATGTTTTTTCTATGGAAAATAATTTTAACCATGGGAGAAAGGATGGAAGGAGCGGCAACCATGAATGAGAGAAGAGTACAAAAGAAAAAAATTAGATCTAAATGAATGAAGAAGGTTTTGTTTTAATGAAGCGAATAAAACCTTTCTCATTCCTCTCCTTTAACACCTTCCTCCTTAAGTCGCCGCTTCAATTTAAACCAAATATTTAGACTATTTATTTCTCACATATGGTTGGCCATGGTTTTGTTCCATGTGGACCAAAAAATACAAAAGGCTATCAAAGTAATTATATATATTTAAAGCTTGTTTAGATAAATATCAATATCGTATATTGACACATGCATATATAACTTTTACATACACATCCAAAAAATTGCTAATAAAATCCAAAACATTTCTAGATGCAACCTTACTTACTAATGACACCTCAAACATCAAATACATTAACAATAAATATTTCTAAAATATTAGTTAATTTATAAGACATTATAAACCAATTAAATCATGCAACTTTTCAAAGAATCCACAAATACTGTTGTAAGACTCAAAGGAATAAATATTGCCAGCAATCAATATTAAATAATTTAACTATTAATGTTCACACGTCTGCTATGTTAATGGTGTGACAGTTTGACCGAATTCATTGCTTATGCATCTTTTCGGTAAAATCATATTTTACACCATCTTAAGCAGTACCAATCGTGACAATAATTTACACACTTTCTCTTCTCCAATACTATATCACATTAGGATGTATGGAGTTAGGTATCAATCAAAACTCCAATATTATCTACGTTCAACTTCATCATCCACAAATAATGTCCACGGTTGATTAATGATATTTACGATTAACTGTTATAATTGGGCCATTAATTTTTACTTTGAATTGACTACAGTTGACTATGATACTAACCTTATACAACCAAGGAGATGAATTCTCTATTGAATAGTGCTTCACTTATAATGCTTCAACTCAGACCCAAATATAATCGTTCAGTGGATGCTATTCCATGATTTAATTACAACCAAAGTGAGCTATTCACATCGAAGTTTTACATTATTCTCAAGTTGAGGGAATTGGGTAATATTGCCATACTGAGATTTCTTGTTTGACTTAGTTATTATGAACTAAAGGGAAACTCTAGAATGAGTTGTTCCATAGTTATCTAATAACTACGAGTGTGTAACCCCATAATGCCCCTAGCGGGCATGAATAATACACTGCCTAACATTTAGAGAGTGTTACACACTCTGGACTCAATGGATGAATTAATATCCATTCTCGAAAAATCTTGACCAAGATATTTTAAACGAGTTATTTTATATTGTGATTAATTACTCATGATTTAATTATTTACAACTAAAATCACATAGCATTTTTTTGGATTTTCATACTAATATACTTTAAATTAATTACTTAATTAGTTATACAATAATACGACAAAGTATATAAGAAAACAAACACCATCATTACGAACAAGATTGACCATAGAGTTGGGTACATACGACAAATTACATAAGCACACCACTAACTCTCCCAATCTTCCACTTGCACTTAGGATCAATTATAAAATCCTAATCACGTTCCTTTGATTAGTTTTCTCAAACCGAACAAAGGTAGACCCTTAGTGATAGATTTGTTATATTGTTTTATTATCTACTATATCAGCCAACATTGCTCCATGGTTGATAAAACACCTTTATCACATGGAACTTTCGAAGTACGTGTATAAACATCTTATGAGCCCTAGGTTCTTTCGTAATTTGTATCACGAAATTATTATCATAATATAATGTCATGGAATTCTTAATGTTTAGAATCACCTCTAGCTCAGTTACAAGTTTGTGTATATATGTATATTGCTTTTACTGAGACACTATGCAAGACAATGTGCTTAGCCTTTTGGTTTAATCAGCCGCCACCTCTTATTTGGAACATTTTCCAACTCAAAGCTCCTTAATAAATGTTGAACATGAATTTAGAATTGGCATACCATATTTGATATCACTTATAAAGTTTGAGTCCAAGCACTCCATTTAAAAGAGTTTGTTGTTTCATCTACTATTCTCTAGTATTTGTTAGTACTCGAGAATACTCATAATGTACTGAGTAGATAAGTGTAACATGACATAGCAGACAACGTAGCATATATAATCATTCATATTCCAAATACATAAGAAATTCTTCTCATATTCTCCACATTAAACATTTTAATATGGTGTTTGTTTATATCTTTTGGGATAATCCTAACATCCTTTTATACTGATTAAAAATTACATCATTTGCAATTCCTATATCAGGAATTAAACAATTAAACTAAAATTGAGTTTAATATAGGTACGTCATTAACAATCAATAGTATGTTATTTACTTGTAGTTTCAAAAATATTTTAGTACCTTTTAATGTTCTTTCTTATAAACATAAGCTTCCTCTACATTTTAACCAAAAATCAAACTATTTGATATGACTGTCAAAGTATTTGCTCAAATGTACTCCTTGTCCAAAGATACCATCGTATCAGTTCTCGAATTTTATCCAACACTTGCGAAATTGGATTTTGCTCCCACTCACTTCATGACATTTTGATTATTATGTGCAAATAATCTATTCTAAATCATTATTAAAATTTTTGTTTCAACACAAATGTAGCAAAAAATAAAGTCACGTTATATGATAATTTTTTAAGTAAAATTTAAATTAACTCAAGCACGTTGACTGACAAATCTATCAAGCTAATCTCAACAATTAAAATTTTAGCGGTTAATTTCATTAATGTTTTTCTAGTATACTGCATTGGTCTTCCTTTTGAAGATACGCCTATGACAGATGGAACATATCCCTTTGGGTACAATTATCAAAATCTTGTTTTGATATTGTACTTGGAATAAATTTTGGATTTAAAGCATCGTGCCATATGGTGGAGTCTATACTTTAATGGCTCACTGACAACTGAGGAAATTGTTATACTTAGCAAATCGCTTTCCCGACACAAATTAGAAACTCGTAGTTTCTCCCATAATGTATGAGAATTCTTAATAGACATTCTAATCAATTGTGTTCATTTTAGGCCTGGTTAATTTTATTTCATCTTGTATAATAAGTTTCCATATTAGAGTCTTTGAATCATATCCAAGTCCATTGTATTGTAACTGATTTATGTCGTTGGTCCCAAACTCCATTAGGGTGGCCCATATAAGATTCCTTACAAACAAATCTCACATGCAGACTCTTAACTCACACAACATTTTATTTTTTAAAACAATAATTGTTCCTTAGTATGATGGAATATGCATTCAAAAATATTTTATGATTTATCTTAATTCTTACATAAAACTAAATTAGTTTTGAGTTCATAAAACTTATGTTCATAACATAAATTAGTAGAGTACACATCTTAAACTATATAATATAGGGTTTTTTTCTAAATTCATTTCTTATATGATCTCATAAACTATGCTTTAGATGAAACTAAATTTAACATATGTACTTAATCTTATATATACATCCTTACGGTTAATTCACCTTCACTCATCATCAATCATACTTTGTCCATCAAAATCTGATCACACCTTTTTCGAAATAATATTATGTATCATAGGAAGGAGTTACTTTTGAGATTGAATCTTATTCATTTAGAACTCTTTCAAATATATGTACTTATTCGATCAAATCAAATTATTTTATTGTAATGACTCGTATTTTACATATCGAAGAATCGTAAAATATGTTATTTTTATTCGCATGAGGTTGTATGATTCTATAATTTTGGGTTATGACTCTTAGGGATGTTTTACATACCTATGGATTTTTTCAAATTTCTATGTGACCATTTTGGCCTTGCAAATCTTGTTTGGACTCCAGTTTTTGATAGAAGTCGAATTAGGGTCACAAACTAGTTCTATTGCTTTAGGATGATAATTTCCCTTTCGTAGAGTGGTCGTAATAGAAAAACAGACTTATGGTTAGAAAGTTATGCTTGAAGGTTTTAAAGCTGTTGGCAAAGATTAATGCGTAATTAAGTAAGCCCATTAGTGAGCCTAATAGTCTAATTAGAGAATACGACAAGTAGAGGGCTGAAGTAAAGTTAAAACTTTTCCCTCTTATTCTAAATCAAGTTTAAACCCTAATTAGCCCTAGATCCAGCCTAATTTTGTCCAGAATCACTCAAATTATTCTTTAGATCGCATTAGATTGCAAATTAGAGATTAGATCATCAACTAAAAGATAGAGATAATTAATTTTCTTGATTTGAAGTGCATTCCATTGCTGTCTGGATTAGATCTACATTCATATTGGTTGAATTGGATAATTGGTTAGTCGTTTATACCTTCTCACTATACTATGCATATTTATATGATAGAACCATAGGATTTAACATATTTTAAATTGATTTTTGGCATTGTATATTATTTAGATTGATTAGTTATCACCCGTGCTCATGCTCATATATTCATGCTATATGTTGATCTATGTTAGAAATTAACTTGTTTGTCTTATTTTTATGGATTGCATGTTCGATTGGATGAAATTGTTTGTTATTCTATGTTAGATGATATGATCCGATGTTCTTTGCTAGTTTTGTGATTGCATAGAAAGTTAGGTCGGAGAATTGAGCAAATCAGAGCAAAGTTTGTCGAAATTGTACGAAACTTGGAAAGGAGGCTCTAGAGTATTAAAAGAGCTCGTGGTTCAAAGTAGAAGTTCCAGTTATTAATTATGAAAGTCAGCACCGAGATGAGAGGTCGGCACTGACATGTCCTATTTGGTCCACGATGGTAGTGACTTTGAGGAGAGCAAGGATGTTGCTAGTAGATGGTGCCTAAGGTGATGGATAGTTGATTAACTAAGCATTGGAGGCTATGATGACTTGTTTCTAGAATACGGGGTAGGGTGCTTTGAAGAGAGGACTTGTTCTACGATGACTTGATTTATGTAGAGAAGTCGGGGTCAAAGCATCTAGAAATGGAGTACTAGAAGCAAAGAAGGAGTGAAAGAAAACTTAGCCATAGGTTGGCCAAGTATAATGCTCGGGGGCGACATGAGAGGTCGTTATCGACTTCTAGGTTTAGGTCCAAATGAAATGAAATTTCTCGGAGGTCAAGTAGAGGTCTTGTAGATCATGCTGGAGGTGTTGGCTCGTTTATATCAGGTTGGATGTTGATATAACAGCATGGTGAAAATCCATGGTCTTTGGATGTTGGCTCCTATTAGGAGTAGGTTTTGAAAATGGCGGCTCGTAAAGAGGATGGGCCGTGTGATCGGGGAATGTGGAAGGGTTCCTCATGAATAACGAAAACTAAATTGACCAAGAAGGGCTCGGTATCCAAATGAAGCAAAGAGGGGCTCGAGTGTATGTGCTAAGGAATCGTTGATAACTCGAAGAGTTTTGAGTTGTGCTCGAAGTAGGGGTATTGTAAGTGAGGATGCCCATGCGTCAATAAAGGGACCTATATACCTTAGACCTGTAGCTTTGGGTCAAGTGCCCATTTTTGGGCCGCGAGACGCATATCAAGCCTTCGGCTGTGAGATACAAGAGTACAACAGAACCAGGATTTCCATTAGTTCCTGGCTTGGGGCTCATACGAGTTATCATATATTTAGAGCACATGAAGTGATAGTTTGGATTGTTTGATGGATGTTATGGTTGCTCCCTTTAGTAGGCTATCACTCATAGGTATCGGGGGAAGTAGGTATTAGAGATAAGAATACCTGGAAGACTGATATCCTTTATTTGGTTTGTGGTATATCTTTATGATTTTGTGGAGTAGCATATTATAATGTTGTATGCTAACTCTTTGGTTGTACGGACATGTCAGGTATGGTTCGTGTACTTTTGCTCCTCACCATATTTACCTATTTAGTATTTTGAGACTCATTCACCACTCACACCAGACTATTATTTGACCCAAGGTTTTATGCTTTGCCTCTTATTATCTTGGGTACACTTAAATGAGTAGACTAGGTAAAAGGTCTAAGTGACGCAATAGATGTACGGAGGACAAGCTGGATGGAGCTCTCTCGTATTATATAAATATATGGAGTGTACGCTTATTCCACCGAATTATGGAGCTCGTGACAATGCTTGCTTATTACTATTTGTCAAGACAGTTTATATAAGTTTACTTCTATTGTATAAACTCTATTGTATTTAATGTATAACTTTATGGATCTATTGCTCTGATGATGATTTGTTCACATAGTTATTATTCTCTCTTCTATTATATCTATGATATTATATCTTATCCATGCTCTGTAAGATATGACATGTTATATGCTATATTGGTTTATTTCAAACCTTGATGATCATCCTTTATCGGCCGGATGTGGACAACGTAAAAATTATATATTATTGGTGCAGGTGATAGAGGGTAGTCATCACATTTATTTTCTTTGCAGGTAATATTTTCTACATCCTTTTTATATTTTATAAACTTATCAAACATAAACTAATTGTAAATCAAATACATATGTTCATTTCTGCGATAATTCATCGATGAATTTAACGAAGTAAGTGCATTTGTTTTGGTATCATTATACCTTGATTGCATATATACATATGTGCGTACCTACATACATATATATATATATATATATTATAATCCAAAGAGTACGTTAAATCTATTGTCCCTCCCACAAAATAATTGTTTTGCTCTTAATTTTTTGAGATATTATTCACTAGTGTCATATGATTCATAATCATATAATTGTAGAATTATTTCTCAAAGATATAGTCTGGTCCATAATTCCAAAATAATTGTAAACAAAATTAGATGCTTTTGTATTTTCTTTGGCAAATACATCACTGTTTTCATGAAACCATATACCATTATTATGATTGATTTAATTTATAATGAATATTGGTAATATTCATATTAAAAAAACTACGTCTATTTTCGGTCATTACTAAAAATAATTATTACTTCATGAATAATATGTGGTATATATACGAAAGCATTCTTTCGTAACTTGATTTATCTACTAATAAGCGTCATATGATACGCTCTCACTATTTCCACCATTACGATAATAGCACATGAAATAATATGTAGCTCCATTCAACCACTTATTATGAGCAATTTGGTGCATTCACTGTAACTAGTTGAAGTCTAGAGTTTTAGATCAAATACCATGAACTTAAAGAAATAACTCTTATATAAAACAATTTTCAATAAAAAGACACTTGGAATGTAAATTAGATTTCTCATTCCATAATATGTAGCTATTAGATTTTTTTTCAAATCTCATTTTTGATGTTTCTTCATGAAGCAGAGGTGATCATTCACTCTCTTCATCCTAACTATGCTGATGGTACATCCACGATCGAATATTCACTTTCCTTTCGAAATGGTCGAACCATTCAAATGGAAACCCTTACTACAAGACTACAACAAACTCATTACAAAAGTGCATTTGGACATTCTTAACATTTATGGATATGGTATAATTTGCACTAAAGTAAAATGATTAAAGTAACATTTCAATGATCTAATATCTAGGTCTATCTAGCAGTTCTTTGTCAATTTCTTTTAACAAAACTAGATCCTCGTTACATTTAATCAAATTAACATATAATCTTGCACTATGGTTTACATGCTCATTTCTGATGAAACATTTTCATTAAAGTTTCATACAACACGAATGCAATAGTTTACTATGTGACCTTTTGTATATGATCTAACATGGATCAAATATCTATATTTTTGAATTTCTTTAGAATTCAAAATTCATAAGATAATATACCATCTTGGGCAAATAAAAACTTAAGCAACTAAATATGAAGGTATATACTACTTGTATAATTAGGCTCTTTCATGGGTCTTGAAGCGACAATATGCAAAAAGATTTAATGGTAAGTATACTTCAAACTTTTTTCAATCGTAATTCACTTCATTAGTATATTTCAATTGATAAATTTTTTTATCAATTAAATTAGTTGCACAAATTTATTAAAGTAGATTATTTTAGCTTTACTTAGCATATTTCTTGTAATATTAGAAATGTTGAATGTAATAATTTCATTTTTCTAATAACGCTCCCATTAAATTTTTATATTCCAAAAAATCCTAAGAGAAATATAGAAAATCATTTATTTTTATTAATGAGTGTTAGGACTCACTTGCCATGGGATTCTAACATTGAGTTTGCTTAATAAAGTGCAGACCAATAAGCAATTGGCAACTCTTTATCAAATATATCGTATACAGCTCCTAAGTGTGGTCTATGCACTAATCTCGATCTTGACCTTGAGTTTGCTAGACCAATCAGAAAGGAATATTCACTCTTATCTATCATTTCTTGAAGGCCTTAGTACAATGCATGTACCTTGAGTTTTCTTAATAAATACAAGTACATATCTTACCCCATATAAGAAACATATTATAGTACAACACATAAGCACTATCATGCGTTTTTTCAACAACTAGTGTGTACGTAAGTAATATATCAATATGTAAATGATAAAGGGTGTGGTGCCTCCACCTCTATACTCACACTAGCCAATGACACTATAGAGTGACACCGTCAACTAGCACGAAGAACAAGGCTATTGAGGAGCGACCATCTGTGTAATTTCTTTATGCGAGTACCGATATGTCAGATAGTATTACGTGCATTTCGTTTCAAGAGGAAATCTGACACATCAATAACAAACTCAAAACTACTACACAGTGGATGTGTGATCTTCGAAAAAAAATATAAAATTAGCATAACATAAATTAGGCACAGATATGAATATAACACATAAAAGTGTACATCAAAGTAGTGGTCATATAAGATCCGTTATACCACAAAAGAATATGTACAAGAGCTAGACAAAAGAATACATATACGTCAAGGAGTCTCTATCTCGAATATATAAAAGCAAAAACTATTAAGCTAAGTAGTTATCCAAAAGTCAAATGATGGACCCTGATAAGAAGTCAAGCAGAAGCACCAGAAATACCTCTATCTGACCCGAGTATTATTTAATAGGAAATTAATAAATGGATCAGACTAGTTATAAATATCATATAAATTGAGATAGGATAAGAGATATGACAAAAATGTACGATAACAATAATGCCATGCTGTGACAAGTATACATTAGATAATAACAAAAATCACATAATATCTCAATTTTTTCAAACACCAGAAAGAATGTCATATTCTTTATTTTATTCACCAAGCCACAAATATTGATAAAGCTTATCAATATAAATCACAAAAATTGGTGAAACACAAATTCTAGAAATCATCAATTAGAAATCCAAAAATCAAAAAGGGGGAGGCCTATCAAAAACGGGAGCATAAAAACTCACCAACAGGTATATCACAAACGGGGTTAGTTAACCATAGAACCAGTGCAACGACGTAGTATAATAACGGTACGCCCAAGGAACCTGAAACTCAAATAATTCAGAACAACGACATAGTACAATATTGGTACGCCTGATGAACCTGAAACTCAAGTAATTTGGAACAACGATGTAGTACAATAACGGTATGCCCGATGAACCTGAAACTCAAATAATTCGAGATAACGATGTAGTACAATAACGGTACGCCCAATGAACCCCAACTCCACAAAAGAACATGGGTCACTAGCATATAAAAGTGATTCGAAACTCCAAAGAACCCATAGGTTGCTAGCCTGTAAAAGAAATGAGACGAGGCCCAATAAACTGAGATAAAGTCCTTCACGTGGACAAAGAGACATCGCATATCGCTAGTCTAAACCATAAAATGATCACCATTGATCAATAAAAAGTGTGAATTACACTAAGCTAGTAAATAAATGAGTTAGCTTCATGTCCCATAACCACTAGCTTAACTTAAATATTTACGAACAAATTGTAGATTTCTACTCGAGAATTGTCACAAGCGTTCAATTGAACAAGTCCAAGAATTAACCGACAAAGTAAGCACAAACGTTTTATACCACTTGTTTTGCTAAGTCGTTTAATTAGATTTCTCATACGAATGAGGTAAATGTTTGTGTATACTAATAGATTGGAAAACGAGTTTAAAAATGAGCTTTGTATTAAAAGTACCATTGAAATCATTTTTGTGAAAGTGTTTTAATATTTGCTACTAGTATAAAAACCTTTGTCTTTTAAAGTAGCAAATCACATAAATGAATGTAAAAACAATCAACCACCAAAAATCCACATTCGACAACGTGAATTAAAACCATAAAATTCGATATCAAATCCATCAAATGGATATTCCCAATAATCTATAAAAGAAGTCATCAAAGTCGATAATAATTGACAAAAACTAACCGGGTCAATAGAAATCGATAAGCATTGGAAATCTACTCCAAAACAGCCAAAATATGCAAAATTGAACAGTACTAGACATCTGGTGGTTTAGCCAAACGTCTCGCCCTACGTTCTGGAAATATTTATGTTTTTTCTCCTTTCTCTTTTTAATTCCAGAACTCTTCCAGACATTTTGATTTTTCAACCAGACGTTTGGATTTTGGGTCTGCCAAATTTTATGGATGTGTTTTTTTTTTGTCTTTTCCAGCAATACCTACAAGACGTCTAGATTTTTCAACCTGACGTCTGGAATTTTTTGCTAGGTAAAAATCAGCCTAGCCAAAAGAGGGCAAAAATCCAAACTGAAAGCGATCGAACGAGCGATGGATGCTAGGGATTTATGCCAATCGACAACCCAGCCCTATAGGCTCTTTTATACACCACCAAAAACATGTCCAAACATCCAAGATAGGATTTTTAAAGATTTTGACTTCAAAATACCAAATTGGAAAATTCACCAAACCAATTAAAATCAAAAGCAATTGAACATGAAATAGATGTTAGGAATTCATACCTAACAAGAAAGCTATAGACATAGATGTGAGTTCAAGAACTCACTTTTAAACCCAAATATAGAAATGAGAAGCTCTAAAGCAAGCTAAAATGGATTTCTCTTCAGTAATACCTCTAGAATCTTCAATTTATTATCAAATGAAATGAATTTCCTAAGTTAGGATATAGGAAATTCTGAAAATTGAAGAGGGAATGAGATGAAGAAGATGAAGAGGATGCTTACCTAAGCTTCTCTTTGATTTTGGAGCTAGAATCTTGAATTTCCTAGTAATCTAGGGCTTAGAAATTTTGATTTCCCTTTCTTTCCCCCATTTTCCTTTAGCTTGAGAGTGTTTGTAAAATGTTATGAATGAATGAACAGGAGTGGAGGGTGAGTTAGGGTATTAGATGAGTTAGGTTCTCTTCTTTGGTTATTGGGCTAAAACCCAAACCCAAATCCCCAAATAAAAATACCAAAATTTTAGTCAACTCCAAACATATCGATGTTTGTATTTAAAAAGGTTGCAAACGCCATTTTGGACTTAGTGGAAGTGGTTTCGAGTCCTAATTCGACTGCTTACAAAAAAAATAGAATTTCGGACTTTAATCCAACTAAGGATGCTATATTTAAATTGAACATTTAAATATATAATCGTAAAAATATTCGGGTTGTTACAGATTCCCCTCCTTAAAGAAATTGCGTCTTTGCAATACTTAAGAAGAAGAAAAAGAGTAACAACCATACTAATGCAAAACAATACAAAAGAAGAAATTTTGAAATGAGAAGTTCACCTTAAGGAGCACGAGAGAGTAAGTCTGGATGTGTTTGCTCGATGAATTCTCTGGATTCCCAAGAGCATGGATGTGTTTTCTTGATGAATTTTCTGGATTCCCAAGAGCAATCCTTAGGATTTGAGGATCATTGAACCTTCACAAGCGAAACATCTTAATTACGAAGGCATTTAACCTCCGTAGCAATAATACGAATATGATGTTGCTCATAAATCAAATTAGGTGAAACTTCAATTTCTTCAAAACACCTGGCTCAAGAATAGAATCAGAATCTATAAGGCATTTCCATAGTTGAGAGACGTGAAAACCGTCATGAATAGTAGAAATTGAGTCGGTAATAAAAGCGACAAGCCAGGGAACCAATGCATTCGATGATGGGAAATGAGCCAATATATCGAGGCGCTAATTTTCTCGATCGACTGAAATGCACAACACCCTTCATAGGTGAAACACGAATAAACACCAAATCTCCCATAGAAAATTCCAAATTCTTTCTTCGGTTATCGGCATAGGATTTTTGCCTACTTTGAGCTTCTCTCGTCTTATGACGAATAAGTTCAATCTTTTCTGTTGAATCATGGATAAAATATGGACCTAAAACCAGCTTCTTAGCGACCTCAAGCCAATAAGAAGGAGATCGGCATGGCCTTCCATAAAGTGCCTCGAAAGATGCCATACCAATACTAGATTGGAAACTATTATTATAGAAAAACTCAACAAGAGAAATATGATCTTCCCAACTTCCACCGAAATCAAGAACACATGCACAATGAAGATCTTCAAGAGTTTGATTCACACGCTCGGATTGTCCATCGGACTGAGGATGATAAGCAATGTTAAAATTAAGCTCGTTCCCAAAGCTTTTTGAAGACCTTTCCAAAATCCACTAGTAAATAATGGATCACGATCGCTAACAATAGAAGTAGAAACTTCATGCAATTTAACAGTTTCTTTAACATAGAGTTTGGCCAAAAGAGGTACAGTCCAATTAGACCAAACGGGAATAAAATGGGTGGATTTTGTAAGTCTATCAACAATCACCCGTAAACTTTCATAACCCAAACAAGAACGGGGAATACCGTCAATAAAGTCCATGAAGACTTGATCCCATTTCCAAACAGGAATATCCAAAGGTTGCAACAACCCACTGGACTTTTGATGCTCGGCCTTTATGAGTTGTCAAGTTATGCAACGCTTAATGAAGTTAGAAATATCGGATTTCATTCCATCCCAATAATAAAGTCTCTTCATGTCTGCGTACATTTTAGTACTACCGGGATGAATGGTGAATTTAGAAAAATGAAAATCTTCCAAAATGACTTTACGAAGATTAGGCACGATAAATCTACCAAATTTTTGAATGCCGCAACGAGCATCGATTTCAAAATCTTTCAAACCATCAATATTTCTATCCCTACAACTTTGGCTAAGATGAGCCAATTCAGGATCATGCTTTTGAGCATAAAAAATGCGGTCTAAAAGAGATAGATGAGCCTCAAGGCTACACAAAACAAGAGATGAACATGATTTGGACTCACGATCTCGAATCTCACAAGTGGACAAAGTCTCGAGATCATTCCATTCGGGTATGATCATGGAAACAATTGCTTGTTGCTTACGACTAAGTGCATTGGCAACATGATTTCCCTTTCCGAGAGTATAAAGAACATCAAGATCATAAGGTGCAACTACTCGAGCCAACTTTGTTGACGAAAATTAAGTTTCTTTTGAGAAAATAAATACTTCAAAGATTTATGATCGGTGTAGAAAACAAATTTCTCTCCCAAAAGATAATGATGTCAAATTCTAAGGGCGAAAACAATGGCCGTGAGCTCTACATCATGAGTGGCATATCTAGTCTCGGCAAGCTTTAGTTGCCCAGAAGTGTAAACGATAACACGTTCCCACTGCATGAGAACGACACCCAAGCCAACACGATGAGCATCAGTATAAACAACAAAGTCTTGGTTCCCTTGGAAGTCACAAGATTATGAGCATCGGAAAGGAGTTCTTTTAATTTCTGGAAAGAAGCTTCACATTTGACTGACCAAATGTACTTAACTCCCTTCTTTTTCAAACTAGTAAGAGGCATGAAAATTTTAGAAAAGTCTTTTACGAACCGACGGTAATAGCCCGCCAATCCAAGAAAGCTAAGAATTTTCGACATACACTCCGTTTCTTCCAATTTTAAATTGCTACGATCTTTGAAGGATCCATGGAAATTTTGGATTCAGAAATAATATGTCCTAGACATTTCACACAAGATTGCCAAAAGTGGCACTTAGAAATTTTTTCTTTCAATTGATTGCTTCTAAGAGTTTCCAACACAATCTGAAGATGTTTTTCATGCTCTTCCTCGTTTTAAGAATAAATAAGAATTTCATCTATAAAGATGAGAACAAATCGATTGAGGAAGTCTTTGAAAACTTGATTCATAAGGTCAACGAAATAAGCTGGAGCATTCGTTAAACCAAATGGCATAACAAGCCATTCATAAGATCCATAATGAGTACGGAACGATGTCAAAGGAATGATATCCTCTGCAATACGATGCTGATGAAAACCGGTTGCTAAGTCTAACTGTGAAAAAACTCTAGTACCGCTAAGTTGATAAAATACATCATCAATCCGAGGTAAAGGATATTTATTCTTGATGGTGAGATCATTAAGCTTGCGGTAGTCAACGCAAAGCCTAAGTGTACCATCAGATTTCTTCACAAAAAAAGTTGAAGCTCCCCAAGAAGAGGAACTAGAACGAATAAATTGTTTTGTTTCCAATTCGGATAATTGTTTATGCATCTCTACATTTTCCTTGTTGGATATACGATAAGGAGGACGAGTGACAAGTAGAGCTCCAGGATTAGATTAATTCTGAACTCAATTGCTCGCTCAGGTGGTAATCGTAAAACGGGCTCAAATATGTCGAGAAATTCACAAACAATGTGAATGAGAGAAATGACATCTTCCTCATCATCATTATCGTCAACATGTGGATTTAGAGAATATAAGGATGCTATCAAATTGGAGTCCGAATCTTTAAGAACAACAGAAATCTGCTTAACAGATTGAGGATGTCGAAGATATATAGTCCTCTCTAGACATAGGATGTGTGCCTCATAACGGTTAAGCCAATCCATTTCAAAAATCATTCCGAAGTCTAAGTAATGCATAACATGCAAATTGGCTCGGAAAGCATAATCACATAAAATAATCTCGACATATTTACAATGTAAACTAATTGTTGCGGATCCACTAACCGGATTCGCAATTCTCAATGAAGTCATCAAGACCATAACATTTAAAGACAAAGTGTCAACAAGTTCTTTAGATATAAAAGAATGGGATGCACCCATGTCAAAAAGAACTCGAATAGGATGACCACGAAACATAATAATGCCATCAAGGATAGAATGAGAAGTACCTTAACCAAGAGAAGTGTTACTGGAAGCTTGCAAAACATTTAGTTTTCCCTCTTTCTTGCTTGAAAGTTTGGGACATGAAGATAAAAGATGACCCGAACTTTTGCAATAATGACAAAAAGGGGTTTCGGTCACCTATTTGCATAATGGTCCTTAAAACTACAATTATAGCATTGCCCACGACTAGAGGTAGGAGTCTTTGATACCGAAGTTGCTTGCTACCCTTTCTTATTGGGATTAGGGCCTTTGAACTTAATAGGCCTCTTCTTGTTGATGGTGAAGTTCTATTTGGCACCCGCAACTTCAACATCACTTTCTTTATCGGCCTCTTCAAGTTGAAGAGCGATATCAACAAGCTGATCAAAAGAATCTTCCAGTTTTACGAGTAAAGGCTTTTTGAGGTTCTTATACAACCCATAAATAAAGCTCTAATTTTTCTTTAGTGGGGTATTAATGTACTTGACCCCATATTTAGAGAAAGATTCAAAAGATGCGACGTAATCCGCCACAGAAGATTCACCTTGAACAAGGACAATAAAGTGCCGAGCTAAAGCTACCTTTTTAGCCTCCAGCACAAACTTTAATTCGAATCTTTCTCGGAATTGGTCCTGAGTAAGATCCTCTTCAATAATTTTCGAAATCAAAAGCTCATACCAATCTAATGCTCTTTCTTGGAGCATGCTAGAAGCCACTTGGACTCGATGTAGATCAACAAGATTCATGCAAGAAAAGACGTGGTCGCATGATTTAAGCCAAGCTTGGGTTTCTATAACACTTTCGAAACCCTTGAATGGCCTTCCACCTAGATTGGTATAATCACTGCACAAGTGTTCAAACCCAAATTTAGGGTGAGTAGGCTCTGGAATGGATCCGGTAGCTTCAGCATTCTTTACAAGATCTAAAAGCTGTTGGGTAGACATAAATACACCATCCTGAGGTGTAGCATTGGATTAACCGGCGCTGGGACGGCCAGGTCTAACCATTTCTTAAGAAAGAAAGAAAGAAGAGGAAAAGGGTTATTCTCAAAATTAATATCAAACAATCATGATTGATTAACAAGGCATCATAAAAGAAATTAGGATAGAACGGGACCTAAGACTCGATTAAATCCTAAGCCACAGTTCCTAAGAAAGACTTAGGACAATGATCTTTGCTAAATTATTCTATATTGTTTCACAGTTTGGCTCTGATACCAAGCTGTGATGCCCCACTTCTATACTCACACTAGCCAAGGACACCATGGAGTAATGCCGTCAACTAGCATGAAGAATAAGGCTGTTGAAAAGCGACATCTATGTAATTGCTTTGTGCGAGTATCAATATGTCAGATAATATTACATGCATTTCGTTTCAAGAGGAAATATGACACATCAATAACAAACTCAAAACTACTATACATGGCTGTGTGATCTTCGGAAACAAATATAAAATAAGCATAACATAAATCAAGCACGTGTATTCATATCACTAAGGCGGAAACAGATATGAATATAACACATAAAAGTGTACATCAAAGTAGTGGTCATATAAGATCCACTATACCACAAAAGAATAGGTACGAGAGCTAGACAAAAGAATACATGTACATCAATGAGTCTCTATCTCGAATGTATAAAAGAAAAAACTACAAATCTAAGTAGTTAGCCAAAAGTCAGATGACGAACCCTTATAAGAAGTCAGGCAGGAGCTCTTGAAATACCTCAGTCTGACCCGAGTATTATTTAAGAGAAAATTAATAAATGGATCAGTCTAGCAATAAATATCATATAAAATGAGATAGGATAAGAGATATGACGAAAATGTATGATATCAATAATGCCATACTGTGACAAGTATAGATTAGATAATAACAAAAATCACACAATATCTCAAATTTTCTCAAACACCAAAAAGAATGTCATATTATTTATTTTATTCACCAAGCCACAAATATTGAAAAAGCTTATCAATATAAATCACAAAAATGGTGAAACGCAAATTCTAGAAATCATCAATTAGAAATCCAGAAATCACAAAGGGGAATGCCCATCAAAAACGGAAGCATGAAAACTCATCAACACAAGTATCACAAACGGGACACTATTCCATGGTCGCTAACCATAGAGCCGATGCAACGATGTAGTGCAATAACGGTATGCCCGAGGAACTTGAAACTCGAATAATTCAGAACAACGACGTAGTACAATAACGGTAAGCGACCGATGAACCTGAAACTCAAATAATTCGGAACAACGACGTAGTACAGTAATGGTACGCCCGATGAACCTGAAACTCAAATAATTCGGAACAACGATGTAGTACAATAACAATACGCCCGATGAACTCGAACTCTATAAAAGAACATGGGTCGCTAGCCCATAAAAGTGATGTAACGACCCGTAAATTTTAACCGTTTTAATAATGTGATTAATTGAATTTTTGTGAAATTTAAACAATAAAATTTTGAAATAAAAATTTGATATTTTGAATACGTCTAATTGAATATAGCAAACTGTAAATTTTTGTCTGAAAATAAGAAAGTTTATTTTATTGTGCAATTTTATTTCAATTTATATCAGTAAATATTTGATGATAATAAAATGTTTTCGAAATCTGAATATTTTTACATAGAAAAATTCTAAATCATCTTCTGACTGAGACGTCATTTTTCATTTTTCAAAATTCAGACTTCTTTAGCTCCGTCGATCTTATTTTTCTACGTTTTTGCTGCATTATCCGCTAGTAGAAAATTCAAATTTTTATAATTCAGTCGTACCACTGATATCTGTATACCGGTTTGATCGTCTCGTCGTGCTGATCTCTACGGTATATTCAATTCTGTGCCTTGAAGTCCAGTACGCAGCGGAATCCGCAAAACGGTTAACCGTAATAGTCCGTTTTGTTTCTCTGTGACCATTCGTAATCCAACGTTGAGAACGAATGGACAGTTGCTTTTATTATTCTTGAGTTCACCTATTGGACTTTTGTTATTCCCGGTGTTCAATTTAATTGCTGACTCTTCTTTTCCTTTTCAGATTTATCATATCTCGGTTGGCTACCTACTTTACTTTGTTTCCTTAGTTTTGTTTTGAGATATTACAGGAATGTATATCAGTTGATATATGAAGCCCATATTTTGAAATTTGTTCATCTCCCTGACACATCTTCTTTTCCCCATGCTATCTCCTTTTCAACTCAATCAATATTCCAACCTCATGTGTGTGACCTTTACTATTTTATCCTTTCTATTTATTTGTTTCATTTCCAACCGGTTGATTCATTTTCAAAGTGAAGAAAAACGTAAAACAAGATATAATAATATAAAGCGGCATACGTATTCGCTTGGAATGTGCCTCTTCATCTGGTCCATATTTTTATTCAGTTCTATCTTCTCATTTCATGATATAAAAAAAGGAATTTTGTAAACTACTCACTCCACCCGTGCTCATAGCATCACCACGGCATAGCTCAGCATCCCGCCGTAACACGCAACCCAGCTCTAACCGATGGCCTCGCTCCTGCCCATACCTTCCTCTGCCTACCGACCATCAAGTATTGGCCACCACCCTCTTCTAGAGATCCATCCACGTATGCACACCCTAGGCTCGCCGAAGGCAGCACACCCACAACCCGTATCTCCCTCACGTCGGGCGAGCAACCTCCAGCCCAAATCGTGCAACCGCCTCCACTGCACGTAAAACAATTCCATTTTTCGGCCTCATCCATCTTACCGTCCACATCCCTGCTAGCTTGAGCTTCCTTCCTTTTATATGTAGTATGTTTATATATTGGATTATACTCTATTTTATTATGGTTTATCAAAGATTGATTTTAAGATCTATACATGTATCCAAATGTTTGTTCTCTGATTGCATGATTGAAAGAAAAGGCATACTATATATAACGTATGTAAGTAGTATACTGTTTTATATTCCACTTTATAATCTTTTATATGAAAGCAGATTTGTAATATTGGTGAGGTATGTAGTGGAGTGCCTATTCTTATATATGGGTCTATATATCAATTAGCTTTAATGTTATCGGTGTAGTTTGTACATAACATATATCTCCTGTATTACAACAAATTTTATAAACGTACATTACATGTTCATATTTTTCATCTTAAAGTAAGTATGGTGATTTTAAAATAAGTTTTGTTGAAAAGGATTTTTCAAAAGCTTTTGCATATGACATGTTTCGTCTGAATTTGTTTTGCATACAGATGTACATATATGCAAGATGTTACATAAGTTAAGGTATTTTGCAAATGTATGCATATTAGTCTATATAAGAGTTTTGTAGTATATTTTATACACAGATTTTAAGTTATACTAGTTAAAGATAAGTTGTTGAGTCTTTTCTTAAGTGATTTGAAACTTGATTTTTGTATGTTAATACTTGGTTATATGTGTTTTAAAGGTAAACAATAGTTTTATAATATAAAAATATGTGTATACATATTTTTTTGTCTTAATTCAAATGTTGACTTTTATAAAATAATAATGGTATATGTGTGTGTGTGTATATATATATATATATATATATATATATATATATATATATTCCATTCATATCAAGCTAATCTGATTTGTTTCATCAATTCTTTGTTATCAGCTTTGTCATCAAAATTCATGCCAATCTTGCTTTGTTTGAAATTCGTGCTTGGATTCAAAATTCATTCCATCGTCGAATATCTCTAGCCTCGAAAGGTGAGCAATCACTCACGATTAATGTTCTTTTATTTATTAGATTTGATTTCAATTAAAACGATAATTGAAATATGTTGTTGTTAGTTATTTACACTGTTATATATATGCTATTACCTGTATCAGTTCACTTGTGACATCTGACACAACTATCTGTTACTTATATTTATGATATATGCATGTTATATTATTATCATATCTGTTATCACTCTGCAAGTTCCCTGTTAGTATAGAATCACTATGGATTGAAATGTTACATACCCGAACGATATGTAGAATAGGAGAAAATCGTTGTGGGTTGAAATGATAAAACCAAGCGATTTTCATTGAATTGAATTTGGGATTACGGGTTGAAATTATATATATATATATATATATATATATATATATATACCCGTATATATTTAAATCGCGGATTGAAATGATAAATATCCGTATCACTTGACCATAAGATAGAAAACTATATACAGACACCGTTGGTCTATATGTAAATAATTTGAAATGATTACTATGATTTGAAAGGAAAAATATGGTTTTATCTAAACATTGATTTTAGATATTATATAAATGTTATTTTATATATAGTTAAATTATTGAATTTAAGCTATGCGAAATTTGTTTTAGTATTAAATAAGCTTAATAAAAAGTTTGATTTTATTAAAATATAATATGGTTAAGTAAGTATTTAATTATATTTTAATATAGAGTTTATAATGATTTAATAAATTAAGGTTGAGAAGATAGATTTGAAATTGATCTGAAATTGTATTTAATTAAGAAATGTATTTAGTTAGAAATCGATTTGAAACTTATGGATATATACATACATATATGGAATTATCAATTCCTGTTTGAAATGTTTGAATATTTAAAGCCTTGAAAATATTGAAATTGAAATGGTTTATTTTTTGATTAAAAATATGTATTTGAAATCGATATAATGTGAAATGTTTTTATTGAGAAACTGAAATAAATTAAAATTGATGATTTGAGATTTGATTAAATTTAAATTTTGAAATTTGAATTGATTGGAATCAATTTGTGAAATTTTGAGGAAGCTATTTTATTATATAAAGTATTTTTAAAATTTTATTTATAACTATTTATATATGTTACTTTATAAATTTATTTCATATAAACTATTATAATATAAATTATTTTTATATAAACTATTTTAAATTATAAATTATTTTATTATATATACTATTATTTATATTTAAACAGTTAAATGAGAAGTGTTATGATTCCAAGCATTATGATTTTTAAATTTTGATTTCCAAAGTACTATGATTTACAAAGTGTTTGATGAAAGAATGTTGTTGAAATTTAAGTAAATTATTGAATTAAGTTTTGAAATTATTTAATACTTAAATAAATTGAATTCTTTAATAAGTGAAATTGAATTCTTTAATAAGTGAAATTGAGTTTCTTTAACAATTAAGTTTTGAAATTTGTTTGAATTAAATAAGTAGATAAGTGAAACTGAATTTCTTTAATGAGAAATAGAATGTAATTGATGGAAATTGATATGAGACTTGTAATTTAAAGAATTTAATTTAATTCAATTTATAAGTTTTTATATCATGTAAGTAAACTTAAGTGATTGATTTAATGAATTGGAAATTCAATTGAAATTATTTTAAAATGATAACTTTACTTAATTTAAATGATTACTGAATGAATCCATCAATGAATTTAAATTGTTTTGAATGTTAAATTAACTTAATTTAAATGATTATGGAATGAAACTTATACATGAATTTAAATCAATATTTGAATTGTTTTAAATAAAAATTTAAGTTGAATTATAGAGTTTTGAAATGGTAAATTTGAAAGTTTTGAAACGTAAATTATAGAAATTGATATAGAAAGACAAATGAAATGTTGGTTTTCAAATTCTAAGTGAGTTTGAAATTGATTTGGTTTTTGAAATTTATTAAATGACCAATTGGTGTAATAATTACGGAAGTTATTAAAGAAACCGGGATCAGTTATAGACATACGCTCTGTCTAAACCGAAAACCACTTTAATAACTATACGCGGAGTGTGATCTAGAATGAAGTGGTTGGAATGATGTACGATG
The DNA here is from genome assembly GCA_030765085.1 of Allium cepa. NCBI lineage: Eukaryota > Viridiplantae > Streptophyta > Magnoliopsida > Asparagales > Amaryllidaceae > Allium > Allium cepa. The sequence goes on from CM060940.1 coordinate 55,557,290, forward strand.
ACTGAAGAAAGAGAATGATAATGGATGACCTTGACACTTGTGTCAAATTGGAAATGACTAAAGCAGGAGCGGTGCCGGGCCAAATGGTGTTAGCCACCTCGAGCGAACACACTTTTTCGTAAACTACTCATTACTTGTTTTTGATTGGTGCGCACCCTTGAATTGGGAGTGTTGTTTCACGGTGTTTGCGATCGTTGCGGTGATGCGTTCTCACCAGTCCGGATTAGGTTAATGGTAATTTCACTCCTTGGGTATTGCCTCATGTGCCTTGTCATACTCGTATCCCTATACGCGACCACTGCGATTTGTTTTGTGTTATAGCTATGGAGTACTCCTTGATAGCCCACTAGTTTACGGTGGAGTTTACAGTGCTGTATAGACTATGACGCTTATATAAAATGTGCTAAAAAGATAATGGTAACGCCTTAACACTATTTTTAAATATATTATACTTTACTTTAGACATTATTATAATAGCGTATATTACTAAATAGTAGATAGTTTAGCGGATCCATAGAGGATGGTTATCCCAAACATCCTTTGAGTTACTTGTATTTCAGTTGTTATTTCACTTGAGTTGGATTTATTGATATAAGAATGTTAATCCTGACTCGAGTATTTTGTGTCTTGCTTTATGCCCGGGTCGGACTGAGTGATACAGTTTTTGAGACTCACCTTTGGAGTTGGAGCTTCGCTTGGAGATCCAGCTTTCAGATATTCAGTAGATTCCAGTGATGTATTCTGATATTGTATTTGACTATTGTATTCGAGACTTCTATTGTATCATGTTTAACTCTGTTATTTATATAGTAGCTTCATGAACTACTATTATGTTGTTTCCGCTGCATTTTGTTATATTACTCTGTGTCTGTGATTATTTATTTACTGTATATGCTGAGTTTTGCCAAATATAAACTTACAATCTAGTATTTTAAGCAATTCAATTCCGGCATGTTTGGATGTGAATGGTTGAAAATATTAGGTCGTTACAAGTGAGTCGAAACTCTAAAGAGCCCGTAGGTCGCTAGCCTGTAAAAAAAATGATACGAAGCTCAATAAAACGAGGAACAGTCCCCCACGTGGACAAAAAGACATCGCATATCGCTAGTCTAAACCATGAAATGATCACCATTGATCAATAAAAAGTGTGAATTACACTAAGCTAGTAAATAAATGAGTTTAGCTTCATGTCCTATAACCACTGGCTTAACTTAAATATTTACGAACAATTTGTAGATGTCCACACAAAAATTATCACAAGAGTTCAACCAAACAAGTCCAAGAATTAACCGACAAAGTAAACACAAGCGTTTCATAACACTTGTTTTGCTAAGTCGTTTAATTAGATATCTCATACGAACGAGGTAATGGTTTGTATATACTAATAGAATGTAAAATAGGTTTAAAATGAGTTTTGCATTAAAAGTACCATTGAAATCATTTTTGTGAAAGAGTTTGAATATTTACTACTAGTATAGAAACCTTTGTATTTTAAAGTGACGAATCACAGAAATGATTGTAAAAACAATCAATCACCAAAAATCCACATTCGACAACGTGAATTAAAACCATAAAAATTGATATCACATTCATCAAATGTATATTCCCAAAAATCCATAAAAAAGCCATCAAAGTGGATAATAATTGACAACGATTAACCGGATCAACGAAAATCGATAACATTGAAAATCCACTTAAAAACAGCAAAAATAGGCAAAGTTGAACAGTACCAGAAGTATTGTAGGTATAGGCAGACGTCGGTCCTAGGTTCTAGAAATATATATGTTTTTTCTCCTTTCTCTTTTTAATTTCCAGAACTCTTCCAAACTTCTTGATTTTTCGACCAGATGTCTGGATTTTGGCTTTGCTATTTTTCTGCGTGTGTTTTTTTTTCCAAGGATACCTACCAAACGTCTGGATTTTTCAACCAGATGTCTGGATTTTTCGGCTAGGCAAAAATCAGCCTAGACCAAAGAGGGCAAAAATCCGAATCGGAGGTGATCAAACGAGCGATGGATGCTAGAGATTTATGCCAATCGACAACCCAACTCTATAGGCTCTTCGATACACCACCAAAAACTTGTCCAAACACCCAAGATAGGATCTTTAAAGATTTTGACTTCAAAATACCAAAATTGGAAAATTCACCAAACCAATTCATATCAAAAGCGATTGAACATGAAATAGATATTAGGAATTCATACCTAACAACAATGAAAACTATAGACATAGATGTAAGTTCAAGAACTCACTTTTAAACCCAAATATAGAAATGAGAAGCTCTAAAACAAGCTAAGATTGATTTCTCTTCAACAACACCTCTAGAAATTTCAATCTATTATCAAATGAAATGAATTTCCTAAGTTAGACTATAGGAAATTCTGAAAATTGAAGAAGGATTGAGATGGAGAAGATGAAGAGGATGCTTACCTAAGCTTCTCTTTTATTTTGGAGCTAGAATCTTGAATTTCCTGGTAATCTAGGGTTTAGGAAATTTAATTTTCCTTTCTTTCCCCCATTTTCCTTTAGCTTGAGAGTGTTAGGAGAATGTTATGAATGAATGAAGAGAGTGGAGGGGGAGTTAGGGTATTAGATTAGTTAGGTTCTCTTGTTAGGTTACTGGGCTGAAACCCAAACCCAACGCCCCAAATAAAAATACCATAATTCTGGTCAACCCCAAACATATCGATGTTTATACTCATAAAGGTCGCAAACGCTATTTTGGACTCAATGGAAGTGGTCTCGAGTCCTAATTCGACTATATACAAAAAGTAGTATTTCAGACTTTAATCCAACTAACGATGCTATATTTAAATTAAATATTTAAAATATAATCGTAAAAATATGCGGGTTGTTACAAAGCGCAACTGCATTAAAGGATCGTAATCTGTAATGTATTTTAACTTATATGAATTTAGGAATAATGCATTTATTATGAAATACCCTCGTTATCTTGGTGTCTAACACATATGAAATCACCCTATATGTACTATACATATGTATTTATTCCAAAAATCTATTCGGATTTTCTAAAAGTACACTTACATAATGTTGATACATATATGAATATAAGTTTAATTTATTTAAACTATAATTTAGTCAACTTATATAATATTTATGTTTATTATATTAAATAAATCTATTTAGTTAATCTTAATTGTTTAATTTAATAAACCAATTTAATTAAATTTTGATTTAATATTTCAGAAAAAAATTCGTCATCCATCTTAAACTATTCTAGAAGAATGTTCAACTATAAACTTATATAAATATCAAATATATATATGTATATATCAATTAATTAACTGTTTAACTGCTTAATTATACAATTAACATTTTAATTAAATTTAAATAAATTTCAAAAATTTATTTAGCTTAGTTTCTTTAAATAATTTTGAGAAAATTATAGCATTTTAAATTATTGAACTATAGGCTTTGTAGTTTATATGTTAAAACATCAATATATTATTAATTAAAATTTTATTAATTATTTATTGTATAAATTATTTATTCAGATCAACATTTTAATTAAATAATTTAATAAATTTGGAAAATATTATTTAATTTAACATAAATTACCCTAAGATAAATTTTCAACTATAACCATTGTAGCTACATGGACACATATATGTGTGTGTGTATATTTATATGTCTGTGTGTGTGTATAAATTAATTAAATATATATGTGTGTGTATAAGAACCTTTCTTTTCAAATAAAAGTGTGTGTGTATATATATATATATATCTTATTGTATGTGTATATACATATATAAATTAATTAAGCTTTAATTATTTATTTATTAAATCAATCATATTAATTAAATACTTATTAAATTTTAGAAAAATCTTAGATTAATTTCTCAAAACAAATTTTCAAAGTTTCTAAATTTATTTTATAACATTTCGAATATTTCCTTTTGCATTTTAAGCTTAACATTTAAATTTAGAATATATTTTAAATTTTCAAATTTAATTTTTAAAATTATTATGAGTTCCAAAATTATTTTAGGCCTTACATCTAGGCCAACTTTTTAGACTTACTTACTCATTTATGCTAGGCAAACGGCCAGGAAAAGGAGAATACTTTTTATCCAACCCAAAATCCAGATAGTACTATTCTCGATACCCATTAGATAGAACGGTTTATTAGGCCATAAATATTGGCTAATTAGATTGCATAGACTATATGAACTCTGATATCATTATTGGAACCTTCCTATTTGGCAGTGAAAGAAATGAGTAAATTCCAAAAATAATTTCCTTCATTGGCTCTTAATGGGCATATGTAGTCTACTAACTAGCATTAGACCCAATCTGTTTATTAAACTAAAATCATATTTTACTTTAAAATAACTAATTGTATTAATTAAATTTATTTAATATTTGTTTTGAATATATTCATACACCGAGATAAAAATATAATAACTAATGAGCATGTGTATAAATATATATTGTTTACATGTTGGTATTGGGAATTATATCTATTATGTGTGTGTGTGTATATACTATACTACTATATACACATGATAAATATATATATATGTATGTATGTATGTTTCCATGTTATTCTAAAAATTAATTTTATGTAAAATATGTAATGGAGTTATTAAAAGAGGTAAATCTCATTAATTTCCTATTAAATACGAAATCATATACTCTCTAATTCCCATTTAGATTTATAATAGAACTAATTTCTTTTTACTCAATATGTGTATTGTGTTTCAAATCTTCTATACGTGTATGTATAAAATTTACATATTTAAATCATAACAAAAATGAACGATTGTTTAATTATATATAACGTAATTGGAATCTTGTAACTTGGTATAATTTTAAATCTGGTTTCACATTGTAAAATAATGTATATATTCAAATGTACACATGGCAGAAGTTATTCTACACACAATGGAATTTGACATTAAATAAAATTTAATTTGTATAACATGAGTAACATAAATCAATATAGAAGTATAAAGCTAATTTTATTACATATATACATACATGTATGTGTGTGTCTTATAATGAATTTCATTTACAAAACAATATTTATAACAATTTTATATCTAATCAAAAACAATGGAAATAAAATATATTACATATAAAATAAACACATTGTTCATTTGCAATTTTATTCTATGGTTTCAAACAAGATAGATTTAACTTTAATCCTAATTATTAAGCAATTTTATTTATGAGGTTAGAAATATATACCCATACATTTACATACATACATATATAAACATATAAATTTAGGTCAGGACTTATGTAAAAATAAGATATGATATTACACCTTAAAGATCGAACTAAACTGTGACACATCGATTTGAGAATAAGCTCCTATATTCCTTGAATCACCACCTGATGTTGCAACGACTAAATGAACCACCAAGATTAGATTTTGTTTGGATGGAAAATAATTTCAACCATGGAAGAAAGAAAGAAAGGAGTGGCATCCATAAAAGAGAGAAGAGAAGGAAAGGAAAAAAACTAGATCTGAATTAATGAAGAAGGTTTTGTTTCTACGGAGAGAATAAAACTTTTCTCATTCCTCTCTTTTAAAACCTTCCTCTTTAATTCAATAATTAAACCTAAATAAAATATTTAGACCCATTTAATTCTCTCTTATGGTCAGCCATGTTTTGTTAAAGCCAATTTAAGAAGCTAAATATATTTAAAGCTTATTTAAATATATAATGATATCGTATATCAATACATGCATATATCACTTTTATGTACACATCCAAATATTTACCAATTGTACCTATAACATTTCAAGGAGCTACGCCACTTATTAGTAACACACCAAACATCAAATACATAATTATTTAATAAGACTTTATAAACTAATCAAATCGTGTGGTTTTTCAGGGAATTAATCAATATAGCCGTGAGACTCAGATGTGTGAATTCAGTTAGCATTTAGTATTAAACACTTCACATATTAATATTCACATGTCACCATTGCTAATGGTGTGACAGTTAAGCAGAATCCATCTCATATAGATCTTTTAAGTAAGACCATATTTATATTATCTTAAACGGTACTATTGTCGATAGTAATTTATAAACTTTCTCTTCACCAACACTATATAGCATTAGGATGTATAAAGTCAAGCATTGATCAAAACTCTAATATTAGCCATATTCAACTTGATTGTCCATAAACAAAGTCCCTAGTTTAATAACATTTAACTATACTTCTCTGTCTAGAGATTTTGACTTTGAATTGATTACAGCTGACCGTGATACTAACCTCATATAACTGAAAATACAAGTTCTCTATTGAATAGTGCTTCACTTTTAATGCTTCATCTCAAACCTAATTATAGTCATTAGGTGGACACTATGCCATGATTTGACTATAATCAAAGTGGAGTACTGACATTAAAGTTCCAAAATATTTTCAAGTCGAGTAAATTATATAACATCGTCACAATGAAAATTCCTCTTTAACCTAGTTGTTATTGAAGGAACCTAGTCTATTATGTAGCTGGTGAAATGGGTAAATTAAGAAAAAACCTATATTGATTTTAGTGGGCTTACAAAGTCAGTTAGCTAGCATTAGATTTAATCTATTTATTAAAAAATAGTATTTTATTTAAAATATTTTATATTTAATTAATTATCACACTAACTAAAAAATTTCAATAATTATTCTGAGTATATCTCATATATTTATATATTAGCATGATGACATATGGGTATGTGTGTAATTTCTTGGGAGTTTTGTTTTTTATTAATTAGATAGGCGAAAAGTCACATTATTATTTATAGGGCATAAATAAAGAGATCATAAATGTGACATAAGTTGAATCAATTAGGATTTTTTTACCTCCTTTGGATATATGGAAGGGCATACGGACATATCAGGTGTATATTACAAAGTGAACATATGTGTGATCTGATCATATGATGATAAATAAGCATATGTGTGATATGATCATATGATGATAAATAAGCATATGTATGTAATATATATTGCTATATGATTATTAAGTTAAGTTTATATATTCATATATATATATATGTGTGTGTGTGTGTGTGTGTGTGTGTGTGTGTACAATAACCTAATATAAATAAATAAATTTTAAGGTCATCTCTTTGCTAAGTAAACATCAAAATATCTTAATTCGAAAGGTTAACTTGGTCAAATATTTAAATCAAATAACATCTTGTTATATCAAATAGTATAAAGATATTAATAAAATTCAAATTGAATAATCCAATAGTAGTTATACTAAATATTAATTTATAAATTTATTACATTTAGTTAAATTTTAGCGTAAAATAATGTAGTAGACTAAGCATGTGCATTTTAATCCAATTTTGATTTATAAAAATGCTTATAAACAATTTTGGATATAAGAAATTGCATAGTTCAAATCATGGCCAAATTAAATAAATAATTATATATATGTATAGATAAATTGATATTAAATAAAACATATTTTGTATAGCTTGATCGAAATTATTAACATAGATTAAGGCAACTGCATAAACTAAATTCTATTACATACAAATGTTTCACCTTGAAATTTGTTTATGAAAAACACTTATAATTACTTTAAATTATATTAAAATCTAAAGCAATTAGAATACATCACATACATTAACAACGGTCATAGTGAGCATACATGAATATGTAATATAGAATAGGAATTATACCATACTAGAGCATCTCCAACAAAAAACAAGTTGCAAGTTACATTTTATGCAATTACAAAATGTAACGCCATAGATATCTCAGTAGTTTTGGGAGCCAAGTGCTTGTTTGACAATCACAGGCATCTAGGCACTTGATAGGTGCTTGTTCAATAAGCGGCTTGGCTTCAAGCTCTTTTTCAATAAGCACCTAAACATTAGTGCCTATATTAGGAATGAGCCTGCTACTGTTCGCTTATTTTCAACTTTCAATGCCCTAGTTTTCACTTTTCATGTTTTATTTAACAATGCATCGAAATGCCACCATGATCCATCAAAATTGCTATATGAGTTGTATGTTACATGAACGATGACAATATTGGTGCAGTTCGTACCATTCCAGATGTAATTGTGACCACAGATAATCTTCGATGCTTGCACAAGCTGCTACCGAAGAGGACACATTGATTGAGTGCAGCACTGGTAGTACCGCATGTATATTTTTATAATACGGTTATCAGATAAATATGCCTATAATAAATCATAAATATTTGTTAATTTTCTTATTTTACTATTAACTTCAAATAATTACTTATATAGGCCGGTCATATAGCTAGGCATGGTAGTTGGCATAAATGCATTACCGAGAACTTTTGTACATTACCTGAGCCGATTAGGGTTTGCCTACGTGCATCATCTTTCAGTGAATTTCTACGGTTGCCAAAATTTACACTTTTTGACTGTTGTATAGTAGAGGCTCTTACTGAGAGATGGTGGCCTGCTATATGTACATTTCTTTTCCTATATTTTGAGTTAGGATTGACAATTTTGGACTTTTATATGCTGACTGGTATAGAGGTTGGCCGACCAGACCATGCCCTAGTACCCTTTGATAATACATGTGAGGAGTTTGTGTCATATTCTTCATATTTATCGGCTTTGGCCATCGGTAAGGTTAGAGGAGATGATGTTACACTTACATATCTACATAGGTACATAGTAGACTATAGGAACACCGAGAATATGCACACTCCTATTATACTACATTCCTATTATATCTATTTAGTTCTACATTTTTTCAATCAACAAGGGTAGACTAGACTTGGATATCTAGCTAGATCGGTAGATGTAGATGGAATTCATATTTACGACTATTGTACTTCCACCTTTGGATATCTATATGTAGTGTTGGATATTTATGTGCTACAGCAATCACAAAAGATGTTTAGTTTTAGGTATATACTCTTATTTTGGAACTAGAGTATATGGCTAACATGCATCCATGATTTGTTGATGAAGTGAACACTACTCCATATATTTACTTTCCAACATTACGTTGTTAAAGGAACGCTACGCTTATAGCTCGTGTTATACAGAGGGTACATGTTGAGTCGATGGAGGTCAAACAATATATGGATATGAGGTGATGCAGCAACATTATTTTTCATCTTTGACATTAGCATATTCAGTTTATGGAGCCCAGCGACGAGCATCCCATCACTTTTTGGTTTTTTATTCCAAGATGAAGGGCATTCTTTTAGGTTCCTACATGTCCTTTCATCTGGTATTAAGTGGAGAAGTATTGGTTGTAGTTGTTCGGTATAGTCCATATTCCTTTGAATCGGCTTCTATGGGATGATATGTATGGATATAGTGAAGCCGGCCTGACTTATATTACTATATAAGGGCCATGTGGGTAGAGGGCTAGCCTCTTACTATACTTGGAGATTATGATGAATATTTGAATCGAGTAGCTCCGCATGCTTACTCGTTGCCTGATTATATATGCGGTTTGAACTCCGATCATATTGCCTCTTATATCTCCACCGGTAGAGTTCTATTACCACTAGCTACTTTTGCATCTTCGTCATCTTAGTACACACAGCCTCTTATGTACGATTGCCATTATCATGAACTAAGAGCATATACATTACACGGTAAGGTCATTAAGTATCCACTACAATATCCTACAAATAAGGACGTTGAGGATGTACCTTCTGCTAGTTTACATCATCCACATCAGGTACATACGACTTTCTAATTTTCGTATGGTTCACTATCATTTACTACCATGGAATATGTATAATTTTATTTTTCATATCGTAGCATGCTCAATGCATAGACGAGGATAGATGGATGATTGTTGCACTTGAGCACATGATACTTAATTATACTAAGCTTATGTATCAGAGATATCAGACTACCACACAGCAGCAGACTCATTATTAGATACTAGAGGCTTGTTATGAGGCTCAAATGCATGATTATTAGGCATAGATTTAGTGGCTTCGGTAGCATCAGCTGCCACCAAAGCCACATGACTTCGATAATGTCAATAATGATAGTAATGATGATGGTAGCCGTTACTGCAGTTATTATTCTCGAGGATAGATGACAAGCGATGTGCTTATGGTGCTAAAAATCGATGTTGAGAATATAAGGCACATTAGTGTTGAAAAGGTACGGTGCTTCTCTTCATCAATAAATTAATGCACACAACATCGTGAGTAATTAAAGAAGAGGTGATATCGAACCTAGTCAATACCATAAGCAATTGACGTCTTACTTCATCGACGTCGTATCCCATCTATTACTACTATTGGTGTCCTCGAAAGCGTTGGAATGATTTAAAGCCGACACCAATGATGTCGACCCTCATCAGTGGTGGTATTGCACATCATCAACAAGGCCAAGAACCCTAGACAAACATCAGTATTGCACTTCGTCGACATCGCTCATCATTGATACCGCTTGCAATCAATGTCGTCACGCCTCATTGATAATACTTCCAGTCTAACATCACCATTTATTAGAATTTATTTTAGGAAGAAACACACGATATTAATGTCACCAAAGACCAATGTCGCTAGTGCCTACTTTCATAAACACTTGAAGAATGCCACACATATATAGATGTGATGTTGATGACTTTCGTCGTCAATGTTTGTCATCGACGCTACTCTTAATCAACAATTTCTTTGTATATACGTCAATTCAAACTGGTCACCACTAATATCGCCATTTGCAATTATAATGCCAACAACACTCAAGGAAAATCAAGCATTTATAAAGACGATGTTAATGTCAAGAGTCGTCAATATTCATAAGAGTCATTGAAGTTGCTTCCTACCGATGTTGTTCTCCATCAATGTTATTCCATGATCATAATGAGAGTTGCCGACATCGGATATCATCTCTATTGAAACAATACCGAAGCTTAGTTTTGCATCTAGAACGTCGAAGTCAATGTCCAACGATGTTGTTGAAAACAAAAAGCAGCGATGCTGACTCCAAGAAGCCATGTCGTTTATCTGCCCCTATAAATATGGACCTAGGTATTATGAGAGAGAGGCGAATAACTCTTTCCACTCTTCTTTCAGTTTTAACTTTGTAAACCCTAAATCAATTTAGGGATTCTTGCTGATTGTAGCGTTTGGACTTTCTCTACATAAAGGATTGAACATTGAACAATTACATAACATATTTGATGTGATGAAGTACGATTTGTGACTATTATATCAACTTGACTACGACTCATAACTAAGTATTGACTCGTTTATGACTTGAGACTTGGATGGCATATTTGAAAAGTTGACTCTTGGATTGGGACTTGCATATTGACATGTATATTGACTTGCATATTAACTGTATATTAACTTACATATTGATTGGATATGATTCTTGGCATGGTTCAAACGTTAGCTTCTAACGTGCACGGCATCGGCGATGGACTTGATCTCAAGGCTTACCAATGACTTAAACAAATTCTGCTATAACGTCTCTTCAATGGAACTCTGCTTTATATATAGTTTAGGGCTAACAAATATTTCGTTAACAGTAGCGATAATGATTAGAGTGATATGGGCCATCTCACATAAACCGATGTTTTTTGTTTCATAGATGTATTTTGATTTTTTTTTCATATCTATGTATGCCTATACTCGAGATGATTCACATGTATCTTAGACCTGTGTATAGGAGATGCTTGTATGTTTATGGTGATACTTATGTATGGTTATTACATATTTTTTGTATTGACCATATAATGATGATTCATCTTATTATATTTTGATTTTTGCGTTGTTCATAAAATAAATAAAAGAAGCAAACCAATGTTTAGTCCATAAGCAAAAATAATTGTAAAGGTACAAACACAAGTAATGTGGATTGCCAAATAGAAACGAACACGCTTGTGCTCGTTTGTTTCAAATTCGCGGATGGTGGCCATGTGGACATTCAAATGGCACTTAATTCAAATGACGAAGATTATGAAAATTCTATCAAAGTGAAAGTTTTATGTTGAAAGTCCACAACATTCTGAGTGGAAAATGAAACTTGGACTCCATAAGATTATTTGGTGCTGATTAGGGCATACATAGAAGCAGAACTTAGACATATGGAAGAGGAGATTAATCAAGATTTTTGGGTTATTTTTAATGATTTAATAATCTTAATTGTAGATTAATTCAAAGGATTCTAGAAATTTGAAGTACTTATGTCATGTTTACTAAAGCTTGTCAAGGATATAGAAGCAATATAAATAGAGTGGAGAAAGAGGACCTATTTCAGTTAACACGATTAATATTTGATTCTCGATATTTTTGGGGGTATCATATTAACTGTATTGGACATGCGGCATGTGATCTCTACATTAGCTATATTAGACAATTTGAGTGATTTTCAAAAATTATGTAAGTTATTAAAGATAAATAAGTTTTCTGTACTTGGAATTCAAAATTATGTAAGTTACTTAAGTTAAGTGACATTGGCATATACAATGATTTTTGTCAAGCAATCATCGACATATATGACGATCAATACTTACAAGGATTGAACGAAGTTGATATGGAAAGATTATTGGAGATGCATGGAAGTAGAGAATGGCCATAAATGTTTGGTATTATAGATTGTATACATTGGGAGTGGAAGAACTATCAAAAGGCATAAATTAGAGCTTATTAGGTAAATCTTATAGTTCGACAATTATTCTTAAAGCTATAGCTTCATCAACTTATGGATATTGGCATACTTTTCTTGAAATGATAGGTTCTAACAATGATGTAAACGTAGTTGAATGATCTAATTTATTAGATGATTTAGCATATGGTAGATCAACTCCTAGTCCCTCGCTTTAGAAGGAAACAAGTTTGATCACGGATATGCTCTAAGGGATGGTATGTACCCCAAATGGAGTTCCATTTCTTAGATAATTCCTTACCCATTAAGCAAAAAACAAACAAAGTACGTGGCAATACAAGAAGGACGAGAAGGGATATTAAAAGAGCATTTGGTGTTCTTTAATCAAGATTTACCATAGTCAGACATGTAGACTTTGATCACCTCTTAAGATGGTAAAAATAATGTACACTTGTGTCATTTTTACCCAATACGATTATTAAAGATTTAAGAAACATGGAATAAGACTTTGACTATGAAGATGCTAAAGCAATACGGAATTTATGGCACAGCGATATGATTGAAAATGCTTTGGAGCTCGAGTTTCATGTTTCTAATTGAATGTCATTTCGTAGTGTTCAACTCCACCTAGATTGCAGAATGATCTAGTAGATCATTTTAGAACTTTTTTGCAAACAATAAAAAATTATTGCTGTAGTAGTAGTTGTTGTTATTGTTATTGCTATCATGTTGATGTTTTCATCGTCATTATTGTAATACATTTCAATTGAATTTCATATCATTTATCTATCATAACTTCATTTAGTAATATTGAAAAGTGAAACATACATGATTGGTTATATAATACTACTAAAAGTAAGTACAAACTGGTTTAAGTTCAAATCATTACATCAACTAAAGGTTAAAAGATACAATTGTTCTAAAAATATAAGAACAACTACAGCCCCTCTTCACGACCACGTCTAATAATTTATATCCATGTAAATTCTATATACTCTTATTATCTTCAAACATATTCAATGTATCCACAAAAATTACTTCATCTTCTTCTCTTTGTTTGTTTCCAGCAAGAAGTCATTCCAATTTCAACATTTTTTCTAGTATTGACTAACCCAAAACTCCATCGCACGATTATACCTATCTTCATATTTAGTAAAAAAAATTAATTCGACCTGATCCGCACTAGTAATCTGCTTCTTTTTAGCTGCTTTGAATCCTCGAGGCCTAGTAAAATCATCTTTACTACAAGTAGATACTCTTTCAACCCCATACTCTAGCTTCCTTGTGAAACCCCTAGACTTGAGATTTCTCTGAGGTATTTGATTGGACTTCTTGAATATTTTTTAAAGAGAAGATTTCTATTTTGTATGCTCAACTAGTAGGTCATAAACCGATAAAATGATGTGCTTGTTTATTTTAGGTATGTTGACTTATTTAACAATTTATTTATGGTCGCCCTCTAAAAAAGAAAAAAGTATTTAGAGAATGATAAAAAAATTGTAAGCATATAAAAATTAGTTTTAACAAATGCATTTCGGTTCCAAAGCCATTAGGGTTCACCTGCCTCAACTGAAACATTTGAGAATCAAATATCTATGTTTGATGGTTAATTTTCCATAACAAACTTTGATCGAAGAAAGCAATCTTTTGTGATCAGTGTTCTTCCAATTATAGCAGTTTGTAAAAAATTTCCAAAAAGTATCACCACTTTGGTCGGTGCCTTGGATTGATTGTTAGCTTAAACCAACTATAACATAAATAGTAGTCTTCTACCGAAGTCCAACCAGCAGTAGTGAATGCTCCTCCAATCGGAACTGTATTGCCTTTAAAATTGAATCCCTCAAACTGCATCTTGTGGCATCGGCATTGAAATATCTAAACATTTTTGTTGAAGATAAGAGGAGACTAGAATGATTTTAGTGTAATACATATTAAGTTTAGAAGAGAAGAGAGTGGAGGTGAAGGGTATTTGTAGAAGGGAGGGAAATAGTTGTTTGAATTTTGCTATCGAAAGTACCCGTTATTTTGGGCTTGTTTACAAGCACCCAAAAATCAGGCACCTTTTGAATAAGCGACTACTTTCAGGCACTTTTTTAAGAGTAGCCTGTTTTTAGGTGCTTGTTCAATGAGCGCCTAAAGTTTGGGCGTTTGTTGAACAAGCGCCCAAACAAATTACAAATCTAGGACAATTTTGGCTGAATTTGTAACCAGTTACAAATCTTGTACACTGTTGCATAATCATTCGTGGTTACAATTATAACATCTGATATGTGAGTGGCTGTTAGAGATGCTATAACAATTAGTGTAAGTACCTCACTAAAATAGATTTTATACTTTTGACAATAATTTTTCATAAAAGCCGAAAGCATTTTAATAATATGTGTGTGTGTGTGTGTGTGTGTGTGTGTATATATAATTTTTCATTAACATTAAAATTGAAATTACTATTTAATTATAACATGTGTGTGTATGAAAAATCATTTGGGCAAATTCTTTTATTACTATTAAACTGACATAAGTAATTTTAAAAAATAAATAGGTTATGTAATATTTAAAAAAAACTAAATGTATCTTATAAGTTTAAAATAATTTAATCATTAAATTATATTTTAAAATTATCAAAAGAATGTTATGGATTTGGAAAATTATTATCTATATATATATATGTGTGTGTGTAAAATATTCATATCCAAAAACTGACTTCATACACACACATACACATCAATATGTTAAATTAAATGCTATGTTTTAATTATTTACTATATTGTTTGATAAAAATAAACCAGAATACGAAAACAATATGTACTTGTATAAATGGTGATAAGTATAGTGACAAAAAAATATAAATCAGAATATACCTGATTGAGATGAAGCCTTAAAGACACACGTTGATTCATAGAGTCTCCTAGATCACCACCCAAAGTTGTTAGCTTTAGAGTATCACTACTGGAATAGAGTTGTATGATGTTATGGGGTTGAAAATAGCCCGTCTATAATAAGGTTGGGATGAAGGTATTTGCTGCCAAAGATGGGGAAGAGAGGGAAAAAATACAAGTTAAAATATGGAGGCTTTGAATTGCTTGTATATATAGGATCAAATGGAATGGATCATCCACTATTTCCTTTTACTTAGTCTAACCCTATGGCTTCCTCTCCATTCCCTTATGGTCTGCCAAGAAAGTCCCAAAATGGGCGAAAAATACTTAAATACCCAAGTGAAATTAATTCATTTTAAATCTAAACTAAATGTCAAATATCGATATGCACATATATTACTTTTATATACGCACCCACTTCAATACTAATAGTACCTAGAACATTCCTAGAGGCTACCAATTTAATAAACAGACCCCATATATAAAGCAAAATAATAATTAATATTTGAGCATTTAATTAATTGATAACACTTTGTAAACTAACTAAATTGAGTGTTATTTTAGAGGCTGTATGAACTCGGTTGCGCAACTCATAGATGTGAACTAAGTCGGCGATTAATATTTGAAGAGTTCAAATATTATTGTCCACACATCAACTTATTTGGTGGTGTGATGTTGAAAGTTTGGCCAGACTCATTGCTTATAGATCTCATTGGTAAAATTCAATTTTACATTTCAGTCGCACCTTTCATTAATGATTATTTACACACATTCTCTTCGTTAAAACTATATCACTTTAGGATATATGGAATTTGACATTGGTCAAAGTTCTTACAGTGTCCACATTCAACTGGATGAGCCTATAAACAAAGTCCTTGGTATAACAATAACATCTAGTATTAATCGTACTATCCTGACCAGAGATTTTGATTTTGAGTTGACTACGGTTAAATGTGATACCAACCTCATACAACTAAGGAGATGAATTCTTTATTGAATAATGTCACTTTCTATGCTTCTACTTAGACCTAACTATAATCGCTCAATGGTTGCCATGGCATGATTTAACTATCATTTAGTGATCTTAATTTGTATTCAATATTCGCTCGATGTGACAATTACATAACTAAATTACAATAGCAGACAATACAACATATACGATAATTCTTATCGCCATTGTTATGGAATCTGTCTTATATGCTCCATGTTAAAAAATTTAATATAGTTCCCTTTTGTATCATTTGGGATACATACACCATCCTTTTATAATGATTATAAAATATGTCATTATCAAATCCAATCTCAAAGGTTAAAAAATCTGTACCAGAACTTATTTTTTAACACAGTTACATTATTAAAAATCAACATTATGTTGTTTACTTATAGTTTACAAATATCTTAGTACCTTTAATATTCTTTCTTATAGACACACACTTCCTATGCATTTTTATTGAAAAACTAAAGTTTGATTTCTCTATCGAAATATTTGCTCAATTTGGAAGGTTGTTGAATAATACATTTGTGTCGGTTGTTGGATGCCATCCTAAATCCATAAACTCTTTGACCGCTCCCACTGACTTCAAGTCACTTTCATTATTATGTGCAAACGCCTATTCTAAATCATTATTTAGAAACTTTGTTTCAACACAAATGTCCTAAAACATAAAATCATATCGGATAGTAATTTTGTGAGTAAAATTTGAATTAACCTAAGCACGTTGAAAGATGAATTTGTTACGTTAATTTTTGTTAGTTGTTATGCACTAGTTTGATGATGGCTAATAGTAGTAAACAATGTAAATGCAACAAAATAGTATAGTATATCACACGATTGATTTTATACCGGTTCGGATCTCCCACCCTATACCCAGTCCCGAAGCTCCCTTACTATATTTCACTATCAATACCATCACTTCACCTGGTCGAACAGGTTTACAGACTCCGCATGAACAACCGAACATGACTTCAATGACTATTACAAGCATTGAAATAAATATTACTTTCCAACACAGCATATCTTGATATACAAAATGTATCTTTGATGTACAATGACTCATATGACCAAACCAAACTATACTGAGTGGAGGTGTAGAGGCTAAGGAGTTTATTCAACTAGAATATGGGATGTGGACATGAAGCAAACTTGTCGAAATATCTGAATTACGTAAATCTCTTGAAGTTTGAAGTATTGCTTTATGAATTAAGAGTTTAGGAATAGCATTGACAAAGAGAAATAACTGTAGATGCGAAGATATGCAATTGTAAACGTGAAGAGATGCAAAGACACCACTTTAGGAGACTGGCCATTTCAGTCAACTGGGAGAAGGCTTCAATCGACTGGCCTGGTGTAAAATTCAAGCCCAAGATAACTATCACAAATGGTAGACAAGACAGTGTATTCGGTCGATTGGATTTATTTTCAATTGGCTGAATCACTACAAATTCCAAAAAACTTGTATGGTGTAGTCGTAAAGGCATGTGCTATTGCCTTAGCCCACCTGGGTTAAGTTTTAACCATTTTATTTTCCAACTTTTTCATCATCGTTTTGACTTGGAATAATTCAATAAACATATTAGTAACATTGTTGTAAGGTTGTTATCATCAAAACATCGTACATATGCATACATACATATGGTTTGTTCATTTTTACCCTATTTTGACGATGACAACCACATAACTTTTTAATATGAAATAATAGATCCTCCTTTGTAAAAAGAGATAGGAAGTATCATAGATGTGTTAAATAATTTAACACTAATGCAAAGTGATGAGTACCTAACATATATGTTAAACGTAAGCAAAATGATACTCGTTTTACAAGAAATATAAGGTTTACGGCTTAGGAAACCATATCCAATTAGATATGGTTAATCCTTTAAAAATATAATTTTCATAATTAACCACAATGTCATAATGATTTCTAATGTATAATTGTCTATCATTATCGGTTAGATTAGCAGGAATCCATATATCAATATTAATTATCGTTGATTTAGTATTCAAAGGATTTTTTACTATTTATAAGTGCAATACTATCATGAAATGACTTTGTTATAGAACTATCTTTACTTTTAGTACCATCACTAAAACGTGTATCCATGGATGCAAATCTAGTACTATTTCTACAAATATTTTATTTATAGTCTAAACTAGTTCTATTATTGTGAGCTTTGGTATTCATAATTAAGAAAGATAAATCATCTTTTCCTTTATTAATTTTTTTGATTTCCTCATTTGATTTATAAAAAAATCTTTAGAAACACAAATTTCTCTTTGCAAAATAATATTATTATCTTTTAAAAGTTCACATTCTTTAATTACTTCTAGATTCTTATCATTTAATGCACTATTATATTTTTCAAGAAACAAAAGTTTAGAGTTCGAATCATTTAAAGAATTTTTCTAGAAATATATTTTATTTTGAAAAACTTTGATTTCCTTCAAAAGATCATTATCTTTATCATTTAAAAGCTCATTTTCATTTAATAGGGAATATGTATGTAAAACAAGATCTTCCAATGTAATTTTAAAAACTTCAGTTTGCTTTATTCAAAATTCATTTTCTTTCTTTAAAATACTAATTTTATGCTCAAGGTCATTTAAGATGGCTAAAGCAATAGAATTGATCTTTGTGATGCTTTGAAATATTTCAATAAGTTCTTATGAATTTTTAAAAGATTACTATACATAGAATCTAAGCGTACCGATTTTGATATGCACTTAGCCACATAGCACTTGTACCTTAATTCTATAGACTATTGCTTGCTTCCAGAATTTTTTCTATCAACTGTCTTTGAGCTATGACTGGATATTCTCTTTTTGGCCATTATTCTAGTATATTATCATGAGCGGTAGAACACCAGGTTCTGATACCACTTGTTAGACGCTACGAACTGGATCGAAGATCGCTAATGGTAGTACACAATGTAAATGCAATGGAATAGAATAGCAGATTACATGATCGATTTTATACTATTACGGACCTCCCATCCTACTTCTAGTCCCAAAGCTCCACTTTAGTATTTCACTGTCAATACTCTCACTTCACCTAAAGGAACTTGTTTATAGACTCTATTTGAATAACTGAATAGGACTTCAACAATTGTTACAACCATTGTAACAAATATTATTTTTTGACACGGCGTATGTTGATATACAAAATGTCTCTTTAATGTACAATGACTCTATACTAAAAAAATCCTATAATAGTGGAGGTGTAGAGGCTAAGGAGTATATTCTACTAGAATATGGGATGTGGAGATCAAGTAAACTAGTCGAAGTCTCTGAATTACATGAATCTCTTGAAGTTTGGAGTATTGCTTTAGGAATTGAGAATTTGGGTATAGAATTGAGTTATGTTGTGATTCTTGAAGGCAAAGAGGTATATATATAGTTGATGCAGGAATGCTAAAATAAGGGTGTTACCTTTCAGATTCCCCATTAATGAAGAGAAGCAACTGTAGATGTGAAGAGATGTAACTACAGACGCGAAGAGATGTGAAGACACCACTTCATGAAACTGGCCATTTCAGTCGATTGGAAGAAGGCTTCAATGGACAAGCCTAGTGTAAAATTCAAGCTCGAGACGATTATCCAAAATAGTAGACAAGATAATGTATTCCGTGGACCGGATTCAGTTGACTGGATTTATTTCCACTCGACCGAATTACTACAAATTCCAAAAAAATTTATGGTGTAGTGGTAAAGATATATGTTATTGTCTCGGTCTACTAGGGTTCGAATCCTGCCTCTGGAAAATTTTAGCCATTTTATTTTCAAAATTTTTCATTGTTTTAACCTAAAATTACTCAATAAACACATTAATAGCATAGTTGTATGGTTATTGTCATTGAAAACCATATATATGTTCTTTCAATTTCAAAATTTGGAATTTACGACGTTATTCTCATTAATGTTGCTTAGTACATTCCAACCTCGTTAGTCTTCTTCTTGAAGATGCATTTGTGGCCGATGGAACATATCCTTCAGGGTACAACTATCAAAACCATATTTCGATAATGTGCTTAAATCCAATTTGAATTTCTGCATCATGCCATATGGAAGAATCAATACTCTTGATAGTAGTTAAAAACTATGGAAATTATTTTCTTGACATTGCTAAGAAACTCATAGTTTCTCTTTAATGTGCGAGAATTATTATTAGACATTCTTATGAGTCGTGTCTGTTTTAGGCTTGGTTAATTTTATTTCATCTTATGTAATCATTTCTACGATGAAGTTAACGGATTGTATCCAAGTCCTTGCACGGCCACTAACATCTAAAAGAAATTCCTTTGTCATGAAGATAATGTGTTTTGAAACAATAATTATTTCTCATTAGATGAAATATAAATTCATAAACATTTTATAAAACGCCTTTATAATTGCATAAACTAATTTAGTTTTAAGTTTACGCTATATAAATTCATAACATAACTTAGATAACCATGCATCTCAAACTATTTAGGATCGTGGTTTCTTACCGATTTGTATCTTTTATGAATATGGTCTAGTAAACTATGTTTTGAATGACATTTAATTTAACATATGCACTTCTCTTAAGTATACATTTTATAGAAAGAAATCAACTCGATTTCACTCATTATCCATCATAATTTACCTAATTAAGTTCGATTACTCATCATCGGTATATCATTATGTATCACAAAGGAGAGTGACTACTGATATTGAATACTATTCTTTTTAGGTAAATTGGGAACTCTTTTCCAATGTACTTACTTATTCAATCAAATTGAATTATTTTATTTTCTTTGCACGTTATATTTTCTACTCCCGTTTTATATTCTATGTACTCATCATGGACATAATACTTCAATATTAAATACATATGTTCATGTCTATGATAATTCATCGGCGAATTTAATGAAGTGGACCTGTTTTGGTACCTTTGTACCTTGGATTGAATATATTAATACATATCAATCTGAAGTGTTCAATAACTCTTTGTCACTCCTACTAAA
Organism: Allium cepa; assembly: GCA_030765085.1. Classification (NCBI taxonomy): domain Eukaryota; kingdom Viridiplantae; phylum Streptophyta; class Magnoliopsida; order Asparagales; family Amaryllidaceae; genus Allium; species Allium cepa. The sequence goes on from CM060940.1 coordinate 55,578,706, forward strand.
TGGTGTTTTCCCCTTAATCATTTAGGATATAATTCACTAGTACCATACGATTCATAATCATATGATTAAAGAATTATTTATTGAAGATATGGCTTAGTCAATAATTTCAAAATAATTGTAAAAATGTTTAGATACTTCCATATTTGTATGGTTAATGCATTATTTTTTTATGATAAAAAATTCTATCATCTTAACGGATTTATCATATAATGAGTATTAATTATATTCATATTAAAATAAAACTATACTATTTTTGGGCAATGCTAAAAATAAGTTATTATTTAATAAATAATACTTGGTATACATATATGAAGTTAATCTTTCGTAACTTGATGCATCCATTGCTTCTTGATTTTCTTGCAAGGATAGAATAGGTTAGCCTATATGTTCAATCAGCCTGTTTTAGTTCAAGCCACCCGCAACTTGGCCCATGTTCAAGCTCGTGCCTTTGCACGTGTGTTCTAGAAGCTAGTGCCGTTTATCGCCCATCTCACAAACCCCATAGTTAACTCGAGCGGTCTTTTCTCTCATCGAAGCGACTTACTTGACACAACACATGTGTAGTTCAAGCAAAGATCATGATGGATATTAGGGAAGACTGCAACAGATAACAACTTAACATGTAGGGTGACCTTCATTGGTCAAGCAGCTCGATCAATGGCCCACTCTCCCGCACGGCTCCTATTCGCCGCTTTAGTTGCAAGAACCATATAATGCCTTCTTGTTTAGACTCGATTAGCTTTGGCCATAAGTGCCTAACTGACTCTACAAAAAGAAGCTTCGCATGCACTGTTCCTTTGGAAAGACTGGCACATTTTATATTGGACATCTAACAAAAGCATCATTATATAACAACCATCCACATCCTTTGCTACTACCCAACGAAAGTGCAACTACACAACCACTCCCTAATCTCATGTCGACTGTCCTTGACCAAGCCATGCCGAAATGAATCACCGTTTGATGTCATTTCAACCACGTTGTCCAACTGGTATCGTAGCTATCATGCATCAACCAAGCACCCCATTCAATGACCTAGAGAAATTATTGGACTTTGGCGGCACGATCTCGGCCATCCAATAAAGATTCCTGCAGCTATAAATATCTTAAGACGTTCATTTTCACAAGGATTGAACAACACCAACTCTCTGACATTTACTTTGTTTTTATTATCTCTTTTCCAAGCTATTGTAAGAGTAAACTAGCAATAAGGAATTCCTCTTAGTAAATGTAGTTCAACATAGATCGAACTGCTCTAAATCTTGTGTTTTTTACTTTTGACATGTTATTCTTCCTTATTTTACATTTAAATCAAGGGATTAGCAAATTACATTTTGCCGATATTTACTCTTAATCATGATTTCGAAGTTGGCTAAATTTTTAGTTAATATTTTAGCACAAGAAAGATGGCCCTTCCCAGAACGCAGTCATTTTTCTTTTACTTTCCTTCTCTATAACTCCCTTTCACATTCACACCATGTAGACCTAAAGTGAAATGGAAGATGAAAACTCAAATGACCATAACACCAACAGGGCCACTGAAGCTAGTACTATATGTCCCATCCCCGAGTTGAGGAATGATAGGTGGCTTAGCATGATAAATGGATTAACCAGCATAAAAAACTTACTCGTGATGTGAATGACCACAGGGCTAGAATGGATGCCCAGACAACTATGAACTTTGGCTAGATAGTCCTCTTAGCAACTGACCAGACCCTTATGCAGCATGTTATTCCCAATACATACAACACAATGCATGACACCCGTGAGAGGTCATGTTGGAGACCCCATTAGAGAATATCCTATCAACCATCGGGATGTGTAAGCTACCTACTAGTAGAGGTATGTCCGCAATGTCCCAGTGATTGAACTAGTAACGTATTGATAAGTCTAACCAGATTGTTATTCCCTATCAATAGAAAGTTTGTCAACATTCTGTTGCCTTCGAGCATGGGATAGGACATGTGACTTTTGTTTCAATCGCCTCATGGTAGAGGCAAGGTTCAAATTTAGAACCCAAAGAACCATCAGTCCACTCCCGACCCCAGCGAGAAGTGACCTAGTCTAGGTCTCATAAAAGTCGGGTCCATCCACCCAGATGTTCTTGACCAACAGAAGTAGATCTCCTACCGCCACTAATCCCCATCACCAGATAACTATGTAGTTAATATCGAATAATATCACTGATATATTGCCAATATATCTCATATCGCTCCTAAGCCGATATTTTTTCAAAATATATATCATTACCGATATATCGTTTGATATTTATCGATATATTGCTTCGATATTTAATGTAAAATATTCGATATTTTTATGAATATCGTTCATTATTATATGTGTTAGAGAAAGTATAATTACAAACAAATATCTTCACATTCTTAATATTTGATTTTTGTATATGGTGAGCGACAAAATTCTAGACCATATTAGAAATCTCATTGCACTAATTTTTTAGTTTTATCCATATAGTTTTAGGCTTCTTTATTGGTCTTTCAATAAATAAAACTTTAATTATTCCTTTATTTTATATGTTTAAAGACTTTACCACTAAAAACATGATTGTGAAAGTGCCACTTCTCCTTTTAGTTTTTTTTGTTCCATTTTTGATTGGTAAGTCAGTTTATGAAAATTTATTTTATTAGTTATTATCATGCATCCAAACTAAAATTTGAAGAGCAGTAAAGTTATATGTGTGACGTATAGAAAAGGAATGAGCTAAAGAAGTAATTAGTGTCGGCGTTGCTTATTTAATAACTTAAGCGAAAATGAAAAGGACGAAACTGTAAATACGAAAAATTTGGAAAAATAATATAAATGATTAGATGACTGAAGAAACAATGAATATGGTATAAAAACGTATAAAATAATAAAGATGCACACTACATGAATTTCCTATTTTTTAGGAGTCTATATTTTAATTTGTTTTAAATAAAACATCTCAGTAAACAAATTATATTCTATAAACTACATGCAATATTTCTTTGATAGTGATTCAGAATTATTTATCCAAATATTTAGATCCTTAACGGTAATATAACATTGTAATATAGTACAATATATTTTATAACATGTTCTATGCATGTCTGATATTTTATTGATATTATCATGGTATTTAAAATATCTCATATTGATATTTAACATATATGTGCCCGATACCGATATTGACTACTTAGCCAAATAGATTATGGAGTCCTTCCCTAGCAATGGACCAATGCCATCTCCGGCCATGGAGGTTGGTCTCTAAGAAGAAATGGCTGCCTTTTGCTGACAAATGCATAGAATCCGAAGTAGAAGCATATGCAATGAAGGTTTGTCAAACGATAAGAATAAGGAGCCTTTCTTTGAAGAAATCATGAACACCTACATCCATTGGTTGTATGCTTGCCTTCCATAGACAAGTATGATGGAAGCATCAACCAATTTGACAACATTACGGCCTTCAAGTCAATAACCCATGTTGACTAGCTCTTCGACCACACAAAGTGCCTTCCTTTTCCCTCTATCTTGACAAATTTGGCTTTCCACTGGTTCTTTGATCTTTAAGCATGTAGTGTCCACTTGTGGGCTTAACTGTGTTCTAACTTGAATGTTCACGTCTTCCTATAAAAGACCGGGGTCATGATGGAGGGCAAGTTTGGCAACATAAGACAAGGCCTGACTAAGTCCCACACTCCCATGTCAACCACTTCAACAAATAACCAACCCATGCTAGGGGAGTAGACAAGAATAGCTTGTTAGTCACTCAGTGTTTAGGGGTAATTTATTGATCATGGATGTGGAAGGAACTATAGAAACAACTCGCTTCATCCTCGATCGATTTTCCCCAAAGGATGATCGACATGATGAGGGTGGAAAAGGCTGACAAATTTGATAGTGATGAGGGGAACAAGCCGAATAACAAAGCTGTCCCAAGGGAAGACAATCACTGGAGGAATGGTCGTTAAGAAAATAGCAAGAAATGTACTAAAGATGGTTCATGCTTCAAGCTCATGTACAAAAATTATGCAACTTTGAATCATGACATGAACACAAATTTATCTCGTCATGCGAGAAACCCTATCCCTCTTAGTCCAAGTGTAGGAAGGATCCATGAGGTAATGGAAAATACCATGAATTCAATTATTTCAATGATCACTCCACAAATGAGTGTGGACATCTAAAGGACGAAATAAAGCAGCTTATCCACGAGGGCATATTGGTGCGGTATGTAAGTAAATAAGTAGAGTAATGCAACAACTGACCAAATCCACCTGCTTAACCCTAATGGGTGGGCGACAACAACATGGCCATAATCAGCATAGAAATACTATTGATCTGTGGTGGCACATATGTGGTTGAAAGCAGCAGGGTACTCAGGATAGATACATAAGGGAGCTCGCCTCTGATTGCTAAGTATACTTATTCGACCTCTAGGCCCCAAAGGCTCCTCGGGTTGATGAAGAAGTAGCTGACATCTTGTTCACTACAAGGGATAGAAGAGAAATTGGATTCACCCTTCATGACCCAATGGTCATATTAGCAAGTGTTGTTAGTATAAAGGTACAACGGGTCTTTTTCAACATCACATCTCTTTCAATGTAATACTCAAAGAAGTCTTCAAACATATGAAGCTTTCCTCTATGAGCTTCACTCCTTGTGCACTACCGCTCTATGGATATAGGGTATTGGCACAATACCTTTAGGGACAACTTCACATATAGTCACCTTCGGCCAGGAACCTCTTACGGGCAAGATACAAGTAAATTTTATTGTAGTGAACTACCCGTCCATATATAATATATTGATAGGCAGATTGGCACTACTGGATCTATATGCAATTACATCCTATCAACAACTTATAATGAAGATCCTTTTCTAAAGAAGATATGATGCATCCAAAGCAACTAGTATGCCGCAAGAGATTGCTATAGCATCTCATTCCAATGAGTAAAAAGGGAGTCCTTATGTTGCAACAAGAGTTAACAATGCTCAACAAGGGTATGCCAGAGAGAATATTAAAGCGCCCAATTCTCTAGTTTATGCTAGGATCGCCTACAGCCTTAAAGTTGAAGCGTTAACAAACAATGCTTCCTTGAAGATAATGCACCATCCATTCAACACTCTCCTTCATGTCGAGGGCCCGAAAGACGACAAGGTTATCGAGGACTAGCTTTCCCTGGCCAGACCATGTAAGACAAAGAAGCTTATCAAGGAATGGAACAAGTAGGTTTAGCCCCCTTAATAGGCGAGGATGGTAGACACCATAACTCCCTTTTAACACTGACAAACTATGAGAGCCAGGAGCATCCATATCTCCTAGGTTTGAGCATGGATGTTTGTCCTGGTTAAGGAAATCATAGAGCACTTGGTTCTTGCATTGGACCAGTGTGACCAGGAAGAAAGCACAATTGAAAATAATGATGATCCACTCAACCCTCCTATGGGAGATATAAATACAGATGGTGGGACATAAACTCTGCTAGAAATAATATAGTTGATAATTATGATCCTAACAAGGTTATCTGGATAGGCACATACCTAAGCTCGAAGACAAGGGTGAGTTAATTTGTTTCTTAAAGCAAAACAAGGATGTTTTTACAAGGGGCACATCGACATGATGACCCTTTAATCATATGTTATCCCCACAACATCGATCAAAAATGTCACTTAATTCATCAAAAGAGAAGGCTGCTTAATCTAGAAAGATGTAGAGAACTCGAGGAAGATATGGAGAAGCTCCTTGTAGATGGGTTCATTCATGAAGCTAAGTAGCAGGTCTAGGTAGCTAACCCGGTATTGGTCTGCAAACCAAAAGGATCCTAGGGGACTTGTATTGATTTCTCATATCTCAACAAGGTCTGTCTAAAGGATGGTTTTGCGTTGCCCCACGTCGACGAGCTTGTGGACACGACCAACAAATATGACTTGCTCATATTTATGAATTCCTATACAAAGTACAATCTGATTGCAATGCATGACTGAACCAAGAGCACACCTCCTTTATCATAAATGCATGGCTCAATTACTACATAGCCATGTCATTTGGGCTTCGTAGCACGAGAGCCACCTGCCAGTGGCTTGTCAATAAAATGTTCGCCAAACAAATCTGCCGATCCATGGAGGTTTATGTGGATTACATACTTGTGAAGTATGAGAAGGTCAGGGGCATATACAGAACCTGGTCGAGACCTTCAAAATCCTCTTCCAATTTAAAATGAAGCTGAATCCTAAAAAATGTCCCCTTGCCATCTAATCAATTTTCGGGATTCATGGTCAGCGCCAAGGTGATAGAGGCCTAACTTGACATAAGATTCACGCATTCCAAATATGCAGATACTCCGCATAATAAAATGAGTGTAGAGCTAGAATGGTATAGCGGTGCACATAGTCGTTTTATGTCAAAGGTAATAGACCGATGTGTACCTTTCTTCAACGTCATTAAGAAAAGATATCATTTGTTTGGAAGGAAGAGTGCACCAAAGTTCTAGAGACTTGAAGTGGCATCTTGACTTATCCTCGTACAATCCAAGCCCATAGACAGAGGAGACCTATATTTGTACCTCTCGGTCACTGGCCAAATGATCGGTGTCGCCTTAGTTCTGCATGAAGAGAAAATCCATTAGCCAATATATTATGTATGAAAGAGGATGTCGGGTCCGAAAATGAGATTCACCAAGTTGGTCTAGCTAAATTCTTGCCTCTTAATCGTAGCCCGACGACTTTGGCTATACTTCCAAGCTTACCCAATCAAAATCCTCATAGAGAGCCATTGAAGCAAGTACTAAGCCAACCCAATATATGTGGACGACTCTTGAAGTCGTCCATGTAGCTCAGGCTTTTTGCGTAAAAAATGGCCGCAAACACCCAAAGTCGTATGAGTTGATTGATTTTATGTTGTTCTTAGTGATTTGGGTGATTTATGCAAATATATGAAAAGCAGGGACTAAACTGTAAAAGACACACAGATTTATAGTGGTTCGGCCAGAACGTGCCTACGTCCACTTTATATGTTATTCTCCTTTTTCTCTTCAGATTACAAGTACAAAGCTTTGATTACAAGTATCTAAAGTTGTTTGAGAGTTCCTTCCAGGCTTGAGCTCTCAAACTTGTCTGCCATTGTTGTACCCCTGCCCCTCTATTTATAGAGTGAGGTAGGGGGCAGGGGTCTTGGATGTATATTGCTGCTGGGGGGCTTGGGCTGAAACAATCTGGACTGGCAACTCTGGTTCGGTATGAAGGTTGGTCCGGTGATGGAGTGGACCGGTGGTAGGTATTTTGGAAGGTCATTCGGTATTGCATAGAGGAGTGTGGTTCGGTGATGGCTTGAGAAGGATTGGTCCGGTGGTTGATGAGAGGTGTGTTTGGCTCGGTAGTGCATGGAGATGGTGTTTCGGTTGTAGCTAATTCGATGGGAAGGGATATGGAGATGGTGATTCGGTGGTAGGGAGGCTTGGTTCGGCGTGGGGTATCACCGAATGGATCTGCCGAATGATGCCTTTGGTTGTGGATGCCGAATGAGCTTTGCTTCATACTACTGAATGGATGAATACCGAATGTACATTGTTGCTGGGAACGCCGGATGAACCTACGTGCTCCGAGTGCCGAATGAGGCCTTGCTTCTTATGGCCGAATGGGCTATGCCGAATGAAACCTTAAAACTTCTTAATATCGAATGAGCTTTTGCACTTGGGTTATGAATGAAATCTTCAACTTGTATACGCTTGCTGGCTGCTTCTTCGAGGTGGAAACGCGCTCAACATGGATATTCCAGTTTTGTCCAAAAATTGGGATAACACTTTGCCCCCCAAAATATGCCTTGCGGTAGGAAGGCGTGTTTTGTAATGCCATGAGCTGGATGTTCATATCCTGTCATCAACCTGTAAAGAATTTGATAGTTTATATGGCCCCAAATGACGACCGTTCGGGATCGAGCTATTCGGGATGAAGCGCGGCCGTTCATGGTCAAGCGCCTAACTTCAAATGACGACCGTTCGCGATCGAGTCATTCGAGGGAAAGTGCGACCCTGCGCGGTCAAGCGCGTAAATCCATGTGTCGATCGTTCGGGATCGAGTCATCTGCGGTGAAATGTGACCGTTCAAGGTCAAGCGCTCAACTTCAAATGACGACCGTTCGGGATCGAGTCATTCGAGGTAAGGTGCGACAGTGTGCGGTCAAGTGGTGATCCTCAAATGACGACCGTTCGCGATCAAGCCATTTGAGGTAAGGTGTAACAGTCAGTGATCATGTGGCGGACCTCAAATGACGACCGTTCGCGATCGAGCCATTTGAGGTAAGGCGAGTTGTGCCGTTCGAGGCGAGTTGTGCCGTTCGAGGCGAGTTGTGATCGTTCGCGATCGGGTGCCGTTCGAGGCGAGTTGTGACTGTTCGAAGTCGGGTGCCGTTCGAGGCGAATTGTGACTGTTCGAAGTCGGGTGCCGTTCGAGGCGAATTGTGACTGTTCGAAGTCGGGTGCCGTTCGAGGCGAATGAGTGTGCCCGGGGGGGACTTAATATTATCAGTGTTGGAGTCATTGTTTGGGGGAATTTTTCGAATCAAAGACTTCGGCAGTTCGTTGCCATGCAATAGGTGCTCGTGGACCGTTCGCGATCCAACGGGCATACAAGTAAATAATTTTTTCATAGAATTGTAAATGTTAAAGCAATAGTACCTTACAGCAGAAATGTCCAAACAGGAAGAATTCAGATGTTCAAATCAAAACAAAAGCAAAGAAAGGATGTCAAAGTGTAAGTTCCCACTTCGAAGCAGCCAATGATCATTCAGAGCATGCCTGGAGATCGTTCGCGATCTCGTACATGTGTAAATGATTTAATTGCTTTAGTGGAAGCTTACAACTTGTTCATCGTTATTTTAATCAAGCAATCAATGGATAATCAAATGGTGCCCTGATCCAGGGGCACCTCTAGCTGACGTAGAGGGCGGTTGCTCTGGCTCCACTGCTAGAGTTCGCCTCCTCACATACTGACGGAGCATACCGTTCCTGATATGCCCTTCCACCTCGTCCTTCAAATGCCTACAATCATTAGTGTTATGACCATTCAATTCATGAAATACACAAAACTTATCTGATTTTCTTTCGTCAGAGGTTGGATCCCTTCGCATTGGTCTACGATACGGAACCTGCCCCTTGGTATCCTGATAAATCCGTTCCAAATTCTCATTCAGCTCTGCATAGGTGGTGAATCGTGGCTCTCTTCGTAGCCACTTTGTCCTGTCATCATTATCCTCAGCCTTTCTTTTTCCTTTGCTAGTCTCCGCACCCTTTCCAGGTAGGTTTCCGCTCTTGATTGTGTAAACGTCATCTTCTTCCTCTCTTTCTGCACTAGCATCTTCCAAACGCAGAAACTTTTCAGCCTCATGATAGAATTCTCCCAGATTCATAGGCGGGTCCTTGGTTAATGAATTCTTGAACTCTGTATTGCCAGCTATTCCAGATACAGCCGCCATCATGACCATAGATGGATCTGGTCGATCCACTGATGCTGCCGCCGCATTAAATCGCGTTAGAAAGCTCCTCAAAGTCTCTCCAGTTTTCTGTTTCAAGGTTGCCAAGGTCATCACATTCTTGGGTCTCGCAATATGAACCCTGAATTGTCTCATGAATTTCTCAGTTAAATCTGCCCACGTTCCTATGGAGCCGCTCTCCAGTTGTCTAAACCATAACGCTGCAATGTCCGTCAAATACAGTGGAAAGCACCGGGCCATAACCTCCTCTGATGCCCCCAGCACTTCCATATGTCTCATATACTTCGTTAGATGGACCGTGGGGTCCGTTTTCCCGTTGTACATGTCTAATGATGGTAGCTTGAATTCTGGTGGGTTCCTAGCCATCCTAATCGTAGAAGAAAAAGGACTCCTGTTTACATCTTCCAAGTCTCTGTTTACTAAACCGCCTCTCATAGCTCTTCTAACCATCTCTGCTAATCTGTCATTGTCTCCAAGCTGTAGTTCTCGTTCACTGCCTTCGACATGCCCCCCGAGTCCACGGGAGTTTCCATGTGTATGCCTCCCTGGCTGAACGTTCATTCCTCTATTGCTACCAGGTGGCTCGGATGCCCCCATCTCTCCTCCCGGGGTTGGATCAACATGCTCTGTGTAAGTGCCCCCTAGCTCTGGTGCTGCGCCAGATGGTCCTGCTCCGTTCTGAACTCTAGTTGCTCCTTGGATTTGTGCTCCAATTTGCCCAATTTGTTGAAGTAAGTTCTGGATCATCTCTTCTTGTCTTCTCATCATGGCCTCCATCTCATCCCTAGTGATGAAGATCGACGTTTGATTCCCTCCTGAGGAAGCCTCTTGACTTCCTTGGTGTTCACTTCTCTCTGGCCTTTGCCTTCTACTTGTTTGTCTCGTCATAACTCTTAGATCTGAACTCTTAGATTTTCAAATTCAACTTCTATCCGATGTAGCGGGAGCTGGTTCCTCTCAGTGAAAGCACAGGCAACACAATATCATGTTCCACCCTTGCACCTCCATTAAGATTTAAGTTGTGACCGAATTTGTAGCAAAATGATCGAGCCAGGATGACGGCTAGGAGGAAGCAATCACTAATCAATAAGCATGGCAACTATATATGGAAAGTGGTCAGATGAAAAAGGAGTCGAGGCCAACATATTCCTTTCCACCCAAGAAGGAAAGGAACTTTTCTTTGCCACTCGCCTTAGCTTTAGGGACACAAACAATGAAGTAGAGTATGAGGCGTTTTGGTCAGTCTTAGAATGATGAAAGAATTACGATTGACTCTCTACATATGTTTAGTAAATCCTTATCGATCGTCAACCAGATTGGCTAGTGGTTCCAATGAAGGGTAAGACCTTGGCCCTATGTGTTGCCGAAGCCAAATAAACCGATCAGCGCTTTCTTCGACTTTAAATTAGAATAGTTTACATGAGAGAACAACACCAAGGTTGATCAACTGGCCAAGGCAGCAAGTGTCCCAAGAGAAGGAGTCATTTGAATCCCATTGGAAGTCTAAACCACACCTTGCTTTGAATTGGGGGCAACTGCAGGAAGTTTTTGTCGATTCTTGGATGACCCCACTGCTAAAATAACTCATTAATGGTGAACTATCCAAGAATAGAAATAAGGCTTGGAAAATTCACTGCTTGGCACCACATCACACAATCATGGATGGAAGCTATATCGGCGGGGTTACTCCACTCCCCTTTAACACACTGTAACCACTGATGAGGTCAGCTAAATAGTAGAGGAGCTACACAAAGGCTTATGCGGGGAACATTCAGAGGGACAAAGCCTAGTCATGAAGGCTACCCACCAAGGATACTATTAGCCAAATATGATCAAATATACCATGGACAATGCTTAAAAGTGTGACTAATGCCAATATTTCACCAAATCCCTAGAATTTCTCTGAATCTTCTAAAAATTATGACATCCTATTGGTCATTTTACACCTTGGGATTGACATGGTCAAAATGCTTCCTAATTTTAAAGGGGACACAATCATGGCATCATTGTTATCGACTACTTCATGAAGTGGTTGAGGCAGAACCCCTCATTAAGGTCACCGTGCCTAAAATCCTGAATTTTGTAATGTTGTCTACCATTTTAGATTGCCAAAGAATGTCATCATAGACAACAATATGCAGTTCAAGAGAGGGCTACACTAAGGTTTATTCAAAAGACATGGGATCAATAAGTGTTTCTCCTCAATCACCCATCTACAGTCAAATAGGAAGATTGAGATAGGGAATAAAACCATCAAGGCTACACTAAAGAAGTTCCTCGCCAAGGTAAAAAGGAATTGGGATGGTGACCTCCTGCTTGCATTTTGGTTTGATTAAATCTCGAGTCATACCTCAATAGGGAAATTCCACATTTTTGAGAGCCTACGGGTATGAAGTTATTCTAACCATCGAAATCGATGTACCATCCTTAAGCCACCTCACTCATGACCTAAGCAAAATGAAAAACTACAGAGGCTTGGGCTCGGTACCTTTGAAGAAAGAAGAGTAGAGGCAAAACTCCATACTAAAGCATATGAAAATAAGCTAGCAAAGTGCTACAATGCTAAAGTAAATCTCAAAAAATTCATCGTCGATAAACTAGTTATACGTAGGGTGCTTGCAAATACCAAAAACCTGGCCAAAGGAGCACGGAGGCCAAAATGGGGAGGCCCATATGTAATCAGCGCTACGCTTGCCAATCTTGCCTATCGCCCTCATACACTGATGGTACCAACGTGCCTCGAACTTGCAGTCCGAAGCATCTTCGAGCATACTATATGCCAAATATTGTAAGCCACAACTATAAAGCGAACAACCTTTTTGTGATGATTAATCTAATTAAGAAATGAAAGCAAAGCATTCCTAGGCATTTATCACTCAAGTATCAACGGCAAGGCTATCTGGCTAGGATGAGCCAAGCAACACTCTATTCCTCGTTGAGGAACACCACACTCAAAGCCTACCCTGAGAGGACGAGCCATAAGAGGATCTCCTTTAAAACTGGGGAATGCTAAAAAATGGTCCTGTAAAGATGCATGAGCTATGTAACGCTCCTATCCATCATGGAGACACCATCATAGAGATGGCAAAACCAATCATGCCATAGTTCCAATTCCTACGTATGTGTGTGCTGCTCCGTGAGATTTCATGAGCCAATCAGTGCTCCCTTCCATGCTAGAGGCATCGACGAACCAATGTCATAACCACCCATGTTGTGGTCTTGATTCATTCCCCTATGATGCTGCTCACCTATCCAACAAAGGCAATGCACTAGTGCCGAGAAGAGCCTAATTAGTCATGAAATAATCTTGAATATGACATTTGCAGTGCTACTCCACGAGGATGCGCAAGCCAATCAATACTCCCTTTCATGCTTAAGGCATAAATGAACTGATGGCATGACCACCTATGCTATGGTCCTAGTTCATTTGCCGATGACGCTACCCTTTCTTCCAGCAGGGTGTGGCATTGGTGCCAAGGCGGTATGATTACCCATGCTATAAACCTGAACCTAGCATCCTTAGCGCTAACTGATTCAAATGCCTAAGGTAACCTTATCACACTAAGCCGGGCGCCTAAAGGCCTATGACTATAATGAATGTGGAGTAACATGAGCACATGGAGATAGCCAATGATGCCCTGGCATTAGCTCATGTCCGTCCAAATAAGGCTGAGGGCATGCTTCCTCAACCAAACATAATTTTATTTAGTTTACCTATTCTCCATTTTTCTTATGTCTACTTGTTTATTATATTAAGCATAAATGACTAGGCCTATGTGTTTACTTAAAAAAACCACAAGCCACTTAATCCGCTCGATACAAAATAAATAATAATCATAGAATAAGTAAGCACGGTAGATAAGCATATATGTGAAATATTGGGAGAAAAGCTCAAGACATGGTAATAGACAGAGGAATATTATCCAACAAATTTCATTATGAAAAAAAGATCTCATTACAACACAGGGCCTTGCCCAATCAACATACAAAAAAAATTTCGAAATTCAATGCAGTAGTGAAATGTAAAGTGATATGAAATCCGTACGAAACGAGGAATATTCAGTGATTAAGATCGAGATAGGAAGTTGAAAGTTAGTTGAAAGCAGAAAATTCAAAGGGCTCAAAGAACTTTTTAATGGCAGAAATAGAGAATTCTCGGTAAAAAGTTGAAGGAGAAGAGGGGAGATAAATAAATAGAAAATGGCGTCAAATTTAAACCCTCATATCAAAATAGTGGGAAGCAATTTGGACCATTTAGGTATCATCAACAAATTTATCAAATCACAAGTTAGATAACTGAATCATCTTTGTAGTGCCTTGGGAAACAAATCTCCATTGCTCATTGATGCAATGACATTTGCATTCATCTTCAAATGCATAAATGACAAGTCTACCCCTGTATGCAAGCGCGAGCTTTTAAGGGGAAAATTTGCTCGATTTTTTCACATGGATAAAATAGGTCAACCCGCATTGTCCAACCGACCCACTTTGGTTTAAGCCCTCTGCACCCTAGCCCATGTTCAAGCTCGTGCCTTGGCATATGTGTTTCTTGAAGCTAGTGCCCTTGCGCGCCAATGTCATAAAACACCACAACATGCTTGAGTGGTCTTTTCTCCCATCAGAATGGCCTACTCAGCATCAACGCATGTGCCATTCAACTAAATTCCATGATGGATATCAACGAATGATAGCAACAGATAGCAGTCTAACACACATGGTGATCCTCAGCAGTCAAGAAGCCTAGTCAAAGACCCACATTCTTGCAAGGCTCCTGTTTGCCTTGCACTTCATATGCTCACACCATATGAAGCCCATTTGCTCTGACTTGGTCAGTTTTACCCACAGGCGACTAACTACCTCTGCAAAAAAAGCTTCCCATGCACTATTTCTCTAAAAAGATTAGTGCACATGACACTGTTCATCTAAAAAAAGTGCTATTGTGTAGCAACCACTTCATGTTCTTTGGAGCAACTTTGACGAAGTGCCACTTCATAATCACTCATTGATCTCATGTCACACATCCTTGGCAAGGCCATGCTAAAGTATAATCGCCAGTTGGCATTATCTAAACCACATAGTCCAGTTGGCATCCTAGCCAGCACTCCTTAGCAAAGTGCCTCAATCAATGACTTAGAGCAATTTCTGGACTTTGGCAGCGCAATCTTCACCATCCAATGAAAATTCCTACAACTATAGATACCTCAAGACATGTATTTTTTACAAGGAGTTAAGAACACTAACTCTCAGGAATTTACTTTTTTATTATCTCCTGTAATCCAAGATATTATAAGAGTAACAAAGTAATAAGAAATTTCTCATAGTGGACATGGATCAACTTAGACCAAACCACTCTAATTCTTATGTTTTTCTTTACTTTCATGTATATTATTTTACATTTTAATCAAGATATTAGCGAATTACCTTTGATATCAACTCTTAATCATAAGTCGAGGTTGACTAAATTTTTAGTCAACATCCACCAATAAATGTAATATGGCATGCCTCTACTATTTCTGTCATTATAATAATAGCGCATGAAATATGAAGCTTCATTCAATCACGTATTATGTGTAATTTATTTCATCCACCGTATTATTTTACAGTTGAGAGTTTTACATGAAATATCTTGAACTTGAAGAAATAACTTTCATAGAAAACAACTTTCTATATAAAAATATATTTTGAATAGAAGTTATATTTCCCATTCCATATTAAGTATCTACTATTATTCTTTATAACTCTCTTTTTTGATATCCTTTCAAGAAGCAGAGATGATCATTCAATCTACATTTTTTTCCAACCATGTCTATGTTACATCTACTCTCGGACATTTGCTTTCCTTTCTGAATGGTTGAACCGTTCAAAAAAAACCCTTACTACAAGACTAATTAAACTCTTTACAAAAGTGCATTTAGTCATCCTTAACATTGAAGGATGTCGTTAAAAGTACACTTTACAAAATTAGGTCAAAGCAAAATTTCAGTGATTAAATTCCTAAGTTCATCCTATAATTTTTGGTCTAGTGTTACATCTTACATAGTAAGATCCTTAATGTAATCAATCGTATTGTATACATGATCTCACACTGCAGTTTACTTACTCATTTCAAATGAGCCAATTTCATTGTGACTTTCTATATTACGAATGCGTTTGTTCACCATATAACATTTATATGTGTTTGAACATGGATCGAATATCCATATTCTTTTATTGCTTTAGAGTTCAAAACTCATAGAAGACAATACTCAGTTTTCAACAAATACCTAAGTGACCAAGGTACAAACGTATTTATTCATTGCATAATTATGCTCTTGCATAGGTCATAAAGTGACAATATGCCAAAAGATTTATTGGTAAATATATTTTATATTTCTTTGTCAGTATTAATTCACTTCATTAGTATATTTAAATTAATAAAATGAAATATCAATTTAGCTGCATAAATTTGTCGATGTAGATCATTTAACATTATATGGCATATGTTCTTACAATATTAGAATGATTGAATGTTATCGTCTCATTTTTCTAATAAGACCTCCACTATATTGTTATATTCGTCTAAATCCTAAGAGAAATAAAGATACCTTTTGATTTCTTTAACAACAATTAGCACTCATTTACGCTGGGATTCCAAATTTGAGAGTTTGCTCCACAAATCATAGGCCCACAAGTAAAGGGTAACTCATTTATCGGTTTATCATATACTACTCCGGACCATAGTCTTTGCCTTGATCTTGACCACAACCCTCAGTTTGTTTAAAAAATCTAAAGAGATTATTCGCTCTTACTATCATTTCAGGGTGATCAAAATATAATGTGCATAACTTGAATTTGCTCAATAAATACATGCATTTATCTTACCTGCTCTTGGCAATATATTGATAGTACTACAAATAACAGCTTTAGCTTGATTTTGTTAATAATTAGTGTGTGTGCATGCAAGTAATCTATCGATGTATAAATGAAAAAGGGCAACATATATTAAATATTCATAATCTTTAAATTATCGATTTAAGGAATAATATATTTCTTATGAAATACCCTAGTGATTCAAGTGTAAGAGACATTAGAAATCATGGTATACATATCATATGTATATATTTATTCCAAAAATCTTATCGGGTTTCCTATAGTTCCACTTGCATTTTGTTTGTACTTATATATAGTTATATAAGTTTAACTTATTATAACTGTTATAATTTAATTAACTTATCCATTATGTGTGTGTGCCTGCGTTTGTCTTACTGATTAAATCATATTTAATTAATTTTAATTCTTATTAATCAAACATATTAAATAGTATTTCATATTTAATTTAATTAACCAATCTAATCAAATTTTATTTTATTATAGAAAATTTTATATCAATCATCTTAAACTATTTAAGTTAAATAACCAACTATAATATTTATAATTTCATTGGTATATACATATCAATATATACACACACATTAATTAATTAACTTTTAATTAACTCGTTTTATTTAATTAAATATTTTAATCAGTTTAATTTTTTTAATTTAGTTTTGTCTTAAACAATTTGAAGATAAATATACAATTATAGCAATTATTTTTTTGAAAATGTCAATTATAACAATTATATTTACATACATATATCAATATATATATAAACTTTTAATTAATTATTTTATTTTATTTAATTAATTTTATTAATTATATATATAGATATATTAAAATCTCAAAATTAATTACTTAATCTCTCAAAACAATTTGGGAAATTTTAATTTAATTTTATAACTTTTACAATATTTTAGTTTATACTTCAAAATTAACGTTAAAAATAAAGATATATTTTAAATTTTCATATTTTGATTTGAAAATTAGCCCTAGGCTCAAATAACTTTGGGCCAACCTTTTGACTTACTCTAATCATTGTGTCAGCCGGCAGCCATGGAGGAGAGAATACTTGATTATTTAACTCCAAGCTTAGATAATAGTTTTTTAGACACCTACCAGATAGATAAGTTTAATTAGTCGGCCCTAAATGTTGACTAACTAGATCGCATGGACCATTTAGACCCTAATACCATTTGTCGGAACCGACCACGTTCGCATCGGGTGAAATGAGTAAATTACAAATAAAAATTTCTAGCAGGATCTTAGTGGGCCTATGAAATTTAATATTTAATGATAGATCCAACCTAGCTAGTTTAATAAAATCATATCTTAATTTTTTTCATTTGTTTTATTTAGTTAATCTATATTAGCTAAATATTATACATACATACATACATACATACATACATACATAAACACACACGCACACAGATATATATATATATATATATATATATATATATATATATATATATATAGAAAGTAGGTAAATATTATTAAGGTACTTTCAGCCCATAAGGTTTCGACCCAAAACTGCAAGTACATATACATGAATTACAAAAATAAAGTAAACTTTATAAACTGAATATTTCTTATCTTTCAGATCTATTATCTCTCATCTCTTACTACTTCAACTTCATCTTCATGGCGGTTGATAATTAGAGCTCGTTCCTTGGCTTCTTGCCATTGCCTGCATCAAGTCCTCTTTTGCAATCGTGTCTGCTTCTGATTCCCAATTCATGGCAAGTCCTCTTCCTTTGATTTTCTTTGAAACTAATTTATTGCCCATCAGAGCTAAACTGCTAACTTTTTCGACACTTCTTTCTTTGTGATGGAATATCCTGCAGTTCCTTTCCCTCCAAATGCTCCATGAAGCAATTGTAAGCCACCGTGCTCAATTCTAAATGTAGTATATGTATAAGTATGTGTGTATGTGTATGTGTATTCGTGTGTGTACGTGCACTTGTGCATGTGCATGTGCGTGTGTGTGCATGACATGTATGTGTGATATAAATGTAATAACAAATGCATGCACGGTTAAATATATATACATAAGTAGATATTGGAATTTTTGTCTACAATGTACATTCTTGGCATTTACACACATACAAACAATGTAATATTTTATAAAATTATATTTATTATAAAATTTCAAAAAATTTGTTCGCATATTTTATATTAAATAATTTAGTCATGGAAACTAATATACACACATACATACATACATGTGTGTGTACCAACTAATACACTCCCTAATGTCGCTTAAAGAAATAATAAAAGAATTTAAAAAACCACTTTAAACTTCCACCATTTTTGTAATGCAAATGATTTAAACTTCTACAAACTTCACAAAGAGTCTAATTTAGAATTTATTTATCAAACCTGAATAATTGATTCCATGCAAATCGATCTTTTTATATCTTCAATTTTATCGCTTCGAATGAGATTTCAAATGAAACTGTCCAATGACCCATTATATTAAAGTTAGAAAATTATCAAATTAACAACAATGTTCTAATGAAATTTGGAACTGATAGAAATTTAAAGAAGAAGTATTGAAGTTGATGAGATTTTAGTTCACATTTTCTGTTATAGTTATATCTTTAAGAAGATAAATGATTGCTTGTTATCTTAAAAAAAAGATGAACGTATGAAGGAAAATGTTTTATTTCACAAAATATTAGTGGATGAGAAAATACTTAGGTAAAAGGAGAAAAGTGAGTGCATACAGCAACTTTAATTCTAAATTGATTTGCATTGTATTAAAAATTAATTGCACTAAACTCACGCTCATCGCATCAAAAGTGGTATTATAATCGTAATTCACATAATAAAAAATGCAATCAAAAAAGAATTAAAATCCAAAAAATGTATTAGTTTTTTTTCTTTACCATACGACGCGCTATTATACTTCAAGCAGTTTCACGAATTATGAAAAAAAGTACATCAAAAATTCAACAATATTGAAGTACAAGTGCCAAGAACAAATCAAATTGCATTATCTACATTGTTGTTGTTGTTGTTGTTGTTGTTTGTGTCAATGATAATGTTTCATAATAGATATGACTAAAGATATTCCAATAACAAATATATCGGCCCATTCTCACCAGATTAGAATTTTGCACATAATTCAGTTAAAGTAATCTAAACAGTTCTTTTAATTGAAGATAAATTTGAAATAAATCCCTTGCTTCAAAAAATCTCCAATAATAACATACCAAGTCAAAGCAAAAACCGCATAATAATGTTACACAAAAATTACAAGAACACTTTACAAAGTGCTCCGTATGGGCATTTCCTTCAATTCCATTTAACCAACGAAAAGGCTAACTAAATATTGGAGGAGCTACACAAAGGCTTATGCAAGGATCATGTAGAGAGACAAAGCCTATTTAAGAAGGTAGCTCGCCAAGTATACTATTAGACAAATATGATCAAATACGCTGTTGACAATGGTTAAAAGTGTGACTGATGCCAATGTTTCAACAAAATACCTATAGCTTCTATGAATCTTCTAAAACGATGACCACCCCTTGGCCATTCGACGCTTGGGTATTGATTGATCAAAAACCTTCCTTATTTTAAAGGGAACCCTATCATGACATCTTCGTCATTGACTACTTCACGAAGTGGTTGGGCCGGAGCCCCTCATTGGGGTCACTGCACCTAAAATCTAAATTTTGTAATATTGTCTACCATTCTAGATTGTCGAAGAAAATCATCATAGACAACGACTTGTAGTTTGAGAAAGGGATACTCTAAGGTTTCTACGAAAGAAATAGGATCGAGAAGTGTTTATCCTCAATCGCCCACCTACAAGAAAATGGGTAGGTTAGATAGGGAATAAAACCATCAAAGGAACACTAAAGAAACACTTTAGTAAGGCAAAAGGGAGTTGGGATTCCTCCCACTTGCACTTTGGTCCTATCGGATCTCGAGTTGCACCTCGACATGGCATTCCCTATTTCTATAGCCTACAAGTATGAAGCTATTCTACCCATTGAAATTGATGTACCATCCTTAAGCCGCCTCACTCATGACCTAAGCAAAATGAAGAACTATGGAGGCTTGGGCTCGGTGCCTTTGAAGAAAGATGAGCAAAGCTAAAACTCCACATTGAAGCATATAAAAATAAGGTAGCAAAGCACTACAATGCTAGAATAAAGCTTCTAAAATTCGTCATCGACGACATAGTTATAAGTAGGGTGTTCACAAATACCAAAAAACCAGCTGAAGGAGTACTGAGGCCAAAATGGGAAGCCTGTATGTAATAAGTGCTACGCTTGCCCACAGTGCCTACCACACTCATACCTCGGTGGCACCCATGTGCCTCGAACTTGCAATCCGGAGCATCTTCGAGCATACTATATGTAAAATATTATAAGACGAACAACCCTTTTGTAATGATCAATCTAATTATAAATTAAAAGCAATGCATTCCCAGGCATTCATCACTCAAGTATCAATAACAAGGCTATTTGGCTAGGATGAGCCAGACAACACTCTCTTCGTGGTTAAGG
The DNA here is from genome assembly GCA_030765085.1 of Allium cepa. NCBI lineage: Eukaryota > Viridiplantae > Streptophyta > Magnoliopsida > Asparagales > Amaryllidaceae > Allium > Allium cepa. The sequence continues at coordinate 55,599,550 of CM060940.1, forward strand.
AACACTGCACTCAAAAGCTATCCATAGAGGATAATCCATAAGAGGATTTCCTCTGAAACTAGGGAATTCTAAAAAATGGTCCTATGAGAATGCTTGAGCCAGACAACGCTCCCATCCGTGATGTAGACACTGTCATAGAGATGGCATGACTGCTCATATCACAGTCCTAATTCCTCGTATGTGATATGCTACTCCATGAGGCTATGCAAGCCAATCAATGCTCTCTTCTATGCCACAGGCATCGACGAGCCGATGGCATGACCACCCATGTTATGGTCTTGGTTCATTCCCTCATGATGATGCTCTCCGCTCCAAGAAGGTGGTGCACTGGTGCCAAGAAGAGCCAAAATACTCATGAAGCAGTCTTAAATATCGCATATGTAGTGCTACTCCATGAGGATGCACAAGCCAATCAACACTACCTTTCATGCCGAAGGCATAGACGAACCCATGACATGATCGCCCATGTTATGGTCCTAGTTCGTTCATTGATGATGTTGCCCATCTTCCAGCAAGGCGAGGAATTGGTGCTAATGCAACATGGTTACCCATGTTGTGACCCAAAACCTGGTCCTTAGTGCTAACCGATTTAAATGCCTAAGGTGACCTTATCACGCTAAGTCGGGCCCTCCAACAGCCTATGACTATAATGAAGGTGGACCAACATGAGCATCAAGGGATAGCCAAAGGATGCCTCGCCATCAACTCATGTCCATCCAAATAAGGCTAAGGGCATATTGCCTCAACAAAAGATATATTTATTTGATTTACCTATTCTCTAGTTTTCTTATGTCACCTTTTATTATATAAATCATAAACAACTAAGGCATACGTGTCTACTTAACAAAATCAGGGCTCTTGATCCACTTGATAAAAAAAAAGCAGAAGAAATAAGCATGTAGACAAGCATATATATATATATATATATATATATATATATATATATGAAATATTAGTAGAAAAGCACAAAACATGTTAACACATAGACGAATCCTATCCAACGAATTTCATTAAAAAAATATTTCACTACAACACAGGGCCTCGCCTAATAAACATAAAAAAACATTTTGAAATTTAATGTAGTATTAACATGGAAAGTGATATGAAATCTGTATAAAACAAGGAATACTCACTTATTAAGATCGTTATTGGAAGCGAAATTCGAAAGTTGAAGGCAGAAAACTCAAGGGCTCAAAGCATTTTTTAACGGCAAGAAATAGAGAATTCTTAATAAAGAGTTGAAGGAGAAGATGGGAGGTAATTATATAGAAAATGACATTTTATTTAAACACCTGGATTAACAAAGCAGGAAGCAATTTGGACAGTTTAGGTATCATCAATAAATTTCAAATCACAAGTTGGATAGCTAAATCATCTTTATAGCGCCTTGGCAAACAAATTGCCATCGTCCAATGATGCAATGGCATATGTACACAACATTAAATGTGTAAATGACGGATCCAACCCTGCATGCGGGCATGAGCCTTGGGAGTAAAATGTTGCTCGATTTTTTCACATAGATAAAATAGGCCATCACGCATTATCCTACCGACCCATTTTGGTTAAACTATCGACACCATGGCCTACGTTCACGGTTGTGCCTTGGCTCATGTGTTTCTTGAAGCTAGTGCCTTTGCTCACCTATGTCACGAAACCCCACAATGTGCTCGAACAGTCTTTTCTCCCATCAAAGTGACCTACTTAAGATCAGTGCATGCACCATTTAAGTAAATCCGATAATGGATATTAGCAGTCGACAGCAGTAGATAATGATCCAACACACGAGGTAATCCTCAGCAGTCGAGAGGCATGCTCAAAAACCCACACTCCTACAAGGCTCCAATTGCCTTCCACTTCATGCGTCTGCACTATATGAAACCCTCTTGCTTTGACTTGGTCGGTTTTGGCCATAAGCGCCTAACTGCACACGAAACCGTTCATCTAACAAAAACACCATTGTGTAACAACCACTCCATGTTCTTTGCAGCCACTCTGGAAAAGTGTCACTGCACAACCAGTCCTTGATCTCATGTTGCCTTTCCCTGACAAGGTCGTACTGAAGTACGATCGCTAATTGGCATCAACAGAACCACATAGTCTAACTGCATCCTTGCTAGCGCGCATTAGCCGAGTGCCTCAATCAATGGCTTAGAGCAATTTTTGGATTTTAGCGGTGAAATCTCAGCCATCCATTGAAGATTCCTGCAACTATAAATACCTCAGCACGTGCATTTTCATAAGGGGTTAAGAACACAAGCTCTCAAGCATTTACTTTCTTTTTATTATCTCTTGTAATCTAAGCTATTGTAAGAGTAATAAAATAATAAGAAATTCCTCATAGTGGACATAGATAAACTTGGATCAAACCACTCTAATTCTTATGTTTTTCTTTACTTTCGCATATTTTATTTTACATTTTAATCAAAGTATTAGTGAATTACCTTTGCAGATATCAACTCTTAATCATAATTCGAGGTTGACTAAATTTTTAGTCAATGTCTACTAGTAAGTGTTATATGATAATGATATGCCCTATTATTTCTGCCATTATAATAACAACGTATGAAATATGAAGCTCCATTCAATCACTTATTACATTTAATTTATCTACTGTACTAGTTTACAGTCGAGAGTTTCAGATCAAATATCTTGAATTCGAATAAATAACTCTTATAGAAAACAACTTTCTATATAAAAATACATTTTGAATAGAAATCAAATTTCTTATTCCATATTGAGTATCTACTGTTATTTTGAATAATTCTCATTTTCGATATCTTTTCATGAAGCACAGATGACCATTCAGTCTACATTTATCCCAACTGTGCATATGTTACATCTACTCTTGGACATTTGCTTACCTTTCCAAATGTTTGAACCATTCAAAAGAAAACCCTTACTATAAGACTAACTGAACTCTTTACAAAAGTGCATTTACTTATCTTTAACATTGAAGTATGTTGATGAAGATGCCCTTTACATAGATAGATCAAAGCGAAATTTCAACGATCAAATTTCTAAGTTCATCTCGTAGTTCTTGGTCTAGTGCTACATCAAATATGGTAAGATCCTTAATGTAATCAATCGTATTGTATACATGATCTCACACTATGGCTTACTTGCTCATTTCAAATGAGCCAGTTTTATCGAGACTTCGTATATTATCAATGGATACATTCACCATATAACATTCATATGTGTTCAAACATGGATCAAATATCCATATTCTTTTATTGATTTAGAGTTCAAAACTCATAGAAGACAATATTCGATTTCCAGCAAACACCTAAGTGACCATGGTACGAATGCATTTAGTAGTTCATAATTTGGCTTTTGCATGGATCTTAAAGTAACAATGTGTCAAAAGATTTATTGATAAATATATCTTACATTTCTTTGTCAGTATTAATTTGTTTCATTAGTATATATAAGTTGATAAAATGAAATATCAATTTGGCTATACAAATTTGTTGATGTGGATTATTTAACTTTATATGACATATGTTCTTACAATATTAGAATGATTGAATGTTATCATTTTATTTTTCTATTAAGGCTTTTGCTAGATTTTTATATTCCTCCAAACATAAGAGTAATAAAGAAATCTTTTGATTTCTTTTAACGAGTGTTAGCACTCACTTGCCTTAGGATCCCGACCTTGAGAGTTTGCTCAACAAAATCATAGCCTTAAGTAAAGGATAACTCATTTGTCGACTGTATCATATACTCCTCCAAACCGTAGTCTTTGGCCTAATTTCGACCTCGACCTTGAGTTTTCTCAACAAATAGAGAGAGATCTTACTATCATTTCACGACAATCTAAATATAATGCATGTAACTTAAGTTTGCTCAATAAATACATGCATTTATTTACCTCCTCTAGACAATATATTAATAGTACTAAAAATAACAGCTCTAGTTTGAGTTTGTTTAACAACTAATGTGTATGCAAGTTGTAACAACCCTGATTTTTGAGATTACCCGTCAATATTAAATTATAACTATATTAAAAGGTAATCTCAAAAATCAGGTTGTTACACAAGTAATCTATCAATATATAAATGACAAAGGGCAACTTATATTAAATATTCATAATCTTTAATGCATGTTAAGTGTAATCGATTTAAGGAATAATATACTTCTTATGAAATACCATTGTGATTCGAGTGTAGGACACATTAGAAATCACAGTATATGTATCATACGTATATATTTGTTCCAAAAATCTTATTAGGTTTCTTATAGTTCCACTTGCATTTTGTTTATACTTGTATAGTATATAAGTTTAATTTATTATAACTATTATAATTCAATTAACTTATCCATTATATATATATGTGCGTGTGTGTGTGTGCGCGCGTGCGCGCGCGCACACGTGTGTGTATGTATGCGTGTGTATGCATGTATGTATCTTATTGATTAAATCATATTTAGTTTCTTATTAATTAAACCATATTTAATTAATATTTCATATTTAATTTAATTAACTAATTTAATCCAATTTTATTATATTAAAGAAAATTTTATATCAATCATCTTAAACTATTTGAGATAAATAACTAACTATAACATTTATAGTTTTGTTTACGTATGCATATCAATATATATGTACACACACAGATTAATTAACTAATTAACCTTTAACTAACTATATTTGACGAATCCTTTTATTTAATGAAATATTTTAGTTAATTCAATTTTTTAATTTAACTTTATCTTAAACAATTTTAAGATAAATGTAACATTTATATTTCCATAAATATATCAATATATATATATATATATATATATATATATATATATATCTGTGTGTTTATGTATGTTTTATAACTTTAAATTAATTATTTTATTTAATTAATTTTATTAATCATATATACACACATTCAGATTTCAAAATTAATTATTTGATCTCTCAAAACAATTTAGGAAAATTTTAACTTTATTTTATAACTTTTATAATATTTCCTTTTATACTTTAAACCTAACATTTAAATTTAAGATATATTTTAAAATTTTAAATTCAATTTGAAAATTATCCCAAGGCCCAAATAACTCTGGACCAACCTTTTGGACTTACTCCTCCAGGCCGGCAGCCAGGGAGAGAATACTTGATTATTCAACCCTAAGCCTATACAGTAGTTTCTTAGAAATGAGTAAAATTTAAATAAAAATTTCTAATTAGATCTTAGCGGGCCTATGAGATATAACATTTAATGTTAGATCCAATTTAGTTGGTTTAATAAAATCGCATCTTAATTTTTTCATTTGTTTTATTTAATTAATCTATATTGGTTAAATATAATATATGTATAAGTATGGATATATCAATATATATGCATGTGTGTGCGCGCGCGTATGTAGAGATGACATGTAAGTGTGATATAAATGTAATGATGAACGCGAGCAAGGTCCGATATATACATAAGTAGATATTGTGATTTATATGTGTCATGTATATACTTGCATTTACAGGCACAATGTAATATCTTATAAAATTTCAAAAAAAAAAATATTATATTAAATAATTTAGTTATGGAAACTAATACACACATATATACGTATAGAACAAACATACACGCGCACGCGCGCACACACACAGATATGTGTGTGTGTGTATGTGTACCAACTAACACACTCCCTAATGTCGCTTAAAAAAATAGTAAAGAAATTTAGAAACCCACTTTTAACACCCACCATTTTTATAATGCAAAAGATTTAAACTTCTACAAATTTTACAATCAACTTTGAATTTATTTATCAAAGTTGAGCAATTGCTACTTTGCAAATCGTCATTTCTATACCTTCAATTTTATTGCTTCGAATGAGCTTTCAAATGAAACTGTCTAATAACCCATTATATTGAAGTTAGAAAATTATCAAATTAACTATAGTGTTCTAATCAAAATTGAAACCGATAGATATTTATATAAAATGTATTGAAGTTGATGAGATTTTAGTTCACATTTTCTGTTACAGTTATATCTTTAAGAAAAGATAAATGAATGCTTGTTATTATAAAAAATTAAAATAAAATTAAGAGGTGAATGTATGAAGACACTGTATTTCACAATATATTAGTGGACAAGAAAGGACGTAGGTATGAGGAGAAAAGGGAGTGCATATAGCAGTCTCATTCTAAATTGATTTGCGTTGTATTAAGTTTTACTTACATTGTAAAAATTAATTGCATTAAATCAATGGTATTATAATCGTAATTCACATAATAAAAAATACAATCAAAAAACAATTAAAATCCACAAAACATATTTGTTGTTTTTCTTTTCTTAGTTGTACATGCACTATCTTACTCCAAGTCATTTCATGAATTGTGAACAGAAGTACATCAAAAATTCAACATTATTGAAGCAAAGTACCAAGAACATATTATATTGCACTACATACATTGTTGTTGTTTATGTCAATGATAATGTTTCATAATAGATACAACTACAGAGTAGAGACATTTCAACAACAAATACATCATCTCATTCTCACCAAATTAGAACAATTTGCACATAATTCGGAGTTAAAATAATCTAAACAGTTCTTTGAATTGAAGATAAACTTGAAATAAATCCCTTGCTTCAAAAAAGCTCCAATAATAACATACCAAGTCAAAGCAAAAACCACATGATACTTACAGGAACTCTGTACCAAGTGCTCCTTATGGGCATTTATTTCCTTGCCTAAGACCAGAAAGCAAAGACTCAACAATATTAAAGAAATGGCTTTACATATGACATTGACAGAAACATCATAAAGAAGTTACAAGACATACATATCCTTATACTGTATGAAAAGGATTATTGGTCAAATTACTGAAGACTATTAACCAAATTACTGGAAGGGGCTTTCCAGGTCAGGTCTCCGATCAAGCGTTGCTACAGTAGACTCATCTGGAAAGGCATCAGGGTACGTTGCTACAAGTTTTCTCTTTGTGCTCCTGAAATGCAAAATCATATAGACAATGAGTAAACTGTAAGATGCACCTTATTGAAGTAATTATTTGATGATAGAGTAAAAAATTGCTCCAAATTTTGTAGTTTGGAGTTGTGTTTATAGCGTGTATGTAATTTGCACCTGAAGAACTTATGAAATGAATAGGATCGTCATGGTAATGATAAACTTTCCGTTACCATATTGTTATCAATCAATCGGTTGTTATTTTTAAGTCAAGTATATCAGTATTATCGGTATGATAACGATAAATTTACCAGTTTCTATGGTAAAACATTGATAACAATTTTCAAAACTGACAGTAATTTACCAATCCGCTTATAATACATGAATATTCATTCAATATGTTGTATTACAATCATTTATAAGCAAGTGAATGATTAGATTTAGGAATTCAGTTCAAACAATGATAAACATATTTCTTTTATTTTTCAATTATGATTTTCTTTAAGAGACGTGATGAAATGCACGATGAAACATCATTATAGTGTAAAAATATAACATGTTTTTTTCATATTATAAACAAACAATAATTTGCCATTAACATTGTAAAGATCACTGGTTTATTGGTATTTATTGGTATTTGCAAAATTGTAACGGTGACCTTTACCATAACAACCATAGATGATAAGGTCTCGATTTGGTAATCACTATGTTTAGTCAACAACAGTACAGATATTACCAAATAAGTGGCAAATATCGGCAATCGCCATTTATTAAATTTATCAATATGCAGCTAATTAAATTTCTAAATTAATTAGAACATATGAGAAGGAAATAACTTGCCTTGGCCAAACAAATTATATATAACCATTCAAAAACCAAGAGTTCAGGAAAGATTTTTAAGCAAATAATGTTGAATGATAAGCATTTAAAAGCTTTCACATTCTTCAGCTAAACAGATAATTTTAGTGAATGATACCAATTACTGAATAATCAGCACTTATAAGCAATCTCATTTACCGAATGGTTTATTTGATTGGATTAAAAGTGTATCACACTAAACCAGCTAGTATTTATAGCACGGAACATTAATCATTATATGTAATATTTTTTGCGTTCGACGTTAAAAGGCAAATATTTCTCCAAATAACACTTCTGCATAAACACAATATCTAATTTGGGGAGGTCAAAACCTAATCATGATAATTTGTTCTGCTTTCATAAAACGTGCTCCATCAAATTACAGAGTGTTAATTAAACAAAATAACAGCATGCTACACTTGAATATTACTTCATATAGATATTAACTTAACCTTTACATCAACTTGAAGTATATCATACCTTAACTTTGTAAATATGTAATCCAAATCAGATTTGATGGATTTTAAGAGCCGGGTATTCCTTGAAAAATCATCAGAAATATCAGCAAAACATCTCTCAGAGTACTCATTAAAATGTGACAATACTGCATTGGTATCTTGCAATCTTCCCAATCTGCATTAAGAACTACAACTGATTGGCAAAACATTAGAATATACATGGAGGAAAAAAAAAGGTGATAAAAGAGCGTGGAACCCATTGCAAAAATATACAGCTATGATACACCCTGATATATTAAGATAACATCGATTGATATAGGCACCCAAAACAACTTCTATCATGGCTAGTACTATGACACATTGTAATCAGTTACCATAATTTAAAATTCTTCCTATTTGCAGCCCCTGTTTCTACTGCTTTAATTTCAAATAATAAACCTAATTTTTAAATCTTGAGCAGTTTCTAATGTATATGTGTACAATCAAAATTTTATGTTTAATGAGTGTGTTTAAGAGACTACACGGTTTGCATTACAAAACTTCAATAAGGCTGATAGGAGTGGTTAATGCTCAAACGTCATAGGTTGCATTTGATTTGAATAAGAAGTCTGATTGCTTGCTTATGAAAATATATTTCGCTTACAATCTAAACATTATGCTTATTGCGTGTTCTATACTGGAACACATACATGCAGCATAAACACATTCAGGCTTTGCTTTTGTTTTGTTTTTTTGTTTTTTTTTTTTTCCTGAATGAATAAGTGTTAAATGCTAAAGTGGTTCGGTGATAACAGGTTTTTCCAAGTGCTCTGATTTAGCTCGTCATTCGGCGAAATGAATAAGCAAACTTTTGATGCTTGTTTTTAGTGTCGATCATTTATTACACTATGATTTCCAGTTATATGCATATGCAACACAAAATTTACTATTTTCTCAACCATTATTTTTTAAAAATTATGATGTTTTTTAATTATATCAAACAGTTAGAAAATTTCAAACCTAACGTCAATTTTGTTTTCAACCCAATCTCCTTTTAAATTGAAGGTGGTTTTTTTTGTTTTGTTTTGCTTTTGGTTTTGGTTTTATACTCTGTAGTTCCCAATTTATAGAAACCGACTATACTAAAAAGTTAATGAAATTAAAGAAGGAAAAAAATGATGACAACCTACTAAAACGTTTGAACACATTTAAACTTAAAACATGATAATACACAAATTCGTTAATAAGAACAAAAAAGGAATAAATATAGATTAAATTGCAATATTTTTTTTGGTTTAAAAAGAAACAAAGTAATATGAAATACAAACGTGGAAGAAAAAAATCAACAAATTAACAAGCTAAACAAAATGTACGCATTTTATGTTAAATTGGAAACTAAAACAAAATTTACGATACAAATGCAGAAAATCAACATATTAAATAATTATCAAAAGTTAGACAACTGTGTGATAATTTATAGTAATTTATTGCGATGTGTTGAACATATTGTAGTAATGCTAGAGAAAAAATCGATCAACAATCCAAACACATCACAAGCTTCAACTATCACAGCGAATTACTTTCTTCCCAACAAAGCTTTTATATAATATACCGATGTCATTATTATCTTAAATTTCATCATGTTTTGTAAGTCTGGTGATACATTGAATAAACACATGACCGTTTGTTTTTTTTGGTTTATACAGAAGATATAAAACAAAAGATAAGACAATAAGTGTGATTTGTATCGTGGTTGCATAAAAGAAAATTGATTTAAAATCGAATTAATATTGTTAAAGTGGTAATTTGTGTGCATAAAATAAGTTTCTAATCAAAATACAATCAAGTGAGGGTCTATTAACACCCTAGATTTTGTGTTTCACCCTGGTAAATTTAAAAAAATTATTTAAAAAAAATTTGCCATCAATACTTTAGTGGCATATTATAAATTATTTGAAATGAATTCATGCTCATGAGAAGAGTGATCCATGAAAAAACAAGTTCGGAGCAAGTGATGAAATATAAGAAACCAAACTCCAAGTAAGTGAGCGGGAAAACCTAACAAGTCACGCTCACTAGATAACACGGAATTTCCACTAGTACGCGGGTTCTTTCAAAACCAAGTTTGACCAAATGATATACTGTATTATAGAAAATGTATATGTTAGAGATTTCTAAAAATAGGGTATTTATGGAATAAAATGAGGGGTTAAAATAAAATAGAGGAGTGGGCAATTTTTATATAAATAAACGGGGTCGGGGTGGGTAAGGCAAATTTTGGGGTATAATAGAGCTACCCTACAGTCATACAACATTTATGCATTCCACATTTTAAACACGGTACCTAAAATAAGCATAAAATTCTAGTTGTACACAAAAATACTTAAAAAGTAATACGACATCCAACAATTAGACTTTTCATTCAAGATAGAAGCAATTTGTTTTGATTTTAATCTATAACCTTTCTACCCAAAATGTCCAACCCCTGGTTTATAAAGGATAACATTAAGGTCAAATTAGAAATCAGACGCAAGAAGTAAATAGAGTAGTGAAGAGATTACATGAGATTCTGAATCTGTTTAATAGATTCAACGTCATCCGAGTTCATGAGGGTTCTGAATCGATTCGCCAGTTCTTTGGATGCCGACTCAATTGATTCTTTCTCGGTATCTACTTCTTTCTCCATCGATATCCAACAATTTATCTCCTCAATTAAAAAGTATAATCGGTCCTATACTGATTATGGAAACCGCGAATCAATAACACTTGGCGGTTTTGATAGGTAATGATCAAAACTAACTTTGAGGAGGTGTTATATACCCAATTTGATTGTCAGTCATCATATCGGTTTTTTAATCGGTCAAGGCAAATTCTACATGAACCCTCAAATTGGGGTTTTTGATGATTAGTCCAACTAATTAGTGATCGTTAATCTCCGCTTTTGGATACGAGGACATTTGGACGGGGGTAATTTTTTTTAAGGAAAAATAATTTCAAAGGACAAATGAAAGGGCAAATCATTTTTACCATAAGGACAAAAAAATTCAAAGCCCAAGTACAAATTAAAACAAAATAAAGAATTATGTTCGTCTTCTCCTCCTTGCTTTTACTAAAAATTTGACGATACTTTGCTCGAAAAAAAAGTCACAGCAAAACAGAAACAAATCTACATTTCCAACACAGCCGCAACAATCGACAACCGACGAACAACAAGCACAACAATCGACAGTCGGAGAAACCCTAGCTACATGGAAAGTGGAGCAAAAAGGTGAAAATTAAAATTTCGAATCACTTCCAGCAGTAGATATTCAAAGAGAAAACACAATGATACATGAGGGAAACCTACCTCTAGTGGAAATGATACCACAGATGGTAAAGGGAAGAAGCAGCAAGTTAAAACTTTGCATGAAAATAATACAACAATTGAAAGCAAACCAGAAACAACAAAAAGTATACCGAAGAAGATAACTGATACTATAAAATCAAGTATAACAAATTTAGTATATTTTTGTTATAGTAACAGTGAATTTTTTTGCGCAGAACAAAGAAGAGAACATGCAACAACAAATAGTTGCAGAGATAACAGTTGAAGAAAATATGCAAAAAAGAAAACAAAGAACAAAAGAAAGAAATAAAAAAACAATTCAAAAGAAAATACAAACAGAAACTGTGGTAACTGAAATTGAAAATTATGAAACTAATACTAACAATTTCATACTGTTAAATGTATTATAATATTATCAAAAATGTTAAACATGAAATATCTCAGAAAGAAGAAGGCAAAAAAGTTGCAGATGAAGAAACAAAAGAAAAACAACTCAATTCACTAAAATTAGAAACATTATAACTTTGTAACATGATAGATATTGCAAAAATAAAACTTATACCTACTTAAAAAAAATGATACCTACTTACAGAAAAGTGATACCTACATAGTACAAACTGATACCTAGTTACTGCAAACTTGAAATCGTTACATATTTGACTGAAGACGTTTCACTGCAGCTAATACCCAACCTATTGTTACATTTCAACGTAATTTGTTTCACAAATTACTTATTGTCTTTATTTTGAAATAATAGGATGATGATGATTTTGTTAATCCACATCCAGTTTAAAAGAAGATATAAAATTGGTATGAGATTTCTCTTTCTTTTAAAAAATTTACTTATTACAGATAAAAAAGATAAATATGACCTAATTTTTTAATATTTTGTCTTTATTAGAGACAAAAAATAGAAGAAATGCTCAAAGAAATCTGGAAAAGCAATAACATAGTAGACATGGAGGTGAAACCATATGATATGCATCAAATAAAGTGTGCACAACAAGCAGAAGACACGTAAGTTTTTTGGTTAAAATGATATCTACTGACAACAAAATGAACAATACAACTGAAAGTACTAGTCATAATCAATTGAAAGTTTCTCATTATTCAAACTATCTGTGTTTTTGCATTATAACATTTCATACATAATTCTATACATCATTGTATGCCTTTTATATTTAATTGAATTTGATTCATAACAAAATATTGAAAAATATTATCTCTCAATTTCAAAAATATTTAGTTCAGAAATAAACAGTTACTACAGGAAGAAAATTGATACCTACATAAAAAAACTGATACCTACAGAAACAAAACCGATACCTACATAAAAGAAACTAATACTTATAGAAACAAAACTGATACCTACATAAAAGAAACTGATACCTACAGAAACAAAAATGACACCTATAAAAACAAAAAAGATAACTGCACAATAAAAATAAAACAAAATATTTAGTAAATATATCTTAAAGTAATAACTAAAAACACAAAAATTCATACACAAACCGATACTAAGTGTGCTAGTAAAACTGTTAAATATTTTAATTCAAAGCATACTATATGCTTGTACCATTATCCCTGAAATTCAATGTTTTGTATTAATTGTAAACCTGATAGTACAACTTATGCAAACTGATACTAACATCACATTTTGGTTTCGACAGGCTTGACTGTGGAATATTTGTAATGATATTCATCGTTTTACCGAACAAAAGCAGAATACCAATAAAACTTGAAAAGAATGAAATATTATCTACATGAGCAAAGATTGTATATGCAATATTGACAGATGATGATGAACATTGCTGGAGTCTATCTAAATACATATCAAGCTTAGAAGAAGAAAGAAAAGGAAAGAACTGAATTCACATTGTGATGTTTCACAATTAAATTTGATACTTGTAAAGTAATGTAATTCTGTTGAAATTTGTACTTGTGAAGTAATGATGTTCTGTTGCAAGTTGATACTTATGAAGTAATGATGTTCTGTTCTTAAAACAAAGCTGCTCTTACTTGTAAAAACAAACACCAGAACTAATACTGTAAAAACATCTAACTGATACTAAAACTTATACTATCACTTATATTAAATACTTGAAACTAAAATCAATTTGATAATATGCTATGCTGAATACAAATTAATAAAAAAAAAAAGGTTCAATTACAATAAACCACCAAACCAAGTCACGCATCCACTTATTAATCTGAACAAATTCAAAATGAAGAATCAAATCATATCCTCTTCGAAGCTTGACAATTTCTGTTTATTATGATTGAGCTGCTTTGCACTCGCCACATCTATTTTGCTTGTTCTGAAAATATAAAAATCCTCATTTAGGCTTAACTGATGGTCTACCTGCGCCACATTATCACCACTGCCAAAAAAAATTAGTAAAAACATGTTCAATTTAGAACATTAATTTTTCCATTTCAAAAAACTGATACCTAAGTATAAAAAAATGACACATAGTTACTGATAATCAAAAAAATTGATATAAAGAAAAAATAAAAACGATACCACAAAACTGAACCTAAGATATGATACTTTTCCACTCTATCACAAGCTTATATACAACCCAATCAATGATACTTTTCCAATCATCACAAGCTTATATCACATTCTTCAAATCATACAAAGAGCAATCAATAGACAATCGAGTGCTAAAAGTGTTATTATTCAACACAAACAGACAAAGAAGACAGTTATCCCTACTGCCAAAAAAAACTGATACCTAAGTATAAAAAAATGACACCTAGTTACTGATAATCAAAAAAATTGATATAAAGAAAAAATAAAAATGATACCACAAAACTGAACCTAAGATATGATACTTTTCCACTCTATCACAAGCTTATATACAACCCAATCAATGATACTTTTCCAATCATCACAGGCTTATATCACATTCTTCAAACCATACAAAGAGCAATCAATAGACAATCGAGTGCTAAAAGTGTTATTATTCAACACAAACAGACAAAGAAGACAGTTATCCCCACTGCCAAAAAAATAAAAAATAAACATTAGTAAAAATATGTTCAATTTAGAACATTAATTATTCAATTTCACAAAACCGATACATACCGTTTACAAAACTGATACCTAGTTATTGATAATAAAAAAATGATACTAAAAAAATAAAAATGATACCCAAAAACTGAACCTGAAATATGATACTTTTCAACTCTATCACAACTTTATATACAACTCAAACAATAATACTTTTCCAATCATCCCAACATTAATGCAAGAAAATGCAAGATAAATTAAATGAAAAACAAATTAAAATATAACACTGCGTAAAGAAACGAATAATAATAAAAAACCTGTTGCACTTCCACAATTTTCCATAGACGAACGAACAAACAATGAGAACAACAACACTGCATATCTTTTGTAAAAATGAACACAATTAGAAATCAGGGCCAATTTTTTTTAAAGTCGAATACAAAAACAACCAAAAATAGAGTAATATAAGCATACCTAATTAATACAATTTGAAGAAAAACGAGATCACGGTACAAATATGAAAAGAACGAGATCAACAAAACGCGCGTAAGAAAAAAATGATTGATGAACTACAATTTTCAGAAGGACGAAATTAAAATAACCGAACGAAGTAGATCGATAATTTTATTGCGAGAGAGATATTTGATCGCGACTGAAAATTTTGATCGAAAGGAAGAAGAAGAAGCGCGCGAAAGTGAGCTGGAAAGTAAAAACTATAATTTGTCCTTTAGAGAAAATTATTGGCGGGCAGTCCTACATCCAAAAAAGCCCTAACAACCGTCCTTGAGGAAAAAAAATTGTTTTTTTAAAACAAAATTTCTATAAATATCCTCTCATAAAATGTAGCGGTTCCGAAATTTACCGCTTGAAAAGTAATTCGATTAAATTGATCTTGGTCTAAGTTGAGAATTTAAAATTTGAATTTAAATTGATGCTGCGTATGATTGGTTAAATGAATAAAATCTGAAATATAAATATAAAACGGAAATTTTAAACGAATTGAAACTTAAGGTAGAAATCAGTTGTTAATACGACGGTGACATTTTTGGTTTCTAAAATTTAAATATTTTACATGAAAAATATTGGAGAAAATTTTATAATAAAAACGTCGACGTTCGTTTCGTCGAATTTCGATTTCGTTAACTTCGTTTAAATCGATTTATACGATCGATTTACGGCAGCGACAACCAATATTGTGTAAATATCAAATTTCGCCCGAGCGTTAAATAACCAGTTTGTTGTGTGCAAACGTGTTCGTGTCGACACACTGAGTACAACAGTGGTTTGTTTCACGTGTTTGGACTTTCGGTTCGTTCGGTGCAGTGCTTTGATCCGAGTTAACGTTGGTTGCTATTATATATTTAGGATATGGTGCAACTTAATTTGGAATATAAGTTATAATTAAACAACTGTTTAGAAAAATTATATAACACGTATAAATTATCATTCACGGTTGGTAATAAAAGAAAAGAAAATAAATTTTAAATTGTTGACGTAGAAAGTCGTGGGTAATGAACGTGTACATGTTCATTTCTTTTTGAATTGGTACGAGATTAAATAAATTGAAACGTTCAGTTGTGAAATAGTAATCCAGGCATAATAATCGGTTCATTCACATACCAGTCACGTGGCCACGTCACTTCACCTCTTAGCTTTATATTATTTTTGCAATTCCTTATATATTCGAACAAGTCAGAGAATTTTTTTTATAAACTGCTACCCTTACTTCAGCCGAAGCCACAACTTCACCGAGCTCCTCCCTCCACGCCACTACCGTACCCTGCCAACCGCAGCGCCTACCTTCCACTTACCTCCAGTTGCCGTCGCATCTCCCTCCTTCCCCATCACACCTTCCTGCCACCATTTATTAAAAAAAACAAACGGCCGAGCCACACCCCCCTCTTCTTCCACCGCCTGCTACCATCGCCTGCACCTCCCCCTTCACCGCCGCACTCTTCCCTACTCACCGCCGCCGTGCCTAACCCCTCCGACAATCCTCTAGTAGCCAGCTATATGTATATAGTATGTACAAAAAAAAAGGTTGTAAAAGAGCTATCCAGTTTGAAGTTGGGCGAGTGTATGAGTTGAGGTTGCGTAGTTGAGTCCGATCGTGTCGCGCGTTGTAACCGTATCGTGGATCTATCTCGAGTCGTCGTCATTGAGGTGGGTGTTTATACATTCACACCTAACTAGTATCGTGATGCAAGTTAATAAAAGTTGAATTTGTCACTTTTTTACGTTTTTTTGCAAATTTAGATTAATATATAGTTGTTAGATGAATTATCAAATGATTTGTGCACATGTTGACACGATACACACGTCATATGTATGTACACAAGTGTAGAAAATTTTAATTTGGACATTTCACGTTTCACCATGTTATTAAGATCTAGTATGTTATGATTGTTGTAAACTTTTCCCGCCAATATTTGAACATGACTGTATAGATTTAAATTGTGATATTGGAAAGGGTTGAAATGATATATACCAGCATTTAAATTGTAATATTGGAAAGGGATGAAATGTATATATCCTTATTAAATTTAAATATTCGACTTGTCCTAGATACAAAATATAAATTAAAAACACCGTTTGGTCAAATAAAATATTTTTATAAACTGAAATCGTTCGGAAATTTATATATAAATAATTTTAAATTTTAAATTTTATTTTAAATTTGGTATTTATTATTTAAATAGATTTATTGTGAAAAAGGTGATTTTATAAATATACAATAAATTTACCGATAAATGTTTGGAATGTTTTATTTAAAGAAACTTGGTTTTGAATTTAATTCCATAAAATTTGATTCAAATTATAGTTTGTATAATTTGTAAATGAAGAGATTAAAGTTAAGAATTAAGTTATATTTTGTTAGATTTTAACTTAAATTAACAACATGTTTTCTTATAACGAGATTTGTGTAAGTTAAATCTATTGGAAAATAAATTTGTAAATAAATCAAGAAGGCGATTTAAATGGTTTGAATTTGAATGTGGAATTTATTGTAAAAGAATTAGTGGTTAAGTATAATGGAATTCAAAAAAATTAACTTGGAATTAATTTTGATGGAGGTAATTAAATTCATTGGATTTAAATGGACTTTAAAGATTAAAGATTTCAAAAGAGAAAATGGGCTATGGAAATCAAAATGTTAGAAATGGAAATTTGGAAAATGTAAATTTAGGTTTTGGAAACTTGGAAAAATTAAAGATTCCATTCATTTTAATATGAATTGTTTTAAACCATAATTGACCAATTGGTGTATAAAACGACGATTGATCGTTAAGAGACGGGGCCTCTTATTGGCATACTCTCTATCAATATTGGAACCACTTTAACAACTGTGTATGCGGTGGATGAAATCTAGAATGCAGTGGTTGAATTGGCGAACGTTTACTGGAATGAAGTAAGAGAACGATGATGGATAGCCTTGACACTCGTGTCATAATTAAAATGACTAAAACAGGAGCCTAGTCTAGCTAATGAGGTTAGCTACATCTAGCGACGTTGATCTTCCGTATGTTGCTATCGTGATTTGAACTCGATGGTTGCACCCTTCTGTTTGGATTGATAGTCGTGGTCGGTCATGGACGGGCTACGACCAGCCAGAATGGGTAAACTAGTAGAATCCTACCTTGGGCATTGCCACACGTGCCTTATCATATTTATCCCTATACAAGCCCATTACGACTTTGCTTTAGTACTGTATAAATGTGTTAAGGTGGATCAATGAAAAGCCTTAACGCTATTTTGATATTTACTTTACTGATAGACATTATCTATTACAGTGTACATAATTATATATAGATAGTTTGACGGATCCTTAGGAGATGGAAAAACCCGTAACCTCTCCTAAGTTACTATGGGTTGATTTATTGATTTACATGAGGATATTAGTTCTGACTCGAGTATTGTATTTTCATTATACTCGGGTCAGCCTGAATATTTCCAGTTTGGAGAGCTTGTTGTGGAAACGAAGGCATTTCTAGAGACTCCGTACTATTTCATCTATTTCATCAGTTTAGTTCGTTATGTCAGTTAGACTGATTTCATTTCCATTTATTTTCTTTCCCATTTGTTTAGTGTGAGAATAATGTAAACTTATTTAGTTTCATGACTTTCTAATGTACTTATTTATTTTCCGCTGCAAGATTCTGAGTTGTATTTATTCAGTGTTCGTGTTTTGTGATTGATTTTATTTTTGCCCTAAATAACTATCTATCATTTAAGAAAATGTCCTTATATGAATGGTGGGTTGTTATAATTGGTATCAGAGCTTATGGTTGAGCGAATGCCTAAGCCTGTGGGGTAAACTCATTATAGATAGGGTCATTAATTACCCTAGAATGAGTAGAATCTTTCTTGAGAGAGCTTATTTAAAAAAATTAAAAAAGAAATGGTTTAAGTCTTAAATGAGTTTAAAAGGTTGTAGGGTTCCCATCCTTGGTAGATTCCTTTGATTAGGTTCCTAAATTTGATTCATCTTCAAATTAATTTTCTTGCCCATCACTTCTTTACAGGATGAGTAATCATAATACCAGAGGTAGAGGTAGGGGAAATGTCCCCAATATAGCTGTTGCACCAGTTGTTGTCCCAAAAGTGAAATTTACCACTTTTAATAAAGAGTACACTCAGCTTGGAGGAAAGAAATTCACAAGGGCTGAGAGCACTGTTGAAGCACAGCAATGGCTTAAGAATGTTGAAAGGATTTTGGTTGGACTTGGTATCACTGATGTTTAGAAGCTTCAATTGGCATCTTGACACTTCAGGAAGCCGCTTTTGATTGGTGGGATTCTTTTACGGCCCATACCCCAGAGGAAGATATTTCTTGGGCCTAGTTTAGGTGAGATCTATCTAAATGAGAATTTTATATTCTTATGATTATCTCATGGAAGTTTAGCTTAGCCTTGTATTCTCCAAATTTACAGGGAAAGCAGAGATGATGGATTTGTATAATCAGTTTATGGAGCTTAAGCAGGGCGAAATGACTGTTGTAGAGTATGACTGGAAGTTCAATGAGCTATTGAAGATTGGCCCTTATCTGATCGAAATTCCTCTTAAGAAAAATGAGAAATTCATTGCTGGCATGCGTAGAGAGTATAAGGAGCAGCTCACTGGTCATATCCATAGGCCATTTTCTGATATGATTGATTTGGCGATCCATTTTGAGAGTTTGTAGTTGAAAAGGAATTCAGAGGTTTCAGATACTCCAGCTTAGTCTAGCTCTAGTAGCCTTGGCAAGAGGAAGTCAAATTTTAGTAACCAGAAAAAGAAATGGCAAAGCCGGCAAGGAGTAGGATTTTCTCAGAAGAAGCCTAAGGATTTATCGCACATCACTTGCTTCAAATGCGATAAAAAGGGACGTAATGCCAGAGATTGTCCATCAGCTTCCTTAGCAGTCATTTCTCCAGTCCAAATGACTAGGCATGACCTATGCCATATTTGCCTACAACTAGGCCATTTCAAGAAGGATTGCCCTACTCAGAAGAAAGGCAAACCTTCTGGTATCTTTGCTTTCACTGCTTCCACCCCTCTGGTTGAGGAGATTAATCCCGTACTTCAAGGTACTCTTTCTTTTCATGATATACGTGTTCGTGTTCTATTCGATGCTGGAGCATCTCATAGTTTATATCTGTTGATTTATGTGAGAAATTTGATCACGATTTGAAACCCGAACCTGCTTACAAATATTTGTGTGTCTTTAATCCCATTGGTGGCCCCGCAAACTTAGGAATGATTTGTAAGGAAGTTCGTCTTTTTAATAACGAACACCATTTCACTAGAGACTTTTATGTTTTGGGCTTTAGTGGATTCGATTTGTTGTTAGGCATGGATTGGCTATCCAAGTTTGATGCAGTTATTTCTTATAGTGATTGGACAATTTCCTTGGTTGATGATAAGGGTTCTCAGCTTGTTATTAAATGCAAGATGCCTTTTGATCTTGTTAAGCGTTTAGTTTTCTCCCTTGATTCACATTCTAGTGACTTCAACACTATTCCAGTTGTTCAACTTTTCCCCGATGTTTTTGGTGAGGTTACTTGTTTACACCTCATCGAGAAATCAAATTTCGAATCAATATTATCCCTAAAGCTAGACCTGTCGTACTTCCCCTTCGAAGGATGTCGCCTAAGGAAAGAGTGGAGTTGAAAACCCAAGTTGATGATCTATTGGCTAGATATTTGATTAGGAGAAGTTTTTCTAAACGAGGTGCAGCCGTAACCTTTATCACTAAATCTGACGGTTCCTTGAGAATGTGTGTGGATTATAGAGAATTGAATAAGCTCACAAATAAAAATCGATATTCTATGCCTCGTATTAATGATATGTTCGATCAGCTTGACCTCGCTTCAGGTTTCCATCGGTTGAGGATTTTTGAGGATAGCATTCATAAGACTGGTTTCCATACCGAAGGTGGTTTCTATGAATGGCTTGTTATGTCTTTCGGGTTAACGAATGCACTAGCTTATTTTGTGTATTTCATGAACAGAGTATTTCAGGATGTTCTTAACCAATTCGTGCTTGTTTTTATTGATGATATTTTGGTTTTCTCTAGAACCAAAGAAGAGCATGAGCAGCATTTGAAGTTTGTGCTCGAAACTTTGAGAAGCCATCAGTTGAAAGGAAAATTTTTCCAAATGTCATTTCTGGCAGGAGGAAGTTCGAATCCTTGGCCATGTGGTTTCGAAAAATGGTGTTTCGGTGGATTCCACTAAGATCGCCATAATAAGTGTAAGTTCCTATCTTTTACTTTCAATTTGATTACCAAAATTCTCAATTTGATTCGTACCTTGTATCTAATTCCAAGATTAGGAAATTCCTAAGACACCCACGGATGTTAGGAGTTTCTTAGCCTTGCTGGCTACTGTAGGAGGTTCATTGAGCATTTCTCTCGCATTGCTTGTCCTCTTACAGCTTTAACTCGAAAGAACATCAAGTTCAATTGGGACGAAAAGTGTCAGAAAGCATTTGATGAACTGAAACAGAAGTTGACCTCTGTTCGTGTTCTTATTGTTTCGAATGATAATAAAGGCCTTACAGTCTATACTGATGCTTGTAGAAGTTGGCTTGGTGCTGTTTTAATGTAGCATGACAAAGTTATTGCGTATGCTAGTAGGCAGTTGCGACCTCAGGAAGTTAAGTACGCAACGCATGATTTGGAGTTGTTGGCGGTGGTTTTTGTTTTGAAGTTGTGGCATCATCAGATTTTGGGTACATAATTCGAGCTTTATACCGATCACAAGTCCCTGAAATATATTTTCTCTCAAAAAGATTTGAATCTAAGGCAAGCGAGATGGCTTGAGTTCTTAGCTGCGTATGATCTCGACATCAACTATACCCTGGGAAACGCAAATGTAGTGGTCGATGCCTTGAGTATAACAAGGCTATGCTTTGTCAGCTTGTTGTTTCATCTTCTCCTACGGATTGCATCATCTCTAAGTAGAATGAAGACCCAAGTTTAAGGGCCATTCAAGATGAAGTTTTGAAGAGAGAGGAAGATTCGAGTAGATGGTGTGATGCAGTAGTAGATGAGGATGGTATTTTGACAATTAATGGTAGGGTCTGTGTTCTGAATATGGATGGACTAAGAGAATAGGTGCTTATAGAGAATCACAGATCCAAATTTTCTATTCATCCCGGAGTGACAGAGATGTTTCTAAATATGAAGAGACTTTATTGGTGGGAATGAATGAAAAGGGATATTTCGATGTATGTGAGTAGATGTAGTATTTGTTGGCATATTAAAGCTAATTATCAGAAATTGGCAGGCTTGTTACAATTTACATTTGAGATTCCGAAATGGAAATGGGATCATATTTCTATGGATTTTGTGGACGGTGTGCCGAGGACAAGAAGGGGTAATGAGAGCATTTGGGTGGTTGTTGACCATTTGATGAAGACAGCTCATTTTGTTCCTATGAAGTCAACTCGAACTGCCTCAAGTTTAGCTGAGATCTATTTGAAGGAGATTGTCCAACTCCACGGAATTCCTTCTAATATCATTTGTGATCGTGACCCTATTTTCACAAGTAACTTTTAGAGAGCCCTTCTAGATTCGTTGGGTACACAGTTGAATCTAAGTACAGCCTATCATCCACAAATGGATAGATAAACCGAACGGGTCAATAAAATTTTGGAAGACCTTCTTCTTGCTTGTATTCTGGATTTCGGTGGTTCTCAGGAAAACCACCTTCATCTTGTCGAATTCACCTATAATAATAACTTTCAGGTATAACTTTGTTAAATAAATTTGAACTAAACATATATGTAAAATAAACCTTTCTGTAGTTTGCACCTTTAAATTCAGTCTAGTATCGACGTGGCACTGTTGGAAGCTCTATATGGATGTCCATGCAAATCCCTATCTTGTCAGATTGAAACTAGACACAGGCTAGTTCTTGAGCCTAAGATTATTTTGGAAGCTTCTAAGAAGGTTGAAGGGATTAAGCAAAAGATGAAAATTGCGCAGGATAAGCAGAAGAAATATGATGATAGAAGATGAAAGGAGTTGGAATTCACAATTGGAGATCGTGTATATCTCAAGCTTTCTCCATTGAGAAATGTAATTCGGTTTGGGAAGAAGGGGAAGTTTTCCCCAAGGTTTATTGGTCCTTTCCGTATATCTGAAAGGACTGGTACTTTAGCTTATAAAGTGGAGTTGCCTAAAAAACTATCCGGAGTTCATGACATATGCCATGTCTCCAACTTTCACAAGTATATTCATGACCCTTCAGCGATAGTTCAATCCATGCAGCTTGAGGAATTGGAGATTCAACCTGATCTTACTGTTGAGAGGAAGCCCCTTCGTATTATAGATAGGAGTATGAGGAAGTTGAGGAGTAAAATGATCAGTCTCATCAAAGTTCAGTGGAGTAATGCTGATCGAGATTACACTTGGGAGACTGAGGATAGTATATGTGCTTCCAGTCCTGAATTATTTGATTCGGATATGCTTTCTAATCTTAATCTATCTTTTAATTCTTTTTCATTTTTATGTTGCGCTCTTTTCGAGGACGAAAAGCTTTGAGTGGGGGTGAATGTAACGATTTTGAAATTTACCGCTCTTTGAAAAGTAATTCGATGAAATTGATCTTGGTCTAAGTTGAGAAATTAAAATTTGAATTTAAATTAATGTTGCATACGATTGGTTAAATGATTAAATATGAAATATGAAATATAAAACAGAAATTTTAAACGACTTGAAATTTAACGTAGAAATCAGTTGTTAATACGACAGTGACATTTTTGGTTTCAGAAATTTAAATACTTTACATGAAAATATCTGAGAAAATTTTATAATAAAAACGTCGACGTTCGTTTCGTCGAATATTGATTTCGCCAGCTTCGTTTGAATCGATTTATACAATCGATTTACGGTAGCCATAACCTACACTGCGTAAACATCAAATTTCATCTGAGCATTAAATAACCAGTTTTTCGTGTTCTAATGTGTTCGTATCGACACACTGAGCACAACGGTGGTTTGTTTCGCGTGTTTAGACTTTTGATTAGTTCGGTGTAGTATTTTGGTCCGAGTTAACGTTGGTTGTTATTATATATTTAGGGTACTGAATTTGGAATATAAGTTTATAATTAAAGAACTGTTTAGAAAAATTATATAACATGTATAAATTATCATTCACGGTTGGTAATAAAAGAAAAGAAAATAAATTTTAAATTGTTGATTATAAAGTGGTGGGTAATGAACATGTACACTTTCATTTCCTGTTGAATTAGTACAAGATTAAATAAATTGAAACGTTCAGTTGTGAAATAGTAATCCAGGCATAACAATCGGTCCATTCCTATACCTGTCACGTGGTCACGTCACTTCATCTCTTATCTTTATATTACTTTTGCAACTCCTTATACATTCGAACAAGTTGGAGAAGATTTTTTTTATAAACCGCTACCCTTACTTTAGCCGAAGCCCCAACTTCACCGAGCTCCTCCCTTCATGCCACCGCCATACCCTGCCAACCACGGCGCTTGCCTTTCCCTTACCTCCACTTGCCGCCCCATCTCCCTCTTTCCCCATCGCACCTTACAGCCACCATTTATTAAAATAACCAATAGTCACGCCTCCCTCTACTTCCACCGTCTACTACCATCGCCTGCTCCACCCCCTTCCCCGTCGCCCTCTTCCCTACTCACCGCTGTTGTGCCTAACCCTTCCGACCATCCTCTAGAAGCCAGCTATATATATATGGTACGTATATAAAAAAGGAGAAAGGTTGAAAAAGAGCTATCCAGTTTGAAGATGGGCGAGTGTACGAGTTGAGGTTGCATAGTTGAGTCTGATCGTATTGCGCGTTGTAACCATATCGTGGATCTATCTCGAATCATCGTCATTGAGGTGGGTGTTTATACATTCACACCTAACTAATATCGTGATGCAATTTAATAAAAGTTGAGTTTATCACTTTTATATGTTTGTTTCTAATTTAGATTAATATATAGTTGTTGGATGAATTATCGAATGATTTGTGTACATGTCAACACGATATACATGTCATATTTTTGTACACAAGTGTAGAAAAATTTAATTTGGACATTCATGTTTCACTATGTTATTAAGATCTAGTTTGTTATGACTGTTGTAAAATTTCCTGTCAATATTTGGACATGACTGTATAGATTTAAATTATGATATTGGAAAGAGTTGAAATGATATATACCTGCATTTAAATTGTAATATCGAAAAGGGTTGAAATTATATAAGCCCATATTGAATTTAAATATTCCATATGGCCTGGGTAGAAAATTTAAATTAAAAAAAAAAATTGTCAAATAAAAATATTTTTATAAACTGAGATCATTTGGCAACTTATATTTAAATAATTTGAAATTTTAAAATATATTTCAAATTTGGTGTTTATTATTTAAATAGATTTATATAAGTTATTTTATAAATATACAATAAATTTATGGACAAATGTTTGAAATGTTTTATTTAAAGAAACTTGGTTTTGGATTTAATTCCATAAAACTTGATTCAAATTATAGTTTGTATAATTTTGAAAATGAAGGTATTAAAGTTAAGAATTAAGTTATATTTTGTTAGATTTCAACTTAAACTAATAACCTGTTTTCTTATAACGATATTTGTGTAAGTTAAACCTATCGGAAAATAAATTTGTAAATAAATCAAAAATGTGATTTAAATGTTTTGAATTCGAATTTCAAATTTATTGTAAAAGAATTGGTGGTTAAATATAATGGAATTCAAAAAAATTAACTTGGAATTAATTTTGATAGAAGTAGTTAAATTCATTGGATTTAAATGGACTTTAACGATTGAAGGTTTCAAAAGAGAAAATGGGTTTTGGAAATCGAAATGTTAGAAATGGAAACTTGAAAAATGTAAATTTGGGTTCTAGAAACTTGGAAAAATTAAAGATCTCGTTCGTTTTAATATAAATTGTTTTAAACCATAATTGACCAAATGGTATGTAAAATGACGATTGGTTGTTAAAGAGACCGAGGCATCTTATTGACGTACTCTCTGTCGATATTGAAACCACTTTAATAACTGTGTACGCGGTGGATGAAATCGAGAATGTAGTGGTTGTATTGACAAACGTTTACTGAAATGAAGTAAGAGAACAATAATGGATAGCCTTGACACTCGTGTCATAATTAAAATGAATAAACATGCGCCTATGTTTGGCCAATGAGATTATCTACCTCTCGCGACATTGATCTCTCATATTTTACTGTCGTGATTTGAACTCGATGGGTGCACCCTTTCTTTGGATTAATAGTTACGGTAGGCCACGCATAGGTTACGACCACCTAAAAAGGGTTATAACAACCCGTTATTTACCACTTTGAAATGGAATATTGAATTTATTTAAATATTCAAATATAGAATTTTCAAACTTAAAAAATTATGTTTTATATGATAAATAAGAATGGTAGACTTATTTTTGATATTGAATAAAGATTTTGAATTCCCATTGTAAAACTGACAAAAGTTGGATTCCAATAAAGTAGGATAAATATTCGAGAAATTTGTTTGAAGGATAAATAATTTTTTTTAAATATATATATTTATATAATGATATCAAACTCGTTTTATAATAATATTATTTTAATTTAAAATGGTTTGATAAATATATAAAACTTGTTTTATAAAATTGATAAATTTCAACGCATAGCGATAAATCGATGTCGTTTTTTTATAAGAAGATTTGGATATTACTTTATATTATTTTATATGCCAAATATACTTGTTTTAGTTATTTAAATATAATAAGAAATTCATTTTGAAGTTTGGTTTACATGGATAAACAAGTTGCCGCAACATTTTCGCACCTTTGTACACATTTTAATAACTAAACATATTTACTTTTACTAAATAGGATTAGAAAACTTCTAGAAGTCATTAGTAAAAGTAAGTAAGAAAAGTAAACATCAAATCACATCAAATCAAAATCCAACGAAAGAATTACTTTTCTTTACTTAATCTTTAAGTAACTAAGGCATAAAGTGAAAAGTGAAAAGATGATGTTAAGTATTGAAAAAGTGGATGTTTTAGGTTGAAGTAAAGATAGTTTGGTAATTTGGTAAGAGATTATTTTGGTAAATTTACCACCTCTTTCTATTTCTATACACACACACCTCCTTCTTCACTTTCATTCACAATCCTTTTTTTTCTCAAGCTTCTTTATCTTCTTCCTTCCCTCTTTAATGTATTCCAAGCCATAAGAAAAATTAGAAAGAAATAATGTCAAAATATTTACGAAATATTCAAAAGAAATCAGTGTTCATCCTCTTCAAATCAAACTCCTTTTTTCTTCATATTTTACTTCTTATTCTCTCGGCCATAACTTCTTCAAAACTGAACCAAAATACAAAATTCTTTTTTTCGAACTATATAAAATTATAGTGGCTACAACTTTTACGTTGATCATATTTTCCCTTTTTGAGGGTTGTTATACATGAGGCTCAATTCTTTGAAGTACATTTTCGGGCTTTATATTTGTAAATACGAGAATAGCTCGTTTTCTTTTGACCATATCTTCCTCAATACTAATCAAAATCAAGTTATTCTTTTTAGTTAAATTCAATAGAAAATAATTTTCAACAACTTTTCAGTTAACAAGGTTTTCAAATTTTGAGAGTTAAAGAGTCAAAAACAAGAGAGAAGATGACCTATTTTTCGGGTCTAATTTTGAGAATTCAACTTCAAGGCTCTACCACTTCTTCTCTGTACTTATGGCCAATCTCCATTTCAAGCCTTGGTCAAGCATTAGGAATAAGAAATTCGAGCTTATTTTTATTTGGTTCTAAAGCATGGTAGGAAGAATGCGTTAGATCCTAAGTTCCTTGCCTTCAAGTTTGACGGAGTAGAATCCGAAGTAAGTTATTTCTTATTTTATGTTCATTAAAAACATTGCTAAATTGAAAGGAACTTCAAGTGTTAAGTGTTGTTTGAAAACCTTTGTTGAATGCTTGTTTACTTTATTTTCTAAAACAATGGTTTGATTTTCTTACTCGATATTATTTTGGATGGTTAATTAAGAAATCTACAATTTAAAAGTTAAATACTTAATGAGGTATGCAGAAACGACTAATACATGTGTTTCGTCTGTGAGATCCAAGGAGACTTGGGCAAGAAATGGAACATGTTGGAGGGAAAGCCCGGATGCTCCAAAATAAATATCAAACCGTTCTAACCTAAGATAAAATAAAGTGTTATAAATATTTGATAGAATGAAGCATTGATTATCATTTATTGTTGTGTTTATTTCATTGATTGATTGTTTGAATTAGGCTCGGTCAGTTTATTAGCATTGATTATTATTTATTGATTGTTGACTTTGCTCAACTAGTTTATGAGCAATTGATTATCCATATGCATGGGCTGGGTAGAAAATAATTGTAGGATAACACCTTGTGATTTATTTCACAATTTGACTATAAGGTGTTTAGCGGCAATATTTGGTTCACTTCAATTTATGAATTGTTTTGAAAATTAATTTTCAAATGGAAATGTTATGAAATGTTTTCCCTTTAAACAAATAGAAATGTTTGATAATGAATATTTTGAAGTTATATTATGTAAAAGTGATTTATATAAGAATGGTTTTATAAATATGTTTTATGAAACAGAAAGAATTTCGAGGACTAAATCCGATGGTTTTAAGATGATTTTTAAACAGATTTGGGAAATGAAAATTATTATACAATTGAGAGTACTTGTGAATTTTAATGTGAAATGATATATCGCTTCGGGATATATAATGATTTATTATGTTACCAATGATTCAGGCAACCCGTAACTAAAAAGTGGGCACATATTTTTGTTATAGTCCGCTCTTGGAATAGAGGGATGCACTTATTTATCGATTGCATGAAGGCTGTGACCTAGTTGCCTTGTTATTGGGAGAAACCTCCCGATCTGATTGCATATGGTTTGATATGTTTTTATTACAGTATTCGGGATTTCCAAATAAACTTTTCAGAAGTGATTTGATTTAAGATCTAGAAATAAAGTATAATTTGAATATAAAAGATATATATATTTCAAAAAATTTGAAATAAGAATTCGAGAATAAAGTCCAAAGAGATAATTTCCGTAAAGATAATTAGATACGAAAATCTAAAATTGAAGATTAAGCCTAAGTGGTTAGTTTTGGGAGTTGCATATTGTTTGTTGCATCATAGGCTCCATGAGTCCTATTTGCAGTATAACTAAAATAATTGGGTACCCAATTAGAAAGGGGTACGTAGTTCATGTTTATCTGTTATTGGTTATTGTTTATCTTACGTTATTTTATCTTTGCTGCTTATTATTTTATTCCGCATTTACATTGTTTATTGAGTTCGCAGGTAAGAATAGTGATGTCTCTCTCATCAGAGTTGTGTAGTGGTAGATTTATAGTCATTGTATTTGGTTTGGATTAAAGCACACTTTGTAGGATTAATAAATAAATAAATTGCTCTGATAAGTTGTATAACTAAAATTGTATCATATACATTTGGTAGTGTTGAATATTTATTAAATAGGGTGTATTAAGTTGGTAGTTTTCATTAGTAGTTTTAGAACGGACGATTTTTTCGGCAATTTTAACTGGTCCGAAAATCAGGGTTGTCACAAGTACAAACTGGTAGAATCCTACCTTGGTCATTGCCTCACATGCCTTGTCATATTTATTCCTATACGAGCCCATTACGACTTTGGTTTAGTACTGTATAAATGTGTTAAGTTGGATCAATGTAAAGCCTTAACGCTATTTTTATATTTACCTTACTGATAGACATTATCTATTACAGCGTAAACTATTATATATAGATAGTTTAACGG
The DNA here is from genome assembly GCA_030765085.1 of Allium cepa. Lineage (NCBI taxonomy): Eukaryota > Viridiplantae > Streptophyta > Magnoliopsida > Asparagales > Amaryllidaceae > Allium > Allium cepa. The sequence continues at coordinate 55,629,402 of CM060940.1, forward strand.
ATCCTTAGGAGATGGAAAACCCGTAACCTCTCCTAAGTTACTTTGTGTTGGTTTATTGATTTACATAAGGATATTAGTTATGGCTTGAGTACTGTGTTTTTATTATGCTCGGGTCAACCTGAGTATTTCCAGTTTGGAGAGCTTGTTGTGGAAACAAAGGTATTTTTAGAGACTCCGTACTATTTCAGGTATTTCATCAGTTTAGTTCGTTATGTCAGTTAGAATGACTTCACTTCCAGTTATTTTCTTTCTCAGTTGTGTAATGTGAGAATAATGTAAACTTATTTGGAGTTTCATAATTTATTTATGTACTTATTTATTTTCTGCTGTGAGATTCTGAGTTGTATTTATTTCTACGTCTGTTTTCTGTGATTGATTCTGTTTTCACCCTAAATATCTATCTATCATTTAAGCAAATGTACTTGTTTAAATGGTTGGACGTTAAAAAAAATAACAATTTAAATTGATCAATTTGCTACTTTCTTTTTATAATTTATTTAATCTCCAGTAATCTCATTCTTTAATCTTTAAAGCAAATCAATAATCAATTGAAAAATCAAACTCATCTACAGATGAAATTCCAAACGAAAAAGAAACAAGCTTAATTCCTACTCAAGAAAACATTCGTAACGTAGATTTTGTTCAACAAAACAGTCAAGTAAAAAAAATTTATAGGGTTTTGTAGGTAAGTTTAACATGTTTATCGATGAGAAAAAAATATGTAGCCAAAATAAAGTTCGGAAGGGGATGACAGAATGAGTAATTTAATGACAGCCCCCCGTCCTTTAACATTTTATTTTAACAATCTATTGGCGATTTTCTGGTTTTAGTTCAGGATGGAATCATTGGATTTCATACTTTTTTAAATTAAAATTTAGTTTAAATTCAGTTTTTCCTTAGAAATTATTGTTCTCATCATTGTTTTGTTTGTATAAAAGCAGGAAGAGAGGGAGATAGAGTTATATTGAATGTTTGTTTTTTGCTGTAGATTTTTGAAGTTTTAGCCAAGGGCAAAAGAGGAAAAATGTTAACTTTTATTAAAGGTTATGTACCCCTCGTACCAATTTTATTAAACATGGAGCGCTCATATAATTTGGCTCTTTTCATATCCAAGATTGGAGTGTCAATAACAATACCCTAATAAAAATAAAAGCAGAACTTCTGTTTCAACTGAATATATCCAACTTTTGGCTGATTCTATTCTTACCTCACTTTCCTCCTTTCACATCTCATTCAACTTCAAAAAACTATCATACCTTATGTTTTTTTTTCTGCCCTCCAATTCATGTCGAAAATGCTCTTATTTTTTAAAACCACGTTCAACTACAACGTGGTTGGTTCACGAACCTCGCTTGGTCCAAACTAGGTTATTATACAAAACTCTCTTGAACCTAGTTAGATCATTATACGAACCTAGCTTGGTCGGAGTGAGGTTAGTACACAAATCTCGCTTGACAGAGTGAGGATTTTACATGAACCTCGCTCTATTGAAGCATAATTTTATGGCTGTTTCTATTGAATTTCACTTGAATATAAGGGCAATTTTGATATATAAAATATTGATAAACTAGCGACGTGTAAAGGAAAATGGGGTGTGAATAGAAGCACCTTAAATTTTTATTTAGTTATTCTCTTTATACCCTTATGTTAGAAGGTAGCACACGTCTTCAATTTCATATTTCGCACTGATCCTAGAACCATGCACGATGCCGCCAAAGCTCACACATCTCTCACGCACACAATCACACATAGCTAAACCCTAGAAGCTCACGTATCATCATGCTCACGCAGGCTTAGGTAAGTATTATTTCTACGATCCTCATGTACACAATCTTAAACCATCATGTGTAAATTGCCATGTGTAATCTTTACCCTGTGGCAATGTTGTATGGCAGAAAATTCACTGCCGCAGTTACACAAATTTGAAATTTGAATCTCATCGAATTATTTAAACTTTGAATTCTAAATAAATTATTTTGTTATTTATAGATGGCTCGAACTCGAATGACTACTTCGAAAAGATGTAGAAGAGCGGAGACAAGACAAGAGCAAGGGAGTAGTGTGCATGAAAATGAGGACATAAACAGAGGTGCAGATGTCGAAGACAATAAAGAGGAGAAATAAGATGTTGTAAAGGGAGATGGGGATGAGGAGAGGGGTGGAGGAGGTGGAAGAGTGGGAGATGATGGGGAACAGGATGATGATGATGTTGAGATAGATGATGGTGCCAAGGCAGATGACGATGCCAGATGATTATGCTGAGACAGAAGATGATGCCGAACAAGTAGCTAACAATCATAATGGGCCAATATATAGTAATGTGATCAAAGATTATGAGGCTCATATTGTCTCGAAACTATAAAAGAATGAGGTATTGTAATTTATATCTTTTGTGATCATTTTTTTATATCAATGCATTAGAGTCATTAGAGTGATGTAAATTTATTTTGCTATAGAAATGATCACCCCTTACATGCGTTAATCGTGCACACAAGGTTGAAATTGCTACTAGGTTTAGAAATATTATTGAAGCGTTTGGCTTGTTCTCCATTGTTAACAAATGTTACAGGATCATTAACAAAATTTTGATACCAGCTTTTGTGGAACGATGGTATCCAGAGACAAGTACCTTCCATATGTCGTTTGGTGAGTTACTATTAACCTTGATGATGTAGCATCTTTATTACACATTCTGGTGGAAGGCAAACCTATGCAAAGTCTTTCATTTGACATAGAATAAGCAGTTAAGATTGTTTCTAAACATCTAGGCCTTAGTAAACCAGAAGCGATGTTGGAAATGAATGACAGAGTTGCCTATAAATTAAGTCTGTTTATGTTATTCGCTACAAGAAAACATGTTATTGATGGCAGTAAAAAATAGCGTTTAATGGCTAAATGCAACCAGTGACATAAAAATAAAATAAAATTATAAAAATCAACATTGCGAAAGAAATCCCACAAACATTTTAAAAGGCGATGAATTTTTTTCCCCTCGCCGCTCTTCTTTTTTTCGATTTTCATACACTCATGTCTTTCGTGGAAATCACCAGTATCCTAAGTTAAACTTCTTTCTCCATCTCGCTCCTCCTCTCGCTACTACTTCTTTCATGTAGTCTTACATGCCACCAGTGATCACTCGACCACAGCCAAATCTCAAATCGTGGATCCATTGACTGAGTATAACAGTGATCTACTACTGCTGTGGTGGATCTTCTCATAGAGCCAAGGACTATCGAGACCCCATCGAACGCTTCAGATATGGCTGTGTTGGCCATAAACATTACACATGTACCTCTCACTAAGAAAAACTAAAAAAAATTGAGGCATACATCACCATTGAAGCGAGGCAAGCATGGATTCTAGGTTGTTCTTAAATGTATGAAGTTGAAAAGAGTGTAATAAGATAGTCTATCACACCCCTTAAAAATGAATCATAATTAAATGGATGAAATTGAATTAATTATGATAGGATTGAATACGAATTTTATAAAATTAAGAATTCGACGATGAAAGTTATTCTGTTGCATTCGTAGCGAAATTCCGATCTATTTCCATATGTAATATGCTGAAAAAGGAGCTCAAACGATGAAGTTATGAGCATTTGAAGTTTTTAGATTTAAATTAATTCAGTTTGAATTCAAATTCAAATGAATATCTAAATTAAGGTTCTGAATTTCAAAAATTAATGTAGGATTAATTGGGGGTTAAGGAAACGTTTAATTAATAATTAACATTGGATTTAAATAGGGAATAAAATCAAATAAAAAACAAAGAGATAAAAACATTTCATGCCTTTCGTGCGGGTCGGAACATAATCGACAAGGAATTTCGCTACAGCTATGGCCGCCGCTCACCGGGGCTTCGGTCGCCAACTCCCTCATCATCAGGCTACCAACTTCTTTGACCTTCTGGCACTGGGCAGGCGTCAGCCCCCATACATGGTCTTACGACTTTACGGAGACATGTGTTTTTGGTAAACAGTCGCCCGGGCCTAGTCACTGCGACCCCTTTGTGAGGAGGCACCCCTTCCCAAAAGGATGAATTTGCCGACCCCATTGATTGGGAGCGGTCGACCCTCGAAGTCAACCGGTAGATGGGGGCGGTCAACCGGTTGGTCGTGAAAATTGGGGTGGCAACTGGGGTTTTCTGTATACAAGTGGTCTAGATTTCTTCGTTTTAAAACTATTTTCTCCACGGCTCTAGTAAGTTTTTTACCACTATAAATAAGATCCTAGACCCTCATTTTTCATTCATAAACATTTTGGGGATTTCAGCAAACGTTTTCATTGTTATCACTCCAATTTAGATTTAGAAACTCCATAGAGAATTCAGGTACGAATCCAATCTATTTTCTATTTATTTCTTCTTCTTTCTCCAACCTATTTTTATTTTATTCTCCTCCAACTATTCTGAATCTTAAAATATATACCTCTTCCCTATTTTGTGTGTGTATCTAAGGAGAGGAATCTGGAAAAGATTGTGAGGCATGCAAATCCAAGAGAGGCGAAGCTAAGACTATTATTTGAGTGGAAATTTTAGTATTTATTTTTCTGTAATTGTTTAATATATCTCTTTTTGGATTTGAATATGGCTAAAGGATTTTGAAATTGCGAAAATATGATAGATAAAATCTCTCAAAATTCCTTTTTATTTCGAAATGTCAATTCTATATTGAGATTCTCGATTATTTAAATTAATTTGATAGAATTTGTTTCGTTTATGTGATTTTTGGTAATTTCATAGTATATTCCACTTCTCCTTCTTCTTTGGTTCAAATTGTGAAGCTTCAATGAAATAAGGAGTTTAGATTACGAATTCTATTCGTACTTTACGCCACTTATCTTACCTATTTCTTTGTAAAAGAGAAATTGAATAGAACATGGAGTTAGATTGCAACTTCTATTGTTTAGGATATTCCATTGAATTGGTGTAATAAATTGAATGTCTCTTTTATTTACAAGTCGACTATTGCAGTTTTGGTTATGGATATTTATTCCCTATTTTGGTTGTTAGAATCCACTATTTTGATATGTTGAAATCTTGGGAATTTGAAGAAAATGGACTTGTAATAGTATTTGGTTAAATAATTGACATTTAACGTTAGTTTAGGGCATAAAATTTATGCTCTTAGAATTCATAAGGTGCAAGTATTTATCTATTTCTAATAATTAACGTATAATTATAGTGTATATCGCGTAGTTAATTAGGCATTTATTTTCATTTATTTTCCCCATTATGAAGGTAATTGGTTGTTGGAAAAAATAGAAAGAAATCCTTATGTAGCCTAATTATTATTTTAAGGCGTAATAAGGAGGGTTCCATATAAGGCCTTATTTATGAAATAGTGAGATGAGTATTATTATATATATAAAGTGTGTTTAATTTATCGCTAAGTCATAGCGATGCGAGGTCAATAGATTTACATGATTGAAGTTTGCCTTCACGTTGAGGCTACCGGCAGTTTTGTACACTTCCTATTGATGTGAGATATACTTACGATAAATATTTATAATGACGCTAGGTTGGTCCCAAATTGTACATGAAAAATCTACCCAGTTAATCTAGCTACCCGTTTGTGACGACCCTGGTTTTCAGACCAGTCAAAATCACAGAAAAACCCATCTATTCTAAAATTATGAACGAAAACTACGAACTAAATACACCATATTTAATCAATTTTAACATTACTAAATGTATATGATACAATTACAATTATACAACTTATCAGAGTATTAATTTATATATTAATCCTACAAGTGTGCTTTAATACATACCAAATACAATGATTATAAATCTACCACTACACAACTCTGATGAGAGAGACAACACTATCCTTATCCGCGAACTCAATAAACAATGTAAATGCGGAATAAAATAGTAGGAAATATGCAATAACACAAGACAAATAACAACCAACAACAAGTAAACATGAAAGGCTTATGTTATTTTAGGGGTTGCATCACTACCACTTGTGACAACCTACGAACCTCTATCTAATTGGGTACCCGATTAGGTACAGGATCAAGCCAACGTAGTTCTCCTACCGCAAATAAGACTCATGGAGCCTACGATGCAACAAATAATATGCAATTCCCAAAACTACCCACTTAGGCTTAATCTTCAATTTAAGATTTTCAAATCTAATTACCTTTATGGAAATTATCTCTTTGGACTTTATTCTCGAGTTCTTATTTCAAAATTTTTGAAATGTATATCTCTTATATTCAAGTTATACTTTACTTTGGGATCTTAAATCAAATCACTATTGAAAAGTTTATTTGGAAATCCCAAATACTGTAATAAAAGCATATCAAACCATACGCAACCAGATCAGGAGGTTTCTCCCAATAACAAGGCAACAGGGTCCTAGCCTTCATAAAATCGATAAATAAGTACATCCCTTTATTCCAAGAGCGCGGACTATTCCAAAAATATATGCCCACTTTTTAGTTACTGTTTACCTGAATCATCGGTAACATAACAAATCATTTTATATCCCTAAGCGAAATTATTTCACCCTAGTATTCACAAGTACTTTCAAATCTATAATAATTTTCATTTTCCAAATCCGTTCAAAAATCATCTTAAAACTATCGGGTTTAGTCCTCGAAATTCTTTCTGTTTCATAAAACATTTTTATAAAACCATCCTTATATAAATCACTTTTATATAATATAACTTTAAATATTCATTACCAAACATTTCTATTTCTTTTAAAGGGAAAAAATTTCATAACATTTCCAATTGAAAACCAATTTCCAAAACAATTTATTAAATTGAAGTGAAGTGAACCAAATATTATCGCTAAACACCTTATAGTCAAATCGTGAAATAAATCACAAGGTGTTATCCTATGATTATTTTCTACCCGACCCATGCATATGGATAATTAATTGCTCATAAACTAGTTGAGCAAAGTCAACAATCAATAAATAATAATCAGTGCTCATAAACTTGTTGAGCGCAATTCAAACAACCAAACAATCAGTTAACAAAATAAACACAATAGTAAATGATAAATCAACGCTTCATTCTATCTAATATTTATAGCACATTTTATTTTATCTTGATTTAAAACAATTTGATATTTATATTGGAGCATCTGGGCTTTCCTTCGACATATTCCGTTCCTCATCCAAGTCTCCTTGGATCTCACAGACGAAACATGTGTACAAGTCGTTTCCGCATACCCCATTAAGTATTTGACTTCAAATTTCAAAATAATTAATTAACCATCCAAACAATCAAACAAGGAAATAAAACCATCTTTAGTAAACAAAGTAAACAAGCATTCTACAAGGATTTTCAAACAACACTTAACACTTAAAGTTCCTTCAATTAGCAATGATTTTAACGAAGTTAAAGGAAAAAATAACTCACTTTTGATTCCACTCCGTCAAACTTTAAGGCAGGGAAATTAAGATCTAACCCATACTTTGTAAACCAAATCAATAAAAGCCTGATTTTCTCCTTCCTAGTGCTTGGACAAGGCTGGAGATGGAGGTTGGCCGAAAGTATAGAGAATAAGTAGTGGAGCTTTGACCTTGAATTCTCAAAATTAGACCCAAAAAAATAGGTCATTTCTCTCTAGTTTTTGACCCTCTTATTCACAAAATTTGAAAAAGTGGTTCATTATAATATCGTTGCAATTTATTTTCTCTTGAATTTGAAAAAATAATCATTTGAATCCAAGGTTTTTTGAGGGAGATATGATATAATAAAGAAGAGGTATTGTCAGATTGACAAAAATGCACTTCAAAGAATTGAGTTTCAGGTATAGAAGACCTCAATACTGGAAAAAAAGTGCTCAACATAAAAGTTGTAACCACTGGAATTTCATATGATTTGAAAAAAAAAATTCCAAATTTAGATCAGCTATAATCAAGTTATGATTAAAAAAGGGGCTATTCATTATCTTAAAAACTGAGCAAGAGAATGCACTGGAAAGAAGTGGGGCTTTGACCTGATTAATTTTAGAATGAAACAATGTGGTCAACATGAAAGTTATAGCCACTGGAAAAATCCTCGATTTGAAAAAAAAGAATTTTGTATTTTGAATTGGTTTTGAAGAGGTTTTGGCCGAGAGAAGAAGAGGTAAAATATGGAGGAAAGATGAGTTTGATTTGAAGAGAATGAACATTGATTTCTTTTGAATATTTTATAAACATTTTGACATTATTTCTTTCTAATTTTTTTCCATGGCTTGGAAGAAATTAAAGAGGAGAGGAAGAAGATGAAGAAGCTTGAGAAAGGAAGAAAAAAAAGTGAATGAAAGTAAAGAAGGAGGTGGGTATTTATAGAAAAAGAAAGAAGTGGTAATTTACCAATATAACCTCTTACCAAATACCAGACTAACCTTACTTCAACCTAAATAAAACTCTAATTTTTCAAAACTTAACATCATCCTTTCACTTTTTACTTTATGTATTAGTCACTTAAAAATTAAGTTAAGAAAGTTACTTATTTTATTGGATTTTGATGTGATTTGGATTTGATGTCTACTTTTGACTTTTCTTAAACTTACTTACTTTTCATAGTGACATTCTAGAATTTCCTGATCTTATTTGGTAAAAGTGAACTTGATTATGAATCAATTAATACTTATACTATTTGAATATTAATCCTATATAATAAAATAAAGGTGCGACAACTTTTAATCGACGAAACGTTGATTTTCAACAAAATGTTTTACGGTCTCATTTTGACGTTTTAGTTAAACTATTTATTTATGTAAACCAAATTTAAAAATAAATTTGTATAATGTTATTTAAAAATATAAACTCTCATAAATAAATTAAAATAAATTGTTTAACCATTAAAACTTACTTTTATGTAATCAGCATTTTTACTTTTGTCGATATAGGAAAATGCTACTATTTTTGTGTATACTTCTCTTTTCAAATCCTATCTAATATTATTTGAATCATATAACCTTGCCTATTTTGTATTTAAATTCTCTTCAAATGGTATATTTTAAAGTGGTCAAATTCTAGGTCGATACACCGTTCCTACGAATAGTCCGACTAATGTGAGATATCACTATGAGTATGAGCCTATGATGAAGGGCCTGCTTCGGGGTATTGAGGTATTAAGTGGTTGTTTGAGGGCCCGCCTCTATTCCCCAAATGAGGTATTAAATGGTCAAAGGGTTACGTTAGGTTGTTTCTCATTGGGGTTTTGCTTTTGAAAATGGGTATTAAATGATGAAATCTGTCTTAATTAAGGTATTAAATGACCAAAGTCTGCCTATTTTCCATAAGGAAGTAATAAGTGGCCTAAGAGATTCCATATGATGTCAGCTAGACAGTACCATTGAGGAGCATGCTTTGGAAATAGGTACTGAATGATGCGGTGCACCTTAATTAAGGTATTAAATGACTAGAATATGCTAATTTTCCAAATAAAAGATATTAAGTGGCTTGGGTAACGTCTCCCACATTATTATCTGTTTATGACATATGATTAGGATATAAGATTCTGCAAACCTAGTTTTGGAATGAAAGGTATTAAGTGGTTGGACCCATCTTCTTTTGTTATAATGAGGTATTAAATGGTTTTAATGGTTTTATGTTCGTAGACATATTCTTATTTTAAATATACTGCCCAAATACTTAAAAGGTAAGACTCGAGGTTTTTATTCACCAAACACTTGTTGTTCAGATTCCCTCCTTGTTACAACACATGTTAAGAATGGTGTAATGGTGATGATAATGCTTAGAGATGGAGAAGCTTGGCTTGTGGCAATATTTACCATTATCACTTGCTTTTATGTGTGCCATATAGATAAACAATTGTTGTAATAGATTTATGATGTGATATGATGATATTTTATATTATGACATTTTATGTCTTTAAAGTAAACGGGTGCACTTTGTTATTATATTTCTTCCTACTGTTGTGAGTTCTAAAAGTTTAGGCATGGCTCTATACTATTATTTTCTTAGTTCTACCAACAGCTTATTGATAAGGGGATTTAAGTTACAATGGGTCATTTCTAAATCGAAATTTAGGCATGTTCCAAACAGGGTTGTTACATTTGATATCAGAACCTAGGTTAACCAATCAACAGGGTAAAATTTACGTATGAGAGGCTTATTTGTTACTTTTGAAAGGTGTTTTTCAAAAATATTACTATATACATATATGTATGTATGTATATATTTTTGAATTTACGTCTAACTCTATAGATTCCAATTATAAAATAGTTGTGACCATATTCTGAAAGGATGGACGAGGCGGCGATGAGTTGGAAGAATAGATAGATATAATTTCTACTCCTACTCCAATTACCCATGGAACAGAGATCATATCTTTAGGATAAAACTAAAGAGTGCATGACCTCAACTTATGGAAGCACCCTAGAAGCTGAATAGTAATTGACTCCTTGATAGGAGCTAGTCTACTTATCATTGTGGACCCTACAGACATATTTAATAATAGAGTTAGCTGTAGATGGAAATGTTTAAAAGAAAGAACAAATTTTGAACTTACCACTTGGGACATAATTTGATAAAAAAAGTTTCATTGAAAATCCCTTGAATATTTTGAGAGTGCCTTTCAAACAATTTTAAAATGAAAATCTTACGAGTTAGAAATTTGTGATAAAAAGTGATGTTAGATGATTTTTGATTTATACCATCTTTTGTTTTGTAAAAATTTTGTAAAAAGGTTGTAATTTTAAAAAGGGTGGTGAAACATTTTTGGTAGATGATTTTAATTTAAAATTTTGGGGACTTGAGAAGTTAAAAAAAGTTTCCATTTATTAACTTCCCAATTAAAAATTTGATTGACTAAGAAATTTTTTCTAGTTTCTTATTTTTGTATTTTTCTATGTAATATTTCTTATGCAGTAAATTTGAAAGTTATTTCCTCGACAATTTCGTAGAGGTTGTACAAGTTGAAATTTTTTGGAAATATAAATACGGTTTTAGACAACTACGTTAGTTTTAGAAAAGTTTGGAAAGGCAATGCAACTTTTAAAAGCGATGAATTTCTTTAAAGACAAAATGGTGGATGGTTTTAATTATAAATTAGTGACTTGAAATTTTTTCATTTGTCGACCTTTTTAATTTAATAAAATAGATTTCAACTTTTGGTTCCTTGATTCTTCTAATTTTTTTCCTTGTTTATAAATCCAAAAGTTCTTTCTTTAAAACTCCTTTTAAGGGTTTATGAATAGAAATAACACTTTTTTTGGAATAGAAAAATTGAAAATAGAAGAAACGAATGTTCGATAGGATAGGTAAGAGGGACATTCTCATATAAGTAATGTAGAGAATAATGGCTGGAATTTAGATAGTAATAGAATTGTGAATTCTGGTAAATAAAATATTGAAAGGAGTAATAGAATAAGATAGGAATCTTTGTATACTCCATCTAGTTTTCTATCGTATAAAGTTATAAATGATATCTTTAACCATCAATTGGATTCAAATGATCATTAATAAATAAGTTAAATGTTTTTACATAAGAGATGCATTTATGTAAAGATGAGAATTTTATGTGTTTTTCCTAATTTGAATACAAAAGTATTTGAATAGTAATATTATTGGATTTGATAACAAAAAGTGTTGCAAGATATTTTAAGTGGTCTTGAGAAAAGATACGAGATATATTTCATCAGATAACAGTATATTTTGAGTGATAAGGTAATAAATATTATTATAGGCTATAGAAGGAAATAACTATTATTTTGAAATGATGATTGTGGAAAATTTATTATTTTGTAAACGATAACTCATGCAGCTAGAAATTTCTTTGAAACAAAAATGTTCTAACGTATTATTTTAGAAAGATAACTAAATTTTGATTCTTTTGGGTTAAAACTCCTATTTTCAAAAAGGACTAAATCCTTATTTTAGCAAGATATTGAAAAGGATATTTTTTCATAAGGTTCTTTTAAAAATCCAAGAAAATTTTAAATGCCATAAATTAGAAAGTCAAAATTTTAAGAGAAAAAGTATTGATGAGGAAAGTTTTAAAAAGGGAGATTATTTTATTCCTATATGGGAACTAAGGAATTTTGAATTTTTAACGTCTACATTTTCGAAGATGGAGATATTGAATTTTGTACTTCGTGTTTTGAGTATTGTAAGAAATGAAACGATGGATGCTTATTTTTAAATAAGTTTATTTATATGAAGATATTTGACTTTGTGTGCGAAAGTTATGATTTTATAATTTTATTGAGTAGATAAAGATCATGACCTAGGTGGGATAAATTAAGGTTTTTAGGATATTAATAAAATAGAAATAGAATATACAATCTGATCTAGAAATTTTGAAAACCAGTCTCAAACCTCTATTTGAAGTAGTTGGTAAAGTGCAAAGGTATTCCAGGTCTACAATTGGGTTGTGAATTAGATTGCCCATAGAATGAAGTTTTTCATTTTAATTTTGGAGCAATTTTTGTGTAATTTCCATAAATTATCCAATTTCAAAATACATATAAAAGTGCATTTTTTGAAATAACAAGGAGAATACTAAATAGGAGAGAAATATGTAAGAGATGGAAATTCTTTTCCATAGTTTACACTGTCTATTTCAAAAATAAGAAAAGAAATGATTTCTTGTAATTTCAAACAAAGCAAAAATCTCGATTTTGGTTAATTTATGATGATAATATTTTTGGAAGGATAGCTTCAATGAATTAATATATGAAAATGAGTAGTCTAGTTGTAGAATTAGTAGTTAGATATAGATATCGTATAGTTATGTTAAACGACTAGAATATATATATATATATATATATATATATATATATATATAAAGCATAGATTACGACTATATGAGTATTAGTTAGTAATTTATGGATTAGGATTTATGAACGTTAATTGCAAATTTAATGGGTAATAAATTTGTAATTAATGAGAGAAAAAGTAACCTACCGAGGACCCATTAAGGAAAAATTGACATTGCATTTGTGAAAGAAAAAAATTTGAGTAATGAATGGATTTTGGAAACCTAAATAAGGTTAAAAAGATTAAAGAAGGATTAATTGGAGATGGTCCAGTTTTGATAGTAATGATCAACTGTTATGGATATTAATTGAAGCAATAAATGGTCCATATTTATCAAAGAACAAAAAGGGAAATTAAGATAATGGGTGACAGTGGAATGAAATATTAAAATAACCCATCTTAATTTAGAAAGAAGTGTTAGGGTCTCAACGCCATTTATATTAACTGATAATAAATCGCAACTTCAAGTAAAAATTTCTTTTGGAGTTCTTAGATTATAGTCGTCAGTTGTCTTCCTTAGTTATTGGAAAAGTGAATGATATGGTATAAGATATATCCCCATTTTATTCATGTGTAAACTTTATGAATGGGATTTAAACCACTTGATATATGTTGGGAAGCAAAGTAAATAAGGAAATTTTATAGGAACACTTAACTAGTGATAGACCACAGGTAAAACTGGAAGTTAATGAGAAAATTTGGTTAGCAGCCTAAAGTGAGTAAATGTTTCAACCCCAAAACTTTAGATTTTAGGAAACACAATGAATTTAGCTCACAGATGCCCCTATTCAAGGAAAAGGATGTGAATGGAATTTCATATTGAACAGGGGTTAAGGAGAAAGTGGCAGAATTTTTCCATTAAAAACAATGGAACCGTTGCACTCCAACACAGCTTTATGGAGCTGCGTATTGCATCGTTAGTGATACCCTTAGTTTACTAGCAAATTTGGAAGAAGTTTGCTAGTAGCTTTAGAAAGTTCGTTGAATCGAGCATCACTTACCGACTGAAGACCGACGGATAAACTGAAGGGATGGATGGGAACTTGAAGGATTTGTTGAGAGCTTGCATCTTAGACTTTGGAGGACCTTAGGAGGAGCGCATACCATTAATAGAATTTAGTAGGACTGTAGTCATCAATAGACGATTGGTAATACACTCTCGAAGCATTTTTTGGTAGCCATGCAAATCGCCAAATTTTTGGTGCGAAATCACCGACAAATTCTACTCAGATCACATTGGTATTTCAAGACTTGGGAAAGTCAGAATTGATTAAACAGCGTGTGAAGGTCGTACGATTTGGGTAGTCAGAAAGTAGGTACCAGATTTATTGCCCCTTTCCAATATGGTGAAAAATAAGAAAATTTTATGTTGGCCAGAGTCCATGAAATTTTTGCATTTGAGGAAATACCTTCGTAACATAGCAATTACTATAGAGCCTAATCAATTGGATGATTTTAAGATGAAGCAAATAGCGTCCCGTGCAACTGCATGCATTGTGGAGCGTGGAACTCGTAAGTTCAACAACAAATAATTATATTGGTCTGAGTATAATGGTGAGAAAATCTGATGGGAGGAATGAGGACTCTTCGTCCTATATCTTTCTCTGGAAAATTTTCTCTCCAAAATTAGGATTTAGATTGTATCATGATTGCAAGATTGGATGGCAGGAGATTGTTGCTACATTTTTTCACATCCATTTCATGCTCATATAGAAATTTTTAGGCATGCTTAGGGTATTTTCATATGTACTTTCATGACATGATTACCTACTCATGCTAGGATTGGGCTCATTTTAGTATATCCGTAATACATAATCATATTGCACTATTGGTTAAGTAGATGGCTGTGTAGATAACTTGGTTATATAACATGAATGTTATTGCATATTACGATGTTCGCTTCTTTTTAAGGGAGGAAGAATGTATAACTCCATAAAATGAACCATTATTAAATGGACTAAATTAAATTAAATATGATTGGGTTGAATACGATAATTTTATAAAATTTGGAATTTGACCGTGAAAGTTATTCTTTTGCATTCGTGGAAAAATTCTGATCTATTTTCATATATAATATGCTAAAAACGGAGCTCAAATGAAGAAGTTACGAGTGTTTGAAGTTTTCAGATTTGAATTAATTTAATTCGAATTCAAATCCAGGTGAATGCCTGAATTTAGGTTCTGAATTTCAAGAATTAATGTAGGATTAATTAGGGGTAAGGAAATGTTTAATTAATAATTAACATTAGATTTAAATAGAGAATAAAATTAAATAAAAAGCAACGGGATAAAACATTCCCAGGGATGAATCGGTCAACCCATTTGATAGGGATCGGTCGACACTAGCGGTCAACCTGTAATTGGGGGCGGTTGACTGGTAGGTCATGAAAATGGGGCAGCGACAAGAGTTTTGTATAAATCAGCGATCTAGATTTCTTCGTTCTAAAGCTATTTTCATCCTATGGATCTGCTACATTTTAATCACTATAAGTAAGAACCTTGACCCTGACTTTTTATTCTTAAATATTTTGGTGAACTCAACAAAACTCTACCATTTTTATCTCTCCAAATTAGATTCAGAAACTCCATAGATAATTCAGGTAATAATCCAATCTATTTTCTATTTATTTCTTCTTCTTCCTCTAACCTATTCTTATTCTATTATCCTTCAACTATTCTGAATCTAATATATATATATATATATATATATCTTCCCTATTCTGTGTGTGTGTATATCAAAAAAGTGAGATTCTAAAAGAGATTGTGAGGCATGTAAATCCAAGAAAGGCGAAGCTATGGCTATTATGTGAGTGGAAACTTTAGTATTTCTTTTTTAGTAATTGTTTATATATCTCTTTTTGGATTTGGTTATGACTTAGGGATCCTAGGATAATACGCTAAATAAAGTCCTCCGAAATTCCTTTTTATTTCGAAATGTCAATTTCGTATTAAGACTCTCAATTATTTACATTAATCTGATGGAAATTGTTTCTCTTATGCGATTTTTGATAATTTCGTAGTCTATTCCACTTCTCCTTCTTCTGCGGTTCAAATTGTGATTCTTTAATGAAATAAGTGGTTTAGATTATGAATTCTATTCGTGGTTTAGACCACTTATTCTTACCTATTTCTTTGTAAAAGAGGAGTTGAATAAAATATGAAGTTTGAATTGCAATTTCTATTATTTCGAATATTCCATTGAATTGGTGTAATAAATTGAGTGTCTATTTTTTTACAAGTCCCTTACTACAGTTTTGGTTATGGATATTTATTCCCTGTTTTTGATACTAGAATCCCTATTTTGATATGTTGAAATCTTAGAGATTTGAAGAAAAATGACTTCTAATAGTATTTGGTTAGGGAATTGGCATTTAAACACTAGTTTAAGGCTTAAAATCCATGCACTTAGAATTTATTAGGTGTGAGTATTTATTTATATCTTTTAGCGTAATTAATGTATAATTATGGCATATGTTGCGTAGTTAGTTAGGAATTTATTTCCCCCATTAGAAAGGTAATTAATTGTTAGGCAAAATCGAAAGAAATTCTTATGTAGCTAATTATTATTTTAAGGCTTAATAAGGAAGATTCCTTATAAAGCCTTATTTATAAAACAGTGAGATGACTATATATATATATATATATATATATATATACACATGGAGTGTATTTAATTTATGGCTAAGTCATAGAGATGCGAGGTCAATAGAGTTACATGACGGAAGTTTGCTCTTCACTTTAAGGCTACTAGCAATTGCGTACACTGCCTATTGATGCGAGATATCCTTATGATAAATATTTATAATGACGCGCGGTTAGTTCCAAATTCTGTAGGGTAAATTGGCCAATCTAATTTGGCTACTAGTTCCTGCTAATAATTGGACTAATGTGAGATGTCATTATGAGTATGGACCATAAGACGAAGGGCCTACTTCGTAGTCTTGAGGTATTAAGTGGTTGTTTGAGGTCCCTCCAATTTCCACCGAATGAGATGTTAAATGGTCAAGGGGTTACATTAGGCGGTATCTCAATGGGGATCTTTTTTTGGAAGTAGGTATAAATGATGAAGTCTGCCTTAATTAAGGTATTAAATGACCAGAGTCCGCCTATTTTCCATAAGGAAGTATTAAGTGGCCTAAGAGATTCCATATGATGTTAGCTAGATAGTACCATTGAGGAGCACACCTTGGAAATAGGTACTAAATGATGGGATCTGCCTTAGTTACGGTATTAAATGACCAGCGTCTGCTAATTTTTCCTATAAAAAATATTAAGTGGCTTGGGTACCGTCTCTCACGTTATTAGCCGTTTATGACGTATGATTGGGATATAGGATTCTAGAACCTTGCTTTTGGAATGGAAGGTATTAAGTGTTGGATCTGCCTCCTTTCCATATAAAGAAGTATTAAATAGTTTAATGATTTTATGTTCATAGACATATTCTTATTTTGAATATACCGTCCAAGTACTTAAAAGGTAAGATTCGAGGTTTTTATTCACTGGACACTTATTGTTCTGAATCCCTCTTCATTGAAACACAGGTTAAGGATGGAGTGATGGCAGTGACGACGCTTGTAGATGGAGAAGCTTGACTTGTGGCAGTATTTATCATTATCACTTGCTTTTATGTATACCCATGTATATAGGCAATTGTTGTAATTGATTTATGATGTGATTTGATCGTATTTTGTATTATGAAATTTTACGGTTTTAAAATAAATGGATAAACTTTGCTATTTTATTTTGTTCCATCCGCTGTGAGTTTTGAAAGTTTAGCTATGGGTTTATACTGTTATTATTTTAGTTCTACCAACAACTTACCTTAGAATGGATCTAAGTTTCGATGCGCATTTTCTAAGTCGAAATCTAGGCATGTTCTAGGGTGGATTGTTAAATAGTCTTTGGCTCAATAGAGAAATTGGCATAAGGCTCTTGAAAGAAATCTTTTATCACTTCAACTCTGTATATTTATTGGAAGAACTATTGGACCACCCTGGCAAGGAGACTTTATTGGCAAATAAAGCGATAGGCCTGGAAAAGGTAAATTTATATTATGCAAAAACACATACAAAGGTAAATATCAAACTCATATGACACTAAACTATGTATACAATTAAAATTATTGAGTCTATTTTCTAAACCGACATGATAATACTGTAGTTTACTTATTATTTAGTAGGATATTCTAGAAGTGACATTAATTTATTAATAATTAGCTTTTAAGTTTTGTTCACGGTGTCAAATGTACTCAAAGCTTTCCAAAATAATTAATGGATCCTATGACTAATAAATTGTATTAACTGATGTGTTTATGCCAAAAGTTGGCACCCAATGAAGTATTAAATATGAAAATTTCGAGAGAAGGCAAGAAAAAGAAAATACTAACACACAATTTTATAATGGTTTGGTGAATACTCCGGCCTATGTCCACTTAAACTTTTTTATTCGATTTCTGTCGAGTTTTTACAAAGTTGTTCTTACGGATCAACAATGATCTCTGGGATTATGGATGAAATATATAGATTTGTTAGAAATGCCAAAAAGATCCATGAAACAATGCCCCCACCATCTACTTATAACTGCAGGTTGCGAAATCCTCTCCACGGCGATCGTTCCCACGTTCCCCAAATTCACAAGGAGTTGTGCTAAGATGATCGTGGCCACATCATCGAGTTTCAGGGATTGGTACCGATCTATGAATGGGGATCGGTACCGATCCGTAAGATTGGTTGGAAAATCTTCCTCGATTTTTCGATATTGTTTGCATATCTTACATCTTTGCCTTTAGCATCAAGTTGTGTCAATGCGAGCTTGAATTTGAGTGAATACTTTGGCTTGAATGTTGGTTGACAACACTTGATTCATCTATCGAGGGTCTGGGTTGTTTTTGGCTAGCAAACCACTCCATATGTCATTCATAAGCACTTTAATCTCGTGTGGTGTGAAATATTGATTAATTTGAGGAGAAGTTGGGGATCGATACCAATCCTTGATCATGGATGTGTACCGATCCATGGCATGGCATTGATCTTGGACTTCGATATTTGTGATTGAAGTGGGTCGGTGTCATAAATTTTCTTGGCAAGTTTTAAGACTTCACATCTTGATCTTGTTCGATATCGGAGTTTGGCAATTACAACTCCAGATTTTTCCTTGGTTATTTTTCTGTTCAATTGTTCTAACTCGTCTAGATGTGGCTTGGTCACAAAGCTAGATAATATTTTCCCCATAAAGCATGCCTTGTGAAAAGAAGGCGAGGTTTTCTCAAGAACAAATATCAAAATAGTTTATTCATGATTGGCCGAATTTTCTAGCTATTAACAAGCCATAGAGTGATGAATCATCTGGTTCCATCAGATTCACCTGTAAATCAAAGATCATTCCAGGCATTATAGCTAAGGACTCGAGCCCTTGCTCGAGTGTTATTTACTAATAATCATCATTCCATGTTCTCCTAGAACTAATATACAGTTTAGCATATCGCAAATCAAGACCATCCCATGTTCTTTCGAGATTTATTAATCATATATCAAAATCAGTTGGTCAATTCAGTAATTGCAATCAAATTGTTTCAAGATCAAGTGGTGTTCAAAACCAAAGTCTAGTTTTCAAAATCTCTGGGACGTGTACTTGATGACCAATTTAATTCCTATTCACTATAGATCGGAAGCTTAATCCTCGAACCCTTTGGGTCATTAATCGAACACTCGACCTTTCCAGGCCATTGGTTGAAATCTTAATTTCTTTGAATCGTTAGTCGGAATCTTGATCTCTCCATGTCACTATTTCAATCCATGATATCTTTGGATCGTTATTTCAATTATCGATCTATCTAGACCATTTCAATTCACAATCTCTTCAGATCGTTTGCACCTAAACAAGGGTTCAATCTCTCTAGATCCTTATTGAGTCTAATCTATTCGCTCTCCAATAAGGGAACTCAATGTCCACGCAAGACCAATCAGCTCATTTTCCAGTAAGGGGACTTGCATTCATACAAGCCTAATCCATTTGCTCCCCTACAATGGGACCTGCACCTTACGGTTATCGCCTTGTCTCTTCGGACAGGACTACCATAATCAATTGGCTCCTAAGTCAATATATAGGATAACTTATCTCTGTTGGTGTTTCAGAATTAATATTTGTCATCATGTTTTAGTGATCATCATATAAAATTTATGTTTAAGAATCAATCACATATCATGACATCCATTTAGACACTATAGCCTAACATCCAACTTAAAGCATGCCTAGAGACCGATCGAGATCCCATACATGAGTAAGTGGCTTGACTGTAATACCACATCAATTACTAAAAACAGAAAGCAAAGTTTGACTCCTTACCGTTTCGATCAAGGGATAACTATCCTCGGCCCAGATCAGAGGTCGTTTCGATTCAACGCAGATGATGTTTTCTCTTGCTACATTATTACAGCTTCGCTCCTCATGTACTATTGTAGTTGGTTGTTCTTAACCTGCACCTCAATCAAATCACGGAGATGTATACAATCATTTGTCTCATGCCAATCTAGCTCATTGAATAAACAATCTTTTCTTGATTTTCTTTCCCAATCAGTGGGTTCTCTCCTTACTAATTTTTGATAATGGATCTACCCCCGGTATCAAGGTAAATCTTCTACAGGATGTCCTTCAATTCTATGTAAGAAGAGAATTTTTGTTCCCTTCTCTGCTGCTTTGGTCCCCTAAAGTTGTCATCGACCTTTTGTTTCCCTTTATCTTTACCAACTCCTTCTTTGAATGGTCCTCCACCACCCATAGAATTAACCTCTGCCTTTTCATCTTTACCGTCCTCCTGATGCTAGTTTCTCTCAGCCTTATGATAAATTCCAAGAGATCTGCTAGTGGATACCTTTCCAAAGCAATCTTAAAATCCGTTTTACTAGCAAATCCTGAAACTAGTGCCATCACACCGATGGATCAGGCTTATAAATCACAACAGCTGTAGCGTTAAACCTGATTAAATAGCTCCTTAGGGTCTATCCGGCCCTTTGTTTCATGCTCGTTAACATCATCACATTCTTCGACCGTGAAATATTGACTCCAAACGGCCTCATGAATCTATTTACTAACTCGGTACATGTGCTGATAGAACCATTTACCAATTTTTTGAACCGCATCATTGCTAAGTCAGTTAAATACAAAAGGAAACACTGTCCTATCACTTCTTTAAATGCACCTAGCATCTCCATGTGTCGAATGTATCTAATTAGATGAACCATTGGATCGGTGTTTTCATCGTACACTTCTAACGTCGATGGCTTAAAATCAAGTGGATTCCTTGCATACTGGATGTTAGGGTGAATGGATTTCTATTTACATCTTCTAAACTCTAGTCGGTCCACGTCTCATTGCCCGCCTAACTATCTCAACAATTCTACCATCGTCATCTAATGGAAGTCCCCACACCACACTTTCGTTTTGCCCTCCGCTCCTACGGGGAAACTCGGGTACGTACTCCTTTGGTCATGCATTTGCATTCTTATTCACATTCTGGTGTTCAACATCATTTCCTAGATATGTACCATCTCCATCCAAGTTTAAGTGAGCATGTTCCTAAGTCCTTTGGGATCGGCATCGATTCGTGCTTAGCGATCAGTGCCAATCCATGGCATTTCTTCGAGGATCATCCCGCTCGGCTCCATCCTATTCATAGGGGCATTTGTTCTAGCTTTTGGCCCCTGGTTCTAATTTGCAGCAACACAAGTTATTATCGGTTGTCCCGTCCTTCTGAGGAATCCTTCCATCATCTCTTCTTAGTGGGCTATCATTCAGTTCTGCATTCTTGTCATTATTGTTTCCATCTCATTTTTGGTTATGTAGATGGAAGGAGGGTTAGATCTTGAAGATACCACCTAGCTGTCCATATGCCCATGTAGGCTTCATCCAGCAGTAGTTTTCTTAGTTAATGGTCTCGTCATCCTTTTGATTTCACATTTCAAGTTGACAAATCCAAAATCTCTCAGTGAAAGTGGTAAAATGTTTACGCCGTAAGTTGGCACAAACGCCAATTGAAGTATTAAATATGAAAATTTATAGAAAAGGCAAGAAAAATGAAACAAGAACACACAATTTTATAGTGGTTCGACAAATACTCCAGCCTATGTCCACTTAAACTTTGTTATTCTATTTCTATCGAGTCTATATAAAATTGTTCCTATGGAACGGTGATGATCCTTGACATTAAGAATGAAATATAGAAATTTATTAGAAGTCGTAGAGTTAATGCGCTTAGCGGTTCCATATTGGTGGAAGTGTAAAACGATATATTAGGATAAAGCGAGGATATAGCGGAAAATAGCGTAGGTACAAAAAGCTTCCTTATATATAAAACCAAATATTTAAAGTTAATTTATTCTCAATTTCACATCATTTGTGTATGATAAAGAAATATTGCTTAATTTTGTATAACAAAACCAAAGAATACCAAGATTTGTGTAGACTAGATTTGGTGACCACCATATATTTCAAACTTGTATTAAGGTTTTATGCCTTAACATTCAGTCTTTATGCTAACTTTGTTGATTTAGTGTAAAAGAGAACTAGTCAAGTTAACCTTTATATATTAATGTTGCTAAAGCAGGTACTAAAAAGCCTTGATTTAGCGGGTTTAGCAGAAAATAATGGAGCTTAAACCTGAACAATTTTTTAATAGTGCTAAACTAAAATAGCATAGCGGTCAAACAGCGTTATGCGCTGTAGTAGGGATTTTGTGGGGCTCTAGCGAGGCTTTAGCTGCACAAGTTAGAAGAGCCAAAATGATCCATGAAACAATGCACCTCATCATCTATTTATAGCTACAGGTTGCCGAAATCCTCTCTACCACGATCGCGCCGATGTTTCTCACGTCCAAATGGAGCATTGCTGAGAAGATTGTGGCCAAATCATCAATTTTTAGGAATCGATACCAATCCATAAGATTAGCTGAAAAATCTTCCTCGACTTTTCGATGTTGTTTGTTTGTCTTGCATCTAAGCCCATAGCATCAAGCTGTATCGATGAGAGCTTGACTTTGAGTGAATACTTTGGCTCGAATGTTGGTTGATAGCACTTGATTTGTCTATTGGGTGTTGGGTTGTTTTTGGCTAGCGAAATAATCCATATGGCATGTACTAGTTCATAAGCCCTTTACCATTATGTGGTGTGAAACATTGATGAATTTAAGGAGAACAGGAATCAGTATCGACCCCTGATCATGGATTGATATCGATCCATGCCTTGGTATTGATCTTGGACTTCAATTGAAGTGGGTCAGTGCCATAAAATTTCTTGGCAATTTTTATGACTTAACATTTTGATCTTGTTCGATATCAAAGTTTGACAATTATTGCATCAGATTTTTCCTTGGTTATTTTTCTATTCGTTTGTTCTAACTCGTCCAGATGTGGCATGGTCACAAACTAAAAAACACTATGGTGACTAAATAATTTCTTATGAGGTTCTAATTTTAAGCAAAATTAAAATGTGTGTCTAAGTAAATTATTTCATACGAACTGATTCTGCCTCAGGTTTAACACACTTAATTAACAATTACCCATATAAATTGACATGTACGCGCACATATATGTGTGTGTATGACCATACGTACATGCATATAAATAATATATGGGAGGACCTGTAACGTCCCTTATTTTTAATACTTAAAAATATTAAATTAAATTATATTTTGAAACTTAATATTATGAGAATTTAAAATTTATGATTTATTAATGAGAAAGATTATTAGAATGTAATTTAATAATGTTAATTTAATGTAATTGACAACTATTCTAATGTAATTTTAATCAATTAAAAATTTGTAAAGTTAATTTGGTTAAATTTGTAAATAAGGAATAAAATAATTATTGGAATCAATTGTTGAAATTTAATGTAATTAAATATTGCAGTTAACATGGAAAAAGATAAACTCTGTACAATATGAATGTAATAAAATGTAAGCTAATGTTAATTATATTCATAAGATAATAGTTGATTCAATAATAAGAGTGCAAATCGAAACAAAAGAATTTGATTGAAACTAAAATATAATTAACCGAGGTTTTATCACTGTTGAAATTGAACGCTGAAATTTGTACAATTTTTAAATATTGGATTTAACATGGAAAATTTATTTTTAAAGACTACCAATTTCTACGTAATCAAGAATGATAAAATTGTTAACTTTAAATTTGAATTTAAAGGTGATTAAACCAATTTAATAATAATTTATTTAATTAACGTGAAAATTTTCCATTTTGGCCACAATCTTGAATTTTGACAAAATCAGTTTCATCGGATCCATAAAAGTGAATTATTATAGGATTTCAAGTTTCGTAGTGAATGGACTTATCGTTTGATTGTGCGAGCTTGAAACGCGTAGAAAACGATTAATGGAATTTAAATGAATATAATCTGATTTTAAAAGATGATTTCAATATACAATGTAATTAGGGTTTGAAACTAGTTCCATTGAGTTTAAAAATATCGAAAACCAATATTTTGATATATTTGATAACTTACTTTTGTTTCGGGAACGAAACGGGCTTTTCGGATCGTTGTTATCGTTTCGACCCAATTCGATATATCCATTCGTTCTTATCTATCTCTGTCTATATATAGGCTATTATAAACCCTAATAGATTTCTTATTTCAAATTCCTATACATACAACTCTATCTATCTGTTCAATTTTCTATTCCTTCTCAATGGCTGTCAATATCAAGAAATCCTAATTCCCTAATTCAAATCCAAATTGAAAATTCAAACTTCTCAAACTACAGCAAGTTATATATCATTGGAAAGCTATCGACAAGTGTACTTTATATCTGCTGTTTGATTTTTCAATTGAGTCTTGGATTAGCCAGAAATCATTGATGAAGTTTGGATCGTCCATCCTAGGGTTTTCAATTCGACAGTGTATCATCGATTATACGACGATCAGAGGGCATTGGCAGGTAGAGGGAGTCGAGCAGCGTGCATCTATGGTCTCCATTTATCAAGATGATGCACGAATCGTTGGAATTTGTCAATTTTGTTCAACGGCGGCGGATGGAAATTGGTGGCGGCGGAGGTCACACGAGCGACCGTAGTGGGGTCGGCCTGAGGTCAGGATCTCGACGGAGGCTCCGATCTTGGTAGTGGTGATCGTTGAGGAGGCATTTGGTCAAGTTCAGTGGTGGTTTCTATGGTGTTATACGAGGGTCGCATACGTAGCTACAAGTATTTTTTTTCCAAAGATAACGATAATTACGAAAATGCCTTTTATTATTTTTAGTTTAAAATTTAAAACTTCTAATCTTAATAACTTTTTCGTACGAGCTCGGATTTGGAGGTGGTTTCTTGCGTTGGGTTCGCATCGAAATTCTGAACAACATAGAACTAGTTTAGTTGAATTCTAATACTGTTCAAATTTTGGGCTTTATTTGGATTTTAAATCGACGCTATATCGATGGTGAGTGATTTAACCCACTTGCTAATACTAAACCTTCTTAAGTTAGTTGAATTAAACTTATGATGTGATAAGAATATTATTGGTTGCTCTTTGGTAGTTTAATTTGACATTTTAATTTAATTTGAATTTATATTGAATTAAACTACCATTTAAATTAATATTGAATTTAAATTGTCAGTTAAATACCTGATAATGATAACCAGTTACTTGTTATGATTTATCTGCTGATTTGGATGTTGATTGTGATGGATGTTTATTTCTTGATATTTTAGATGATTGGATGTTTATATCCTTGTTATTACTATGGATTGAAATGATACATTCCTGAATGATCTTATAGATTAGGAAAAATCATTATGGGTTAAAAAGGTAAATCGAGCGATTTTATTGATTCAAAATTAGTAATTCGGGATACCGGTTGAAATGATATATACCCGGTAATTTTAACTATTTTGGGGGTTGATATGATACATACCTTATCACTTGACCATTGGGTAGAAAATTATATACGGACATCGTTGGTTGGTTTTAAATTATTTTCTAAATGGTAAAGTATGTTTGATTTATAAATTTGATTTTTATATTTAATTTAATGATTTTATTAAAAAAATTGGAAATTAATTTATTTTATATGTTTTAAATGCTTCGAATTATAAGTTAATATATGTTTTAAATGTAATTTAAGATTTTAACTTATAATTTTATTTAGTTTTTAAATATATATTTTAAATAGTTTAAAATTTAATTAATAAAATATTTAATAGAGTAAATATAGATTTTCATGATAGCCTTAATAAATAAAAATGTAAGAGATTTTGTAAGGAATTTATAAAAGTTTATAAGAGATTTTATAATGGATTTGGTACAGGATTTTATAAAAGATTTTAATAATGATTTTGTAAAGGATTTTATAAAAGATTTTTGTAATGATTTTATAAAGGATTTTAAAAAAATTTATAAAGGATTTTATAAAAAAAATTCTAAAAGAACTTGTGTAAAGGGATTTGGAAGCATTTTAAATGAATTTGCATAGAAATTTAGGAAAAAGGAAGAGTTGTAAACTGTTTTGGAATTTATATATAGCTTTATAAATGTTGCTAAAGCATATAAATAGTTTATAAATGGTTTAAGAGAGATTTACAAAAAAAATTGTAATTGATTGAAAGAAATCTTCTGCGATATTTATGAATATACTTAAACTTTTTAAATAAGTATATGAATATCTTTATTTAAAGGTATAAACTATTTTCTGGATTTAGCTTTATAAATGTTTCATAAAATGACCACGTTGTGAAAAATATAATGATTGGTTATTAAAGAGACTGATGTCGGGTATTGTCATACTCTCTGCCAATTTCGAAACAACTTTAACAACTGTGCACTTGGTGGAGAATCCAGAATGAAGTAGGATAGTTTGGTGAATGCTACTAGTACGAGGTAAGAATGCAGCCTTGACCCCCTTGGGTCGGCTTGATATAACTAAAATTAGGAGCCCTAACGAGGCCAAGTGAGGTTGCTCCTCCGATTGGACAGGCTTCTTCGATGCCATATCT
Organism: Allium cepa; assembly: GCA_030765085.1. Taxonomy (NCBI): domain Eukaryota; kingdom Viridiplantae; phylum Streptophyta; class Magnoliopsida; order Asparagales; family Amaryllidaceae; genus Allium; species Allium cepa. The sequence continues at coordinate 55,656,142 of CM060940.1, forward strand.
GTTACTTTGTGATTGATTGGTGACCACTTTGATTTTATTATAGGAGTATTGTTCGACGTGGGTGGTAGTAGCTGCTATGCATTACCACCAGCCTGGTTCCGCAATCCGGTAGAATTCTACAGTGGGTATAGCTTCATGTGCCCTATTATATGCCTTATCGAGCCCACTACGATTTTGTTTTGTGTCGTACCTATGGAGTGCTCCTTGATTGCCCACCGGTTTGGTGGAGTTTACAATACTGTATAGAATACAACATTTATAAAATGTGTTAAGGGGGATATGGGCAACGCCTTAATGCTATTTTGATACTTTACTGATAGACATTATATATATAGCGTATATTACTACATATAGATAGTTTAACGGATCCTTAGAAGATGAAAATCCCAAAAGATCTTTTAAGTTATTGCACGCACGTTAGACACTGGATATGAGATGTAAAATCCCGTAAACATCTCTGAAGCCATTACACTCATATTTACTGTTAGTTTAATTTACATAAGATCTTTTAGTTCTGACTTTAGTGTTTTGTCTTTTTATTACGCTCGGGTCAACCTGAGCATTCCATTGTTGGAGACTTGATTTCTGGAGGATGGAGACAGAGTTTGATATATTTTATTATTAGTAACTTTCCGTTGCATCATTATTGATATGTCATTGTTTGTACTCTAATTGTTGTAAAAATTGCATAATCAAATGTATATTATAAAACAGCTTCATGAACTATTATTTGATTATTATATTTTATCATTCCATTTGTGAGATTCTGTGTTTTGTTTTTCCTTCTTTTCTCTTATTTTCTTATTTACCCCAATAACAACCCTCATTTTTGAATGATTTGAGTTGACATGTGTGGTTTATTGTCAATTTAAACCGTTCAAAAAGGTGGGTCGTTACAGTTGGTATTAGAGTGTTGGTTTATGGATATCTTAGTCTGTTTAGGGTTAACTCATTAGGGATAGGGTTATTAATACCCTAGAATAAATTTGAGTGTGTGTGTGTGTATGAGAGAGCGTATTTTTAGTGATATAAAAATGATTTTATGTTGTGTTAGTTTGTTCTGTTTAGTATTTAGAAACTCTGGTCTGTACATAGTATGGCATCGATAGGGATTTCTAAATACTTAATAGGGCAGACCGACACAATGTTGTTTTTGAAATATAGGTAAATTAAATAATTTTACCTAGTATTATATTTTGTATATAAAAGAATAATTTTTATAATTGGATATAGTTTTATGTGATATGTTTTTTTGTTAGGAAGTGAAATTTTATAAATATTGGTTGCAAAATAGGATTTATAAATAAAGTTAATATAAATTGGAAATTCGAGAACTTAAGTTCCGGGGTTTTGAAATTGGTTTTCAAATGATTTTTGGAAGATGATGTTAGTATTATTTGGAAATATTTTTGGATATAAATACTTTCAATGTAATTTGAAAGAAATATTTTAAAAGAATTTTAAAAGGTGATAAGTTCTGTATTCCCCTCTTCTACCATTGGAAAATAATTTCGGTGATGACCGTGGCATCATCGACATTCATTTTCGAGTTTCAAAGTGGAAAGACTACCGTAGTATCTTTACTACACATTTGTTTTGATAAGTAAATCTTAATTTTAAACTTCCAAAAATATTATTTGATAATATAAAAGATATGAATTTATATATTATTTCAAAATGGTTTGAAATGAAATCCATGATTTAGTTCTTAAATTTCTTTTAATCAATGATTTTTAATTATTGTAATGAAATAGAATTTTGACTATTTTAATAGCTAGAAACTTCTAAAATGAAAAATAAGAAATTAAAAGATAAGTGATTAATGGAACTGTAAGAAATTGGAGATTTTTAACTTGTAAATTAAAATATAGTGAAAATTAAGAAGATGTAAATTATTGAATATTTTTGCTAACTAAAATGAATAAGATAAATTTGTATATCACTCAATTACTTTCTAAAAACAGATATAAAACTTACCCGAAATGTTTAAAAGTTGAAATGTTAATATGAATATGCAATAGAATTTTATACAAGTAAAACTTAAGTAATGGTGTTATGTCTACAAATAAGAATTATGATGTACAAGAAATATTTTAAACATTATTTAATATTTTAAAATGCTAGTGATTAAATAAAATGTGAAAAAGTGAATGTTATTTAAGTAAATGGTTATAAAGTTAAGAAATAATTGAAATGATTCATTAGTGAATATTAATATTCAATTGATATCAAGCTATATAAACAATAAATGTGAATTAAAATGCAAGAAACTTATATAATATTTTAAGAATTGATTTATTGATGTTCTAAATAATTGAGTTTGAAATAATCTATGTGAATAAACGAATGTAAATTAATAAGAGATAACCTTGTATGAATAAATTGAAAATAAATAAAACGTATGAAATACTTTAGCAATGTATTTAATGATGATTTCAAATATTGAATGGAAACTGAAAATAAATGAAAGTAAATAATGTGTAAAAGGGAAACCAATTGAATAAACTTAAATAACATTTAAATTCTGTATTGTTTGGCTTATGGGATATATGGGGAATGATATGTTAAATTGTTTAAGGTTGTATGAATCTACTAAGTAATTATCTAAGGTTGTTGAACGTAAGGTACACTTATTAGTTTATTTATTACCCTTGTACAATAAAAAGTTTCTGAGGCTGAACAAACCATTAGTTTTTTGTTGCTGTGGATGTATGGTTGATTCCTTTGTTGCATATAATAGTCGTGTTGTTTTGTTTGCATAAGTTTATTATTTGTTTTGTATTGCTTTTGTTATTGATGTTAACAACTAAATATTAATCTTTTACATAATTTTAACTCTTTTGGATTATGCAAGTGAAAAACAGATTTATGGAAGCAATAACTACTGCTTTTGGTTTCATAAATAAGTTGTTTGCTCGACAAATAGGTACGTTGTTGGATTATGATTTTTGTAATGATATTTTATTGTTTTCCCATGGCTTGGGAAATTTTATTATTCAAATGATATATATTGTAATTATTGATATTATATTTTTTCGGGCCTACCCATACTGAGGAGACTCTGGCGAAATTTTTCGTCAATTTAAGACTTCGAATTATTTTTGTAAAAGTTGAAATATTTTCAAACTCTTATTAAAATAAATTATGTAAATTAATTGTTTATAAATTGATCGTTTTGAATAAAATTATATCAAGTTTTTTTTAATTTCTTCTTGTTCCTTTTCGAGGATGAAAATTTTGAGAGGGGGAGAGTGTAACGACCCGTATTTTTTATAATTAAAGATATTAAATTAAATAAGATTTTGAAATTTAATATTATGATAAATTAAAATTTATGGTTTATTAATGAGAAAGATTATTAGAATGTAATTTAATAATGTTGATTTAACGTAATTGACAACTATTTTAATGTAATTTCAAACAATTGAAGTAATTGTAAAGTTAATTTGGTTAAATTTGTAAATAAGGAATAAAATAATTATTGGAATCAATTGTTCAAATTTAATTAATTAAATATTGCAGTTAATATGATAAAAGATAATAATTGTAGAATATGAATGTAATAAAACGAAAACTAATGTTAATTATGTTCATAAGATAATAGTTGATTCAATAATAAGAGTATAAATCGAATAAAAGAATTTGATTGAAATTAAAATATAATAAATTGGCGTTTTATCACTATTGCAATTGAACGGTGAAATTTGTACAATATTTAAATATTGGATTTGACATGGAAAAATTATTTTTAAATATTATCAATTTCTATTTAATCAACAATGATAAAATCGTTAACTTTTAAATTTGATTTTAAAGGTGATTAAACCAATTTAATAATAATTTATTTAATTATCATGAAAATTAGCCATTTTAGCCACTGTCTCGGATTTCGATGAAACCAGTTTCACGGATCCATAATAGTGAATTATTATAGGATTTTAAGTTTCGTAGCAATCAGACTTATTGTTTGATCGTGTGAGCTCAAAACGCTTAGAAATCGAGTAATGGAATTTAAATGAATATAATCTGATTTTAAAAGCTAACTTCTATGTACAATGGAATTAGGGTTTCAAACTAGTTCCATTGAGTTTAAAAATATCGAAAACTATATTTTGATATATTGGATGACCTACTTTTGTCTCGAGAACGAAACGGGCTTTTCGGGTCGTTGTTATTGTTTCGACCCAATTCGATATATATTCATTCGTTCTTTTCTATCTTTGCCTATATATAGGCTGTTATAAACCAACAAAATTCTTATTTCATATTCCAGTACATAAAATTCTATCTGTCTGTTCAATTTTCTATTCCCTCTCAATGGGTGTAAATACTAAAAAACGCTAATTTCCAAATTCAAAAACCAAATTGAAAATTCAAACTCCTCAAACCACGGCACATTATATATCGTTAGAAATGTTAGGAACTGGAGATGGTGGTTTTGATGACAACAACCTTTGTAACTTATTTTATTATAACTTATATACTAACACTATTGTCCAGATATATATAAATGTTATTATGCAGGATATATATATAAGGCAAGTAATGATTATTGAAGACTATACAGTATAAAGATCAAGAATGAAGAAATCAAGTTTGAAGACTCATGAGTATCAAGATCAAGATTTCAAGATAAGTGTCAAGTTTTGTTAAAACTTCATAATAGCATGGAAATCTTCATTCCAAATTGCATTTGGGATGGAACCAATTTCAACCTTCTTAGCGGCTTACAAACCCACACAAACCTACGACAAGTGGCTTACAAACCCACGAACATCCTGGTTTTGTACAAGTCCTCAAGTCCTGATGTGATGAAATATTCTGCAGGAAGAAGCTTGCAAAACTACTTCAAAATGGTTTTTCAAAGTGATTTTCAAAACTGCCTTTCAAAATGTTTTAGCCTTAGAAATTATCTTTTCAAATGATTTTCAAAAATATTATTTAGCCTTAAAATATTCTTTGTTTTTGTTTTTAAATAAACTCTTGTTTTAAACTTCGTTTGTTTTTAAAACTATCTACTGATTTTTAAATATTCTTTATAATATATATATACTTGAGATTTAAAATCAAATTTATATATACATTCTAAAAATATATTTTTCCACTCTTCTTTATTTTAAAACATAGGAAATTAGTTTATTTTACTTCAGAATCATTTCATCTTATTTCCTTTTATACCATTTTCAAAACAAATTTTACATAGTTTTTAACATAGGGATGTCGACATCATGGGATACCCCATGTTGACATGGTGGCCGTTAAATTCAAAATTTTCAAATTTCAAAAGAAGTGTCTATTCGTTTAAATCTCTTCACGAATGGGTATGACCGTTACTGGTCTATAAATAGCCTTCACAAACGAATTTTTTAACTAACTATTTTTCTTATTTTCTTCACTCCTTCACCACAAATCCATTTTCTAAAATTTTCATATTTTTAAGATCGTGTCGAAATTGTGCTGAATTCTCAAGTGAATCAAATTAGAATCTCATTCTTTTTTGATTCTCTGCCCTCCCTCAAAGATCAAAGTGCTATTCAGAGTTATAAGTTCAATTTATAATCAAAAGTTTATCGACTCTCTATATGATGTGGTTGTGCCTGAAAATCAATTGGGTGATCTTGTTTCCCGTAAATCAAGAGAGTTTGCCCTGGATTCGAAGACATGAGGGTACCTCAAGTCTTTTAGAAATTGAGGATTGTAATCACGACATTGGTATAATAAAAATCTGTATAAGATGTTTTCCTTGGTACATGACTAGAGGTAGGGTAACTCCGAACCAGTATAAAATCCAGTGTGTTCTTTCCGTTTACGGCTTTTTATTTACTTTCTGCATTTGTGTTTGATTCTATGATTGTTCTGTGATTATGTTTAGCATTTGTTTTGTCATAATTTTAATTTAGTCCATATAAGTCTTAGAATCCATTACACCCTTCACCCCCCTCCAGTGTTAAATTAGCTTTAAGATCCTTTATCTGCACTCCCTTTTAGGAAAGCTCTCGACGAGCGTAATCAAGATCTGCCGTTAGTTTTTGCAATTGAGTCTCGGATTAGCCAGAAATCATTGATGAAGTTTCGACCGTCCATTCTAGGATTTTTAATTCGACGGTGGATCGTCGACTATACGACGATCGGAGGACACAGACAGTTAAAGGGGGTTGAGCAGTATACATCTATGGTCTCTGTTTATCAAGATGGTGCATGGATCGTCGAAATTTGGCGATTTTGTTCAACAACGGAGGACGGAAATCGGTGATGACAAAGGTCGCGGGAGCGACCATGGTGGGGTCGGCCTGAGGTAAGGATCTCAATGGTAGGCTCCGATCTTGGTAGTGGTGATCGTTGAGGTGGCGTTTGGTCAAGTTTAGTGGTGGCTGCTATGGTATTGTACGAGGATCGTGTGCATACCTACTAGGGTTTTTTCAAGAGGAAACGATAATTACCAAAATGGCCTTTACTAATTTTAATTTTAAAACTTCTAATCTTAATAACTTTTTCATACGAACTTGGATTTGGATGCGGTTTCTTATGTTGGTTTCATATCAAAATTCAGGACTACATGGAACTAGTTTAGTTAAATTCTGAGACTGTTCAAATTTTGGGCTTTATTTGGATTTTAATCGACGATAAATCAAAGGTGGGTTATTTAACCCACTTACGAATACTAAACCTTCTTATGTTAGTTGAATTAAATTTATGATGTGACAAGAATATTATTGATTGCTGTTTGGAAGTTAATTTGACATCTTAATTTATTTTGAATTTACATTGAATTGAATTGTCATTTAAAATAATATTGAATTTAAATTGTTATTTAAATACCTGATAATGATAGCCAATTAATTGTTGTGTTTTATTGGATGATTTGGATGTTTATTGTGATGGATGTTTATTTGTTGATATTTTAGATGATTGGATGTTTATATCATTGTTATCACTATGGGTTGAAATGGTACATACCTGAATGATCTTATAGGTTAGGAAAAATTGTAATGGGTTGAAATGATAAACCTGAGCGATTTTATTGATTTGAAATGATTAATTCGAGATACGGATTGAAATGATATATACCTGGAAAAATTAACTATTTTGGGTTAAAATGACACGTGCCATATCACTTGACCATTGGGTAGAAAATATATATGGACATCTTTAGTCGGTTTTAATTATTTTCTAAATGGTAAAGTATGTTTGATTTATAAATTTGATTTTTAAATTTAATTTAATGATTTTGCTAAAAAAATGGAAATTAATTTATTTTATATGTTTTAAAAGCTTCGAATTATAAGTTAACATATGTTTTAAATGTAATTTAAAATTTTAACTTATAATTTTATTTAGTTTTTATATACATATTTTAAATACTTTAAAATTTGATTTAATAAAATATTTAATATAGTTTAATGCATATTTTTTAAATTTAATTTTATATAATAAATATAATTTCTATTTAAGATAATAAATATAGATTTTTATAATATCTTTAATAAATAAAAATGTAAGAGATTTTTGTAACGAATTTATAAAAGTTTGTAAGAGATTTTGTAATGGATTTTGTAAAGGAATTTATAGAAGATTTTATAAAATATTTTTATAATGATTTTGTGAAGGATTTTATAAAAGATTTTATAAAGGATTTTATAAAAGGTTTTATAAAAGAACTTGTGTAAAGGGATTTGGAAGCGTTTTGAAGGATTTTGCATAGAAGTTTTGGAAAAGGGGAAGAGTTGTAAACTATTTTGGAATTTATAAATAGCTTTATAAATGGTTTTAAAGCATGTAAATAGTTGATAAATGATTTAAGAGAGATTTACAATTTTTTTAATTTATTGGAAGAAATCTTCTTCGATATTTATGAATATATTTATACTTTTGGAATAAGTATATGGATATCTTGATATGAAGGTATAAGTTGTTTTCTGTACTTATTTTAATAAATGTTTTATAAAATGACCACGGTGTGAAAAATATAACGATTGGTTGTTAAAGAGACCGGAGTGGGATATTGTCATACTCTCTGCCAATTCTGAAACCACTTTAATAACTGTACATGTGGTGGAGAATCTAGAATGAAGTAGGATGGTTTGGCGAACGCTACTGGTACGAAATAAGAATGCAGCCCTGACCCCCCTCGGGTCAGCTTGACATGACTAAAATCAGCGGCCATAACCAGGCCAAGTGAGATCGCTCCTCCGATCGAACACGTTTCTTCGTACCATATCTGTTACTTTGTGACTGATTGGTGGCCACTTCGATTTGATTATGGGAGTGTTGTTCAAGGTGGGCGGTAGTAGCTGCTATGCAATACCACCAACCTGGTCTCGCAATCCGGTAGAATCCTATCGTTGGTATAGCCTCGTATTCCCTGTCATATGCCTTACCGAGCCCACTACGTTTTGTTTTGTGTCGTAGCTATGGAGTGCTCCTTGATAGCTCACCGATTTGGTGGAGTTTATAGTACTATATATACTTTGGTATTTATAAAATGTGTTAATGGGGATATGTGTAACGCCTTAATGCTATTTTAATACTTTACTTTATTTATAGACATTATATATATAACGTATATTACTATATTTGACGGATCATTAGGAGATGGAAATCCTGAAATATCTCTTAAGTTATTGCACGCACATTATAGGATAGGAGATGTAAAATCTCGTAAATATCTACAAGCCATTACACTCATATTTAATTACTGTTGATTTAACTTATATATTTCATTATGTTAGTCCGTGAGATGATGGTTTTGATGACAACAACCTTAGAATATATTATAAAATATAAATACCGACATTATAAGTTTAGATATATATGTATATGCAGGATTTAACCATGCAGGTACCAAGAATGAAGACTGTACAGTATAGAGATTCAAGATATCGAGATAGAAGACTCATGAGTATCAAGATTATCAAGAGTTCAGGATTTCAAGCATAAGATTTTTTATTAGGAATTTTTATTAAAACTCGTAGAAAAGCACTGGCATCTAAAAATCCAATTAATTCGTGGAATGGAATCCACTTCGAGCCTGTTAAAGGGATGGGACCCTAAGTAGAATGGAACCTACGAAAATCTAGTGGAACATTGTTTTGTATCCACTAATTTTAATTCAAATGATTTTACAAAATTATCTTGTTTTCAAAATGATTTCAAAACTTTCCTTTTAAAAACATCAAAACCCTCTATCCTGATTTTAAATAATTTTAGCCTCAAAATTATCTTTAATTTCAAAGTCAAATTACTCCTGATTTTAAACTATCTTTTTGAATTATATATTTAACTTTTATACTTAGATTTAAATACAAGATTATAGTTAAAATCTATATATTATTCTCTATATTTACTTATGAATTTTAACTATACTCAAGTATATTTGTAAAGTTTAAAATAGTTTTAATATAAGATAAAGGTTATTTTCAAAGAAAATCAAATCACCGAAAATTGCTTTGGGATGTCGACATGCCTGGGGTAACCATGTCGACATGGTGTCAGTTGAATTCAAAATTTAAATTTCAAAAGAAGTGTCTATTCGCCATAACTCTTCATGAATGGACATGGCTGTTGTTCTTCTATAAATAGGGATTAGTTTCAACGAATTTGAGATTAGATTTTCTTGTTTTTCACTCATCTTCTTCTTCCACATTTCTTCATACATATTCTTTCCATTACTCTGCCGAAATCAGCATTGAATCAAACTCGATTACTTCTAGTTTGATTCTCTATCACTATCTCTGCAAGGTTCTCAGTGCTATTCAGAGTTATAGACTTCTTGTAATCTATTAAGCGAGAAAATGTGTGATTGTAGCCTTGGAAATCAATCAAGAGAGAAAAGTTGTGATTGTAGCCTTGGTAAATCAATTGGGTAAACTTGTGGCCCGGAAATCAAGTATCTCTACCTAGAGGATAGAAATTCTGGAGAGTGTACCTCGTAGCCTTGAAACCGATGGCATAATTGTACAATTGCTTTTGAAAGGAAATCCGTACTTGTGTTGCGGGACTGGATGTAGGGTAACTCCGAACCAGTATAAAATCCGGTGTGTTCTTTCCTTTACTGCTTTTATTTTATTTCTGCTTCTGTGCTTGTTTCTGTGATCATATCTGTGTCTGCATATTGCATACATAGGTGTCTAAATTAACATAAACTCAAAAACATTTAGTAATTCTTTATTAACACTATTCACCCCCCCCTCTAGTGTTAATCCTATCCTTAAGATCCATGATCCGCATTTCTCACACATTATGCTCGGGTCAGCCTGAGCATTTCAATGTTGAAGACTTGATATCTGGTGGACGAAGATGGAGTTTGATATATTGTATTATTAGTAACTTTTGGTTGTATCATTATTGATATGTCTCCAATTGTCGTAAGAATTGTATAATCAAATGTATATTATAAAACAACTTCATGATATGTTATTTAATTATTATATTTTGTCATTCTGCTGTGAGATTCTGTGTTTTGTTTTTCTTTCTTTTCTCTTATTTTCTTATTTACCATTAACAACCCTCCCTTTTGAATGGTTTGAGTTAAAATATATGGTTTATTTTCGATTTAAACCGTCCAAAAAGGTAGGTCGTTACAGGACCCATCACTTCAGTGAAGTTGTTATAGTGCATACACATATGTATGCATGTATTTATAATAGAGTGTGTGCATGCATTTTAACATAATGTAATTTTTTTGATGTTCCTATTGGATATAATAGCATGACTGAAATGTAATGTTACCCGGCACTTTGGCCTGGCTACATGGCGATATTCATAGAGCATATGGATGAATCTAGACGGTACTCGAGTTAAGAGAGTATGGAAAGTATAAGAGACCTATGTAGCTTAAGTTTGGATCGTCCTATACACCTGGATCGGTATGCTTAGCGCTGGCGCGGCCGAAGTGGTTCGGTGTTCGAGTGTAGACATGTTGGGTCACCCATAATGGGTGAGACAAAGCGGTTCGGTCAATATGGTTTCGGACTTAGTGGGTCGGTGTGGATGGAATCGGCCTTGGTCGTTCAGCCAATTGCGATCCGGCTTTAGAAGTACTGTGTCATGTATCGCTCGGTCAAGGATGGAAATGCAAGACGGTTCAGTCTAGATGGTTCAACACATGTCGTTCGGCTTAGGTGGTTCAACAGGCATCATTCGGTCGTGGTAGGAAGGCTAATGTCGTCGAGTTTAGATGATTCAGCACATGTCGTTCGGCCTAGATGGTTTGGTAGGCATCGCTCGGTCACTGTAGGAAGGCTAATGTCGTTCAGTCCAGAGTAATTTAGCACGTGTGGGTCGGTGTATCTGGTTTTGTGCAGCTTGAGGAGGTTGACAATTTATTTGGTCTACAAAACAATGATGCGACCAGTGTTTCCATACTTCAAGTTATACTATCGCTTGCTTCGAGTCTTTGAAGGCATGCTTCGGGTCAGCAACGAGACAACCCTTGGATCGGTGGAAGAGGATCGGCAAGACTCGTTCGGTCTCCTTAACCAACAACCATGGGCAGAGCTACCCTTGGTCATGCGCTAGCCTATCTTCGTCTATTAATGGAGGGGCAGGGGAAAAATTGAAGGGACCTTTTTTCGAGAACTCCAATGAAACTCTATCATTTTCTATACTCGCTTCTTTTCTGTTCAAACTTTTATTCAAGTTACTTGTTTACAGATTTTGTCTGTATTCAAGTGATTAAAAAAGTAATAAAGGTTATATTCAAAGTGGACGTAGGCAATTACACCGAACCACTATAAATCTAGGGTTCTCGTTTCTGCTAATGTTTTAGCATTCAACTATGTTAATTCTCTGTTTTAATTTACTTTCTTCATTAATCTCTCTACACAATTCTATTGAAGGGTGTTAGTGATCAATTTTGGTGCTTTCATTGAGAATGTGCATTCTCAAGCTGTTAGGATCTACTTTTTCGCTGTTGGATTGAAGAAATCCCCTGAGGAAGGTTCAAGTTTATTCATAAGAGTTCATATATTCTATTCAGAGTTCAGAGGGAAAACTCTAGGATGGGAAGACCACGTACCAGATCAGCCTCCCACAACGCGGATGTCAATGAAACTGCCAACGTCCAACAAGTGGGACCCAACAATCAACAAGTTGACCCAGGTGTAGGAACCACCACCATCCTTAACCAATCAGAAGTTTTCACCAGGGCAGAGTTCAATAAGCTAATGTGAGAACTTATGGAAAGCAAGAGATAGCTTAACGAGCAAATTCAAGCTAACGACAATCTCATGACCCAGATTGCTCAACAATAGCATCAGAATGTTGGAGGAAGCCTTGCTTCCTACTCATCATCTAACAGCTCCGCTTCGTTCGATGAACATCAAAGGCGTAGATGCCATAGGATTGAAACAGCATAAACAGGTGTAATAGAACAATCCAATAGAAATGCTCCTGGTTGCCTGCCCGAAACCATGGCCCCTCATCTGCACCTGGGAAATCACATGCAAACTAGAGCTGGAAACTTAAGATCTAGAGCACAGGTGGTGCTGGTCCACCATCTTGTCAGGGCCGTAGTGAAGCGGGTCCCCAGAACGTGCATTCGAAAGATCACTTACCGAGGAGGTGCCAGCCAGAATGATCATGCAGGATGGAGTCCAACTTGCCACCTCCCATCCAGATCTCGGATTTATCAGCTATGGTGAGACAGCTGATGAGGGAAAATTAGGTTTTATCCAACAATGATTGGGGAATATCTAGGAGTCATACTCCATTCATAAATGATATCCTACAGGCTGAGTACCCCTGGAAGTTCAATATGCCGACTATTCCAGCCTATGAAGAAAAGACTAATCCCCGACAGCATGTAATGAGATACAAGTGGATGATGTAGTCGGCTAGGGCAAACGATGTGAATAAATGTAGATATTTACCAATAACCTTATCCGAAATCGCTACCATGTGGTTCACCAGACTTCCTCCGCGATCGATCTCCCGGTATGATGAGTTAGCAATGAAATTTGTGGAGTAGTTTAGGATCCATACCACTCGCCCAAAGCACGTGATGTCTTTATCAAGTGTAATCCAAGCTCTAGGGGAGTCGTTAAAGGATTATTTGCAAAGATTTCATTTTGCTGCTACTAAAGTTAGAAACCTGAATGACCATGCTATTCTTATGGCTGTGATGCGAGGGTATATCTGGACTCAAAGTTTATTGATTGGCTCGCAAGAAAACCTTCGACTACCCTAAAATGTTTTTATTCAAAGGCGAACCAATTCATAAGAGGAGAAGAGGCCAGATGGACAAGGCGAAGCAGTGCGCCAGGGCCCAGCAAGGAAGCAGTGCAAAGCAACATTATGATAAAGCAATCTTGTGACAACTCTGGCAAGGTCCAAGTCAATGTTGAAAATAAGCCAAAGCAATCTAAAGGATCCGGAGGACGAAATTCCAGAAGTAAGAGGGAAGTAGGAAAGTGGAAACCAAGGATCCCAACCTATAAAAAATACACTCCTTTGAACATGTCTTTAGAAAATATTTATTTATCAACTTGTAATACGTTCCAATACCGTAAGTCGCACCCAAAGGAATCCACTGAGGAACAAAAATAGACCGAGATGTCTGCCGGTTTCACGAGACCTACAGGCACAACACTAGTAGACACCTCCGTGATGTTATAGAAAAATCGATTCAACAATAGAAGTTACATGAGTTTGTTAAGAATCCGCAGGAAGGCGGACAGGGGAAATCCAACCCCAATCGTGGGCAGGCTCTACATCGGCTAGAGGAACAGCTCGGACCATAGGTAGACTGATCATAAACACGATAGTCAGTGGGCCTCGTCTAGCAGGCAAGAGTTGGCAAAAAATGGATCACTATGCTAATTCCCTATAGCACGCGGATTTCGAATGCTGCTCGAACACGGAGAATTAGACTCCAGTGAAACAGCAGCGGATGATGATGGATGATATAGTATTCAGGAGTAGGGATGCCGATCGGGTGGAGGCACCAACCATCAATCCCATGGTCATCTCAACTACGATTGGGCCAGCGTTTGTGAGAAGGATACTGATCGATTGTGGGAGTTCTGGTAATATTATCTTCAAGAAGGCGTATGACAAAATGAAGATGGAGGCGAAGGATCTGAAAACATCTAAAGCCTGCATTCGTGGTTTTGATGGTGCAGCAACTGATGCGATAGGTTTTGTTGAATTGCCAATTGAGTTTGGAGAGGGTGAACGTAGGAGCGTACGGATCCTACCGTTCATTATTTTGGATGTTGACTCCCCGTATAATGTGTTTCTAGGCCAACCGGCTCTGTCGAAGTTTAGGCCGGCTTTGGCCCATTGTGTTTAACCTTTAAATTTCCAACGGATAGAGGAGGTGGTGTTGTGCATGGCGATCAAGCAACTAGTCATGCATGTTATGTGGCTGAGCTAAGAGAGGCCCAGCGAAGAGAAAATGGAAAGGTTGCGGACAACTCAGTCCACATCCATGTTGCTGCAAATTGACAAGTAATGCTCGAGACTAGGCTTGGGCAACAGGGTCAGATTTATGGAGACATAGATCCAAGAGACGATGATGGAAAACCAAAGAAGTCTAAAGTAACTCCGGCTGAACTGACGATTGACGTCCCAGTCAGCAATGATGACCCATCACGGGTGCTTAAGATTGGATCACAACTCACCCCCTCGATGACTGAGGATCTTTTTTATTTCCTCCGAGCGAATCTGTATGTTTTCGCTTGGACCCACTCCGATATGTGTAGGATTTCTCTCTCCATCGCAAGTCACATGTTGAACATTGACCTGAAGTATGTGCCAATGAAGTAAAAATGGAGAGGTATGGACCCGGAGAGGTCTGCTACTCTTAGGGAGGTAGTGGACAAACTCAAAGCCAATGGGTTCATCAGCGATGCCCTCAACCCTGAATAGGTATCTGACCCCGTACTGGTGAGAAAGGCGAATGGGAAATGGAGGACCTGTGTTGATTATTCAGACCTAAACAAGGCATGCGCAACGGATAGTTTCCCTTTACCCAGAATTGATCAGTTGGTCGACTCAACAGCAGGACACGAATTATTGTCATTCATAGATGCGTATTCGGGATACAATCAAATCCCAATGCACATTCCAGATCAGGAACACACTAGTTTTGTCATGGACGTTGGAATATACTGTTATGTAGTGATGCCTTTGGGGTTGAAGAACGTAGAAGCAACTTGTCAAAATTAGCTGAATCGAATGTTTAAATACCAGATTGGTAGAACAATGGAGGTCTATGTGGATGACATGCTCGCGAAGTCACGACGGTCAAATGACCACATTCGAGACTTAGTGGAGATGTTTAATATACTCAAGTACTACAGTATGAAAGTCAATCCACTAAAATGTTCATTTGGCGTTGCGTCGGGAAAGTTTTTGGGTTTTATTGTCAAAGTACGAGGAAACGAAGCCAACCCAGAAAAGATTCAGGCTATTCGTGACATACAAGCTCCCAGAACTATAAAGCAAGTACAAAGCCTGAATGGAAAGGTTGCCGCGTTGAGTCAAATTCATATCTAGAGCGACCGATAACTGTATTCCTTTCTTCTATGTGAAAAGGAAAGGGAAGAGAAATTTTGAATGGACGTCGGACTGTAAGGATGCGTTCTGAGCTCTGGTGAGACACTTGGAGAAGCCTCTGATTCTGTCAAACCCTGTAGACCATGAGGAGTTATATGTTTACTTGGACGTATCTTAGCATGCCATCAGTACAACCTTGGTTTGTGAGGAGGGCCGAATTTAAAAGCCAGTATACTATGTTAGAACATGTTTAACGGAGGCAGAGCGAAATTATCCTAAGATTGAGAAGCTAGCCTACTGCTTGGTGATTGCATCACGCAGGCTCCGTCCGTATTCTCAGGCACACCCGATCAGTGTTTATACCGATCAACCTCTATGACTGGTGCTCCAATGACCAGAAACCTCTGGAAGATTACTTAGTTGGAACATTGAGCTGAATTAATTCGATATCAGTTACCTGCCATGGAGGGCTATCCAAGGGTAAGCGCTAGCAGACTTCATTGCAGAGTTCACTGTATCATACGGACCAAGTAGTGGTGATGTAGTTCCCCCCATTTGATGGAAGCTATACACTGATGGGGCATCAGCGACCGTTGTTCTGGGGCTGGTGTTATTTGTAACTCCCGAAAACCGATCAAATTGTTATGCTTTGAAACTCGATTTCCCAGCTATGAATAACGAAGCTGAATATGAAGCATTGATTGCCGACTTGAAACTTACCAAAGAACTTGGAGTAAAATCGGTTGAAATCTTTGTGACTCACAATTGATGGTGTACCAGGTACGGAGAGGCTATCAGGCAAAGGAACAAAGACTTACCCTATACCTTGATTGGGTTCAAGAACTATTGGCGGACTTGGAATATTACGATATTTCACATATCCAGCGTGAACAAAATGGGGAAGCCGAATCACTGGCAAAATTTGCAAGTACTGGTGATGCACAGCAGATGGGCTTAATTCCCATCGCGATCTTACATTCCCCAAGTATAAACGAAATGGAAGTAGATTTTGTGTTTGGGATGGAAGATGAAAGGGAGTCGTGGATGACCTCGTTCAAAGAATACCTGTTACATGGGCCTGAGAGAAAGAATGAAAGACGACAAGTCGTTCGGAAAATCTCGTGGTATATAATGCAGGATGGAGTAATGTATCGGAAAGGATTCTCTCAATTCCCTTACTTTGGTGCATCGCCCACGACGAGATAAAGTGGGTCTTGAAAGAAGTTCATGAAGGAGAATGTACCGACCATATAGGTGGGCATACGCTAGCCAAAAAGATCCTCCGTCATGGATAATATTGGCCAACCGTGAATCAGGACGTCATGGACTATGTAAGAAGATGTGAAAAATGTCAAAAGTATGCGAAGATCCCGAGAGCTCCACCGACGGAATTCACGCAAATGGTCAGTCCATGGCCATTTGCAATATAGGGGTCAATATAATCGACTCCTTGCCAATCTTCAAATGTGATGCGAAATATGCAATTGTTGTGGTCGATTATTTCACCAAGTGGCCGGAAGCAGGGCCCTTAGCTACGATCACCACCAAAAAGATCATTAATTTCATTGTGTGAAACATCATATGTCATTTTGGCCTCCCATGAACTATCATTATGGGCAACGGAACTCAATTTGAGAGTAGGGAGTTCAAGAAATTCTGCCAAAAATATTTCATTGAGAAAAAATTTGCGACAATCGTTCACCCTAAGGCTAATGGACAAGCTGAAGCCGTAAATAAAATAATCAAGTCCATATTGAAAAGACGTTTGGAGAAGGCCAGAGGCAAGTGGGTGGATGAGCTTCCGACCACACTCTAGGCCTACAGAACCACCCAAAATTCCACGACTGTCCATACTCCATTCACCTTGCCATACGACACTGAAGCTGTTATACCCATGGAACTTGAAGTTCCCTCTCATCGGGTGACTTATTATGACCCTAGGATGAATCGAGTTCTCTTACTGGAATCTCTGGACTTTGTCGATGAAAAACGTGAAGAAGCTAATTTAAGGGTGGCTGCGTATCGACACCGAATCGCTAATATTAAAATGAAAAGGTTCAACCGAGAATTTTTAATGTAGGTGATCTTGTTTTGAAGTGAGGTTTTCCAATCCTATCGACACCGAATTGCTCAATATTAAAATGAAAAGGTTCAACCAAGAATTTTTAATGTAGGTGATCTTGTTTTGAAGTGAGGTTTTCCAATCCCATCACATATGAATCCCACGTGGGAAGGTCTGTATGTCATCGAACGGAAGCTTAGAGAAGGTGTCTTCAAGCTAACGACTATTGATGGCATGACACTCCCTAGAGCAAGGAATAGCGAGCATTTGCGTCTTATTACACTTAGATCGTTTCTTTTGCATTTTAGTAGCGATTGTTTCAATAAATGTTTCTTTTGTTGTTCTCGGTCTCTGACATGTAATAAGACAATTCAGTCGTCAATCAATAATGGCTTGAAGCTGTTTTCCTATGAGCTATTAGTGTTTTGTATTTTGTAATTTTGTGGCAATATAGAATTTCATTGATCTGTTTGGCATATGAACTCACATATCAAATCACAAAATCTCTAAGTCCCCAGCGCGTAGAACAGAGTACTTTGAGTTCCTAGAGTCCGGACTAGAGTATAAACGATTCAAAAAAAATCTCTAAGTCCCCGGAGCGTAGAACAGAGTACTTTGAGTTCCTAGAGTGCGGACTAGAGTATAAACGATTCAAAAAAATCACTAAGTCCCCGGAGCGCGGACTAGAGTACATCGAGTCCCCAGAGTGCGGACTAAAGTATAAACGATTCAAAAGAATCTCTAAGTCCCCGAAGCGCGGACTAGAGTACTCTGAGTCCTCGGAGTGCAGACTAGAGTATAAACGATTCAAAAAATCTCTAAGTCCCTGGAGCACGGACTAGAGGAATCTGAGTCCCCGGAGGGCAGAGTAGAGCATAAACGATTCAAAAAAATCTCAAGTCCCTGGAGCGCGGACTAGAGTACTCTGAGTCTTCAGAGTGCGAACTAGAGTATAAACGATTCACAAAATCTCTAAGTCCCCAGAGCGTGGACTAAAGTATAAATAATTCAGGAATCTCCAAGTCATGTGGTAGCGAGCTGGCGCTTACGCGATCCACAAAACTTTGGATTTCAATAACAAGTTGGATGATAAGCAAGACAATGAAAAACATAGAAAACAAATAAACAAATTTTATTTACTAATCGAATATTAAGTTCCATTACAACTTCTCCGAAGTTCGGAGCAAAATTCTATCTACGATGACTATAAAAAATAAAAAGAAACTACTACATGACTTAGGTTTATTCAGGATAAGCGAGGCGTAACAAGATGATAGCTACCTCTTTGACTTTTTCTCCTTCTTCAGTTTTTTCGAAGGCTCCCGAGCTAAACGTTTCCTCTTGGACCCCTTGCTTCCCAGTGAAGTGGTATCTAGGAGGGAAGAGAGACCTCCAAAGGTGTGGTTCCACTGGGGAGAATTACCTTCAGGGTCTTATTTAGAGGATCATCAAGTTCCACCACCTAAGGTTCAATCTTAATTTAGGCTTTCTTTTTCTCCTCTTCCACGATTCACTCCCCCACGCTAAGTTTTGAAGTAGGTCCGGAGGCGCCAGTGATTTCAACCTCGTCATGTTCGTCTATAGGCGAGGGATTCTTGAGTTTGTCCTCATCGAGCACCCCGATCACTTGGGCATTGGGTCTAGGAGTATCCCTAGTGTGAAGTTCTTCCACCATTTTCTCTTCCTTCTCTGTGGCGACGTTGCTCCTCGGAGTTGGTTAGGGATCAGAATGGCCTACATGAAGTCATAAAAGACGAATGTTAGAATACATCTATTACCCGCCAAAAGCGATGGTTCTTTAAACTCTAAAAGGAAAAATTACATACTGGCTTCCGGTTGACTCACATCTGTTTTAGGAGTCTCACCGCCTGGAATAGAGGATAGAACGTGAACATCAAGCCCAGGCTTATCTAGGTCGGAGCCAACAAGCTTCTCGGAAGGATCGGGTGATGAGCAACTGGCCGGTTGAGTGGAAGGAGGAAATGGAAACTCGGTTCCGAATGGGCCAGCAATGTCATCCTTCCCTTTTGATGAGGAGGTGTCTCTTCCGAAAAGAGCTTTTGCCGAAGATAAGTTGGAAGGCTCATTTCCTCAAAGCACTTCCATCACAAGAGCTTCATCATCAACCTCTTCAGTGCCCAACTCAACTCTTTTAGTTTTTATTAAAGTATACCACACTTCAGCCAATGATTCGAGGTAAGCCTGGCTTGGAAAAATAGATCCCCACGCGTGAGAACTCGAGCATTATACTCGGAAATAAGCGGATCAATAAGCGGATCAAATAAGCACTTAATTTCTTTTCTGTCAACCTCAGCAGCTGCCACGAGGTGAGAGTCGACTTCTGTCAGCGACATTCTCTTACCCTCCTCGCAAGCTGCCTCCTTTAGCGCTTTAGCCTTAGAAATTTCCTCACCAATCTTCATCTTTAGGAGTCTTGTTGCAACAATTTCATTGCAATATTGTTGTGACTCTTCCTGTGCAGCAGTTTTCTCTTCTTTCTCTTAAGGACCAGCTTCTCCAGCTCTTTAACTCGTCGAGCGAGAATATCTTTTTCCTTCTGGATGGAGTTTTTCTCTAAGGCTAAAGCACCACTACGTTGGATTGCCTCATCAACTTCCTTTTTGTGAGTGGCCTCCAAAAGACTAATTGCATCTGTTGTATCCTTGGTGTTTCTCTGGGCAGCCTCGAGTTGAGATTTGTACAAGGATAGTTCGTCATCCTGGGCTTTAATGATATCTTTGTCATGAATGGATTCAAGTTTGAGGCCATTGATTTCGTCTTGACATTCCATAGAAACCTCTGAAACTTTCCCTGCCATATGAATGAATGTGTCATGTTGAACATAGACGACATTATTGCAGGTGATGGCACTTTGTTTGACGTGCCCTGTAATAGGATGAATCGCAAGAAGAAATTTCAATCCGTCGAAGCATATCTTCAGGTATGTGGCCTTAGGCTCGACTAATTTTTCTACCATCGATGGATCGTGTGCGGAGATTAGGGGAGTCTGCCTAGCCGGATCACATATTTCTTATGGGGCTCACGAGATTTCTTAGTGCTTGATTAGCCAGAATGTTGGTCGCAAGGAGCTTCGAATGGAGATCCCTTTTGAGCAGATTTTTCCCTACTGTGCTCTGACTGAGGGGGAGGATCATTTGGATATGAGGAATGACCATAAGTTCTTCTTATGGAAGACGATGACTCTCTGTGACGATAATCTCCATCGCCGCTGTCATCCCTGTCTCGTGGTCTACCTAATCCTGAATCCCGAATGGAATGGTGGAAAATAAAGGACCCGCGAAGGCGGTCAAAGCTGTGTATATGCCCTATATCACCTGCACAGAAAATCAAGCGAGGACGAGTTAGTGAAAATCATATGATGACTAAAATTAAGTGTAGGGTGAAGTGTAAGTATTTGTGTGTGTTCTAGTGCTTCCTCCCACGGACCAGTGTTTTTTGTTTTACTTATTGGATTTTTCTCTCCATGGAGACGAGCCTGATCGCCTTCGTCACTTCTCGGGGGTGAGCTAAGTCCCATAGCCTTTAGGTCGTTGAAGCCGTAATTCAATAAGTCCTCAGGGTTGGTCGGATAGACCTTTCAACGGACCCTCTAAATTTTGAGGAGATGACTCTTTCTCAACCGGAGTAATTGTAACTTTTGAAGTTCCGGTTACTATTCTCTTTTTCAGCTTGTAGGCTAGGCTCCTTTTACTCTTTGAAGGGGGAGCCGCTCCATCGATGCCGGGTGCGTCAGCTACTATTGCTAAGTTAGAACTTATATTCTCATCGGTCATTTATGACACCTCGGTTTCTTTGATTTCACCTTCCTCAGTTGTATCAGGGCCCCTCCAGCAGAGGGCATCGAAGGTCTGACCTACTCTTTTCCTTTTTCCACAGCGAATCCGGTTGTAGTGGCACCAATTAGAAGGCTAGTTCGACGACCCTCCATCAGTAATCCAAACTTTGAAAGTAATTCGTTGGAAATAATGGATTTAATGTCCAGGTCTCTCACGAGAATAGCTTGAATGGCCTCGACGGCCTCGGAACACCTAAGCCTTCAGGTTGCGGTCCGATACTATAAAAGTCAAAAGAAGTTTAGAAAGGATGCACTTCGAGCCTTAGACAAACATTAGTCTAGGAATGAAAATTACTCCCTTCCAGCCATCTTCTCGCAAAATCAGGGGGCAGCGTACGTAAAATCACTCTTTCTATTACGAGGAAAATTTACTCCACACCCCTGTCAGGATTTGACATTTGGAATGTGGCTCCAAAAATATGAAGGATGGACTGTCGGATCATCTTTTGAAGCGATAGATATAACGGATATCCTCGGGAGTAGGAAGTCTGAATAAGATGCTCATAAAGAGGACACACCTGTGCTGGAGCAATCCTGATATACCGCAGCACTTCATGGAGAAATGAATTAAAAGGTGGCATGCTTTCAACCTAGTACATAAATTTATTGCATGTTGTATACCCGGTTGGGGGGAGGTGAGGTCGATCTTGTCCTGACGGAACTAAAACATCGTCAAAGGGGATTCCATGGATTGAGCACAACCGACGAAGAGCAGTTTTGCCAATTCTTTAGGCTTGTGAATTAATGGGGTTATCTAGAACAACGGCTCCATCTACGACATCAAGAGCCGGGCTTATAACTATAGCAGATGTATCCGGAATACCATGTGTAGAGGTTGTTGGTGGATTCGAAGTTCCTATTACATTCTACCAAGAACTTGGCTTAGGCTTGTTAGAAATTGTAGTAGAGCTCAATTTTTTGGACATCTTCAACAAGCACTTAATGCGAACAGATACCTGTTTAAACTATATTAGAAAGGCAATCGATATCAGATATAAGATAATAATATATCCCCCCATGTTGTGTGTGAGCTAATGCAACAACTCAAACGTGAGTGCAGAAAAAACTAAAGTTTAAAGCACAAGTGTGGTGTGATAGAACTTTAAGTTACTATCCTCTAAGACCATCATCGCCGACCGTCTCCTATAGTTTGTCGTATGATTCGCAGTAGCAGTCTTGGAATCGAACATTGGCATCATAGAGTGTGAACGCAGTTATTCGCATTTGTTGAGTTAAATTTGTGTTTAAGATTGTTCAAGCTACGAGGGAGTTAGTTCAAATTGGGTCCTTGGGCTTGTATGCTTTATTGCTTGTCATTGTCTAATATGCTATGCTTGGTTGTGAAGGTGAATCGTGCATATGTATTTTATGTTCGAGTTAAAACCGATTTGGATGTCAATGCCGACCCAGACATACTGAACCACTGTTATATAGGATGACCTAGCTATTCACTCTCCTCTCTCACTCTCTGATCCCCTAACCCCCCTCCCCCCTTTCAAATTGTACCGAGCCACTACCCTTAACCACTGAAACCACCTATACTGATCGAACCTTAAAAGATAAACAACCAAAACACCGTCCCGTAGAATGCCGACCTGCTCACATTGAAGTCACCGAACGGCCTCAGTATAGCATTTGCCGAGCCACTCCCTTTAAAAGCTTTGACCTACTATGTTGCTAAGCTCCTAACAAAGCAACGTTGCTACAATAAGCTATCGACCGTCCTCCCTCGTTTGTAAGAGAAGCCAAATCCTACAACCTATACACCAAACACTATGAATCACCAAGCTTTCTTCTCTATATCCCTGACTTCAAAGTTAGGACTATAACTATTTCTCCTGGTAACCTACACTTGCTCCATTAAAACCGAACCAAATTCCTAGCCTAAGACATGCTCATGTCTTCAATTCATCCCTCTCTCCGTCGACTCCTACCAACTCCTATTTAGGAACCTACGAGACTCTGCATTTAGGGAGATAAATCGAGAGAGAGATTCGTACCTATATGCAAAAAGTTAGGGCCAATGAGGATTGTTAGTTTCAGGACGAAATTTGGCAGGGTTCACTTACGACTGAAGTTCCAAAGGGGACAGCCTGGTTCTGAGAAGAAGGGTTGAATGGTAAGCAAGACTAGGAGGAGATAAGGTTAGGAGGTTTGTGGAGGAAAAATAGAAGTAAAAGAAAAAACTCTTAAGTGTAGGGCTTTTATATGTGTAGAAGGGAAGGTAAACATGTCATACCCTGTGGAACCGGTCGGAGTACCTAAGTGGGTCAGTGAGTGGGTATGTCGGGTGATACTGAGTGAGCCAAACGAATGCTTCGGCGCTCGCACATCGACCAACCCACGATAAAATAATATATATATATAAGTAAAGTAAAATAAAAAAATATAACAAATAATAAATAAATGATGCCCCCATGCACGGTCGAAAGTAATATTGAAATGAGGTGTGTATATGTACATGATTGTAATGTTAACCGAGGATGATAGTGCATTGGAATGATGGATTTTGCTGGGTAGGAAGAGAAGCACGGGTTGGGAGAACTGATGCAGCGGATAAATCGTAACAAACTTCAATCGATGGAATGTAGCAATCGGTGAATTGAGAATACTGCAAGGCCCAAATCCGTTGATCCAAAGATACCGGATTCTAGCTATCTTCGTCTCGTTGATCGCGCACGATGCCGAGAAAGAAGATCTACGATTCTTCGCACGTTGATCTAGCGCACTAGATACCGTGAATCGGCTTCTACGATTGTTGAATCGAGCGCACTCGATTAACTGAAAGAGGAGATAGGAGATCACACTCAACTACCAATTTGTATGAAAGCACAAAGCTAACAAAAGAGAATTTTATTCAAGAATCAACCACTTACAAAATGACCGGCCCCCATATTTATAGGCATTTACAACACATAAAACCGACAACACTTAGGTCGTTCATGTCTCAACAAACCCGCGACCTAAAATTTACAACACAGAATTCACGGCCGACCTACCATAGGTCGTCAGCGACCTAAAATAGCCCGACCTAACACAGACCGACCTAACAAACAAACATAGGAGCAACTCAGTGACTTATGACATAGGTACAACACAGTACAAACAAAAACATACGACCTACGACTTACAAAGGTCGTTAACGACCTAACACACATACATACAGCACATAGCGACTTAAACAAGGTCGTTCGCGACCTAAAGGAGCGGCATCAGCAATCTTCTTGCGACCTGTATGAGTTAGGTCGTTCGCGACCTAAAAGATGCGTCAACAAAGAATCACGCGACCTATCTTCCTTCACGCGACCTAATTTCAGCTCACTTTCAGCATAAGGTCGCTGGAGCGACTTACTGAACATGTTAGGTCGTTCGTGACCCATATTTGCTTCCTTTTGTGTTATCTCGTTAGGTCGTTCCACGCGACTTATCTTAGGTCGTGATCTTTCTCCTTCAGCATACCCACTAAGTCGTAGTCGACCTAAAATGCCTCTCTTAGGTCGTGGCCGACCTAAATCCAAGTCTTCCTTCATACGACCTAAAGAACCCGAACGACTTAGGCTTTTGTTAGGTCGTTGCTCTTTTCCACACGACCTGTTAGGTCGTTGCTTCTCACCTCGTGAGCCGTTAGGTCGTGGCCGACCTTCCTTAGGTCGTGAGCGACCTATATCTTGAGAAATTTCAGAGTTTTCAGAGTTTTCAGATTGCGCTGCATCATCCTCCCCTGGTTGAGAAAAATTCGACCTCGAATTTGTAAATTCTTCCTCAACAATCTCACCTCCATGATATGGAATTAAATGTTTGACGTTAAAAACATCAGTAGTATAGACATCATCTGGTAACTTTAATCGATAAGCATTTTCATTGATTTTCTTCAAAACTTCAACTGGACCAATTTTTCGCGCTTTCAACTTGTTATAAGCACCCACTGGAAAGCGATCCTTCGTCAATACAGCATAGACCAAGTCACCTTCCTTAAATTCAGCACTCCGTCGTTTCAAATCAGCAGCCCGCTTATACTTCTCATTTGATTTCTCCAATCGTTCCTGAACGATTTTATGACATTCATTCAATCCATCAACAAAATCTACAGCTCGTTTAACCTTCCCCTTCGGTTGTGGTACCATCGCTAAATCCAACGGTCCCCTAGGTAAATTTGAATATACA
Source organism: Allium cepa (assembly GCA_030765085.1). Lineage (NCBI taxonomy): Eukaryota > Viridiplantae > Streptophyta > Magnoliopsida > Asparagales > Amaryllidaceae > Allium > Allium cepa. The sequence continues at coordinate 55,681,722 of CM060940.1, forward strand.
ATCTGAAATGGACTGAATCCCGTGCTACGATTCACTGCATGATTATGAGCAAATTCTGCCTAGCATAACTTCATGTCCCAACTCTTCAGATTGTCCTTTACAAGACATCGCAACAAATTTCCCAACGATCTGTTAACAACTTCGGTCTGTCCGTCTGTTTGTGGATGATAAGCACTGCTGAAATTCAACTTCGTTCCCACCATCTTCCACAAACTTAACCAAAAGTGACTCAGAAAACGAGTATCTCTATCCGACACAATAGATTCTGGCAATCCATGAAGTCGATAGATCTCCTTGAAAAATAACTGAGCAACACGAACAACATCTGTCGTCTTCTTGCAAGCGATAAAATGTGCCATTTTAGAAAACCTGTCAACCACTACATATATAGAATCATTACCACGCTGCGTTCTCGGCAATCCCAATACAAAGTCCATACTCACATCAACCCATGGTTTAGCCGGTACAGGCAACGGCATATACAACCCAGCATTGGTCGCGGTTCCTTTCGAAACTTGGCAAATATGACATCGCTCCACAAACCTTCCCACTTCTTTCCTCATCGACGGCCAAAAGTAAGACTGTGAAATCAATTGCAAAGTACGATCACGGCCCACATGCCCTTCCTCGTGCAACTCCTTGATAATTTTCAATCTCAAACTATAATCTGGAATACATAATTGATTTCCCTTGAACAAGAATCCATCAATCATCACAAATTCATCCGAACTTCCATCCTTAACTTTCTCAACAAACTTTGCAAAGTAAGGATCCTCCCCAAACAATTCTGGCAACATTTCAAACCCTGTCACTTCAACCTTCATTGTTGTTAATAAATGACTCCTCCTACTCAAAGCATCAGCTACCCGATTTGTCACCCCTGATTTGTGCTTAACGACAAAAATAAACTGCTGTAAATATGCAATCCATGATGCATGTCTCGCTGAAATTTTGTCCTGTCCTTGTAAATGCTTCAAAGCTTCATGATCAGTGTAAAGAACGAATTCCTTCTGGAATAGGTAGTGCCTCCAATGTTTAACAGCTTGTACAACAGCATAGAATTCAACGTCATATGTAATGTATCTCATCTTTGCCCCTGACAATTTCTCACTAAAATAAGCAATTGGCTTCCCATTCTGACTCAGAACTCCTCCAATACCAACCTTCGAAGCATCAGTATGTAATTCAAATAACAATTGAAAATTTGGTAAAACAAGAATTGGTGCAGACGTCAACAATTCCTTGATCTTCTCAAAAGCAACCCCGCTTCCTCTGACCATACAAACTGTTTCCCTTTCATGCAATCAGTCACTGGAGCCATCACGCTACTGAAGTGTGGAATGAATCTTCGGTAGAATGACGCTAGCCCATGGAAACTTCTCACTTCCGTAATTGTCTTTGGCTGTGGCCAATTCCTGACTGCCTCAACTTTACTCTGATCAACTTGAATACCTTCTCCTGAAACAACATAACCCAGAAATAAAACACTGTGCGTCATAAACACACATTTCTTCGTAGCAGCATAAAATTGTTCTTTGCGAAGAATAATCAATACTTCCCTCAAATGTAGAACATGCTCCTCCATACTCCTGCTGTATACCAGAATATCATCGAAATAAACCACGACGAACTTCCCAATGAATGGTCTAAAGATTTGATTCATCACCCGCATGAATGTACTAGGTGCATTTGACAAACCAAATGGCATAACCAACCATTCGTATAACCCCTCTCTTGTCTTGAAAGCTGTCTTCCATTCGTCTCCAGGTCTAATCCGAATTTGATGATAACCACTCTTCAAGTCAATCTTTGAAAATATAGTTGCCCCACTTAACTGATCTAGCAAATCATCCAACCTTGGCATAGGAAATCTATAACGAACAGTGATCTTATTCAATGCTCTACTGTCTGTGCACATTCTCCAAGTTCCATCCTTCTTTGGCACTAACAATGCTGGCACGGCACAAGGACTCAAACTTTCCTGAACACGTCCCTGTTCCAACAACTCTTCCACCTGCCTTCGTAACTCCTCATGTTCCTTCGGACTCATTCGGTAATGTGGTCGATGTGGTAACACTGCTCCCGGAACAAGATCAATTTGATGTTGAATGTCTCTAAGTGGCGGTAACTCCTTAGGCAACTCCTCTGGAAAGACATCTTCGAATTCTTTCAAAATTGGCTTTGCTTCTTCTGGAATCTCAACTTCTTCACTACTCTCTCTCCCAATCAACAAAAACACCTCAGGTTCTTCTTCAACTTCTTTCACAAACTCCTTCAAAGATAATAAAGTTTTCAACTCTTCAATCTCTTCTAGCTTGCTCTCCTTCTGCTGTTGCTTCTTGGGAACCAAAGTGATTTTAGTACCCTCGAACATGAAACTGTAACTATTGGCACGACCGTCATGTTGAACCGCTCTATCGAACTGCCATGGTCTGCCCAACAATAGATGGCAAACATCCATATCCACTACATCACACCAAATTTCATCTATGTACTTCTTCCCAATAGAAAAATTAACACAAGCCCTTCGACACACTTTCACTTCACCACCCTTCCTTAACCATGCTAGCTTGTACGGTTTAGGATGTTTCTCAGTTTTCAAGTTCAATTTCTTCACGGCCTCTGTAGAAATAATATTATCGCAACTTCCAGCATCAATAACGAACTTGCAAACTTTTCCCAGAATAGTGCATGTCGACTGAAAAATATTGCTTCTCAACCAACTGCAATCCTCCTCTTGCTTTGGTGTCAAACAACTTCTCCTCAGCATAAGATTACAACCTTCATCTCCTGACAATTCTTCTTCCTCCTCAACCGGTAATGAATTAGAACATTCTGCCTCCTCACCATCATCCTCCTCAACTTCTGCAACCATGGTTCTCTTCTTTGGCTTTGGACATTCGTTGCTTTTATGACCCAACTCCTGACAATTATAACATTTAAAACCACTGCTAACCTTCGCCTTCTCAACCTCCTTCACCACTGGCTTTGTAACAGGTTTAGGAACATTAGAACTTCCACCAACACCCCTTGCTTGATTATTGGAATTAGTAAACACACCACCTCCACGCCTTCCTTGTTTCTCCCAAGCCAACGCTTTTTGATGTGCCTCTGCCACTGATCTAGGATCGAACATATTAACCATATCCTGGATCTGCATTCTCAATCCCCCAATGAATCTAGCAGTTAGCTGTTCTTCCGTTTCCATAATATCATTCCTGGCAATGAGTTGGTAAAATTCATCAGCATAATCACTAACAGACTTTGTCCCTTGCCTCAGATTCTGCAACCTTTGGTACATAAGTGACTGATAGTTGTAAGGTAAGAAAGTAGATCTCATCAACTTTTTCATCTTGTCCCACGATTCTATCTTTGACTTCCCCATTCTCTCCCTGGTAAGTTTAGTTTGCTGCCACCACGCCAAAGCTCTCCCCCTCAACCTAGTAGCAACCAACTTCACTCTCCTATGCTCAGGAACCTCCTTGAAATCAAAGATCTCTTCAACATTAGATAACCAGTCAAGAAATTCTTCAGCTACCATCCCTCCTTTAAATTCTGGAATTTCCATCTTCATACCCGATTCCCATCGACGATCATCTTCAACATCACGGTAAGAATTTCGAACTTGGTCTCGATCTCGATAATGAATACTAGCTCTATCACCCTCTTCAACAAAATCAAAAGTACGCCTACATCGATCTCGACCATTATCATCCCTTCGCTCATGCATGCTTCTTTGACTAAGCCTCTCTTCATCTCTATATGCCTCATTGTCAAATTCACGTTGACTTCTTCTCTCTTCATGTGCATAGTCATGATGATCTCTTCGTGATGAAATTGACGTTTCTCTTCTATCTCTACATAAATGTGGCGATACCCTCCTCGCTTCCGTAACCGATGGCGAAACTCGGTTTCCTCCATGGTTCGAGTTTGGAGATCTCCTCCTTTGATTTAAATCATTCATCAATTTCTCCAATTTACCAATGCCTTCGTCAAACTTTTCATTAATACGTTGTTCCATAAGCTCGGCTTCTTCTCTTCGATACAAAGCTTCAACGTTTTGATGACGATTAGCTCTCCTTGGTGGCATGATTGAAAAAACTTTACAAACACTTCAACAAACAACAATAAGTCACGGCTTTAAACTTCAAAACCCTTCACTAGGCTCGGCTACTTCCCCAGTATACACGGCCTTCAACCCAAACACTTCAACAAACTCCAAATTCAAACTCCTTTGCTTACTTTGATCCAAAAAGCAATGGATCAAATACTCCAAACTTGTTGCAACTTCAATAAGAACAAATGAACACAACTTCAAACTTTAAATACTTGGCTCCAAGAATCAACTTAGCTATGATTGGCTAAGTATGGCTCTGATACCAAACTGATGCAGCGGACAAATCGTAACAAACTTCAATCGATGGAATGTAGCAATCGGTGAATTGAGAATACTGCAAGGCCCAAATCCGTTGATCCAAAGATACCGGATTCTAGCTATCTTCGTCTCGTTGATCGCGCACGATGCCGAGAAAGAAGATCTACGATTCTTCGCACGTTGATCTAGCGCACTAAATACCGTGAATCGGCTTCTACGATCGTTGAATCGAGCGCACTCGATTAACCGAAAGAGGAGATAGGAGATCACACTCAACTACCAATTTGTATGAAAGCACAAAGCTAACAAAAGAGAATTTTATTCAAGAATCAACCACTTACAAAATGACCGGCCCCCATATTTATAGGCATTTACAACACATAAAACAAACAACACTTAGGTCGTTCATGTCTCAACAAACCCGCGACCTAAAATTTACAACACAGAATTCACGGCCGACCTACCATAGGTCGTCAGCGACCTAAAATAGCCCGACCTAACACAGACCGACCTAACAAACAAACATAGGAGCAACTCAGCGACTTATGACATAGGTACAACACAGTACAAACAAAAACATACGACCTACGACTTACAAAGGTCGTTAACGACCTAACACACATACATACAGCACATAGCGACTTAAACAAGGTCGTTCGCGACCTAAAGGAGCGGCATCAGCAATCTTCTTGCGACCTGTATGAGTTAGGTCGTTCGCGACCTAAAAGATGCGTCAACAAAGAATCACGCGACCTATCTTCCTTCACGCGACCTAATTTCAGCTCACTTTCAGCATAAGGTCGCTGGAGCGACTTACTGGACATGTTAGGTCGTTCGTGACCCATATTTGCTTCCTTTTGTGTTATCTCGTTAGGTCGTTCCACGCGACTTATCTTAGGTCGTGATCTTTCTCCTTCAGCATACCCACTAAGTCGTAGTCGACCTAAAATGCCTCTCTTAGGTCGTGGCCGACCTAAATCCAAGTCTTCCTTCATACGACCTAAAGAACCCGAACGACTTAGGCTTTTGTTAGGTCGTTGCTCTTTTCCACACGACCTGTTAGGTCGTTGCTTCTCACCTCGTGAGCCGTTAGGTCGTGGCTGACCTTCCTTAAGTCGTGAGCGACCTATATCTTGAGAAATTTCAGAGTTTTCAGAGTTTTCAGATTGCGCTGCATCAAGAACCCAGTGTGATTCAGCCTCCAAAAGATCTTATACAATCAACTTTTTTTTAAAAAAAAAATTAAGGACGTGATCTAAGTGAAAGTGGCTATGTGTCGATACCAAATGAAAGTGTGCTATGGATCGTGTAATATGGATATACGATAATACAAAGTATAGCGATGATAGTTATACGGTAAATAATGCAGAATATAAAAGGAGTAAAGTAAAATGACACCAGGAATTTTTATACTGGTTCGGAGCACTGTCCTACGTCCAATCCCAGACTTCTTTTGAAATTTCACTAAAACAACAATCCTCACTTAACCCTGAGGAACAGGTCTATACAACCCCTGAGCAGCCGAATATGGACCTGAGCAGCAGAACAGGATTATGGCTCAGCGCCCGAAGAGGGTTTCACACGCCTGAGAAGCAGAACAAGACATCAACCAATACAAATGATTGTTTTGATCTTACGTGTTCTAATAACACGGATTTGTCACTTGTAGTACACCCTTCCTATAATCTTTTCCTTAAGTATGATATGTATAGTTGTGTGTATATGAAGATTAGGAAGTTTCAAATTACTTGAAGAATATGGAAATGAATACGTAAGCAATGAATGTGTGAATTCAAGGGAGTAGTTAATTCAGAAAATATGATTCAAGTATAAGCAAGCAAGTGAAGTGATTTGATCTTGAAATTCATGCATATATATAATAGTTAAGGGGTTGCAACTGTTGGTGAAGAGATCTCTGCGAATAGAAATGGTTGCAACAATTGGGGAGGAAGAAGGCTATTCAAGAAGGAAGTGTCTTTTCACAAAAAAATGTCTGTTGCAGAATTCAGTCGACTGAATGCAGTCGTCAGTCGAATGAATTTAAAAACATGCACATATATGTTAAAATGCACAGTCGACTGACTGTATTCAGTCGACTGAATTCCGTTGTTAAGCAAAAACTATAGTAGCTCATTTGATTAGAGTACTTGCCATCCAAATTAGTGACCCGGGTTCGAGCCCCGCTCCATGCATTTTTTGAAAATTTGATTTTGATTAAAGTATGCATTCAGGTTTGTTTGAATGTGAATGATGATTCTTGAGAAAAGATTTTAACAAAGCACTAAACTAGACTTTATATACACATTTGATGACTCTTGTTAAAATATATAACTATACAAACTATATATGGAGCCGATGAGTCTGGATGTTACCGTAGTCGTAGATTCGTGGATTATTGTGTCTTATCAGCAACCAAAAACTATGATCCAACATTCTCTGCCTTTTTTTATGATGACAACTTCATTTGCTACGAATGAATCTTTGACAAGCTTTGTTGATATTATCTCTCTCACTGAATACATTCCTGTAATTGTGCTATAAATTTCTTCCCCCGAATCTAAGCTACATATTCCTGTAAATAATTAATCTTTTCTCCCCCTTAATTTGTGCTTGCATCGTTTATTTCTGCAAATGACATTAGAGCAATATCTTTCTCCCCCTTTGTCATCGACTAAAAGGAGAGTCTATATGATGATATAAATTATATTTTACATAAGTGTTAACATAAAACAAAATAACTACTACTTATAATGTAAGGTATCAAAAAAAAATTAACATTTAAAGCATGCGATACCCAATGTTCTTATAATTTTTTAATTTTTAGGAAACCATACTCATTTAGGTGTGGTTGAACCTTTAAAAATATAATTTTTATTATTAACTACCATATCAAAATAATCATTAATGTATTTTTCTCTATTTTTCCAATTGACAGGAACCCAAATACTTAGATAATTTTTATTCATATTTCCCATCAACGATTTTGTACTTCTAGAGAAATTATAAACATTATTGGTCATAACAGTATTTGAATTTCTATAAAAAATAGATTTAGACTTTTCTCGTAATCTAGTACTAGCACTAACATATGTACTACACATGAAAGCGTGTCAAGTGTTATTTCTACGATCTGTTTTATTATATCCTAAACCACTTTTATCATTTAAAGGTTTAGAACTAGATAAAATCATGTTTAAATCTTTTTGACCTTTATTAAATTTTATGACGTCAGTGTTAAGTTTATCAAATTTAGCCTTAAAGTCACAATTATTATTTTCAAAAGAAATATTACTATTATTCAAAATATCAATTTTCTCATTTAATTCAGAATTCTCGTTTTTTAACGTACCGTTCTCATTTTTGAGAAGGGAATTTTGAGATTCTGAATTATCTAAAGAACATTGTAATAAATCATTTTGTATTTTCAAATCAAAATTTTCTTTTGAAAATTTTTCTCTCTCTTTTTCAAATATGGTGTTTTGTTCATCTAGAAAATCTTTAACAGTTATAAAATTATTCTTTAAAACATCAAGTTGATTTTCTAAATTTAACTTTTCATTTTTCAATTTCTCATTTTCGAGTTCGACATATTTCATCTTTTCTAAAATAATAAAATTAAGATTTGAAATCTTATTGCTTATACTAACTAATTCATTATTATCTTTTAATGAAATTTGTAAATCAGAAAGTACCTTTTTGTAGTCCTCACTGGTGCCTTTGACAAGGGTTTTGTCTGTTGTATTTCGAATGGATCGTTTTCTGGTCATTATTCTATGATGTTGTGACGATCGATAAAATTCCAGGCTCTGATACCAAATGACAGTCGCTATGCTCTGATACCCAATGAAAGTGTACTATGGATCGTGTAATATGGATATATGATAATACAGAGTATAATGATGATAATAATACTGTAAATAGTGCAGGATAAAAAGCAGTATAGTAAAATGACACTAGAGATTTTTATACTGGTTCTGAGCACCATCCTACGTCTAGTCCCAGACTCCTTCTGGAATTTCACTAAAACGACAACCCTTACTTAATCCGGAGAAACAGGTCTATACACCCCTGAGCAGCCGAACGGGGACCTAAGCAGCAGAACATGATTTCGTCTCAACAGCCGAAGAAGATTTCACTCGCCCGAGTAGCAGAACAGGACTTCAACAATTACAGAAAATAGTTTTGACTTATGTGTGTTTTGACAACAAGGATTTGTCACTTGTAATACACCATTCCTATAATATTCTCCTCGAGTATAAATATATATAATTGAAGTATATGAAGAATAGAAAGGTATAGTATTGCTTTAATGTAGAATAATTGAAAGTATGATAGCAAATGGATTTCAGAAAGTTAGATCAAAGAGATAAGAGAATGCGATTGTGATTAAGTGATTTGGAATGAATTTGGAGTTTGTATTTTAAAAGGTTAGTAAGCAGCGACTATTGGTGAAGAGTTTTGATTGAAGTGTTGCGTCCAATCTTTTCATAGAGGTCTATATCCCTTCATAAAAAGCCATGTCTTTTCGAAAAGTGGCTGTTATAGAAATTCAGTCAACTGAGCCTCTGGGTCAGTCGACTGAATATTCAAAGTAATTTTTGAATTTAAAATCGTATATCTATGTATCTTTGAATGCTGCACAAAATTCCCAGTGTCAGTCGACTGGTTCAGAGGGTCAGTCGACTGACCTGGCTAAATTTGTGCAGTATGCACAATTTACATAAGTATATTAATTTTTATAACTTTAAAGCGCTTTTATAATTCAAATATGATTATATATGTATAAAATATTTGATAAGTATAACGACTAAATATATAAGCTAATATATATGTAATCCAGGAGATATTTTAACAATATTGACCTACGACTTAAAAAAAGAATACCATAGTTGATGCACCGATTTTATGTCTTGTCTCCCTGTCTCTTTTTGTCGTAGCAGTCGTCAAATCATATGTTATAGTGGTAGCTTCGTGTTATGAATCAAAAACAAGTCTCAACAATAAGCGACAGATAATTATCATTCTGATCGAAATAGCGCCTAAAAGCAAGGACTGATTGCCAATTCAAAGCAAATCGTGTTGATTCACACGACGCACTTGGGAGGCAAATGTTACCCGGCACTTTGGCCCGGCTACATGGAGATATTCATAGAGCCTATGGATGAATCTAGACGGTACTCTAGTTAAGAGAGGATGGAAAGTATAAGAGACCTATGTAGCTTAAGTTTGGATCGTCATATACACTGGATCGATATGCTTAGCGCTGGCTCGACCGAAATGGTTCGGTGTTGGAGTGTAGACATGTTGGGTCTCCCATAACGGGTGAGATAAAGCGGTTCGGTCAATATGGTTACGAATTTAGTGGATCGGCGTGGATGGAATCGGCCTTGGTTGTTCCGCTAATTGCGGTTTGGCCTTAGAAGTATCGTGTCATGTATCGTTTAAGGAAAGGCAAGACGGTTCGGTCTAGATGGTTCAGCACATGTCGTTCAGCCTAGGTGGTCTAGAAGGCATCGTTCGATCGTGGTAGGAAGGCTAAGGTCATTCGGTTTAGATGGTTCGGCACATGTCGTTTGGCCTAGATAGTTCAGCAGGCATCGCTCGGTCATGATAGGAAGGCTAATATCGTTCGGTCAAGAGTAGTTTGGCACGTGCGGGTCGGTGTATCTAGTTCGGTGAAGCTTGAGAAGATTGATAATTTATTTGGTCTACAATAGATTGATGTGACCAGTGTTTCCATACTTCGAGTTACACTACCGCTTGCTTGAGTCCTTGAAGTCCTGGTTCGAGTCAGCAACGAGACAACCCTTGGATCGGCGTAGATGAATCAGTGGAAGAGGATCGAAAAGACTCGTTCGGTCTCCTTAAGCAACGCCCATGGGCCAAGCTACCTTGGTCATGGGATAGCCTACCTTCGTCTATAAATAGAGGGGCAAGGGAACAATTGAAAGGACCTTTTTTCGAGAACTCCAGTGAAACTCTATCATTTTCTGTACTCGTTTCTTTTCTATTCAAACTTGTATTCAAGTTATTTGTTTACGGATTGTATTTGTATTCAAGTAATTGAAAAAATAATAAAGATTATATCCAAAGTGGACGTAAGAAATTACGCCGAACCACTATAAATCTGACGTTCCCATTTCTGTTATTGTTTTAGCATGTAGCTGTGTTATTTCTCTGTTTTAATTTACTTTCTTCATTAATCTCTTTACATAATTCTATTCAAGGGTGTTAGTGACCAATTTTGGTGCTAACATGTAAGAGCATCAATAATGGACTTGCTACATTTCACTAGCTTAGTAAATTACACAAAGAAAGGCTAATTAAGTCTAGTTAGAAATTTTATAGACAATTTGACTTGTTAAATTTGACTAGTTAAAGCATATTAAACATCACTGTAGCAACAAGAGAATATAAGACAACATATACTCTTACTTATGTGCCTTCATTTTAAGGTCCAACAAGATCTATCTTGAATTCTTCAAATTGAGTTTATTGTTATTAGGTCCATACATAATTTTTGGGCATCTTGAAACTTTTAATCGGTATTTGTTTGGTAGTGCAACGTCTAACTTGCATAAATCTATAGCAAGATCACAAAAATATGTTAATTAACTTTTACACTTAAACAATCAACAAAATCATGCTAGTTTACCGATAGCTTAGTAATAGCACACATACACATTCACAATGTGCTTGACTGGTAGGTGCGTGCATCAATTAGTAGTTACTCTTGTGAACTGTAGTTAATTTGATCACTAAATTCTGTTAGCAAAACTATATATATGTATATATATGTATGTATATGTATGTGTATATATATATATGTATGTATGTATGTATGTATGTATGTATGTATATGTATATGTGTGTGTATGGTTTTGATTTGAAGAAGACAAGGGTTGAATGAGAGACGAAAAGTGGATGTATTTGTTTGTTAGTAACAGTTAGTTTTTGAACAGTTTTATATGAATGATCATTATTCCTCGGCTGCAACCTTTATATGTTTCTTACTAGCATAGACGATTGAGGAAGTGTGCCGAACAATTTCTATTGGCTGGTGAAGGCCAGGGAAGAGTATGTTGAAATAAGGTACATATGTTAGCACTCTTAGCTGGTTCTATACGAACGTTTTTATGCATAGCTACAACATTTGGAACTAATAGTAAAAAATGTTTGGACCAGCCAGAACAGATTTTCAAATTCATTACAGATAGCTTAGTTGATTGGGATTAGCTCATTATAGATATATATCATGTTTCAAAAGATATATATAAATAATGTCTTGAAAATTTTACAATTAGTTTGTTATGTATTATCTTGGAAGGCCATTGCTGCAAAAATCTATGGAGCATAAATATTATGATGAGCTCATTGACAGAAGGCTAGGAGATAAATACAACCATGAGGAGATAACACGGATGTTTGCATGTCCTACTTCTTTTGTATGTCATTCTGCACGCTGCAGGCCAAAGATGAGTCAGGTACTTGTATTTCTCACTTTTTACCTTATTCGTTATCTATTATGCTCTATATTGATTTAGCCAAAGCAAGAAAATTCATGTTAAGTTGATCCATAGGGTGAAGTTTGTTCAGAATTAGTTTGCCCACTCCAATGCAAAACTGAAGAAAGATTATCTAAAACTGAGATATATAATTACTTCCTGTCATATTTAAGTTTGGTCCCGAACAATGTGTAATTGTTGGTTGCATTCAAGATATTATATTAATTGTATTCTTTTAAAAAATGAATTTTGATAACATTAAGTCATATGCGGCGATAAGTTATTGATTATAACAATCCACACCCAGTGAGTCTAAATTTTTGCTAAATCAAAAACCTAAGTCCACCAAAGTACGGATCATTGGTTTTGTATTTTGCAAATAAAACAAAAGAATGCGTATCAGAGCTAAAACGAAAAAACTTGCGGCGGAATAATTATAATAGATCACATAAGTAGACCAAATTTTGACACTTTCAATGTCAAGTGTCCTTATCGGCACCGAACTCCAAACACTAGTACATGTCTAAACACTAGTACATGTCCTTCAATCTATCATGTGGGTTGTAATGACTAGAGGGGTCAGAACAACGTTATGGTGACTGAAAAATTATACATCTTATACATAACACTAGCTTATGTCGATTGCTCACTATTTCATGTTATGTCTGACTATGTTATTAGTCGTTTTGACACCACCACTGCGTATGAACCATTCCCATATACATCCTATAGATTTATACATATACACACACACAAAACTCACATATACATATATATCATGGCCCCATAATCAACCTATATACTGTCCCCGTTAGCATCTCTCATGCAGCACCTCGTTAGGATCCATCGCCTCACTGTATCATGACCTCACCATCGTATATATTGAGGAAATCCTATAGTGCGCACCAACGACCTTTCCTCCATTAGGCCATGTTCTCTTTAGGGATTCTCTACTTGGTCTAATTCTTATTACATGGACTCGGCTCCACAAATCACCTCATCCATATTTTAAAGGAATCTCGTTATGGGTTAACTATCCCTGCTATAACACCAAAGTAATAGACAACTGTGGCATTGTGTTACCCAATTGAATCAATCCCGGTAGGTAGCGATGATCAATTAGGTGTAACCATGTCCTTCTTGTTGATCGAAAGGGATTGATGGCAGAACTGGAACCTATGCTACCCCTTGCTTTTTAAACTTGTTCCATAGGATATTTCATAGTGTTTGATCCTCACCAATCGTCCGTTTAGGTTGCCTAATGTAATCAAGGCAATACCCCACTTTAACAAAGTTGAAGTGGACCTACTTTGACTGTGCGAGTCCAACCTCGACATCCGCCTAACGGACTGCCCAATTATGTATGTCTACGGAGCTTCTATTTCAAGTATAGTCCTAACTTGAGGGTCACCCTTCTCTATAAGCAAGCGTATACTCTACACAGGTCCTATGGTCGAACATGTTTACAACCAATTCCAATGAATATCATTTACTTTTTATAACTTATCTTTATTGAATTATAAATACCCACACCCATCATAAACGCATATCTGAGGCTACATGTATACATATTTAATATTCATGTATATTTATTCTACTTACACTTCCTTTATTGCCCCCAACATCTTTTAAGTTTGACCTTGGGTTTTCATTTAATTTTGCGTTTATATTTTCCTTCTTCAAGTTCATTTACTACTTCTTTTTCAGTTTCTTAATATCGTTGCCTTTTTACTTATTGCTTCCAACAAACATTTCTATTCCCATTTCATTTTATGTTATTTTTCCTGCCTATTCCTTGAAGCCTCTTTCTTTCATTTTAATTGGTATGCATACATTATTCTTGACTTAATGTTTAACTTTTGGGATTTACTACATTTAATGTATTGGAACTAAATTTCTATTCAATATACATTAACGTAGTAAATTCCAAGTTCCAATATATTCAAATTTCACAAAACCCAAATAATAAAATGAAGTTTGGTTCCTAATTATTACGCAGTCATTATGACCTTATTCATTTCAACTATTGTCAAAATACCAATTAAATTTAATCATCATGCAAATACAGAATTAAATTTAATTATTACATAATTACAGAAATAAAATTAATCATTACGCAATTATCGAGTTAAAGCTAAACACTATGCACTTGCAATTATAATTCTAATCATTAGGCACTTGTAATTATAAGTCATTCTTAGGCATATTGCAACGATATAGTCTAATATTATATAAAAACATATAATATTCTCACTCACTTGGCTTTAGCGTTCCCAAATCTCTAGATCTAACCAGATCTAAACCCTGTTATTTGCATTCTCCTTTTTTGTCTCCCTAATTTTATATATATTTATTAGAAATTTGACTAGAGAAAAGAGATTTAGATTTACTAATTAAGATCAGATCTAAAGTTTACCTTCGACATAGCAATTTGATGTGAACCTATTTCCTATCCTCTATCCTTTTCTATATCTTCTCCAAAGTGTATACATGCAATCTATTCTATCTTTTTTATATTTAGAATTTTATGAGAAGAAGAGAAATTGACAGAGCTTCTATGCTCATTAGAAAAATAACGAGTTGGAAGTGAAGTTCTAGGTCCTAACTTATAAAGGTTCAAATCTGCGACCATCCGATTAAACTAATTAAATCCAAAATGTTTAAAAAACAATCCACTACTGTCCTAACACATATATGGTTCAAATGCCCACCCTTATGTTCGACCTCAAATGGTCGATCTGGGCACATTCAGCCTCGACCGGTGTATGTTTTCAAACAACTATTTGTTTTGTTCCTTGATTTACTTCATTTGTTTCCTTCATTAATTGATTGCGTTGGTTAATTTCTTCTGTTAATTGATTCTTATCAATTCTTAGTCATCTTATTAATCCTCTGAGATCTTAATTTGAATGTTAACAATTATTAATATCTAATTGGTCTTAGTTGATTTTATTACCATATTTACATATATAATTATTTCCAACGCTAAAATTTTAAATGTTGATAACTTTCTCATTTGAACTTCAATCAGAAACGTTTATAAATAAAAATTGATAGAAAATTACCACGAACACAATGGTGTAAGTTTCGTAGTCAAATTCAGATGTTTACAGAAATCCATTTTCCACTATTTACTATTTATTAATTAAATTTCATTTTGATTATGCAAACCAACGCTCAGCCACTCTATACTAACAATCAATTAGTGTGCAATCGATTTTTCAACAAACCGTGTACGGTACATGGTGTATCATAACATATATGATATGCAAACTGATAAATTCTAAATTAGCACCTCCAATATGAATGCTTTCTTGTTTTCAAAAATATGATGAAAACAACCTAAGTATACTGGCAGTTCTACATGTTTGTAACCTTTGAATACCAAAAAATTTCTTTTCATTCTAGTTTTCCCGCACTTCTACGAATAAAAGTATAGTTTAACCAATTTGCATACAATCCCTACCATACAAAATCTTAGCACACCATTAACAACTTCAAAATTTAGAAAAATCCAGTTTTCTAAACCTATTTTCATATGTTAGGAAAGGATCTTGATGGAAAATTCCATATTTCCATCATTCTCTTTTGTACCCCTCTCTCCTATATCTTAGAATCTTGTCTTTTGCCCCCATTTCTTTTCCAACTTTTCCAAGTATAGTTTGCATAAGTTATTTATTTATTTATTTTAGAGTTCAAAAACATTGTTATTTTCATGAATCATCTTTCTGTTACTAACAAGATATGAGATAGTGATTCCTTAACTATAACATTTATCTCCCTTGTTTCTGACCATACTATTTTACTATCATTTCTGCTGCACAGTAAAATTCATACTAACCAACTTGCAAACTATTCCCCAACGTCAAGTATATGGCATTTCCAAATTTGAAAATTTCTTTTTAGTTCAAAAATATTTTTGTATTACTTTCTCAAATATTCATAAAAATCTTTCAAAATAATTTGCAAAAGCATTTTATTTTTCAAAAGTATGCATATACATAAGCTTTTCAAAATACAAATTTCTCACATCTTAGGAAATCGGGGTTAGTCAACAATCCAGTGTCCACAGTGGGCTTCTTTTAACTTACGCGGTAAACGTTAAGTTTTCTTTCAAAAACTTTTCTTTTATTTACAACAGCAACCAAAAACCAACTCAAATTTGAATTTCAATCTTTGAGGAACATGAACATTGACACGTGGTCCGTCTTACCATACCCCTATCATCCATCTACTAAAATTTACTTTTAGAAAAATACCTGCTCTTTTCGGAACCAATATTTTCAATTTTCTTTTACTTAGGAGTCAGTAAAATAAATTTTCTTAATTTAGTACTTAACATCTAGTTTCAATTATTTTATTTTTCCTTGCATTAGTTAAGTGGCATCCTGAAATTTCCTTATTTTTATTGTTTTCTCAAATCATAGCGGTCGACATAGAAAACATATAAAAAGGAATATTTCCATAAACGTATGCAATTCATAGCAACATAAATGCTTACAACTCAAAAAAAGAAAAAATACTGGAAAGAAACACAACACACTAACTACTACCACTAGAGATTAAAATTGACCAGTCATCCTTCTACAATCTTTATATGTTAATGGCAACTAGGCTTGGGAAATAACCTTTCCAATTCCTTTCTTCCTTCCCTAACTCGAGTCTGCCAGCATCCTCCATGAGTGTTTGCCACCTCATAATCCATCGCTACCATCTTCTTTTAATCCAAATTCTTAAGTGGTATTCTCAAATCTTGCACTCATGTCGAACAAAGTATTTCAAGGTTCTTACCATTATCCTTTATGCTCTACGGGGTTCCCTGTTACTTTTCCATGAGTAATCATTACTATCCTCTTCATAGCCTTATCATTTATCATGTCTTTCCTAATCACTAATTCATACCTACTCCATATTTAAAATCTCGGTTTGGTCTTTATATTTTATTTTTTCAAAAATTGGAAACTCTAAAAAAATTTGAAACACTCAATCCCAAAACCTTTGTCTTTAAAAAGTACAATTTAGAAAACTTCTACTAATTCAAAAATAATTGGTTTCTTTAACTTTTAAAACATATAACTTAAGAATTTTGAATTTAGCAAGTCTAAATTTAAGAGGTTTCTTTCTTTTTCTTCAAATCAACTTTATCTTTTTAAAGGCCCTCTTAACTTCTACTTCTTAAAAATTCGAATTTTCAAACAAACTGTTTATCATTTTTTTTCAAAAACTTATTTATTACACCAAACCATTCTTTTCAAAAAAAAATACTGTGGCATTGCATTATCCAATTGAATCAACAATTGTTAGCGTCGAAAATCAATTAGGTGTAACCATGTCCTTCCTATTGACAGCAAGGGACTAATGGCAGACCCGGGACATATGCACCCATACCCCTTGCTTTATAAACCGGTACCACATGATGTTGCATAATGTTCGATCCTCACCACCATCCGTTTAGATTGCCAAATGCAATCAAGGAAATACCCCCCTCTAACTAATTTGAAGTAGACCTACTTTGACTGTGCAAGTCCAGACTCGAAATTCTCCCAACGGACTACCTAATTATCTACATTTATGGAGCTTCTGTTTCAAATATAGTCCTGACCTGAGGATATCCCTGCTCTATACACAAGCGTATACCCTCCATGGATTCTATGGTCGGATATATTTTCAACTCACTCGAATGACCTTATGCCATTTACTTTTTAGAATTTATCTCTATTAAATTATAACTATCTGCACCGACCATAAACACATATCTAAGGCTACATGTATACATATTTAATATTCCTGTATATTTATGCTTCTTACATTTTCTTTATTGCCCCCAACAACTTTTATGTTTGACCTTAAGTCTTCATTTAATTATGTGTTTAACTTTTACTTCTTCAAATTCATTTACCACTTCTTTTTCAATTTCTTAATATCGTTGCTTTTTTGCTTATTGGTTCCAACTAACATTTCTATTCCCATTTCATTTACTATTCTTTTTCTTGCATAATCCTCAACGTCTCTTTCTTTCATTTTAATTGATATTCGTACTTTATTCTTGACTTAATGTTTGACTTTTGGGATTTGCTATATTTTAAAATATTGGAACTAAATTTCTATTCAATATATGTTAACGCAGTAAATTTCAAGTTCCAATACATTAAAATATCACAAAAACCCTAAATAACAAAATAAAGTTTACTTCAACTTAATTTATGTTCATCACAGAAAAACAAGTTTCTAATTATTACGCATTCATTCTGATTTTATTCATTTCAATTATTGTCAAAATACCAAATAAATCTAATCATACGCAACTACAGAATTAAATCTAATCGTTACATAATTACAGAAATAAAACTAATCATTACGCAATTTCCGAGTTAAATCTAATCATTTCCTACTTGAAATTATAATTCTAATCATTATGCACTTGCGATTATAATTCAATTCTTAGCTATATAGGAATGCAACAATATAATCTAATATTATATAAAAACATATAATATTCTCACTCAACTTACTTTAGCATTCCCAAATACTAGATCTAATCCAGATCTAAACATTGTTATTTGTATTCTCCATTTTTTACTCCCTATTCAAATTCACAAATAACATTTATATAAATCTGTTAGAAATTGGATTAGAGAAAAGAGATTCAGATTTACTAATTAAGATCGGAGCCAAAGTTTACCTTAGATGCAGCAATTTGATTTGAACCTATTTCCTATCCTATTTCTTCTCTAAAGTGTATACGTGCAATCTATTCTATTTTTGTATATTTAAAATTTTTGAAGGAGAAGAGAAAGTGATAGAGCTTCTATGCTCATTAGACTAATGAGTTGAAAGTAAAACCCTAAGTCCTAATTTATAGAGGTTCAAATGAGCGCTAATCGTCGGATTAAGCTAATTAAATATGAAACGTTTGAAAAAACAATCCACTACTACCCTCACACATATACGGGTCGACCGCCTACCCCTATGGTCGACCGCTCACGGTTTACCTGGGCACATTCAATGTCGACCTGTGTATGTCTCAAATGGTTGTTTGCTCCCTTCGTTAGTTGATTGCATTGATTAATTTCCTTTGTTAATTGATTCTTATCAATTCTTACTCGTTTTATTAATCCTTTGAGATTTTAATATGAATGTTAACAATTATGACATATAATTGTTCTTAATTGATTTTATTACCACATTTATATATACAATTATTTCCTACTTTAACATTTCAAACGCTGATAACTTTCTTGTTTGAACTCTAATCGAAAAAGTTTATACATGAAATTGATCAACTAATTGCCATGAACACAATGGTATAAAAGTTTCGATGCCAAATTCTAACATTTAAAAAAAAATCTATTTTCCACCATTTACTATTTATTAATTAAATTTCATTTTGATTAATCACTGTAAAACATGTGATGTTACATTGAACATCTACATCATCTACATATGCAGCGAGCATTTATTTCCTTATCATTTATTAACATATAACTGATGCCTTATAAAAATAAAGTAGCCGAAACTTGGTTCTTATTTGTCTTGTTAACATGATTGGCGAATAAGAGATCCCATGTACTTTATTCATCATGCATAGCTAAGGTTTTACTTAGAAGTGTATAGTTATGCATTTGTAAATATCGTCTTATAAGTTTTATCTAGTAATCTCAAAGGAAAATCTAAAGTGACTGGTGTGAGTAATTTCACTTCAAAGAGAATAGAAGATTTGCTTGTAGTTGCACGTGTTCCTCCTGTTGTAAACCAATTTGAATGCCACCCTGCTTGGTAATAGAAGAAGATTAATTTATTCTGCAAGTCTATAGGAATTCATCTTAATGCAAGTTCTCAGTTTTGTACCACTGAATTCCTATTTATATAAATTTCAAACTATCAGCACTATAGAGAAGTACATGTTTATCCTAAATCGATTACCATTTAAGGGTCATTTAAAAAGTAAATATCCTAAATTATTCTTTCTCTGATTTGTTTGGTCAGATCGTATATTATAAATTATTATTCTTTTTACAATTCATAGACATTAACTCCTAACACTAACTGTATCAAGAACGTTTGACTATTCATAGATTAGCCAAAATTAGGGCACCAATATCGGTTCTATTAACAAAAACTATGCCTAAAAAGCGGTCTATTAGTTCTTCCAACATAGTTTTTCTATCGAGAGAAAAGATACTTGAGTTTTCATTTGATATCATGTTCTTGCACTGAAGAAAAATCATGCGCCCTAAAAAATAATTTGGGGGATATATGCTAACGAATTGCGAGGGAGTCATAGGTGTAGCTACTTGGCTGTTGTATGAAGTTTTTCAAGGACAAGGCTTCCACTATAACCACGGCCGCCTCTTCAGCCTTAACTTTCACGGAAACAAGCCCAACTCTCTCAGTGATATAAGCACGTGATCACCTTCAAGCTTAACGACCTGATTTAGAGCAGCGGCCTGCTCACTTTCATGCTTTTGTGCTTCCATTATCTAGACAGCATGCTATATATAAAAAAATTAATTAATGAAGTGAACGAATGTGTCAGACACACGACAAAACAAAGTAAAATGAAAAGAAAAATTCGTACGTGAGATCGGGTCTTCTCCAGCTCAGACAGACTCCTCCGTTCTCTTCACCAGAAAAGATATGGCCTCCACGGGCGACGAATGACAGACATAAGGGGAAAATCATTCTGCAAAGGAGGAGCAGTCAACAGAGCTGAAGTGGAAGTGGAGGAAATTCCTGGAGGAGGAGGAGGAAGGAGAGAAGGATCCACCTTTTTTGGGCCTTGATCAGAGTCAAGGTCCGCATCGCGCACTCGTTTTTGTTTGGCCTTTTGAGGGGCAAATCAAAAGAAAAGATGCTAAATCAAAATTATTTGACAAAAAAAAAACAAAAACAAATTTCTTACTTTGATCTAAGAAGTAAATCGAAAGCATGAATATGATCGATTTAGTGTCTTTTCCTCCCATTTCTTTTCTTGAACAAAAAATGAATGAAGATAAGATGAAGGGAAATATATGTACCTTAATTTGAATAATGGCCACTCAATCATAATGATGAAGAAAATTGTGAAACAATGATTGAATTGCTAAAATAGTAAGCACGAAGATAGATACAGATCAACATGGAAAAATGAAAAGTTTGATTTAACAGCGGTTTAGACCCAGCCCAATAGGAAAATAACACATGGACAAAAACATTAAATGCAGAAGTGACTGATAAGACTCTTTCCATTGTCATAAAAAGGAAAGATTGGGCAAAAGCTACAAATGTGCAGATCAAATAATGACTAGTCTACACCGACCTACGATCATCGTATACTTGAGGGGCAAGTGTTATACTTGCACTTCTCGCGCATCATAAAGAGAAATGAATAAGGTACAAAACCAAGAAAGCTTCCATTGCAATTAAAATCAAGTGAGAACAGCTGAAATCAAAGCGATCAAAATGATATTGTGCAACGAACTAGCCTTTGGCCACTACCATTAATCTTAACCAAAGGAACCACAATCAAAATAAGCAGAAAGAAGATGAAATACTACACTCAAAAGATGAGCCATGAAGATAATAGATCTGTGCTTGTCCCTTAAGTTTCAATATTATGTCGTATTCCTCAACATCTAACATAGCTACAGGGAGTAGGAGGCAATTGCAATGTACAAAACTAAAGTAAAACATAAATACAGCACAGCTATGCAATCCGGTGCTTCAGTAATACAATGCATCCAAGTCAAACAAGCGTGCACATGAGCGATGATACATTGCGTACACAAGTCAAAGAGCATGGGTAACCAAACTGCGCTATCAGCTAAACTCATATTTTGCTAGCACTTTCGAGAATAGATCTGCACTGCACATGTTAAAGGCAACCTAAGCAATACCGTAAGGAGTCAAGGAGCATTCCATAGGGCTATGCATAGGGCCACTCAAACAACGCTCCAGCGCAGATCCACACTCATAGGCAGACAACAGAGATATCAACCCCTCCTCCTTTATCATTGATTTGTGCACATCAACCATAGGGTCAACCTCAGTCATAGCCGGCTTTGGTCACATCCGCAAGTATAACAAGCCAGCGCCCAAGATAGGGCAAAGCAGTACAATCTCACCCTGATATGATGTTAAACAAACAAGTGTAAATTAAATAAACAACCAAGATGTAAACGCTGTAATATCAGGAAAATATCGTGCATCAATTACTACAATCTCACTTTGAATATGACGATCGCACCCTAAAGCCAAAAAGTAACTTCCCTTGCCCTCCTAAGATGACGTACAGACCATCCAGCTCACCGAATCAGGAATGCATAACCTGCCTAAATTCAAGTCTCCGCTTTAATTTTGGGTTTTTGCTGCTAAAACTCAAATTTCCCATCAAACACTCATCGGCAATCCAAGCACATCAGATGAACAGTTAAAAATGAACGAAAAGTGGCAAATCCAAAGGCGGAGATTGATACAGTAGATAAGTGGCAACTATGACAACATGCAACCCATCTTCTACACTACAAATAGAAGAGACTGGCGGACGGGCAAGGAATCTTTTTCCAGCCATTCTACTTTTCTGAGAACAAG
Organism: Allium cepa; assembly: GCA_030765085.1. Classification (NCBI taxonomy): domain Eukaryota; kingdom Viridiplantae; phylum Streptophyta; class Magnoliopsida; order Asparagales; family Amaryllidaceae; genus Allium; species Allium cepa. Next base: position 55,704,171 of record CM060940.1, read on the forward strand.
AAAGGCAAAAGGCAAAAAAAGAGTATTATGTTGTACGAAGAATGCCCTAGAGAAAAATTGTATCAAGAAGAAGTATATAAGAAGGATTTGACCGAGGGATGTAGGATTTGCAAAAATTCAAACCACTTAAAAAAATTCTATGTCCTTGTTTTTCCTTGTTTCTTCATGCTTTATTATTTATTTGTTTTGCATTAGATTGTAAATCGAAATTTCTGTACAAAATGAATTTAACATTTTAACAAGCAACTAGAGTGCAGCTACACGTTGTGTAAGCATTCAGCGACATAGTCACCTCCTAAAGGAAAACTTAACTTAAGTTATATTTGTTGATTCAAAATTGCCCATCAGCATTGTAAATTTCCAACTTAATCAATCTAGGTGTTATGGGACAAAAAATCTCACCAACAGATTAATATCAAACTATTCGAATATTAACATTCATACGTCACCTAGCAGTGGTGTGACATTTTAATCAAATTTATCGCTTATTTTTTTGTAAAATCTAATTTTTTTTTACTAAGTGTTACCCAGCTATGACTATTATTTACATCAATTCTCTTCGTCAAAACTATATCACTTGGTCTTATGGTATTTGGTAATGGTTAAAATTCCAACATCCATATTCAACTCTATAATAGAAACACAAAGTCCTCGGTTCAATAATAACAATTACTATTAACCGAAATGCTATGACCGAAGACATTGACTTTGAGCCGACTTAAGTTAACTATGATACAAACCCTACATAACTAAGGAGATGAATCCTCTCTTGAATAGTGCTTCACTTTCAATACTTCCACTTGATCAAACTATAGTCACTCGATAGACTTCATGCTATGATTTGATAATCAAAGGGAGCATTCATATTGAAGATCAACAGTATTCCCAAGTCAAGAGAACTATGTAAATTAGATGTATCGATATTTTCTGTTTAACCTTAGTTAAATTAACCAATAAAAAACTATCGATCGAGTCATTCCATAGTTATTCAATAACTATCAGTATGTTACCCCTAGGTGCCTTTAATAGTCGTTAGTAATACACTGCCCAAAATCTTGAGGGCGTTACGTACTCTAGACTCGATGAAAACATCGATATCATGTCTTGATTTATCTTGACTACAAACATGTAAAATGGTATATTTATTTTTATAGTGATAAATCACTCATGGTTAAAACGCTTTTTAACTACTATCACAAATAATACCATTTATAGATTTTATGTTAAACATACTTTTATTTAAATTAGTTGATTAATACAACACAATATATCAAGTATATAATAGAATAAAAACACCTTTTATTTTGAATAATATTGATTATCGAGTTAGATATATACAACAAATTATATAATTGCCACTATGGCCTACCCCCAACTCTATCAATTTGTATGTTTGTAAGTATGGGTTATTATAGTATTAAGCAATGTGAACTAGTTTGTCATTTATGAAGTTTTTTTTATGTTTATGCAATGTATGTCAGTTTCTGATCTGCCCTATAATATTTTTTCAATTTTTATAGCCACCACGCAAAGGCATAACATGGATTACAAAAAAAACCATGTAAAAGCTCTTCGAAATGGAACAAGATTCACGTACAGTCAGTGCATGATAAAAATACCTACCATGTACAACCACTATGACCTAGAACATAAATCACATATAAACAATGTGTGAAAAAAAATACCCACCATGTAGCCTAACTACATGATAAAAATATAGTCCATGTTATGGCCTTATGTGGTGTTGCAAAATAATTTAAAAAACTTACAACATTGAGAACATGGATATTATATCAAATAACAGCATCAAATGATAGCATAAAATCAAAGTTAATTAAACATACATTAAACAACAAGTTAATTCAAAGCACATAGTTAATTCAAAGTACATCTACAAAGCATTGGTTTAAAGTACAAAGTCAATTCACTCCTTCAATTAAGTTCTTTCGTCCTAGGCTTGCTTATGATTACCATGAATAAATTCCCAATTACTTGCTTCCAAATGATGAGTCGTCAACCATTTTACATAAATAAATGGCTTCTAGTTTTACCTACATTTTACGTAAACAATAAAGTATATTGCAAAAATAAAAATTAAATCATAATGAAAAGGAGAGATTAACTACATACTGGCACAAAATGATCATCGTTAACAAATTATATTACTATTTTAGAATGTTATATGGGTGGTGGTACTTCTCCTTTTAGTGGTGGTATCGTCAAAGCGATTCTTTCACTTATGCTAAATACAACTGTGTCATATTTAGCCACGGCAACATAACTCATTTCAGCAATTGTCATCCATGTCTCCCACGGTGCAAAATGATCACCTTTGTGTTGTAGTTGTGTAAGCAAAGCATTGCATCTACCACGTTCTTGAACACTCTCCCATATAGTTCTTGATTCTCATACAACTCTTGATTTGGTTTCTGTATTTAAAGACTTCCTTTTTCGATTTGTTCACACTTAGTTGACTAGATGGGTTTTGTGATGAAAATCTTTGTACTAATGAAGTTGGCATTCTTTTTATTGAAGTTTTAGTCATTTTCCTATTTACTCTTCCTTTAGTTTTACTTTACTTTAGCTGAGACAAGAATTGAAGTTTGTGGTTGCACTACTTCCATCATTTTTTGTAAATTTAAAGTTGATATGGAGTCTCCATTTTCTTAACATCATTTAATAAAAGTTCCATTTTTTCTGCTACATCAACATCATTTTTCCCACCTCTTTCCACTAGATGTAGTCTAGTCAAATGAATATCAATCAATTCAAGTGGTATTGATGCCGATGGACCAAGATAAGCTAACTTGTGTACGCATGGAAGTCCATCTTTTTTATGTAACAGCCCATACTTTTGACTCCTAAATATCGATATTAATACATCAATGGTATCAACATGCCGAGCACCAAAGTGCCAAAAAGACATATTGTTAGGGTAAATAAAAAAAGAAGAAGAAAACAAACAAGGAATGAAGCACAAAGCATTTGAATCTCACAACGATATGATGATATTTAATATCAAAAAAGTACAAAATGTTACTCTAAGATAAAATATAATTTTAGAGTTACCAACCTAAGTACTAACATTAACCTGGATAGTTATAATAGTCCATCCTCATAATTGTTGATATATACATACTAGTAGTGCAGCGGAAATAAAATACAAATGTAAGTGAATGGAAGCATCTAGCTCATCTCCTAAATATCCAAAAGATATCTTCCTCATACTGTCCAAAAGAGAACTCAAGGAATTAAGGGAAAGATAAAACCACGATCACACACTAGTCTACTATGAGCAACTCAAGAAACATGCTGACACATATAACAATATCTTTTGAGACCAAACGAATCACCAGAATGGTTTTCCTCTTAAATGAACCAAACCCATCTAATAAGTAAATAAGGTGATATAATTGATAGTGTTTAGGGTATAGAATATAAATCATAAAATAGTCGTGTTGCTTGCATCTCATACCATAACAATATTAGAAGTACAATCAAAACTACTAAGGTCCGTCCGCATATCTATTTCCGTTGTAGATGCCCATAATACCTCTGGGATGGGCCCTTTGACAAGGGTTAGAAACTATCTTATGAAACCACGTATATCTATAGACAAATATACCATAAAGGAAATTTAGCTTGTCCATGCCCAAACACGTAATATTGAATACCATCAAGTCCCACCTTCCACAATCAAAAGCATTTCAAGATATTTTGAGTTAATGTACCCTAAGGTTAGCTAAACCCGTTGGATATGCTCTACTCTATTTTTTGTCATTGCCAATGTTGACGTCACAATCAACATCTCATCACATGAGTCTTCATCACTTCAACAGATCTCAAATCTCTTTATGGATTCTAACATCTCAACACACGAGCTATCATCACTCGAACAGTTCACAAATCTCTTGATGGATTCCAACACAAGTCGTCCGATGAATGATAACATTGACCTCTTCCTCGAAGTTACCCTTAGGATAGAAAGTATAACTCCATAGCATTTTCCTAAATATTAACGTTGAGCTCTCACTCAGAGTTACCCTTAGGATAGACAGTGCAACTCTATAACATTTCACTTTATAACCACTCCCAAAACATAGAACTTGTATAGCGGTTTGAAGTGGTTACAGTTTCGAGAATCTAACATAAATACACTCACCCCCTTACCGAACTCTTGAAAACCAAATTGATTAATTTCCAGTTAACTTAACTCTGATTCTTTAGAAATAAGTAGACAATGCATAAGGTAGAGATCATCTCTTATCCGAATGGATTCTCTTAGCGCTTGTCCTAGAATAGCAAGACAAGTTTATTCGTAGCATATAGCATCACTAAGGGGATAATCGTACGGTATAAATCCCATGTTTCTTTTAGATATTTCCTAACTATTTTTTATCAAATTCAATAGGGATATAAATAACCACATATGGAAATCAAGTCTGTTATACTTATCAATATTTTCGACCTTCTTAACTTTCATTATCCATTGGTCAAAGGTGAAGCCGGTTAGGTTAGAGCACTGGTTATATCCAAACCCTACCCAGACACCTTATTCTTAACTCTCACAGATATAACCAATCTACATTATCGGCTTTTAGTGCTAAGTATAGGTGCAAATACTTTCCATAAATGACTAAATATGTTTAAGTAACACGAGCGACTTGTAATTCTCGTATCTTTAAATAATACTACCGTCACGACCCGTCTACCACTATCCAGAAAGACGTATCATGAATTAAGAAAGAAAGGGATAGAAAGAGAAAAGACAGAGAAGAAAGAAGAAACAACATCAGAATCTCAACAGTGGAATGAATAAATTATATTAATAACATAAGTATTACATAGTATACAACCATTATCAGAGTTATACAGATTATTCATCACATACTAGACAGTTATAAACACCTGTCTAGTTATTAAAACTCAATACAATACAAGGAAACTACTCAGAGAAACCAACATAGCGGAACACTATAAATATCTACAATGCAGAAGCCTCATACTCCATTGCTCCTCCACAATTTGTCAAAGCTAACCTGAATCCCTCGGCAACTCGTAAAAATTTGAGTACCCAAGAGTTTAAGAAAATAGAAGATAAACTCCGGGTCAGACATGGGTCTGGTGTAAGTAACAGGTTAAAGTTGCTTAACTTTTGAAAACCTTTGAAAAGAAAGGTATCACGTAAGACTTGCCACACATAAATATGGAAAAGTTTTTACCTTACGCTAACCAACATTTGATAGGAAATCCGATGATATTATAATAGGTCTAGGGTTTTCAAGTAAATAAGAAATAGCCGAAATTGTTACATGATTAAATTCCAGTTACTAGCCACAAAAGTGGGTAATACAATCAAAACCGTTGGCACTTATTGGATTTTGGATTCCATACAGTGGCAGGGCTACCGGGTTACCATCCATCACAGTATGGGGCCTAGATCACCGTACCGAGGATTACTCTCAATCCCCTGCAACACAAGGCCGGAACCATTCCTTACTGGACAATCCCGAACAAGACAACCCCGCAGTTGGCCGTGACCCAACTGCCCACACAACCGAATAAAAAGGGACTTCTAGACATGGGAAAATATCGTCCTACTTGGGCAAGACCCACTTAGCCTTGCTGCACCTCCCCTGTTTTAACCATTCCTGGTTGATGAGGCTTGAGGCTACGATTACCTTTATAGAACACATCTATCTTAGAATGCTCATCGTCCACCTGACGATGTTCTGAAAGCATTCAATCCATACAAGTTCGATCCGGGTTTGAACGAAACCGAAGGCATTATTTCATTACATTCATTTTGGAATCACCCTCAGAGTTAACGACGATAACCCTTGCACTCTGAATCTTCATCTTCACTTGAGATTCACGACCTATCGTTAATTTGGATCGATGTGGTCTTCGGATATCCAAATCTGGAAACCCGATCTCGGTCTCATCGAATCCAAAACGTATCTTTTAAGGCCAAGTTGTTTTTAAGTTTTAAAACAATTCAATTTAATTATCTATATACACATAGATAGATAATTCACTTTATCACAATAGATAATCAACATTATCATCATAAACAGGTAATCCATATTATCATCACAAATTGATAATCTACATTATCATCACCAATAGATAATTTATATTATCATCACAATGAAACCAAGGCATCCATATTACACAACATTATTTATCTCATATCTGAGATTCAAACCATTCAAGGAAATCAATATCATCCATATATAAACAAGGAATTATAATCACACTATCTATAATTAATTTAAAATGAATTAAATTAATTACTTCTATCTCTAATTAATTTAAAGTGAATTAAATTAATTATTTTACCTTTAATTAATTTAAAATAAATTAAATTAATTACTTTGTCATTTTAAATCTTGCTTACTTAACCATTAATTGATTACAAATCAATCAATTAATACATTTCAATTCATCATTCCTGATTGATGTAACATTCAGAATTTTCGACTTCCGAAAATCGACCTTAATACGTCCACTGTATCAACTGCCGAGAAATTGAAGGCCCAAAAAACGAATTTTTAGGGTTAAAGAAGAAGAGGTAGAAGAAGGAAGAAAGAAGAAGCAACAGAAACAATATCAGAATCTCACAATTCGTAGCGGAACAACATATAATAGATAAATGAATAATCTTTAAATCAAAAGAACTATATCAGTTATTACATTACATCACATTACATTACATTATCAGAGTTTATAACAACAAATAGCGAAAAAGAAATACTATATACTAGTTGATACGCCATGCCATCCAGCTTGCCTCCAGATCTCTACAGCAACTCCTGTATTCCAGAATGACCTGATAACCTGACTCTAGACTGCCCGTGTGGAAAATGATGGGCACCCAGAGTTTAGGAAGGGAACAATAAACTCCAGGTCGGTCATGGGACTGGTGTGAGAACTTAAAACAGTTTATCTTTAAAAACAAACAAAGAAATATTTTAAAATAGATCCGCAATGCTTTTAGAAAATGTAACTAACATAAGACCTCCTGCCACACACACAATGCAAATGCAGAATTGGAGGAGATTTCTCCTTACGATAGTCAAACATGCTTGATACGCAAATTTCTTTGATATTATTACTATAATTGCAAAGTGTGGAAAACCATTTCGAAAGTATAATATAAATCTTAGCCAGCATGGGTACCATTGTATTATGCCTGCTATAGCTACCTCCTGAGGAGGCAGGTTACACAATTTGCAATCGTAAAGGGTTCGTATTGTTTCTTTGGATTTCCAACAAATGGTCAGGCCAAGGAACTTCCCATTGCCACATGGTTACACCTCTGGAAGGACGCTTCGAGAACTTAACCGGATCTCTGCCAACACAAGGCCGGGTTACATCTAGCTAGGTAACAACTGACACGAGTATGCTATCCCCCGGTCGTAACCGACCTAAATCCCGGGATTCACCAACAACCACAAAGAAATAAATTTGCAGCAACCACATAGGTTAAGTATTTGGGCTCCATACCATAATACCACCTCTATCCAGAAGAAAATGTACATACCCTATGGGGGCGCTATCCCTAAATAACCTTGCTGCATTCTTCCTGTTTTGACCATTTCCGGGGTGTGAGGTCCGACGAAGTCTCGTCCACAAAGCTACGCTTTTCATAAAAGCCACGCTTTGATCGACAAATGATCAGCAGCACTCAGCATGCCACGTTACCAAATTGGGAATATGTCACTAATAACCATCAACTACATAACATCTGAGCTCGTACGTATCAGAGAAGGGTATTAAGCTAAGAGAATAAATTCTCTGTCACCAACAGAAATATATTTGATGGAAACCAGATTTACATCTCAAAGTGTAACGTCAGACACACATCCATACAAGTCCGTTTCGGGATCGAATGGAACCGAAGGCACTTCCAAAGAAGCCCTTGCAAATCCGGATATTCACTAATCACGTCCGGAATTCCCATCACAAAGGGTGATAAAATCTCTATATCGGGGATCAGCCGATGTAGAGGAATTCGACGGTAATCCTTCCGTTTTCGACAATACCAGGTCTTCAACACCGGTCTTCAAATGCTATCAATTACGACGTATCACTATTCGAAATGGGATTCATGACCCAAAGGTCCTCTCCCGGCTAAACCGAATAACGAGCGCTTATTTAAAAATAAGTGTAGCATTCAAATTCAAGCAAATCACAACAAATACCCATTTAAAGGTAAACATTGATAGTCGGTTATTTAACTATCAATAGATATGCACAACATCACCAGATTTCAAATAATTTCCCAAATTATTTATTTTCCAAAAATATCTTTACAATATAATCCGTAAATTTGTTTCCACACTTCAAAAATAAATCAATTTTTACTTTTAAACAAATTTCCTTTTCCTTTATAAATTCTATGTGAATTTAAATTTCCAAATATCCATTGATATATGATTTTCAAATCGATTTCAATTATTCACTTTCAATTTATCCTTAAAAGATATAATCTCAAAACATTTCACTTTATATTGGAAAACATTTCCATACTTATTTAATAATAAGTAATTCACAAATCTATTTATTTTCAACATTTGGAAAATATTCAATATACTTAAATCACAATTAAGTATATATTTTATTCTTTAAGGAAAACATTCTCTTAAACACATTCATTTGAGTCAAAACGAATGTTGCGTAAAACATCGTTACGACAACCCAAAATCACTAGTATAGGGATACGAAATTAAGATAGATATATAAATCCCAATACTGTATAAAACATTTCCTTTCGAAAATTATTTACTATAACAACAGTGTTATAGTCCACCATTTCCTTTTATTTCTCGAAAACGTCTATTTCAACAATGAATGTTGAAATCTATGGTTTCAATCCTTAACACATTTTAAAACATCTTTAAAACTCCTTCTAATTCTATTTAAAAGATCACTTCCCAAAACATTTCTTTAATATATTATTCACTGTCCAAAATCGTGAATATACTTCGTTAACCAAATTCAACACTTCAACATATTTTAACTTAAAGGATTATCCACTGTCCAAAATAGTGGATATATCTCCTTTAATAAGCTTTCATATTTACTTATCAAATTCAATTGATTTTGGATTTATAAAACAACGTTTATAAATTCACATTTATATATTTTATAAAAACTTCAACTTATAAAATCTCTTTATTAACAAATTCTATTTATACCTCATTTAAATGTCAAAATCCAATTTATAAGTTAATTACTTATAAATCTTTTATTTCACAAAATCTATTCATTTTATAACTTCACCATTTATAAACCTATAAATTTCATTCACTTATGAAATCCAGTTATACTTCATTTTAACACTTATAAAAACTCGTTTTATATTTCCAATATTTTAATTTATAAATATCAATTTTATAAATATTTTATATAAACCGTTTACAATAATTCAAAAATCTCAATTTAAACCAAATTATAAATTAATCAACTACTTATTTCAAAAATCACATTTGGTTATATTTCACAAAAATCATAATTTTTATAGCATAGAAATTATAACGTTTATTTATTTAAAATGAATCACTTCCAAAATTCAATAAAATGTATACTTTCAAAAATCACTTGAAAATCCTTTTAAATTAAAAATCGTTGCTTTAACATTTTTAAAACTTCAAAAATAGGCTCAATGCTGCAACAGCACCAATAAATCAACCACGACATCCAAACATCATATATCAATATGATAACAGAATATATCACAAATATCTGTAAATAAATCGATACTGTTGAGGAATCCAGTTGGATCCCTCCAACCTGTTTCCCTGCATCCACAGATGTTAGCACAACACCAATCCCGTTTCAAGACGGGATATCGGGTACATGAGTTTATATAAAATATTGTCCGCTATTATGCGGCGCAATAGGGTCTCATCCGCTATATAATGCGGGAAATCAACTCCAAGTACATATATAATACCAATTCCACTTCGAGGTGAAATATCGCGGTATATGCGTTTAATATAATAACATCCGCTTAATATGCGGCGTATCGGGTCTATTTCAATACAACAAATAGCAATATATCATCCAAGCATAAAATCAAGCAACTTTAAATCTAACTATTTAAAATTTTAAATCGAAACACAATTCGATTGAGTGAGAAGCTCTCACCTTGCCTCAAATACAGTTGTAGTGTTTTATTTCGAATAAAATTAAACGCGCGTTTAATTTTACCCAAAATTCACACTAGCTCCAATTAATCCCAATCCATCTCCATCGCGTAGTATTCGTCAATACGAACCATACGCAATTCGTTTCGTCATTTTTTGACCTCGTATGAAGAAGATATGATGTTTCAAAGTTCATACGATTTTAAATATATAATAATTTACACCTTTTTCTTATTATTATAACCTAGATTCAATCATGGCCATCCATCCCAATGCCCTAGATCCACCCGCATGCATCTTTCTTCTTCCCCAGGTGAAAAACGCGACCGAACCAACCCAATATAGCAGCCTTCTTTCGCTAATTTTCGCGACCACCCATGACGTCGAGACGACGATCAGCGAACTCCCCTGCCTCCGCGTATACGTATGCTACCCACGGCCAGAATCTTGGTGAACTCGGCCTCCATTTAGCATCGAAAATCGTGCATGACGTATTGATGAACACGAGTAATTTTCTTCCTCCACGTCGCTCTGATTAAGATCATCACCTTATGGATTTGTAGCTCTCAACGAGCTCTAGAAGTTTGTAGCTGAAGATTTCTTGAATAGATCGATGGATTGGAAGCGATTAATGGAAGAAAGTTGGAAATTTTCGGCCATTAGTCGTGAAAGTGACGGCCTGACCTAGAAACCTAGGATTTTCACAAAACAGAAATAAATGGAGGGCTTTTATAGAAAATTCGCGTGCACTATTCATCCGAAATTTTTCCGAACTCCAAACGAAGCGTGCCACCTGGCATTTATAATGTTTTACCCCTATTCCGAACGCAATGGAATATATATCGGGAGCTAATTCGATCACATTTGGAAGATACGATTTCAAATCGACTATTTAAATTTAAAAATTCACTCAAACCGATTTCAGTGCGTTTTAGCTTGCCCCGAACAAACTGTAAATCCGATTGACACGAAATTTGAAACCTTACAATAATTTAACATTATGGATCCAATGAAACTAGTTTCGTCAAAATCCGAGACTGTTTGAAAAATGACTATTTTTACTCGTCAATTAAATATTAAAATATTCAATTTCCACAAATTAACTTTTAATTGAATTTTAAAAGTTCTATAACATCATTCTAACTCCAATATGATTTAATACAACTTTATAAATCATTTTCAATCACATTAAACCCAATTTCCAATTATTTCTGTAATTTCAAATATTAAAGTTATCGATTTAATTATCCAATTAAATCTAGATATTCGAGATAAAATTTATTCGACTTACAAATTTTACTTGTTAATATTTAAAATCAATTTAATATAAAAATTTCAAATGACAGAAATTTTGGGTCGTTACAATTAACAATTTTCTAATTACAATAAGTAATTAGCCTTTAAATTAATTGCACAAGTTAATTATACTTAACCCATTACAATAATTAACTTTTAATTACTTAACAAATTAATTAACTAATCCTCAAATTAGTCAGCTTAATTAATCACCTTTGATTAATTATCCTTTAATTACATTCCAGTAATTATCTTTAATTAATTTTACAAATTAATAATTCTTAACCAAAAACAGTAATTAACCTTTAATTACTTCATTAATTAATTAATTATAATTAATTATATTAATCCTTAATTAATTACATTAATTAATTACTTCATTAATCAATTATCATTGATTAATTAATCTTAATTAATCCTTAATTACATCATTGATTATATTAATTAATGATCCTTAATTACATTTAAATTAATTAACTACATTAACCTTAATTAAACCATAATTATTAATTACTTTCAATTAATCACCTTCGGTAATTAACTACTCTTAATTACTTCATTGAGTAAATTAGTTACTCCTAAATTAATTACATTTAATAATTAATTATATTTATTAATCATCCTTGATTAATCTCATTAGTAATTAATTACCCTTAATTAATTACATCACTTAAAAAAATTTCAAATGACTTAACCAATTAATGCTTAAATTAATCACCGTAAGTAATTAATTATCAATTAATTTCACTAAGTAATTATCCTTCATATTAATTACACAAAATAATTAATCCCAAAACTTTTCAGTACTTCAATTAATTACCTCCAGTAAATTACTTATCTTAATTACTTCTCTAAGTAATTTTTCTTCATTGATTACTTATCAACCCATCCAATGATTATTCTAAATTAATTAAACTTAATTAATTAATTTAAACTAATCAAATTAATTAATTAATTACAATGAGTAATTAATACCTTTAATTACTTTCATAAAGTAATCATACTTAGACAAATTCCATAAATGGTTATCTAAATTAATTAATCCAATTAATTATCAAAATTAATCACATTAATTAATTATCAAATAATCTCAAGTTAATGACCTTCATTAACTTATCAACAATTCTTTAATTACTTTTTATTAAGTAATTAACTTAGATTAATCATCATTAGTTACAAATTTAATTAATCTTAATTACTTAACTTAACCTTAATTAATTTATTCAAACCCTAATTAATTAAATTAATTAATTAATTATCTTATTTAAATTACCTTACTAATTTAATGAATCACAATTCATTAAATTCTTTGATTTACTTTAAAATAAAAACATTTCTTATTAATGATTACATTATCAATAACAAAATAATTTAAACAATTTACTTTTAAATTTAGTTTCAAATTATATTTTAATTTTAAGATTTAAAATGAAATCAAACTTAACTTTAACAAAGTTTAAAAACATTTTAAAAACCCTTTAAAACTTATCCTAAAGAATTACTTATTTTATAAAAGAAGTTTAAAAGAATTTAAAACCAAATTCATTTTAAATACAAACCATATTTAAAATATAACATAAACCTTCAAAGTTATTTAAAAACTTACATTTTAAAAACTTCCTTTATTTCTAAAATATGATTCAAATTTGGATTTTGGTTCCAGATTTAAACTTAGGTTTAAATCTCTATTTTTTATTTAAAGTTTTACTTTTAAATTCAAACTATTAAAACAATTTAAAGTTGTTTAAAATATCTTAAATTTCAAAACTTAAATTATGTCAAATTAAGATTCAAATTAGACTCTGAATACAGATTTAAAAACTTGGTTTAAACTTAGTTTACATCTTTATTTTACATTTTAAATTCTGTTTAAAAATTTGCTTCAGACTTTAAAACTAAATTGAATTTGGAAACAATCAGATTTCCAGAGAAACCTGTAACCACTAATGTACCCGAACCCCTCTTCTATTACTTCGACTAAAATCCTTTACCTCTTCGAGCTATTACTCGAATTACTTGAGTAAAACTCGAGTCTAAAAATTCTACAACCCCAAAAAAAACTTCACCTGACACACCACTGCACCGGGCATATGCACGGTGGCTCCGACCCTCTCCGATCATCATCATTGCCATGAGCAAGTCATCTATCATCCTCCGATCCAACATCGACCATCAGAACCACCCAAACACCACGAAATCAAAATCGAGCATGTAAACCACAACCTGGAGCTAAACTGGAACACCCCTCCAAAACCAGAATCTCCTCATCCTCACTCCTCCGGCCATCGGAGGCTTTGGAACTCCATCCATCCCTTCTTCAACACCCAAGCTACCATCTCCTCAAAAATTGTAGCACCCGATCACCTATAGCAACCATGCTGACCAAAAATTTCTGCACTACCCAAAAACTAGGTTTAGAAATTTAAAACAGTCGTCGCCGCCGCCACCGTTCCTTGATCACCACCCTGACAATTTTTCCATCATCACTGATCCTCCCACTATCACCAGAAGAAACTTCGACCCCCTCGACCTTCGAGAACATCAAAAAACCCTCAAATACCAATTTTTAGAAAAACCAGAACTGCTCATTCAATTTACTATTAAAATTTATGATTTCATTTTTAAAAATCATGATTTTGTATAAGTATACAGATTTTAATCCTGAATTAATGAATTCAAGAGTTTGAATTTTCCCTAAAACTTAAATCTCCCTGCTCATTTTGGTTTCCTATGAAATATCCAATTGATTTTGACTCAAATAAATTTTTAAACTTTGATTTAAGATCAAACATACAATTTTTGTTTATAACACAAATCCTAACAGTGACTAGATCCAGAGATAAGAATTTTAAATCAAAGCTTGAGTTTCTATATTTTTTTTAAAAAAATGGAAACATAGATGTTACTGACATTCACAAACAGGCAATATATCATATATCCAAAACGTATAGAAATTCATCAATATACATTCACACAAAACATACTTAATTCAGAGGGAAAACATGCAGCAGATTCATACTTAATCTTTTAAATTAGTGATGTTACTCACCTGGAAATAGTGATGAATCAGAGCACAAATTTGAAAAGCTCTTGCTTTTGAAAACTGGTTTTAAAACTTGCACTTGAATCTTTTACTTCTCTGTTTTAAAACTGAGTTGCTTGCTGTTTAAATTTGTATGCAGGTCCAAGATTCCAGATTGCGGAAGACAATCCCCAGATTTTATTTGAAAATGCTTCATAGATTGAAGAAAATGATTTGCATGCTCTTAATTTTTTACAGTGGATTACGGGATTTACATGCAGGCTTTTGATTTTTAGTTTTGAAGAAGAGTTTTCAGATTTTGATTTATATTGGATTTTTGGCTTGAGGAGTTTTAGAAACTGATTTAATTCTCAGCTGAAGTTTTATCTTTACTTTTGAAAATTAAGAAAGGAAACGAAAAGAAGAAAACATGTTTATATGAGTGTAATTGATTTTCCAAATTAAAAGGAAAAAATACAAATGACACTTGTAAAAGAACTAACATTTGCCACTTACCTTGTTTATTATCTTTAACTCATGTTATTATAAGCTCTAGGATGTTTACACATGTCCCCAAAGAAATTATCATTTATTTTAAATGTTAAGAAAAGCTTTTTAATTTAATTAATTAGTTTTTAAGTGTATATATATATAGTTAATTCTAAGGAAATAAAACTATTTATATTTATAATAATAATGAAAAACAATACATATACTCTTTATTTGAAAATAACACACTTGACAATTTAAAATAAAATTTATAAAGAGATTATAAATTACTTATTATTTAAATGAATAATGTTTCATATATTAATTTTAGACCTTCATAGCTAATTTATATCAACATAATAAATTTAAAAATAACAATAATATTGTCTTTTAAAACCTATCTATATTTATACATTTATTAATACTATTTGAAAATAACACATTTATCAATTTAAATAATTTATAGAAGAAATTATAAATTACTTATCACTTATCTTATTTAAATGAATTAATGTTTAATATGTAAATTGTATTTTTAAACTTCCATATATAATTTCAAATTATATTTATCCAGCTATATTTAAAAAGGAAATAAAATAAACTTTTGTTTATTTTATTTAAAATGTAAACTTATTCTTAAAATATATTTGAACAATTTAAAACATTTTCCTTAAGTATCTTAAAACCATATAGTTACTTATTAAATAGTTTTGAATAGTTATATATTAAACAAAATAATAATTTCCAAATTATCAGAATGAATATTAGAATTTAAAAACAACATTTTATTTGTTTATTAAACTTCAAATCAAAACTTATCTATTTACAATATATATATATACACACACACACATTATAAATAGGAAAACATTTTATTAGTTTTTAAAAGATAAAATTCACCAATTAAACATCTATTTAATTTGATTATTAAATCAAGTCAAATTTTATTAACAAAATTTATCAAATCAATTAAATTTTAAATACAGATTATTAAATTGATATTGCCAAAATTTCTGAGATATCACATTCCTCCCCCCTTAAAAGAATTTCGTCCCCGAAATTTAAAAGCAAAGGTAATTTAATAACCCATCAAAGATTTTAAATTTTAAATCACAAGCATACATCAATCATATACTAACAACCATAGCAACCAATTAATCCAATCAAACAAATTTAATTATCCAAACAAAATTCTGGACAAAATTTCCTCGAGTTTCCCAAGTATATATATACCGGGATACTCGCTCTACAGAATCCGAACAATCAAAACTATGAAGCTACAGAGCTCCTCCTCATCTAGATCTACAAAACTAAACAGGATATCAGACTACAGATGAGTCTGACTCAACAACCAAACCTCCTGAACAGTTGGTTCCACAACCAGAGATACACGTACTCCCTCAGAGATACGCGAAACATATCGAATCTCAGTTATCCAAACTGGAAATTCAACCCAGAGGACCAAACACTTATTCTTACAAGAACACAGAAAACTTCCTTTCCAGCATACAGAACACTCCGAGCTGCACTGCTGACACTGATGCCAAAGACTTCCTAATCCAAAGCTCTTCGAGAAACTCGAACCTCAAAGCCAACCACCACATCCTGATGAACCCAGCCAGAACACGGAAGCAGACACACTTCCTAAAACTTGTTCCAAAGAAACATCTTTGGACATAATCCATAGTCACTGCATCTCATCACGCAGCTACTACTTCCTGAGGTGTCAAGATACTATTACTCACTTCTGCCAACTAACAGATCCAAACTTTACTCATCCATCTTCAAAGATAGACTCCGAACCTTTACAGGTTACCTTCAGAGATCAATGAAATCCTTACATCACTACAAAGCTCACTAGAGACGGTATTAGGTCTACAGTCTCGACAGTTACACTTCCAACCTCATAAAAATCAAACTCCAACCAATGGTAGTAGTCGTGTTACACACACCACTACCTTATCTACCTTTATAACCTATATTGGAAAACCCGAACAGGTAACCCAACAAATAGGTAGAAATAAATATATATAAATATATATATTAAAATTACAAATACGCTCTCTCAAGAAAGAAATTACTCCAAAGCCTAGGTATTCACTCAACCTAGAGCTCTGATACCAACTGTCACGACCCATCTACCACTATCCAGAAAGACGCATCATGAATTAAGAAAGAAAGGGATAGAAAGAGAAAAGACAGAGAAGAAAGAAGAAACAACATCAGAATCTCAAAAGCGTAACGAATAAATTATATTAATAACATAAGTATTACATAGTATACAACCATTATCAGAGTTACACAGATTATACATCACATACTAGACAGTTATAAACACCTGTCTAGTTATTACAACTCAATACAATACAAGGAAACTACTCAGAGAAACAAACATAGCGGAACACTATAAACATTTACAACGCAGAATCCTCCTGCTCCATTGCTCCTCCACAATTCGTCAAAGCTAACCTGAATCCCTTGGCTACTCGTAAAAATTTGAGTACCCAAGAGTTTAAGAAAACAGAAGATAAACTCTGGGTCAGACATGGATCTGGTGTGAGTAACAGGTTAAAGTTGCTTAACTTTTGAAAACCTTTGAAAAGAAAGGTATCATGTAAGACTTCCCGCACATAAACATGGAAAAGTTTTTACCTTACGCTAACCAAAACATTTGAAAGGAAATCCGGTGATATTATAATAGGTCTGGGGTTTTCAAGTAAATAAGGAATGGCCGAAATTGTTACATGATTCAATTCCAGCTACTAGCCACAAAAGTGGGTAATACAATCAAAACCCTTGGCTATTATTGGATTTTGAATTCCATACAATGGCAGGACTACCGGGGTACCGCCCGTCACAATACGGGGCCTAGATCACCGTACCGAGGATTACTCACAATCCCCTGTAACACAAGGCCAGAACCATCCCTTACTGGACAGTCCCGAACAAGACAACCCTGCAGTTGGCCGGCGACCCAACTGCCCACACAGCCGAATAAAAAGGGACTTCTAGATAGGGGAAAATCTCTTCCTACTTGGGCATGACCCACTTAGCCTTGCCGCACCTTTCCTGTTTTAACCATTCCCGGTTGATGAGGCTTGAGGCTACGATTACCTTTATAGAACACATCTATCTTAGAATGCTCATCGTCCACCCGACGATGTTCTGAAAGCATTCAATCCATACAAGTTCGTTCCGGGTTTGAACGAAACCGAAGGCATTATCTCGTTACACTCATTTTGGAATCACCCTCAAAGTTAACGACGATAACCCTTGCACTCTGAATCTTCATCTTCATTTGAGATTCACGACCTATCGTTAATTTGGATCGATGTGGTTTTCGGATATCCAAATTTGGAAACCCGATCCCGGTCTCTTCGAATCCAAAACGTATCTTTTAAGGCCAAGTTGTTTTAAGTTTTAAAACAATTCAATTTAATTATCTATATACACACAGATAGATAATTCACATTATCACAATAGATAATCAACATTATCATCATAAACAGGTAATCCATATTCTCATTACAAATTGATAATCTACATTATCATCACCAATTAGATAATTCATATTATCATCACAATGAAACCAAGGAATCCATATTACACAACATTATTTATCTCATATCTGAGATTCAAACCATTCAAGGAAATCTATATCATCCATATATGAACAAGGATTTATAATCACACCATCTATAATTAATTTAAAATGAATTAAATTAATTACTTCCATCTCTAATTAATTTAAAGTGAATTAATTTAATTATTTCACCTTTAATTAATTTAAAATAAATTAAATTAATTACTTCGTCATTTTAAATCTTGCTTACTTAACCATTAATTGATTACAAATCAATTAATTAATTACCATCTCATTATTCATTTCAATTCATCGTTCCTGATTAACAATTTTCTAATTACAATAAGTAACTAGCCTTTAAATTAATTATACAAGTTAATTATACTTAACCCATTACAATAATTAACTTTTAATTACTTAATCAATTAATTAACTAATGCTCAAATTAATCACCTTAATTAATCACCCTTGATTAATTATCCTTTAATTACATTCCAATAATTATCTTTAATCAATTTTACAAATTAATTGTTCTTAACCAAAAACAGTAATTAACCTTTAATTACCTCAATAATTAATTAATTAATTATAACTAATTATATTAATCCTTAATTAATTACATTAATTAATTACTTCATTAATCACTTATCATTGATTCATTAATCTTAATTAGTCCTTAATTACATCATTAATTATATTAATTAATGATCCCTAATTACATTTAAATTAATTAACTACATTAACCTTAATTAAACCATAATTATTAATCACTTTCAATTAATCACCTTCAGTAATTAACTACTCTTAATTACTTCATTGAGTAAATTAATTACTCCTAAATTAATTACGTTTAATAATTAATTATATTTATTAATCATCCTTGATTAATCTCATTAGTAATTAATTACCCTTAATTAATTGCATCACTTAAATATTTTTCAAATGACTTGATCAATCAATGCTTAAATTAATTACCCTAAGTAATTAATTATTAATTACTTTCACTAAGTAATTATCCTTCATATTAATTACACAAAACAATTAATCCCAAAAAATTTCCATACTTCAATTAATTACCACCAGTAGATTACTTATCTTAATTACTTCTCTAAGTAATTATTCTTCATTGATTACTTATCAACCCATCCAATGATTATTCTAAATTAATTAAACTTAATTAATTAATTTAAACTTATCAAATTAATTAATTAATTACAATGAGTAATTAATACCTTTAATTACTTTCATAAAGTAATCATACTTAACTAAATTCCATAAATGATTATCTAAATTAATTAATCCAATTAGTTATCAAAATTAATCACATTAATTAATTATCAAATAATCTCAAGTTAATGACCTTCATTAACTTATCAACAATTCTTTAATTACTTTTTCTTAAGTGGTTAACTTAGATTAATCATCATTAATTACAAATTTAATAAATCCTAATTACTTAACTTAACCTTAATTAATTTATTCAAACCCTTAAATAATTAAATTAATTAATTAATTATCTTATTTAAATTACCTTACTAATTTAATGAATCACAATTCATTAAATTCATTGATTTACTTTAAAATAAAAACATTTCTTATTAATGATTACATTATCATTAACAAAGTAATTTAAACAATTTACTTTCAAATTTTATTTTAATTTTAAGATTTAAAATGAAATCAAACTTGACTTTAACAAAGTTTAAAAGCATTTTAAAAACCTTTTAAAACTTATGCTAAAGAATTACTTATTTTATAAAAGAAGTTTAAAAGAATTTAAAACCAAATTCATTTTAAATACAAACCATATTTAAAATAAAACTTAAACCTTCAAAGTTATTTAAACACTTACATTTTAAAAACTTCCTTTATTTCTAAATTATGATTCAAATTTGGATTTTGATTCCAGATTTAAACTTAGGTTTAAATCTCTATTTTTATTCAAAGTTTTACTTTTAAATTCAAACTATTAAAACAATTTAAAGTTGTTTAAAATATCTTAAATTTCAAAACTTAAATTATGTCAAACTAAGATTCAAATTAGACTCTGAATACAAATTTAAAAACTTGGTTTAAACTTAGTTGACATCATTATTTTACATTTTAAATTCTGTTTAAAAATTTGCTTCAGATATTAAAACTAAATTGAATTTGGAAACAATCAGGTTTCCAGAGAAACCTGTAACCACTAATGTACCCGAACCCCTCTTCTATTACTTCGAGTAAAATCCTTTACCTCTTCGAGCTATTACTCGAATTACTCGAGCAAAACTCGAGTCTAAAAATTCTGCAACCCCAAAATAAACTTCACATGACACACCAATGCACCATGCATATGCACGGTGGCTCCGACCTTCTCTGGTCATCGTCACTACCATGAGCAAGTCGTCGATCATCCATTGATCCAACATCGACCATCAGAACCACCCAAACACCACGAAATCAAAATCGAGAATGTAAACCACAACCTGGAGCTAAACTGGAACAGCCCTCTAAAACTAGAATCTCCTCGTCCTCACTCCTTCGGCCATCGAAGGCTTTGGAACTCCGTCCATCCCTTCTTCAACACCCAAGCTACCATCTCCTCAAAAATTGTAGCACTCGATCACCTATAGCAACCATGCCGACCAAAAATTTCTGCACTACCCAAAAACTAGGTTTAGAAATTTAAAACAGCCGCCGCCGCCACCATCGTTCCTTGATCACCACCCTGACAATTTTCCTATCATCACTGATCCTCCCACTATCACCAGAAGAAACTTCGACCTCCCCGACCTTCGAGAACATCAGCAAACTCTCAAATACCAATTTTTAGAAAAATCAGAACTGCTCATTCAATTTACTATTAAAATTTATGATTTCATTTTTAAAAATCATGATTTTGTATACGTATACAGATTTTAATCTTGAATTAATGAATTCAAGAGTTTGAATTTTCCCCAAAAATTAAATCTCCCAGCTCATTTTGGTTTCCTGTGCAATATCCAATTGATTTTGACTCAAATAAATTTTTAAACTTTGATTTAAGATCAAACATACAATTCTTGTTTATAACACAAATCCTAACAGTGACTAGATCCAGAGATAAGAATTTTAAATCAAAGCTTGAGTTTCTATATATTTTTAAAAAACTAGAAACATAGATGTTACTGACATTCACAAACAGGCAATATATCATATATCCAAAATGTAAAGAAATTCATCAATATACATTCACACAAAACATACTTAATTCAGAGGGAAAACATGCAGCAGATTCATACTTAATCTTTTAAATTAGTGATGTTACTCACCTGGAAATAGTGATGAATCAGAGCACAAATTTAAAAAGCACTTGCTTTTTAAAACTGGTTTTAAAACTTGCACTTGAATCTTTTACTTCTCTGTTTTAAAACTGAGTTGCTTGCTGTTTAAATTTGTATGCAGGTCCAAGATTCCAGATTGCAGAAGACAATCCCCAGATTTTATTTGAAAATGCTTCATAGGTTGAAGAAAATGATTTGCATGCTCTTAATTTTTTACAGTGGATTACGGGATTTACATGCAGGCTTTTGATTTTTAGTTTTGAGGAAGAGTTTTCAGATTTTGATTTATAATGGATTTTTGGCTTGAGGAGTTTTAGAAACTGATTTAATTCTCAACTGAAGTATTATCTTTACTTTTGAAAATTAAGAAAGGAAACGAAAAGAAGAAAACATGTTTATATGAGTTTGAAGACCGAAAACACCGAAACTATAACAGTAGATGCTGAACTCGAAGAGTTTGAAGACAGACTGCACTCGGTCGAAGAGTACGTCCAATCTTTGTTCCTCTGTGAGTGCCCTCATTATCAAGACGAAGAAGTTGATCGGGAAATTCAGATCGAAGGCGACGATGCAGATTACGATTACAAGTCGAAGTCTGTTAAAGACGGAACAGAAGTCGAAGTGTTCGAGAAGGTCTTATCCAAGAGGAATCAAATGATATCGACGAGTTCAAAGAAAGAGTTGAGAAAATAGTTATTGAAGTTATTGAAAAGATGAACATGAAGAAAGAAAAGGAAAATAATTGGAGTAGAAGGCTTGCAAAGATTGGAGTTGTCGTTGCTTTGGTCGGATGTTTGGGTTTGGACAAAAAATTACACTGGCGCATTTGGCAGATGCGCCAGTGTAATTTTGTTTGGGCGCATTTTACAAATGCGCCCCATAATATTTAAAAAAAAAACTAGCCTAAACTTGCAAATAGTTTGAAAACTAGCCTATTTATGCAAATAGTTTAAAAAACCAGCCTCTTTTGAAAATTTGCCCTTATTTAAATAAATAAATATTTCATATATTAATTTTAAACCTTCATAGCTAATTTATATCAACATATTAAATTTAAAAATAACAATAATATTGTCTTTTAAAACTATCTATATTTATACATTTATTAATATTATTTGAAAATAACACATTTATCAATTTAAATAATTTATAAAAGAAATTATAAATTACTTATCACTTATCTTATTTAAATGAATTAATGTTTAATATGTAAATTGTATTTTAAAACTTTCATATATAATTTCAAATTATATTTATCCAGCTATATTTAAAAAGGAAATAAAATAAACTTTTGTTTATTTTATTTAAAATTTAAACTTATGCTTAAAATATATTTAAACAATTTAAAACATTTTCCTTAAGTATCTTAAAACCATATAGTTACTTATTAAATAGTTTTGAATAGTTATATATTAAATAAAATAATAATTTCCGAATTATCAGAATGAATATTAGAATTTCAAAACAAGATTTTATTTGTTTATTAAACTTCAAATCAAAACTTATCTATTTACAATATATATAAATATATATATACATTATAAATAGGAAAATATTTTATTAGTTTTTAAAAGATAAAATTCACCAATTAAACATCTATTTAATTGTATTATTAAATCAAGTCAAATTTTATTAACAAAATTTATCAAATCAATTAAATTTTAAATACAGATTATTAAATTAATATTGTCAAAATTTCCAGGATATCACATTTACTTTGTAAATAGTTGTGTGTATACATATGTATATATTTGAAATACATTTATAAAAGATATTTACCTGCATTCTACTACTTTATTATTCATTTCTACTCTTTACATTCTTCAGAATGTATTTAAATTCTTATCTCAAAGGTATAAGAATATTCATAAATCATTTGACAAGATTTATTATTTTGAAATATTATCAAAGAGGTCAAAAACAAATATTACTAAAAAATTGTTATTATAAACCCCTTTATCTCTTTTATCAATTAAGCCTTTACTTTTTTCTATCATTTTTCCTAAACATTATATGCTTATCATTGTCTTCAAAATACTCTTTTTAAAGATCTAATTACATTCAAAGGTATATTCAAAAGGGTTACAAGCAAATGTTACTTAATCATTGTTTGCTATAAACCAAATTATACTCATTATTATCTTTAAAACGTTATATTCGAAGATCTAAATGTGTTTATCTAACAAAATAACATACTTTTAAATAACTTCTCAAAATCATTCTTAACCAAAACCCATTTATCCTTTAAATAAAATAGTTCACTTATTTTTCCAAACTTATATATAAATTTATTTTTAAAATACTTATAAATATGTTTTAAATATCCATATAAGATATCATGTAAAAATAACAAATTTAGAAATTACTAGGGAAACCATTTAATAAAACATGTTCAAAGAATACCTTTTACTTTATAAATTCATAAATAACTATTAAAAATACATTTAAACTTGAAACCACTTTTAAAATAATCTAAAACTTGCTAATAAACATTTTTAAAAAGATCTCATAAAATAAGTAATTTAACTAACACTTTAAAATCATTTAAAATAAAAAAAAAGCTTAAAACAATACAATACCTAGCAGTGCCATGAAAACCCAAATTATGTCATAAGTGGAAAAAACCGCTATTGTTAAGTGCTGTAAAACATACTGAATAGAGAGCATTTTCAAAAAGCATGAAAGTTTGTGACTGGTCATCTCTATTTAAATAAATGATTTAAGATCTTGAATTTTTACACTATTTAGACCACTTAAAAACCATACAAAGAAACCCCTAATGATATCTACGAAAATCAATTAAAAATTCCCAAAACAAGGCTTTTCAAAGTGCTCATGTTGACCTTTTCGCTTCTAAATTTTGCAACTTTGTTCAACAATTTTTGTAATTTTCCAAACCATTTCCTTACTATCCCATACACTACTATAAGTATAGAGCACAACCAAAAAATACACTTTCACAGTATGTTTACATATAACCACTTTAAAAAAGTTAAACACAAGGGGATTTCAAAGTGTACGTATACCGACCTCTCTTGCTTCAGACACTTGCACACACACTTCAACTTCATAGGAAACCAAATCAAACATGTAAACACAAAGTGCCGACCAAAATAAATATTGTATAGGATAATAGAAGTGAATTGTTACATATAAATTATCATTTTCTTTCAAAAGCAAGAGGGGTCAAAAGTTATAACTTCATTAATTCATACTTTAACTTTATACATAGATACAACATGTATATACACATTATTAACTTCTCATTGGTAAGTTAAATCAACCCCCAAACCCTTTCTAAATCAAGCATAGGCCACTAGAACACAAGAACACTTCCTACCATCACCCAAAAGCAAGCAACCTCCTTCCCTTGCCTCCAAAAGCTCATGACCTCCTCTCATTCCACTATAATGCTCATGGCTACGATGGGATAACCTGCTTGTGCCTCCTTTATTAAACTTTGGGTTGTTATTCTTGTCTCCTATGTTGTGCTAGGGTCTTAACCAAAGTTTGGCAGAGTTTGGAGTTGATTTGACATTGTTTAGGAATTTAAAGTGAAGAGAAGAGGCATAAAGACATAGTTTTGTTCGCTACTTTGTAGGCTAATTTTGTGATATTATGAAGTATATTTGTATACTTTAATAAGAGGTTACTACCACCTCCTATCCTTTATGGAAGATCCCCAAGCACTTTCCCCCACATATGTCAACTTTACACCTCACTCTCCTTAGGAAAATATCTTCCATAAATATCTACCCCCTATGACATCACTCATGACATCGTGCCTATCCCACTAATCATAATTAGTTAGCCATATACCTTAAATATTTTTACTTTCTAATTAATTACACATTAATATTCTAAGCACGCTCAAAAAGATTGAACAACTTATATTGAGTAAAAGTCGTCTATTGATAGAACAATTTTCGGTCACATTATTAACATTTTTTCAAACTGTTTATTTTTTAAACATATTTTAAAACAGTTTACCATCCTATTTTATTAATTAAAAAGGGTTTAACATGCTTATGAAATCAATTTTAGCACATTTAAGAAAGATTTAAATATTTAAATAATTCGGATATTTAAATACGAAGTATTTGAAATTCGAGGTCATTGCATTTTATGAATATCACAACCACATAGAAATTTATCATCCCCAATGGATTTCACATAAAGTAGCTCTGATTGATGTAAGCCAAGAGCTACAGTAAAAGCAATGCCACATAAAATTTTGAACCCTTAATGTGAAAACATATTTCACACTGGTTAAGCTTTGTTCAAACGAAGCCTTTAATTTGGTGAACGATAACTCTAGCAATGAATGCATTTAAGCCTAAACTTGCTCGAAATTGCATTGACAGATAGCTAAGTGTTTCTTCAACTATGAATGAGTTGATTTGGCCTTGGATTTATAAATAAATATTTAGTACAAAATTAATAATAAACAAGCTAATACCATACTTATGCATGTTAAAATAAGAAAAATTAATGTTACATAATCGACGTATAATTTTAAAACTGAATATACTATCGGTCCACGTTCGAAAAAAACGATCCTTATAAGGATTTAGCCATTGCTCATGCATATATTCCAATAGTATATTATGTTGACCATACTTTTCAGGCAATAAACGTAAATTTTCATTATACACAATACTATTTTTGGAGCAAACAAGTTTTTTCCAATCACCCACGAAATGATTCTTCTCTACAACATCCATTTCTTCGATGTTCCTCTTCTTTCTCATAAAACTTTCCTGTTACTACTATAATTCTTATTGAAGGGGTTCGACATGCCACGACATCATGCCAATAAGCAACACCCAAGTGACAGTGCTGGTATCAATAATTTCTTTTTAATTGCATCGCATGTCATCACTACCGTCAGAGACATTAAGCAGTGATACGCTAATAGCGCCAATGATCAACATCAAAGACATGTAACCAGTGAGGCATTTATAGATCAATGTTGAAGAACTAGGATGCTGCACATCATCAATAACAAAGTATGTACAGTTATGCGTGTGACCAACTAGTGAAGGAATCAAATGCAACCTACTTCGTAAGCCATCAATGAGTGTCAAAGTGAACATAGCGCATTTCATTGATGTTAATATCTATTGACGCCGCCTTTCATGGCAAGCAATTGTACTTCATTTACATCGTCATCACTCCCGAAGACATACGACATCAATGTACTAGTGGCGTCGCTATGTATTTATCGTAACCAAAGTAAGCTTATCAACAATAACCTTAAAGGCTATCAACACTACTTCAAGCGGCGCCTCACTCTATAGCGCTTTGAAGATGTTGTTCTACAATGACCCAAAGATCATCAACATAAAGCGACACCGTTCCTCATCAATAGTCAACTCTATCGCTGACCCCTTGAAAGCAACAATCATCAATGATGCCAACGTTATACAGAGTAAAGCCACTTTATACTAATACACTGATATATTAACAATACTTGCCATCTATGTTCAACACTGCTATCAACCAAAACCTCCTCTTACATGTGCCATTCAGCCATGAAGATAATGCCAGGATGACATTGTCGAAGCCATGAATGCCGAAGTCGAGCCTGCCAAAGACTTAAAAAGCAAAGTAGACCTTCTCACCTTTATAAATATGGACCTAGGAGTGCCATTTTTGGAGGATGCTTTCTCTCATCTCACTTCTTACATTTTCAACTTTATAAACCTTACATTTATTTAGGGATTTTATAGCCTACCGTATCATTTGAACATTGTACACATAAGGAATTAGAAATCAAACTATTGCATAGCATAGCATATTGATTTGATTTGAACTTGTAACTTATACGATCATTTGACTTATAATTTTAGTTCACATAGATGTGACTTGCATAGCATACTTGACTTCGAACTTGGACTTCAATAGCATATTTGCTTCGAATATAAACTTGCATAAGTACACATGACTTTGACTTTGATTCCTAGTCTAACGAATATTAGGGAAAAGTCTTCAACTGGTTTCAACAGAGCCTATCTTTGAGTCAACTCTATTTTCTATATGCTTTTAGGATTAGCGAATTTATTCGTGAACATTTTGATGCTAGAAGGAGTGCTTGAACCTCCTACCTGCTTATCTCTCCTTCTTAACATTAAAAGGAAAACGGAAGGGACAAAGAATATGATATCCCTAGCGAAGAAGTTCCACAACAAATGGCTTTAGAGGATAATATGATCCCGAACCTCAATTTGGGTAATATATAAGGAGAGCAACCTTCAACTTTAACAACGTTCGCGAGTAGTGAAACTAAGGTTCAAGATTTAACATGATAATTAAAGGTTATGAAAGAGCTCCTTAAAGAGGCTATATCTCAAAACCCTTATGAAACAATAAAACCTATGAAGGAAGGAGATGAAATGGAATCTCTAAAAAGAAACCTAAGCCAAAACGAAAGTATTATGGATCCGCTAGGGAAGAGAAAAACCCAAGATGAAGAATAATACATGTGTTATCTAAGATCATAAGAAAAAGAGAGCGTCAAATTTAAGATAGACAATCAAAAAGGGGTCGAGAAAAATTAACAGAAAGTTTTCCCAAACAATTGGATAGCTCAACTATATACAAGGGATATAAGTCCTACAAAAGGAGGTATCATGAAAACAATCCCTATTCAAGAAGTATGGGCAATAAAATAACAAAATACATGCTTGACCCTAAAGGAAAGAGAATCCTTAGCCTAAAATTAACAATGAATTACGAGAAGATCCTTTCATGGAAAAGATAAAGATGACTATGATACCATCTCATATTCAAATCTCATCATTAAGGTACGACAAGACCACTGATCCTAAATCACCTTTTAGCTTTCGAAATTCAAATGGATTGCATAACGCTTCTAAAGCAATTCGATGTAAACTCTTCCTTATAACTTTTTGTGGTACGATTGCAAAGTGGCATAGGCAATACCCAGGAAGAACCATTTATTCTTGAAACCAATTTGCTTATGAGTTCTCGATACAATTTTACATATACAAAGACCATAATGTTGATTCTAGTGCATCAGCTAATGTCAAACAAAAGCCAGAGGAAACACTAGGCAAATACATAAAGAGATTCAATGAAAAAGAACTCAAAGTTTAAAATGTAATCGATAAAGAACAACTAATAGCAGTATATTCAGGGTTAGTTGAGCAAACGCCTTTCTGGAAAGAACTTTATATTAATGGGTGTAAAGATCAATAATACTTCTATTTCAAGGCTCAAAAGGTTATCAACATGGATAAAATGTATCATGCCCAAAATAAGTCATAACAAGATAGAAAGAAAGAAAATATTGGCTTCAATCATCCTAATAAGAAAATGAAAGGGAATGAAAGGAGAAAAGAAAGTCAGAGGAAAATATCTCGATCCCATTATGTAGACTTAAACAAACCCTTTCTCATATTTGCGCCATAGAAAAGAATAGTGAACGCTTCCTCACTTCCTATAAGTCAAGAAGTCGCCCATGCCATATAGGGGGAGATTATTATGCCTACCATGAGGCAAAAGGACATATAACACTGATGAATGCGGTATTTTAGCATAAATAATTCAGAAGATGATCAAGTTAGGGTCTTTAAAAGAATTTATTAGCAAAAACCAGAGGATTTCTTATTCAGAAAGAGATTATCAGGACATCTAAAGCTTTGTTCCTTAATGAATAAGAAAATTGGATAAGAGTATCTATAGAAGAAGAAGTATTCATCCTCAAAGGTATAACAAAAACACATTAAGCCTTCGGCCAGTCCAAAGCGCCTTCTAGAGGGAGGATGATTAAGCCTTCGCATGGTCTAAAATGCCTCCTAGATTAAGCAGTCGGCCAGTTCGGAGAGCCTCCTAAAGGGAGGATGATTAACCTTCGTCCAGTTTGAAGCGAGCCTTCGGCCAGTCCGAAGCGCCTCCTAGTGGGAGGATGTTTAAGCCTCCAGCTAGTTCAGAGCGAGCCTTCGGCTAGTCCAAAGCGCCTCCTAGAAGAAAAATGATCAATCTTTCAGCTAGTTTGGAGCATATCCTAAAAGGAGGATTATTAAGCCTTTAGTCTTCTATTCTTATTACTAGATATGGATTTTGGATCTTCTATTCTTATTGCCTAATCTTCTATTCTTATTGCTAGATGTTGATTTCTGATCTTTTATTCTTATTGCCAGATGTGAATATCTAGTCTTATATTCTTATTACTGGATATGGATTTTTGGTTTTCTACAAAACTCAAGTCTTTTATTTATTATTACTAGATATGGGTTTTTGGTCTTCTTCCATTTATTGCTAGACATGGATTTTTGTTCTTCAATTATTATCACCGGATTGGGATTTCTGGTCTTCTGTTGTTGTTAGATCTGGATTTCTGGTTTTCTATTACTCTTTTCAAGGATTTTATGATGGAAGAGCCTCCTTAAGTCAGCCTATATTCCAATTCATTTAGCGGGAAACTCTGCTACTAAGCAAGTTGCTGGTTAATTATATCATGTTCTAGGAAACTCAGTTGATCAAAATCAGCATTCAATTCATAGCTACATACCTCACATCCGAGCTTGAGGCATTTGGATAAAGAGATACATACCTGAGATAGTGGAACAGAAGACGACAAGATCTTTCCTTTATCTTTGGACCATTGGCCTTGGAAAGTATTGCCCTTCTTAGAGAATCTTTCTTTAGAGGGTCTTGCATGTCAGCGGTTTCTGTATATTGAACAGTTAAGTCTAGGTTAGTATCGCCGGATTAGTCCCTATCATCTGGTTGACCAAAAGGCCCCTTTCTTCCACCTCTACCATCATCATCATCGTTATCATCATCATCAGGGCCATCATTGCCATGATCGCCTCCATTCCTATTCTCATCATTTTTCTCTTCCTCCTTATCTGACTCTATTTCCTCATCGACTGGAGGATCATCAAAAATCAATAGCTTAGCAACATCAACCTCCTCCTCTTTCTTAGGTTCTTGGTATGCGTTCAACATTGCTTTAAATTTATCCATAAACTTCATGTTCCATGTTAGAGGGAGAGAGGTGAAGTCAAATTCTAAGCATTTATGAGCATTAACAACATATGTAATGAAAAGTGCCTTCTCGTGAGAACTCTAGATAATAGCATCGAGGGGTTTGCCAAGGAAATAGGACACCTTCTATTTCATATCCTTGATTACAGCGATTGGCTTATCTAAAAGAACTTCTTTCCGTTTTAGCTTCTTCTTAAGGGATGCATTCTGGGCCAAAAGCTTGGCCTCCTTCATTTCATCCTATTCAAGTGCAAATTCTAAAACCTTTACTCGGCCATTGGAAATTTATTTATGTTCTTCTCTATAAGGAGTAAAGCTTCCATTTCTTTTAAATAAGTAGACAACTTTTTCTTTTCCTACACAGCTTCATCTGTCGCTATGGTCAAATCGATAATGTAGTTGTTAAGCGAGGAGTTCTTCTCCTTAAGCTTTGATATCTCACATGTTGATTTTGAAGCTTATTATTAAAGTAAAAAAATGATTGGTGACCTTAAACGAGTAACAAAACTTGAGCTAAAATGTTATACGCGAAGTATTAAGAGCTTAAAGTAGTTAGTCAAAAAAGGTACATACCAGCAAATGTTGTCTAAGAAGGGAAAATTGTGGTCTTGAGTGCAAGGTGAAGATTGTAATGGATTGAGAGTAGAAAATGAAGGGGATTGGATGACCAGTTGCTGACATGAGTTGATGATTGGGACTTGGAAGGAAGTGGATCCTCTGGTGTAAAATAAAACCCAAGATCTCATAAATGCGGTTCGGAGCTTCAAGAGAGTTTGAAAACATGATACGAAGAAGTGGATGTCGAGAATGCTCTGCTTCAGTCACTAGTAAGGCCTCATCTCCAATAGCATTAAGATTATTCCCATCTCCAGCAACATTAAGATTTAAGGTCTCAAGATTTGAATCGGACCAACCAACTCTTCCTCTTCAATAATAATAAGGGCTTGCACATCCCCAATCTTAGGTTTCTTACCAAGGATAGGTGCAGAACAGAACTTTCACTTAGTTTCCTTTTGGCAAAAGTAAATGAACTAGAAATAGCATCTTTAATAGATTGAGCTTTGGGAGCCTAAATCGAACCAGAAATGTCATTTTTCTTTGACTTGTCTTTAGAAGCATTGATAATGGCTTCCTTCTCTATAGGAGCAACTATCAAAGCAGACCAACCTAAACCAACGGAATAAGCTTATGAGGTGATACTATAATAAATTTTGAACGAATGCAACGATAACTTACCAGGCATCCCGGGCTAAATGGAGGAGTTGGATGTAAAAGATTCGCGCTTTTCCATTACAAACGAGCTTTTGCCCCTAGAGTTGTACTTTACCATCGAAAGCTCCTCCATAATTTTGTGGCCATCCAACATGATAGAATATTAAAGATGCTTAGTTAGGGTTATTAGTCTAAGTTTGTTCCCTATTTTCCCCACAGCCTGAGTTAGAGACAACACAAGTTTTTTGATCCTCGGAGCTTAACTTCTTGGGAGCATGATCTGAAAGAGAGACATTTATTAGTAAAGAATAACAAACCAACATGGGTAAGTAAGAAAAATAAACTTACTAGCAAAAATGTTCCTCTGATATTAGAGAAGTATTTAACAAAGAAAAATTGAGTCTCCCATCCTCTCGTCTTTTTAACAATTGTAGAAAACAAACTCTTTGGATGGGGATGGATTCAGTACATTTGATGGCCTGGTTGTTTCTCAACCTTAGTAGGGCCAGCTATGTGATGGGGAATTTTAGGACTAAGAGATGGGAGTCTAGACTCTCGAGCTAAGACTTCCAAGTATTTCAAATATGTATATGAGTTTGGTAAGAACTGAATCTGTGCAACATTTAGGTGCTTCAAATATCTGAGAAGAAACCCTGGGAAAGGATGATAACCTATGTACCACATATGAATAGTAGAAAAAGCAAAGTATCCCTCCGTGAGCTATAAATGTTATCTGTAGGGCCCGTAGGAATGGATTCGACCCCAGTAACTCCAAACTATTGAAGAATGGAGTCCATTTTAGCTTGGGTGGTAATGTGCAATGGATTTGAAATAATGTCTCCCTTCTTACTGACTAAAGGAGAAGGTTTGGCCTCTTTACGAGCTTTCTTTATGAGCTTCTTATAGAATTTTTGGCCTTTCATTTCCTGCCAGGTGATATTATTCCAAACTTAAAAAATTAACATGATTCATATTATATAATAATTTAGTACATGCCAAGTCCAAAATTATTGTTTAAGAAACCTATCTACTGCGGAAGTGATAAGGTACATGTTAATCACAAAATGACGACCCTTAAATAACAAGCACCGATCTTATTAGTAAACTTAAATTTCAATCTTAATAAGAGAAAGCCATAGAGATGATATGTAGGGGATAAATGAGAATAAATATGCGGCACCTATGAAACCACATCGATTATGGTAGTTAACTTGCACTATAAAACATTAATGAACAACATAATAGGGTCACTGACATTGATAAATAACGGCAACAAGAATTAAAAACATAATAATTAGTTAAATAATTTATAGCATGTTAAAAACAATGGTGTTAAAAGGGTCGAAGTCATGCAGAACTCCACTTGCAATGTCAAAAATGGTTATGAAAAAATAAAGGAAAACGGTAAGGCTATGACCATCAAACTATTTTTGTAGGAAAAGGTCGAATGAATATTGTCAATAAGAATATTCTTGATAAGAATATTAATAAGAATATCGATGACGTAAACCAAAAGGAATATTGTCGATAATCTCTATGATCTCAACAAAGGGTTGTCACACTTAACTTAATCGATAAGATGTGAGATGACTTTGGCATTATTGATATTAATTAATCGACAAAGAATGTCATTGGTATCAGCTATCATGATAACAAAGATTGTCGTGCCTCAATGCAACAAAACTTTAGTGATGCTAAAACAACAAGGGTTTTTTTAGTGTCGATTGTCATACTAATATCATAATATTATTTTAAAACTAGTACCAAGCCAATTAGTGTCGCATTTAGTCGACTTAGATGCCCAAATAACAGTAATGTAAATGACTTCGAATGGATCACCATACTCCGTACTTATTACGAGCAATATGAGACTTTTAACTAATAAGAAAACAAGGTAATAAAAAGTTTATTTTAACTTTAAGAAGCATAATGACATCTTAAATGATCAACGTTAATATGATAAAAGTTGATGTCAAGAATATTTTTGTCATTAGTAAATATATCAATTTTCATATCAGTGTCAAGTAATATCAAAACCCATTCACGTTGCATGAAAACCTTGTGTTATTTGCTAGTCAATATCAGGCCTTTCGACGACTTTGTGAACGTCGATACCAATACAAGGCTTGTGATAATAGGCTGGGGTTTGATATGCTACCCAATTCAGTATAGGAAATCCTTAAATTTCAAAATCAATACCGCTAAATGACTTGTCAATCTAAAATTAGTAAAGCGACACTATGTATCCAACCTTAACAGGATTAATTATAGAAATTTAAGAATTGGAGCTGAATGATTGAGTTCAATTACTAATTTAATAACGGTACAATCTAGACTATAACCTAGTTACGATTTCAACACGAGAATCATGTAAACAAATTTATGGTTTGGCTAAATGAAATCATATCTTAGTTAATAAAATCACTATCAAAGAACTCAAATTTGCAGCTGATTTTGAAAGCTTGATTCTTGTTATACTTTCTAAATAGTAGGTAAAAGGAAAAAGGAGAAGAAGCCTGTATATTTAAGGAAGAACTAAGCGAATTAGAGTCGTTGAATTAATTTTAAACAGATGGTTGGATTAGCACGAGAAGACCAAAAGGCGGGAAAAGCATGAGCCGAGACCACATGAGCCGAGACCACTGACTTGAAAAGTCAATGACTCCTCTACACTAGGGGTAAATGTTACTACCATAATTCTTATCAAAGGGGTTTGATATGCCATGATGTCGCACAAATAAGCAGCAATGAAGTGGAGGTACCGATACCAATAATTTCTTTTTAATTGCATCGCATGCCATCACTATTGTCGAAGACATTAAGTGGTGGTACGCTAATAGCGCCAATGATCAACGTCAAAGACATGTAACCAGTGAGGCACTTATAGATCAATGTCGAAGAAATAGGATACTGCACCTCATCAATAACAGAGTATATACAGTGATGCATGTGACAAAGTAGTAAAGGAGTCAAATGCTACCTACTTCATAAGCCATTAATGAGTGTCAAAGTGACCATAACCCATTTCATTGATGCTAAGTTCTATTGACATCGCCTTTCATGACAAGTGTGGGATCGTTTTCAACCTAGAGGAGGGTGAATAGGGTGATACAAAAAATTAATACGAAAATAAAAAATAACAGAAAATAATGCAGAAGAGATCACACAAAGTTTTACCCAACTTCGACAATAACCTGCCTACGTGCTGCCCCCAAAGTTTCTACTAAAAATTAAGTAGTCAAACCCTTACACACGTAAACTTATGACACGCGCTAACTTTACTAACCTAACACTAAGCTCAAAACTCTGCCATAACTTAGCCACTAAGCTGCGAATTTTCAAACTATGCCCCGTAGTTTGTACCTAGTAACACAACTAGAAGATTACACAAATTTAAAAGGAAATTACAAAAAAAAAAAAAAAACTAACAAATACAAAACCCTATTACCTTAAAGCCCAATATAAAGATAAGATCGGCCCACTAAAAAATAAAGACATCTCCCTTTATTCGAATTCGTTACTTCACTGCAGCCGTTTCCTTTTGTTACTCTTTACAAAATTAGGGTTTAGCTGTGATGAAGCGCTGCTTTGATTTATCTATTGAAGTAATGAATCTAAGTCGAATTGCTTTGTCATTCGATCTCTTTGCTTATCAACTTGCGGCTGCTCCTAACGTCAAGCTTGAATATCGGTGCTTTGAATTGGTATGTGTTTTCCCCTTTTCTAATTTTTGATTATGCTCGAACTCGATTCGAGTTTTGGATTTGTTCTTGCTCTCAGATTTTTCTTGAACTCGAACTGAGAAAATGCCGATGATGAATTTGGGTTAAATAGGGATTGAAACCCTATATTTTCATTCGTATTTTTTGTTTGAATTCTTCACGTTGCTATGATCGACAATTGATTTGTAATCCAACGTTGGTGATGATTTCTGACTTGTTCTTTTGTTGACATGTTGCTTCATGAGTTTGAATTTGCTCTGATTACTTGAGTCAGTTCCGTTCTTTTTGCTCCTATGACTTTGACATTTTTAATTTGTGATAATGTTTTGACTTGTTCATCATATTTCTTCTGATTGACTTCAATGCACTATTTTTATCTCGGCTTTGACTTATTGTGTCCACTGCTCTGACTTTTTGAAACAATTCTTGACTTTTCACTGTAAACATTTAAACGATTGCATATGCCTGTATCAGTCATTGCCTTTGTCTGATGATGTGGTCATGCTTGATTGCTTTGATGCCTATTTAGTTCGGTCCAGATTGCTTGTGTGGTTCCCTTGTATAACTTTGAGTTGAATTGACCTGGTCTATGTTGCATTGCATTCTGTGTGTGTCTACATTCATGCCTGAACGGATTTTGAAGATCATGTACATATTCATGTTATATGTTGCAGTCTTGTTCCATTGAACTTTGGTTCACCACTTTGTCATGTCATGCAAGTGTGTTCTTGTTATTAGTGTTCTGGTTTAGAGTCTTTCAAACTTGTTGGCTTGATTGTTGCCTTTGTGTTCACTGTTGCATACATGTATGTGTATGTTTAATCTGATTTCATTGTGAACTTGTTACCGTGCGGTAGTGGTTCCACTTGCATACTGTCATGTATTCTGGTTTGGTTACATTACTAGTTTTGGTCTAGGTTGCATCGGCTTGTATGTGTTGTGATCTTATTGTTTGTCCACTTCATGTAGCTTTCATACTTGTCTGGTGCACTTGTCCATGGTTTCATATGAATGTGGTCTTGAAGTCTTGCATACTAGCTTTGTACATGTCTGAATGCACGTTGTATTGGTCTTGTTCTGCTTCAAGTTAACTTACCGGTTGCTTCGAGCCAGTTCATTCCTGAGTTGCCTTCATTATGAAATGCACTGAATCCATCTACCTTGAGTCCACTTCATATTGTATGTTGTATGCATTCATGTTGACTTTGTTCATGTCTCAAGCCTATCATTGTGACTTTGTTTTGCATTTCGAACTCCTCTATTCTGAATTTGTTGAGTCTGTTGTCACATGTGGTACTGGTGTGTTGAGTTATAATGCCTTGGCTTCATTGACTTGTTTTCATGTTGCATGCTTTGAGTCACCTCTATTTTGATTTGAAGTCTTGCTTTGTACTTGGGGTCTGGTCCTCTTGTTCATGTAATCTGATTGTATTCATGTTGTTTTTATACGTGGTCTGGTCTTACACATTTCATTGATGCATTGTGGTCATTTCTTTGTTAAGGTTGTTTTGTTGATTGGAATATGGCATCAAATTTGTCCTTGTGCCCTCATTGTCATATATTCATGTGCATACTTGAGTTGAATCCAGCCTTGGCTCGGGTTTGACCTTGTGCTCACCGGTCCCTGCAATTCTAACACGCAAGTGTATCTCGGTGTGCACGGCTTTGTGGCATGTACAGTGATACACTATACATGTCACAAGTTGTTTTGTAAGAAAAAAAATAAATGATGATGAATGGCCCAAATAACTGAGGCAAATAACATTTTCAAAACACGCACTTTATTTTGCACTGCAAAAATTATTTCATTTTCAATTTTACTATGTCAGTTGTTTAACAGGTAAAATAGATGGCTGGACATAAGCTGAAGCTAGTTAAGATCAAGTGTATGTGCGTTGAGTAAATAATGTAGTGAGGTGAAATGTATGAAAAATTGTATATTGAAAATTGTGTTGTAATTGAAACTTGTATAGTGATTGAAAATGTGTAAATGAACCGAGAGCTCCAATTTGTAATATTTGAATTTGTAATAAAATATTTGTTTGGATAAAATATTTGTTTAAATATAAATTCTAAGTTATTTATTTTTTTTAACAAATATTTATTTAATTATGTGGAAAAATAAAATAGTACAATAACAAATACATATATATATATATGTTATCATCATCAAACAAAAATCATATGTTATTGTATTCTACAACAAGGAGATGCACTTCATTCAAATTGTCATCACTCCTGAAGACTAACCACAACAATGTGTTAGTGGCACCGCTACTCATTTATCGTGGCCAAAGCAGGCTCATCAACAATAAACCTGAAGGCTATCAAAATTGCATTCAAGCGACGCCGCACTCTATAGTGCTTCGAAGATGTTGTTCTACAATGACGTCAAGGATCATCAACATAAAGTGATACCGTTCCTCATCGACACTCGACCCTATTGCTAATCATAGTGACGCCGATGATATACAGAGTAAAGCTGCTTTATAACAATGCATCGTTATTGACAATACTCATCATTGAAATTCAACGCCGATTCAAACCAATACTGCCTCTTACATATGCCATTCAGCCATAAAGATAATGCGAGCATGACATTGTGGAAGTCATGCGTGCCGAAGTTGAGCCTGCTAAAGACATGAAAGGCGGAGTGGAGATACTCACCTCTATAAATATGGACCTAGGTATGATATTTTTGGGGGACGATTTCTCTCATCTCACTTCTTACATTTTCAACTTTGTAAACCTTAAATTTATTTGGGGATTTTATAGCCTTTCGTATCGTTTAAACATTGTACACATAAGTAATTGGAAATCAAACAATTGCATGGCTTAGCAATTGATTTGATTCGAACCTGTAACTTGTATGATCGTTTGAATTTGAATATTAATTCACGTGGACTTGTGACTTTCATATCATACTTGACTTCAAACTTGGACTTTAATAGCGTATTTGACTTTGACTCTGAACTTGCATAAGTACACGTGACTTCAACTTGGATGGCTAATCTAAGGAATATTAGGGAATAGTCTTTGAATCGATGATTTTGACTGGTTTCAACAGAGCCTCTCTTTGAATCAACTATGTTTTCTGTACGTTTTTGGGGTTAGCAAATTATTCATTGACATTTTCCATAAAAGTAAGCATGTTATTCTTGATATGCCATTTACATAACATATGAACGGAATTTGGAAAAACTAAGCCAATGGCATTAACCGATGCTAACACACTAACACTTATGAACAGATTAGGGATTTCCACATCGCATTCGACCATAATAGACTTCAAATGTTACATTGCCCATATGTAATTCTCCTCATTTTTCGCAACTAAGTAAGCAATGGCAATGAAAATGTGCGATCGGTAGAGGTTACACCAACTATCTTCAATAATGGCATCTTCTACAAGTTAGTTTTGTACGTACTATCCAATATGATAAATCAAGGAAATTTTCATAGAAAATCCAAACTAATAGGATGTGCCCAAAAATATCTTTGATAATATCGCTTCCATCTAAGGTCTTTCGATGCCATTCAAAGTAACCAAACTCTTTTAATTTACTAAGCAAATATTGCACTTAGACCATCCAGCTCATTTAATTATATTTTGAGATTAAATTACATTGTATATGGTTTTGATGGTAGTACAATTTGAAGGATCATTTCTTTTCAACGTATGCATAATTTCCTTAGCTTTAACCATATTTTTATATGTTTCAATCGTGGCTTTGATCTCTTCTTCAACTTAACCTTCCTATATAAGAAGGACATTCATCGTGTTTTAACTCTGAATGATTGTGGACATGATAAACAACCATCCCAATTTTCTAAAGAATAAAGTTTCACATCATATAGCCTATATGGACAATTACATTTTTTGTTTCCCGTCAATCTATAATTACTAGGCTCTTTAGTTTTATTCCCCTTATAAACACCACTATGTTTACATACAAATATTGTTCTCAGTTTCTTACTACAGGCACCAACATTTGATTTCATTATAATGATTATAAAACCTAGTCGTTTGCCAGTGTTACGAACCCAATCAAATAAACGTTGATAGGATCGATAAATCTATAAAGAAACAAAAATTCGTATAGCCCAATTGTTTTGTAAATAAAAACCATATAAAAACATATATTACTTACATCATAGGATGTAAATTCATTAGTGTAATCAAACGAAATTTCGTTACTAACATCTTCTTCACTCGAGTATTCTGCTAGTATAACAGTGGAAACAAATTGAACTGAGATCATATTAATAACTAAAAAGCAAGGCCGAATGATTCAGTGTTGTACCATGAAGGGTGGTTGCGCGATTTTATTCCAAACCATGTAAAGACCGTGCATGATTATCTGAATAACCATGCACAAGTAATGCATAATGAAGCATAAAATCATGCAATTACCCTGCCTGGTAAAGCATGCAGTCATGTTATCTCTCTATGTGGCAGTAGCACAAGACCACGTAGGCCTTTAGCGAGATTATGCAATCGATCTCACACTATGGCTTCTATGAACTGCAAATTTTCAGACTAGTAAATTTACAAAAAAACCTTAGTATATTTTCCGCTTTACAATCCCGTAGATTTGTAGTATCATCATCAAGATCCATTGCTAGAATTCAAGATTTTGAGATTATGTTTAATGAAGTAGGTGTTTAATGAAGGGAATGAAGGAGAAAAAGAAAAGAGAATAGTTATAGAAATTACCAAGGGCAATTCTATGTCCTACAAAATTAAAAAAAAGGAGGGTCTACTCGGTTAGAAAAGAGGTTCATATATAATCAGCATTAGTTAAATATATATTGATTTTAAGAGTTCTAATATTCAGTTAGTGTGGTACTAAAGGCATCGCACTTTGTTCTTTTAAACATCACCAAGGTCAATGGTCAATCACCACGTGCGTCATGCCGACTTCGGTAGTTGTTCGACGACCGTGGTATAAAAAAAGGGAAAAAAGTGGTTGGTGGCTAAAAACACAAAATTGGGTGCACTTAGTTGTACAACATTAGGTATTATTATACAGTATTTCCAGCAAGCATATGTTGATGATATTAAGTTACGAAATGATGAAGGAAACGATATTAGACTCAAAAACAATCAAATACAAAGAGCAATTTGAGAAAATAGGGTGAATGGGCTAACTCCATTGATGGATCTTTACTGATCCATGAAATTTTCCATTTTCCCTTAATTTTTCAGTGAATTGAGAGGAAGTATCAAGCAAGAGAGGATATAGAGAAATTTTAGTTAAGTCTATAAATCGGCACCGATCCATAGATTCTCTCTATAACTCCAATATTCTTAGTGAATATAGAGATGAATAAGCTTAGAGCATCAACTGAAGATTGACATAAGAGATAAAGCAACTAGACCTAAAAAAAGAAAAGCAAATTCACAAAGGCTACGGATTGATGCAATCTATATGTTGATCGATACGATCCATTAAAATTTCGGTCTTGATCTGGTCTTTCTCGTATCTTTTTTAGATCTAAGTATTGAACGAGCTCTATCTGATCTAATGACCAAAAATCCCAATAACAGTCTTGTTCATATATATATATATAGGACTATTTGCAACAGAAAAATGACTTTTGGATATTGACCAAATGCTTTTTATAACCTAGGGGAGGTGCTACAATTTCCATCCTTAGATAGAATTTCAAGTTTATATTGGTAATTCTTTCAAATCTAGTGTAAAATAAGCAATAAAAACTATTCAAAATGGATGTAGACATAGCTGAATCATTATAAATCTCATTATCTCTTATTTTCCTTACTTTCTTCTCTATATATGTTATATTTGCTATTGATTTACTAAAGTATAATCAAATGCAACAGATTTGATATCTCTAAAAAAATAGTCAATTGGGGGCATTAGAGCAATTTTTTGCTTACATTCTTTGTGCTTTCATTGAAAATTGAACTTGGGCTATGTCTCGATTATTATTGGATTTGGATAGAAATACAAGTAGATCTCATAAGATGGAATCGAAGAAGAATCCAAGAAAGCAAGTAAAGAAGTATATGATGGAAGAAATGCTGGAACTACTAGTGGAAGTGAAGGAATTGCTCAACCTCCACCAGATCTGGTTAATGTGGAAGCGTTAGAGAGGATGATGGCTTTTAACAACCAAATGTTGGAGAAGATGCAGTGCACAAGCATGGAAGAAATAGCTAGGCAGTTAGAGAGGATACGCTAACTCCCTCAAGGAGACGTCTCTCGCCCCAAAAATCAATATAGAACAATTTCACCGGATGGATGCGTTGAAGGAAGTTCTGATGGAAGGCATAGGGCATATGGGAAAGAGCAGGAGAAGATGGAAATTACACTATAAATCAAGAAGGAAATGGTCTACCTTGAGCAATTGTTCCAAGTAGATTAATTGGTATCGATCGACCATAAATCCGTACATAACCCCTTGGTGCCTCCAACAACCATGAGCAATACATTGCTCAACATTTGGAGAGTGATACGCACTCTAATACCAAAGGATGTATCAATATCTAGCCTCAACACATCTTGGCTGGGAATATATAAAACGGTAAGTTTATTTTATTTTGATAAATCACTCATGATTACAAGACATTGTAACTACTATTACAAAACATACCATTTATGAATTTTCTATTAAATATGAGCGTTACGGCACGCGCTTTACACATGATTATAACATGCATTTCATGCGTAAATTGTCTTTTTACAAATTGTATGTGTTTAACGCATTCAATAGAAAATGATTTGCGCAAATAGTTAGTCATATTTTTGTATTAAAATTACGTGTAGTTGGTTTGAGTTTTTATTTCTAAGTTGCAACATCTAATTATGTTATTTTGATTTTATATTTATATTATTAATGAATAAAGAAAGAGTTTGTAAAGGAAGTTTATTTGTTGGATTCTATTTTAAGTGATATTAAGATTTGTTAATATTTATATAAGGACGTTTTGAGTTTGTAAAGAAATTTTAACTGTTAGATCCTATTTTTAAGTGATATTAAGACTTGATAATATCTGTAGAGAACCATTTTGAATTTGTAAATAAAATATAATTGTTAGATCCTATTTTTAAGTGATATTAAGAATTTGTTAACATGAGGGGGCATTTTTGGTAGT
Source organism: Allium cepa (assembly GCA_030765085.1). NCBI lineage: Eukaryota > Viridiplantae > Streptophyta > Magnoliopsida > Asparagales > Amaryllidaceae > Allium > Allium cepa. The sequence continues at coordinate 55,747,092 of CM060940.1, forward strand.
TCAGACTGACACCAAAAAAGTGTGAAACGGAAGGTATTACAACTATTATTAAAGATATTTTTAATTGAATCAATTAATTAATATAAAACATTGTCTTAATTATATAATAGAAAGGAAACACCTTTTATTTCAAAAAAGATTGTTTATCGAGTTAGATATATGTAACAATTACATAATTATTCCTAGGATATATCCTTAACTTTATCATTTCATGCCTTGAACCAAAAAAGAGGATAAAGAATGTGAAGAAAATAGATTCCATAATCGACCTTGATGATGGATCAATTCCTTCTTCGATCAAGTTGATTTCTAGAATTACCTCAACAAATGCACTCTGGCACCTAACGATTTCGAGAGCCAATATGTCCTAAGACATGTGTAGAGCTCATTTGTCAACATGAGTAGGCTATCTACAAGGAGCGCTGCTATGTACTGTGCCAAGGACATATGGCACGCACCTTATAGATTAATGCACAATACTACCCCAGTTAATTTACATAATCTAATTAGTCAACACAGGTCAACATCCAATGGATCCTATACATCAACAAAACATGGGTTTTGTCCAAAGTAAATAAAAAAAATTAAAATTACACAACCATGCTTGTTCTCAACCTTTCAGACTGAAACAGAATCTCATGGACATGTTGAGCATCTCTGCCACGACTGCATTTGTTTTTACTTCCGCTCCTTTAGTAGCATCTTCTACCTCCACCTTGACTTTTAATCCTTCTAGAGCTCGACGACCTAAATGCCACCCTGAGCAACCTGTTCAAGTCGCCCCTTATGTGGCCATGGGGGAACCTTTGCTTGTGACGTCAATATAGTTGGTTTTGTGATCCTCGACAACCCCCCGGATCCCTGACTTCGAGGTTAACGGCTATGGATTTTAGGAGATTCTGCGAACATCATGGGATACCCCACAAGGAGACCTTACTCCCTTTGCCACACCAAAGAGCTCATGATCATTCAAAAAGCTACACGGCGTGTAACCGCTACATGTGCCTACTTGGCGTTGTTCCTCCTTTTAGTCGCTTTCTTATATATGCTCCAATTGATCAAGCTAGCTCTATCCCAACTTCATCCAAATGGATATGTCGCTCCTTGTTGCACATATATGATCTTCGTTGGGCACTTGGCCAGTGATCCTAACTTTAAAGAAATATGATACTTAAACAACTTCAAAAAGAGATTTGACTGTCCATCTCTCACATTCCTCGAGGCATTCCATGGCTGCAAGGTCGTTATTGGATTGTGCAACAATGGAGTCATTTTAAGGATGAGTATTTCTTTGTCAAATGTCCTAACGGCTTTGCTCGAAGATGGCTATTTGAATGTAAGCCCTAATTCCTCACATTGTCTTACTTGAGCTCACTTCACCCAAGTCACTAATATTCTTTCACTCCTTTTACAGATAATCCCAAAAGGATTGTAAATGCTTCTTTCGTCCAAACACTTCGATGCTTGAAAGATGTTGCAGCGGATGAGAATAAATGTAACGACCCGCCCTTCTGACCGGCCCTAGTCGGTAATTAAACCAACTTGAAACGTTCAAAATGACGGATTGTTATTCAGTTTATAGAGTTTAAACAGAATCAGCCACAGAAACACAGAATAATTATATTTCACATAATGAATTTTTGTACATATATCAGAGTTTATACAATGAATTTTAATTTATACAGCGGAATATTTCTTTAAGTACAAAAATAAATCCCTGAAAAGCTAAATTGATGCGTTATCCCCAACTCTCTCTCTAACTTCGCTGCCCGAAAATCTTCAAGCTGTAAAATACTGGGTCTGACCCGAGTATTACATTCAAAAGAAAACAATACACAGGTCAGTCTAATTCAAACTCAGTTATTAGTGCATAGAGGCAATAATAATCAAACAACAATTAGACGACAGTCAAAGATAAATTCACCTATCCGATCCTTTAACAAGAAATCGGATAACGGTAAATATAACACTTAATAGTGTTAAACAACAAATCAGTAGATTCAAATTATCAATGAAGATATATGAAGGGATTTTTTAAATAAAGATAATTTAGAAAACAACAGAATTGCCAAAACGGCAATTAACTACAAAATCATCAAAATGCGATTCAAAATATATTGAATTGGCAACATAAAATAAATTTCCATCAATAGAAAACATCATTTAAAACATCAAGTCAAGTAGGGCTGCAGTACACGCACACGTGCACGGCCTCGCCACATTTAAAATGTTAACTCCGTGTGGCTGCAGTTCACGCTTGCGTGCACTGCCTCGCCACTACCGTAATGAAATATGCAAAAGATCATAAATCAAAACAAAATAGTATATTAATAAAACAAAACTGTGTGGCTGTAGTTCACGCTTGCGTGCACTGCCTCGCCACAACAACATGTGAAATTATCACAACAGAGAATACCATCAGAAATCAAAGTTGCAGAGGTCAAGTCAGTGCTATCGTGACTCAACGCAACTGCAAAAAAAACTAAGTATAACGGGCTAGAAATTTAAGTGCAAATCCACTATCAGAAATGTAGACTGCGATTAAACAGGCCCAAATCAACTTCAACCAAATGCAAAAGGTCAAGTCAGTGACTCAACGCAGCTGCAACACCAAAACCTATGCAACATGGCAAGGTCGAAATGCAATTGTTTTGCATATACTCAAGTAAACTCAAAAAAACAAGTTTCCAAACAACTTATTACTGCACACTTCAATAAGTGTAAAATTTTTGTACAAATGAAACTGCGGCCACTACTTGGACTCAAGGGCAAACTGCAACAAGACTGCAGCCACCACAAGATCGCAAGGGCACAAAAATTACCAAGAAATCAAACAAGCAGCCTCAATATCCAAAACAAGTTTGGAAATCACTTACAACTGAACCAAGCACAACTACAAATGCACGTCAAAATAACTCAAACTTGGTACAATTCCAACCATATATGTACACAAACATACATATGTATGCATGTACATATATGCAGATTTGAATAACAGGTGATAAAGCAAGGTCACAATTCATCAACAACCGAAACAAGCAACTGAGAGAAACAAATTCAAGTCGAAGTGAAACAGAGATGTACTCAGAGAAGGATATGAAAAGTGCACAGCAACAATGGCTTTTACATACAGGCAGTGCAACAGCACCAAACAAAGAAGATGATCAATACTTATGAATGCAGGCAGTCCAGGTCAGAGAGAGAACAGAGGGAACAACAGAGACATGCTAAATAAAGTCAAGTGTGCTACCAATATACAACTCAGGTCAGTGACCACTTCAAATAGGCAGGCCACAAGGCATTTATATATAGATATAAACCCACCCATTCACATACATATATGCATCAGGATTATATGTTTAAATTGTTATTAATTTATGTTACTCATTATTCAAACAAATGCACTGCATCATGTATACGAGATATGGGCATCAGTGGAACAAAATGTCACAAACTCAAAGAAGATAATTTACAGTTGCATCAGTTCAACTTGTATGTCACAGTAACCAAGTAGCATGTGACAATATCAAGTGAATTCACCAAAAATTCAACAAGCAGTATGCAGTGACAATATAAATCAAGCTGCAACATGTACATAAAGAAGATAATGTGGTCAAAGTAACATGGAGTGATACCAGACCACACAATCGAGCAATGCCAAATGCATAGTGGAACAACAAGGGACAAAGGCTACATATGAAACAAGCAGGTGTATCCCAGATAAGGCCACATAGAACAAGCACAATGGCTACAGGCTTCAACCAAAACAGTAATTAACAAGCATCGTTAATTGAAAACTCAATCCAAGGCTGCAACTTCAATACTATAAAATACTTACACACGCATGTAGCTAGGAAGACTTACACACGCATGTCGTATCAACTATGGTCTGTAACAAAATAATAAGCACTTAAAATTCCAGGGGCAGAAAATACATGCATAAACAAGTCGATGCAAACAGCTCGATGAAGACTATAAGATGAACCATACCCACACACATGAATGCATAGTGCAAACAAAATGCATAAATAAAATTTATAAAATGAAATCAAGAGTGTGTATGCAGTTTTGAAAAATTCAAAAATCAAAAAATAAAGGAGGAAAGTTTTCGGCCGTATCGATCAAAGAATGATCGAACTTTTCAAAATCAAAACCGTGGGAATCAAGCAAACAACATCACAAATTGAGAAAGGAAAGTGACCGAAGTCAAAGTCACAAATCAAGAAGAAATATGTTGTTCAAATCAAAGTCAGTGAGCAATAGACCAGAGAACGAAATCAACATTGTTCACCCGAAGAACAGTACTGTGATGGCCAAGTAATTCAAACAGTAAAACATTAAACCGTGGCAATCACGAAATCATTCAAAGCCAAAGAAACAACGAATATACAGAAATTGAAGAAATCAATAATTATCTCAAACATCCAAACGAAGATCAAGTAAGCACGAATTCACAAGTTCTAAAAACAATATAGTCTGAATTAAATGTGAGTGACAAATAATCACTCACCTTTGTCGATGCGAATTGAAGTAACCGAGCAGAGCTTTTCGTAACGAATGATCGCCGGAGCAAGCCCTAATTTTTGGGGACGAAAACCCTAATTGTTGAAGAGGGGGACGAACGAAGATGAAGCCGAAGCCCTAATTTGGATCGAAGAGGGAGACGAGAGAGACGCCATTTTTTTTCTTTCGTATGATTTTTTTTTCTTCTGATGAAAAGAAGAGGGTAGGGTTTCGAATATAAAAAGGAAAGGAGACGTGATTTTTTTTGCGTGATGGATGGCATAGATTAAGGCTGAAACAAAGGCGTGTTTGCAGCTGATAAAGGTAAGGCAGTTGGATTTTTTTTCTTTATTTTATGTTTATTTTTATATATATTTTTTTCATTTTAAATTCAATTTGTTTTGTATAATTATTTTCTTTACTTTGTTTTGTAAATTTTGTTTTTTGAATTTTTAACTATGTGTATTTCTTTATTTATTTTGTATTGATTAAAATTTTATTCCTTTTTATTTAAAGAAAAGAAAAATGTTATTTAAAACTAACCATCCATTTATAAATTTACATAAATAATAATTCTTGTATCCAAATTATTTTTCTAAGTCATTAGTTCGAATTTTAAATACAAATTCAATATTCAATTTCAAACTCCAAAGTCAAATTCAAATTTTATTCAACTTTAAATAAATTAAATTCTAAAATTTAATCGCCAATTGATAGTTATATTGGGAATTCAAACTAAACCATCATTCAAATATTTAAAATTAATTAAATATTCCCAATTTAAATTGTTCAAAATTCAGGGTTGTTACAATCTTCCCTCCTTAAAAGAATTTCGTCCCGAAGTTATAAGTTAGGGAAAACGATTGTTAAAATCTCACCGATATTTATACCCTACACAATTTTTTACCAAGTTTGAATCTTATTAAAATAAATATAGGATTCATTCCATTTATTTTATCTCCCTAGCTTTCTTCATTATTTTCTAAAATCAAGACGTAAAAGTTTTTACCCAAAATTTTCGACTTACAAAACTCAAATTTAAACTTGAAACTCTTCATGCTAAAGATTTGCATATTATATCTATATATTTTTTTTTCAAAGCTGTGGACTTTCAAGATATTTTAAAGATCTTCTTCCTTAGTTCATTAGGTTGGAATTATGTAATTCTAATTTCAGACTATTGATTTGCTATCTAAAGTTTTGAAAATACTTGCTAACTCGAAGTTTAACAAGTCTATCGTCGTTCTTACAGACATTAGGCATACGCTGGCCAGGCGCTGGACTAAAAATCTCCAAGTACTAAATATACTTGCTTCAACTCCCAGTGAAAATACTTTTAAAAATTCTTTTAAAAATGGATATGGAAAGCACGTTCCCCCATGGATCACAGTTTACCCGGCGGTTACGCTACTATCCCAGTAGAATCGCTTGTAACTGTAGATTTCACATCTCTCTTGAATTTCGCCATGGTTGTTGCCATAGATCGCGGTTCACACGGCGGTTTCGCTACTATTCCAGTAGAATCGCTTGTGACCGTAGGTATCTCGCCCCTCAAATTACGCTTTGGCCTCTAGATCGCAGTTTACGCGGCGGTTGCGCTACTATCCCAGTAGAATCGCTTGTAACTGTAAGCATCACGCCCCACGAATTACGCCAGCATACATCATCAATTCACATGATCCCAACACGATGATCCATCGTGGGGGATTCCAGTCCAAATGGACATTCCGATAATGGAAATTCTACGTAGCTACGATTTCCAATGGACACTCACACCGAGTTCCAATCACCTTCACAAATTATAAATGGAAGGTACATTTCCATATCCTCGTTTAGAAAACATATATCATATACATATAGTACTTCATTTCACATTTCGTACATATCATACCTATGTAAACTTGCATAGGATTTTCATAATAATGACTTTCCAAACTGATGGTTTTTGAATTATTACATTCACATATATAAATTACGAAAACCACAATATCTCATATTCATAACAAATAGAGGATTCCAAAATTTTCCATCTCGTTATCAATTTAAAATTTTCCTCTAAATCGATTTGAAAATTTAAGGTTATCTCAAACCCAATTCACATTCATAATCCAATTCATTATCGACTTCACATTCGATTTGGATTTCACGTTACATCGTCAATTCTCAACACATAATTGATGTCTATCGATATATAACCTCTAAGCTCATACGTCTCAGAGAAGGGTGTTAAGCTAAAAGAATAAATTCTCCACCACCACAGATGTACATTTAATAGAGATCAATTGCTATGTCATCAATTCACAATGTTAGACATACAATCCCAATCGACTATCCAAAATTCAAAGCTCAACTTATATTGTTTTTGGTGTCGAAGTTAAACTCAATTTAACTCATAATTCAATCTTTTTTGAAAAAATTCAAGTTGAACTAATTGTTCAAATTTCCCAAAAATATCTTTACAAGATATATATAATTTTCCACACTTAACTATTTGAAACAAATTTCAATATTCATTTTTTCAATTTATCTTTAAAAGATAGAATTTCAAACTTTCCATTTCATATCGGAAAACATTTCCATACTTATTTAATAATAAGTAATTCACAAATCCATTCATTTTCAACACTTGAAAAATATTCAATATACTTAAATCATAATCAAGTATATATTCCATTCTTTAAGGAAAGCGTTCTTTTAAACACATTTATTTGAGTCAAAACGAATATTGCGTAAAACATTGTTACGACAACTCGAAATCACTAGTATAGGAATTCGAATTTAAGATAGATATATAAATCCCAAGACTATATAAAACATTTCCTTTCGGAAACCATTTACTATAACAACAGTGTTATAGTCCATCATTTCCTTATTTCTCGAAAACGCCTATTTCAACAATGAATGTTGAAATCTATGTATTCAATAGTTAATATATTTTTAAAACATCTTTTAAAACAATTAACTTCATTTCATAATATCACTTCCCTAAAACATATTCGTTTTATTCAATAATATATTCACTGTCCAAAATCGCGAATATACTTATTTAATTCAATGTTTCTACACATTTATTTAAAGGATTATCCACTGTCCAAAATCGTGGATAAAATTCCCAGCCAACTTTCATTATCACAATATTTAACTTAAAGGATAATTCGCTGTCCAAAATCACGAATATGTCTCCTTTAATAACTTCTACGTTTCATTTATCAAATTCAATTGGTTTCGAATTTATAAACAATCTTTACAAATTCCATTTCTACTTATAAAACTTAGATTTATAATCTCCTTTATTAATTCAACTCAATTTATATAACCCAGTTATATACCCAAAAGTCCATTTATAAGTTAAATACTTATAATCCATTTATTTACTAAATCGTTCTTCACAACATTTGAAATCAATTTTCAAAAGAATTCAGAATCAAATTCCCAATTTATAGTTTAATGATCCTCTTGGCTATACTAAATTGACATGTCATTTTATCTCCCAATTATTACTTTGGAGATATTCAAAATATTTGATTTAAACCAATTCATTAATTCACTTAACTTATACTTTATTTTTCATAAATCGCAACAATTCGATAATGGGTTTTTTCCGAAGAGAAACTATCGCAAACCTAAAATTAGAGAGGGGAATTTACGAAAAAAATTGAATTTTCAAAATACCTTTTACTTTCAAAGAAAACAATTTTATACTTCATTAGATTTGAAAAATGTTTTCTTTAAAGTGATTCTAGTAACTATTTAAACATCATAAACTGAGCTTTGTATAAACCAAAGCTCTGATACCACTTGTTGTAACGACCCGCCCTTCTGACCGGCCCTAGTCGGTAATTAAACCAACTTGAAATGTTCAAAATGACGGATTGTTATTCAGTTTATAGAGTTTAAACAGAATCAGCCACAGAAACACAGAATAGTTATATTTCACATAATGAATTTTTGTACATATATCAGAGTTTATACAATGAATTTTAATTTATACAGCGGAATATTTCTTTAAGTACAAAAATAAATCCCTGAAAAGCTAAAGTGATGCGTTATCTCCAATTCTCTCTCTAACTTCGCTGCCCGAAAATCTTCAAGCTGTAAAATACTGGGTCTGACCCGAGTATTACATTCAAAAGAAAATAATACACATGTCAGTCTAATTCAAACTCAGTTATTAGTGCATAGAGGCAATAATAATCAAACAACAATTGGACGACAGTCAAAGATAAATTCACCTATCTGATCCTTTAATAAGAAATCGGATAACGGTAAATAGAACACTTAACAGTGTTAAACAACAAATCAGTAGATTCAAATTATCAATGAAGATAGATGAAGGGATTTTTAAATGAAGATAATTTAGAAAACAACAGAATTGCCAAAACGGCAATTAACTACAAAATCATCAAAATTCGATTCAAAATATATTGAATTGGCAACATAAAATAAATTTCCATCAATAGAAAACATCATTTAAAACATCAAGTCAAGTAGGGCTGCAGTACACGCACACGTGCACGGCCTCGCCACATTTAAAATGTTAACTCCGTGTGGCTGCAGTTCACGCTTGCGTGCACTGCCTCGCCACTACCGTAATGAAATATGCAAAAGATCATAAATCAAAACAAAATAGTATATTAATAAAACAAAACCGTGTGGCTGCAGTTCACGCTTGCATGCACTGCCTCGCCACAACAACATGTGAAATTATCATAACAGAGAATACTATCAGAAATCAAAGTTGCAGAGGTCAAGTCAGTGCTATCGTGACTCAACGCAACTGCAAATAAAACTAAGTATAACGGGCTAGAAATTTAAGTGCAAATCCACTATCAGAAATGTAGACTGCGATTAAACAGGCCCAAATCAACTTCAACCAAATGCAAAAGGTCAAGTCAGTGACTCAACGCAGCTGTAACACCAAAACCTATGCAACATGGCAAGGTCGAAATGCAATTGTTTTGCATATACTCAAGTAAACTCAAAAAAACAAGTTTTCAAACAACTTATTACTGCACACTTCAATAAGTGTAAAATTTTCGTACAAATGAAACTGCGGCCACTACTTGGACTCAAGGGCAAACTGCAACAAGACTGCAGCTACCACAAGATCGCAAGGGCACAAAAATTACCAAGAAATCAAACAAGCAGCCTCAATATCCAAAACAAGTTTGGAAATCACTTACAACTGAACCAAGCACAACTACAAATGCACAGCAAAATAACTCAAACTTGGTACAATTCCAACCATATATGTACACAAACATACATATGTATGCATGTACATATATGCAGATTTGAATAACAGGTGACAAAGCAAGGTCACAATTCATCAACAACCGAAACAAGCAACTGAGAGAAACAAATTCAAGTCGAAGTGAAACAGAGATGTACTCAGAGAAGGATATGAAAAGTGCACAGCAACAATGGCTTTTACATACAGGCAGTGCAACAGCACCAAACAAAGAAGATGATCAATACTTATGAATACAGGCAGTCCAGGTCAGAGAGAGAACAGAGGGAACAACAGAGACATGCTAAATAAAGTCAAGTGTGCTACCAATATACAACTCAGGTCAGTGACCACTTCAAATAGGCAGGCCACAAGGCATATATATATAGATATAAACCCACCCATTCACATACATATATGCATCAGGATTATATGTTTAAATTGTTATTAATTTATGTTACTCATTATTCAAACAAATGCACTGCATCATGTATACGAGATATGGGCATCAGTGGAACAAAATGTCACAAACTCAAAGAAGATAATTTACAGTTGCATCAGTTCAACTTGTATGTCACAGTAACCAAGTAGCATGTGACAATATCAAGTGAATTCACCAAAAATTCAACAAAGCAGTATGCAGTGACAATATAAATCAAGCTGCAACATGTACATAAAGAAGATAATGTGGTCAAAGTAACATGGAGTGATACCAGACCACACAATCGAGCAATGCCAAATGCATAGTGGAACAACAAGGGACAAAGGCTACAGATGAAACAAGCAGGTGTATCCCAGATAAGGCCACATAGAACAAGCACAATGGCTACAGGCTTCAACCAAAACAGTAATTAACAAGCATCGTTAATTGAAAACTCAATCCAAGGCTGCAACTTCAATACTATAAAATACTTACACACGCATGTAGCTAGGAAGACTTACACACGCATGTCGTATCAACTATGGTCTGTAACAAAATAATAAGCACTTAAAATTCCAGGGGCAGAAAATACATGCATAAACAAGTCGATGCAAACAGCTCGATGAAGACTATAAGATGAACCATACCCACACACATGAATGCATAGTGCAAACAAAATGCATAAATAAAATTTATAAAATGAAATCAAGAGTGTGTATGCAATTTTGAAAAATTCAAAAATCAAAAAATAAAGGAGGAAAGTTTTCGGCCGTATCGATCAAAGAATGATCGAACTTTTCAAAATCAAAACCGTGGGAATCAAGCAAACAACATCACAAATTGAGAAAGGAAAGTGACCGAAGTCAAATTCACAAATCAGGAAGAAATATGCTGTTCAAATCAAAGTCAGTGAGCAATAGACCAGAGAACGAAATCAACATTGTTCACCCGAAGAACAGTACTGTGATGGCCAAGTAATTCGAACAGTAAAACATTAAACCGTGGCAATCACGAAATCATTCAAAGCCAAAGAAACAACAAATATACAGAAATTGAAGAAATCAATAATTATCTCAAACATCCAAACGAAGATCAAGTAAGCACGAATTCACAAGTTCTAAAAACAATATAGTCTGAATTAAATGTGAGTGACAAATAATCACTCACATTTGTCGATGCGAACTGAAGTAACCGAGCAGAGCTTTTCGTGACGAACGATCGCCGGAGCAATCCCTAATTTTTGGGGACGAAAACCCTAATTGTTGAAGAGGGGGACGAACGAAGATGAAGCCGAAGCCCTAATTTGGATCGAAGAGGGAGACGAAAGAGACGCCATTTTTTTTTTCGTATGATTTTTTTTTTCTTCTGATGAAAAGAAGAGGGTAGGGTTTCGAATATAAAAGGGAAAGGAGACGTGATTTTTTTTTGCGTGATGGAAGGCATAGATTAAGGCTGAAACAAAGGCGTGTTTGCAGCTGATAAAGGTAAGGCAGTTGGATTTTTTTTTCTTTATTTTATGTTTATTTATATATATATATATTTTTTCATTTTAAATTCAATTTGTTTTGTATAATTATTTTCTTTACTTTGTTTTGTAAATTTTGTTGTTTGAATTTTTAACTATGTGTATTTCTTTATTTATTTTGTATTGATTAAAATTTTATTCCTTTTTATTTAAAGAAAAGAAAAATGTTATTTAAAACTAACCATCCATTTATAAATTTACATAAATAATAATTCTTGTATCCACATTATTTTTCTAAGTCATTAGTTCAAACTTTAAATACAAATTCAATATTCAATTTCAAACTCCAAAGTCAAATTCAAATTTTATTCAACTTTAAATAAATTAAATTCTAAAATTTAATCGCCAATTCATAGTTATATTGGGAATTCAAACTAAACCATCATTCAAATATTTAAAATTAATTAAATATTCCCAATTTAAATTGTTCAAAATTCAGGGTTGTTACAATTAAATGGGACATCTCTGCACCGACGTTATACTGCACCACTTAAGAGTACTGCACAAAGGGCGAAGAGTTAGCTATGTGCAATATCCACCTAATGTCGCTCAAGCTGCCCCGCATGCCAGTCGAGATAGCTCCTTCGGCTTCGATTCATGGCGAGGTCCAAGATGTGGTGGAGGAAATCCCCGACACAACAAAAAGGAAGAAAACGACAAATAAGAGGATGCTGAAGAAGATAACGAGGAAGAAGAGGACGACAACGACGAAGAAGGAGATGAGAACGAATATAAATCGATCGAGGAAACAACCGGAGAAGAAGGGACTTCAACTCTCGCTTATAACAATCCTCCCCCACCGCCCCCCCCCCCCCCCCCCCAACCCCCCAAACACCCCGAGACCAATGCGAATCAAGATAAAGTCTCCTAGGCTAATTCCTGAGCCTCGCCAAAGTCTGATTAGATGGCCATCCCCCTCCCGACGCTTGCTGAAATTTATGGCTCACTGGAGAATTTAAGAGATATCAGCTATAGGATTTAGACACCGACAACTTTATCGCTTCTAAGACTCAAAACTTAGATCAAACTTTTAAAGAGCAAAAGAAAGTTGAAAGAGAATATCCACATATTGGCGTCTAATAAATTTACACAATCAATATTGAACATTTTAATTTACCCAAGGGTAAAAGAAATTTTGGAGAAGCAAAGACTTTTTTAATTTTGCTTGACAAGATTTATGCTTGATTTTGTATGACCAATTCCACGAAAAAATTGATTTCGTAAACTTCAAAATTCGCGCTCAACAAATTCAAAGCAAAATATCACAGACCCGGTCAAATCATCCCCAACAAATACGCATCAAGATTGAGCAAAGGGTTATAAATAGCTAGGGTTCATCAGTCGGAATCGGCCATTGTTTTCTCTTCTACAACAACATTATTTTCAGGATCATAAGAGATGGATTTTCCTATTTTTAACGCGACAGGTCCGCTAGTTTTTCGTACGATTCCGTCTCAAATACGCACGGATGAAGCAGCGATAAAGAAGCACATCGAGTATTACTTCAGGTAATCATTAACTCTACTTGTTCGAAGTTATCTGTTTCCTAATTATATACATATATCCAATTTATTCATTTCAGTTTTGATTTTGTGTCTGTAGCGACGAGAATTTAAGAAAAGATACGTATGTGAGGAGGCAGATGGATAAAGAGGGTTGGGTTCCTGCTTCTTTGATCGCTTGTTTCAACCGAATCAAACAAATGACTTGCAATGTTTCAGATCGCACAAAATTCATACTGGATTTGTTGCAAAACTCAGAGATTATTGAGGTTCAGGGTGATAAAATTAGAAGACGTGGTGATTGGAGCACTTGGCTCCTGCCTGCCGATGTGCCTGATGCTAAAACCAATAATGATGGAGCTTCAAACGAGAGTACAGGTAGTATTCGCAGATTTGCTGATTTTCATCGGGGGGAAAGATCGATGAAAAATGAATCTAATCTCCAAATTTGATGTTCAAGGATTGGTGAAATGCAACTTCATTTTATGTTCTTGCTTGTTTAAGATGCTTATCTTATGACGATGATATGAGAATTGCTTGATGCCATTCTTGATTTCTGTTAAATAGTGAAAAAGCATGGTGTATAGTTATTCAATGGAAAGATTTATTCATTTCCACTTACATTTGTGACGGTTGCATTTTGGAAACTATACCTTGAAGAAGTCCAATGATGTATGAATAATATACCGTTCGTTTTTATGTTGTTGGTTCTTGGATTTGATCGCAATTATTACGTGGTTTATATGAACCTTTGAGCACAGAGGAGCAGATCAAGCCCTTGACTGCACTATGTATAATAAGTGTACTTTAAACTTAATGCACTAATAAATTTGAACAATGTAAACCCAAGATATGTCTATCTGTATCTGTTGGGTATAACACTAATGATGAAGTAACACATTATTTGTATACAGGGGTGAGTTAAACCAAACTAAAACTAATAAAAATGAAAACCAAACCAAACGAACCGAATCAAATTTGATTGGTTTGGTTGCTATTCAATTTAACCGAACTAAAAATGTTTTACACTTTATGTTTGGAATATGCAATGTAATTTGAAATAAAAAGTAAATGCATAATTAAAGTGTTCTTATTTATCATTGTTATGTGTTCTAAAAGTAATTTTGACACATATAAGATAAATATTTTATTTAGTTGGATCACCAAACTAATCTGAAAAAATTATTATTACATTGATAATTTTGAAAATGTAATAAAAGTTTGGTTAATTTGGTTAAATCGATAACCAAACTAATTTTTTTTTACGGATCAATTATAAACTAATCTAGTCTCAAAACCAGACAAACCAAACCGATCAAAATGAATTGGTTTGATTGGTTTAACCAGATAATGCTCATCCCCATTCGTATATAATTTGGTACAGGGACGGAACTAGGATTTAACTATGACCCGAGCTAAACAAATTGCCTCTTCTGTAATATTAGCATATATATCATTTCAACGACTAATAATAATGAATGGACATATAGATATTTAAAAGGAAAAAAAATTGTACATCAAAAGTTGTTTTTCCTTTCATTTGGGTCTGTTCATCTTATAGTTAATAATATAACCCTCAATTGTCAAATGGGTTTTATCAACTGCATTATCAAATTTGATTGGATATATTATCGATTTATTTTCTAACTGCCAATTTCTTGACAATTGGTTCACATATGTAATATTGCTCTAAATGACATAAATTGTTAAAATCATTGCAATAATGTACAAAAAATGTGTAACATATAATGAAATTTAATAATTTATTTTCTAACTGCCAATATTTTGACAATTGGTTCACATATGTAATATTGCTTTAAATGACATAAATTGTTAAAATCATTGCAATAATGTACAAAAAACGTGTAACATATAATGAAATCTATTAAATAATAGTAAAGCAGAAGAAATTCTAGCTCTCACATTAATTCTAGCATTTCTCTCACCTCTCCTTAATTTTCTCTATATATTTATTAAATTTTTTATTTTAAAGGCCTAATACAATTCATTAGTTTTGAATTGTTTATAAGATTTTATTAATTTTACATTATCGTTTTACATTCAAAAATCTACACTTTCTACTTTCTACAATTATTTTCAAAGTCCTCAATTTTCATGTACAATTTACATTTAAGTCTGTATATTTAAATTAATTAAATAATTTCATTATAAATTATTTTAAAAAAATTAATTAATCATTATTTATTAATTTGTCTAATAAATAATATAGATAACCATGCCAATAAAATATCACGCTCATTGTAACAAAACAGTATAAATATGGATCACATAAAAAACAAATCGAACAAATTTAATGTACAATTATTTATTTTAATAAATTATTAGTTAAATGGTTGAAGTTTAAAGATCACAAATCATCACAATAATTATAAAATTTTCACCCCTACTCATTAATTCTCTACGTTTTTTTTTAATCCATATAAATTATCATTTTATAGTTATCCAAAATATTATGTTAATTTTTTCCATGATATTATATTCATATATACAAAGATTTTATAATTTCTATAGTCATTTACAAAGTTTTCATCCATTTTCGTTTATTATTTTACATTCAAATTTATGTATTTAAATTAACCAAATACTATAAATATATACTATATAAAAAAATTCAAGTAATTAATAGTCATTAAATTATTTGACAATTTATAAACAAAATGACAATTTCAATTTATATACCGCATTAATAGTAACACATGGTAGATATTTCTTTCAAATATAAAAATACTTGAATCACTTAACAAAAATTATATGCATAAACAATAATAAAACGTTTACTTTATGATTGATATATCGAATATTGCATAACAAAATTTTATTTTAACAACATTTAAAGTATGAGTACCATGTTTTTATAAAATTAGCGTGTGCAAGGCATGAGATACATTCTATTACTTTATTATTATTACTATGCACAATTTAGTAAATTAAAAAAAAGTAGTTTTTCCCTTAATATCTCATGTTACATTTAAAATTCTTATCAATACAGATTTGCAATTTGACATCTAAAACTCATCATCATGCACATGCGCATCAAAACACATAGGACCATGAATTTACTCAATATTACTTCAAAAAGTAACATATTACATCTATATTTTTCTTTGAAATTTATCATATACATAAACACTAAAAATTGTTTCACACGTATAGGTATATCAGTCATATTTAAAGTATAATTTCTTAATTTCAAAATATAAATTACATTTATTTTAAAATAATGTAAAATGTTTTAAAATATAAAATTTTGGAAATAACAATAATATATACACACACGCATATTTTTTAAACATATAAATCAATAAAATAATATGTTTAACATATAATTTCCTCAAATTTTAGAAATATTATCGTAAACCAAAATATGTCATTTTAAATAGTTAAAATATGAAAATAATAAATATATGATTATTTTTAACTATTCGAAAATAATTTTTGAATATATTTTAGTTTGAAAACATAACATTTTAACATGCCAAAATCAAAAAATATATGTTTAACATCGGCATATTACATTGTACGTTGACTATTTAAGTATGTATATTTAACAATTTCTTGTACAACATTACTGTATGTAACGCACGGGTTAAACACTAGTATATCTAATAGGATTAGGTATCTCTACATCTGGTTTAAATATGGCATAGCACATATATACTTCAATTTATTTTATCCTTAAAATATTAATTTATATATGATTTTTCATTACAAAATTTATATATTCATATTTCATTTGCTTAAGCGTGACTACATATGCACACATACACTGGATCAAGCTATCACACACAAATGAGAAATGATACTCAATTTAACAACTCACGCAAGCATAAATGGGAAGCCAAATTTTATCACACCGTAAGCATAGATTTAAAAGATTTGACATAGATTTATGAGCCGAAGACTCACCTGAAAGTTGCAGGCTTCACTCCTGTCCACGATTAAACACACACGCACGCAAGCAACATCTTAATATTTTGATTGCTTTAGGTATAAATACGTGCTGTAGATTAAATGTTTGAATTTGACAATTTATATCAACTACAATTTATTTTTAAATTTGAAAGTTTGTGGATTTTGGGTGTGTTAGCTACAGGAATAAGATATCCTCCACAGAGAAAGTTGCGTGAGTATGACCATGAAGAACAGAGAATATTCTAGGTGTAGGGCTTATGGATTTGATTTTGGGCGTTAGATTATAAAGTGGGCAAAGATATATTTATTTGGTTTCCTTTGTGTATAAACTACTTTCTATTAGATTCAACTATATTCAAATTCTCAGTTCGAATTACTTCATTTTCATATTAATATGATATTTCAATTTCCACAACTTTATAAAACATTATTTACTCATTTTTAACTTATTTAAATTTAATTATCACATTTTCAAATTTTAAATCCTTTTTATTAAAAAATTTCTAAACCAATTTATTAAATATATCTCCTAATCCAATTTTAACTAATCTATTAAATAATAGTAAAGCAGAAGAAATTCAAGCTCTCTCATTAATTGTAGGGGTTTTACTTACTCCCCTTAATTTTCTCTCGATATTTTGATTTTAAATTTTAGTAATTTATCACTTCATAATTATTCTATTAAACTTCTAATGCCAATTTATAATCAAATACATACTTTTAAAATTTTCTAAGATTATTCACAAATGCTTTCTTAATTCTCTTCTAATATTTTACATTTAAGTTCATACAATTAAACTAATACGTAATTAAAAATTTAAACCATTTGATAAACTCAGTTATCAGACATTCGATACATCGTGTAAATTCTAAAATATGAAAATTTCAACAGTATATCATAGTAGCATCAATAAACTGGTAAAACAAAATCTTCATTTGCATATAAAGATATATAAATCACATAGCATAAATTATACATATCAACAACAATAAAAAATTTATTTTATAATTCGTTTATATCAATGAAGTTATCATGTATTGCATTGAAAAATTATATTTTTAACTTTAAACACCTATAGTTTAAATTCTCATAGTTACTTACAAACCCTTCATAATTCTCTTCTAATATTCTTTTTACTCATATACGTGTATTTAACCAATTATGTAATCTTTATTTTAAATCATTCAATTAAATTCAATTTACCAATATTTAATAATTCATCTAATAAATCTTAAAATATATATCGATTTAAGTATGCATACAACACACGCGCGTGGACGAAGATGATAAAATTGTTATTTTTATTCATATATAAAGATATATAGATCGCACAACATAAAATGTAAACATAAACAATAATATATTTTTAATTTATAATTCATTTATCTCAAAATAATATCATACATTTTTAGTACAAAATTTTATTTTTTACAACTTTTCAAGGATAAATTTATAACTTACAACATTGGGATGTGGATGCATAGATTACTCTAACACAAATTAGGTTATGTCGACATTCTTATATTCAACATGATATTAAAACTTACCGAACTCACAACTCAAAATAACGTAACATTTTTTTGTTTTTGCAAATATTGAAGTTGTAAACATGACATTCCTATAATAACGTGAAATTTATGTTTAATTTCTAAGTTAAAAAAAAGGTTTACTAATTGAAATCTCAGATAATGAATAAAAGTTCATTTCAGATAAGTTGATCATAAGATATTTTTCTCAACTGCAACTACATACAAAGCTCTACTCATTTTTTCTCTCCTTTCCTATATTCAGCTCTATATATCTAATTAGTTAAGCTGATTACTGATTTAAAATATTTAAATATATTTAATTACATAATATTCATTATTCCATTGTAAATCATTAAAATTATATATACAAATTCATATTAATAAAAATGGAAAATTCAATTTTTTTCATCCATTTATATAAAAAATAATTGTATCACATAGCATCACATATATGTGTGTGTGTGTGTGTGTGTGTGTGTGTGTGTGTGTATTAGCGACCATTTACCTTACATCTGAGTGTTGTATATCATTTTAAATTATAATTTTTTTTTATTTCAACAAGTTTATCATATAGTGCTTAAAAGATTCAATTGTTAATAAAAATTAAAATTTAAGTATTACTTTTTAACATCATTACCGTGTGCAACGCACGGGTTACACACTAGTTTAATAATAAAGGCTAAAAAGAAATTAAATTACAAAAGGTGTGAAGTTTATTATTGTTTGCTTAAAAATATCTTGTTTTTAATAGATCCACTTAAAATTGTAACAACGAATTTAATGAGCGTGTAGCTATAAATGAATGGGATTTAATGATTATTTTATATAAATTTCATAATATAAGTATTTTTTCAAGGAAGTTCCTTGTAGGAATATATTTTGAAAAATAGGAATATATTTTGAAAAATAGCATGCGTAGAATAACAACTAGAAAATGATAGTTTAAAATAAAGTATGACTAAGATTTTTTTTTATAATTTATACAAAATCTAGTTAAGTAAACTTATGGTCTAACACCATAATAAAGCTTATGTTTAACAAAAGCATCCAAGTCCATGACATTGTAAAATTTTCACTAGATTACCAACTACCTAAAATAATTAATTAATTTTACTAGAATACCCCATTTAGTTCCTCCTTTAAAATTGAAAATCATGAAATTAAAATATTTTTTGAAAAAAAATATCAAAATCTAATTCAATTATAACTAGAATTTCTACTTCGAAATCAACAAGCGAATCTACGTCGATTTACACTCCAGTGAACATACGGACTTGGAATTTACGTCGAGTTTTAAATTGTCAATTACTCAAGCTTCACAATAAATAAAGGTGGTAGAATCAACTCCATCATCAAACTATAAGTGGGCCGAATAATTATCTAATCTAATATTATTGTTGCAAACGTTTCAGGATACTGATCTTGAGTGTAGTCCAGGCAGTCTTTACTTTACATCCGTCCTTGATTTGGTACCCATATGAGGGATCTCTAGACAAATCTTGACCAAAGATGAATATGGAAGTTAAAGGGTATGACAAACTTTGAAAAAAAAATTAGGCTAACAATACTAAAATTTATTTTTGGACTGAAGGACGAAATGCCATGCCAGTTATAACTCGTATAACATTCGATTCTTATCTTATACGTAATGTTAGTTCTATCTAGTATTATTTGTTATCCCGCCTTTTTGGTAAGGCTGTGATATCAGGAGATTGATCGAAAACCAAAGATAGTTCATCTCAAAGCAACTCAGCTACTCGAAGAAAGCGCATGAGCTAAAACATCCAACGACCTAACAACTTGATAAACTCAGTGACCTAAGTGGATCAACGGGAGCGACCTAATGACCTACAGGAAGGCATGATTCAACGACCTAAAGTATAAAGCAGCTCAACATAGCAACGACCCAAAGACACAAACGACCTAACTACCTAAAGGCTCCAGCGGTCTAACGAGTAACGACCTAGTAAACTTCAGAGTTAGGCCGCACAACCTCTTCGAAGTTAGGTCGCTCGCAACCTAAACACTCCCCTACTACATACACCAAGTCGCTCATTGCCCCTACCACTAGGTCGCCTACGACTTAAACAGACCAAGACTACTCCTTATGTCGCAACCTCCTGATGTCGCTACTCCTTAGGCCGTAAGCCTTAGGTCGCCACGACCTACCAGCCGAAGTAGTTGATTGTGCACATCCATTTTGAGCCATAGCCCGTGTCCCTTAGGTCGCTCTCGACCTAATTCCTAGCCTTACATCGCTCACGACCTACGACCTAAACCCAGTTTTTCCCTATAAATACCTCGCCTACTACAACTAAAAAGGAGGAGGGAATACTCCTTGGAAGGCGGATACTCTGCAGTTTTCTCAACTCCTTCAACACTTCAAACATCGAAGATGCTTCAACGAACTTGGGGAGTAGATCTAATTCATTCAAGATGGATTCAAGGGGCTTTTCTACATGGGAGTTCCGATTTCTTGCCTCGATTATGTTGTAACCTGAAGTTGAATTGTAGAAAAAGTGTAACCAAAGAATCATGGAGAGAGTTGTAATCAAATCAGCAATAAAAGATGTAAAGTGGATGTAGGTTGACTTTGAGCCGAACCAGTATAAAAATTATTGTCTATTTTACTGTTTTTTCGCTATTTTCTGCTTATTTTTAGTTCCCGTGCAAACAGGTGGTGCTTTCACTTTACCACAACTTGCACCGGGGGTGTTAGCGCGCCACTTTTAGCGTTAACATTTTTTGGTGCTTTCACTGAGAATTGAACTCAGGAGCTCTTTCATCATTGCTTCGCAAAGATTTGTTGAGAGACTCCCTTTAAGAAGCAGAAGTCTATCCGAGATTATGGCTCCTGAAAGGAAAACAAGTAGAAGATAGAGACCAGAAAGAAGTCAGCACGAAGGGAGTCAAGGGACTTCCTCAAGAGAGAACCAAACTTCAGTCTTCATCACCAGGGATAAGATGGAGACAATGATGAAAAGGCAAGAGGAGTTGATCCAGAATTTGTTTCAGCAGATTGGGCAACTTGGAGCGCAAAATCAAGGAGCGACTGGGGTTCAGAACAGAGCAGGACTATCTGAAGCAGCACCAGAGCTAGGGGGCACTCATCTAGAGCACATTGACCCAATACCGAGGAAAACACCTGGTGGATTCGAGCAACATGGCATTGACAGAGGAACAGGAGCTCAGCCAGGAGAACAGATTCGAGAATTCCCTCATGAACTCGGGGGGCAGGCCGAAGGCAATGGAAGATGACTACAACAAGGAGACAATGATAGATTGGTAGAAATGGTCAAAAGAGCTATGAGAGGTGGCTTGGTAAGTAAGGACTTGAAGGATGTGAATAGGATTCCTTTTACCACAACAATCAGGCGAGCTAAGAATCCAACAAACTTTAAGCTACCATCGTTGGATATGTATAATGGAAGGACAGACCCTACAGTTCATCTGGAAAAAATATATGAGGCATATGGAGGTGCTGGGGGAATCAGAGGAAGTTATGGCCCGGTGCTTTCCATTGTACTTGACGGATATTGCCGAGCTTTGGTTTAGGCAGCTGGAGAGTGGATCTATTGGAACGTGAAGTGATTTGACTGAAAGGTTTATGAGGCAATTCAAGGTCCACATTTCGAGATCCAAGAATGTGATGAGCTTGGCAGCATTGAAGCAGAAAGCCGAGGAATCTTTGAGAAGTTTTTTGACACGGTTCAATGCAGCTGCAACATCGGTGGATCGACCAGATCCATCCATGGTCTTGATGGCAGCTGTGTCGGGCATAGCTGACGGTACAGTATTCAAGAATTCGCTGACAAGAGATCCCCCCATGGATTTAGGGGAATTCTATCATGAGGCTGAAGGATTCTTAGGGTTAGAGGACGCAAAAACCGAAAAAGAAGAAGGAGAAGGAATCGACGTTATGTAATCAAAGGTGGAAATTCTCCTGAGAAAGGTGTAGAATCTAGCAAAGGTAAACGAAATGCCGAAGATAATAGCGATAGATCAGTACGACCACGAAGGGAACCAAGATTCACCTCATACACGAAGTTGAATGAGACTTTGAAGCGGATCTACCAAGACACCAAGGGACAGGTTTCTTATCGAAAGCCGATAAGGAGAGATCCAACTAACAACGAGAGAAAGTCGGAAAAGTATTGCTCATTCCACGAGTTGAATGGTCATAGCACAAATGACTGCAGACACTTGAAAGACGAAGTTGAGGGGCACATTCGGGATGGTTTGCTATCACAGTATGTGAAAAGGAGGATCGCAACGGTAGAATAAGAACGACCACCACCTGCACCAACTGAAGATGGCTCAGGATCGAGGCGTCAGCTTATTATCAGTTGATTGAGATTATGACGAATGAGTGGAAAACTCTACATCGACACAATTAAGTTGTTACACATGTACGGGACCGCGAACGATCCCAAGGCATGCTCTGATACAACTATAAATCGTATCGATGCAGGCGTTTGCACTCGGACGTCACTACTCTGCTTTTGTGTTTTACTTCTGATGTTTAGATTTGACTTTGTCAGACATTTTTGCCTTAAAACTCTTCAATTGGATGAATATTGAATTTTGATAAATCTAAAAAGGCTAAGTCACTTACACATGCACGGGGTCGCAAATGGTCCTTAGGCATGCTCTGAGTTGACTAAGCTTCTTACACATGTACGGGGTCGTGAACGGTCCTTAGGCATGCTCTGGGTTGGCTAAGCTTCTTACACATGTACGGGTTCGCAAACGGTCCTTAGGCATGTTCTGAGATGGCTAAGCTACTTACACATGTACGGGGTCGCGAACGGTCCTTAAACATGCTCTGGAATGACAGTAAATCACCTTGGCAAACGATCCAGGAACTCACCCGAACGTGAACCTGGCATTGATAATACTAAACCCCTCCGGGCACACTTACTCGCCTCGAACGGCAGCCGACCTCGAACGGTCACAATTCGCCTCGAACGACACCCGACCGTTCGCCTCAAACGGCACCCGACCTCGAACGGTCACAACTCGCCTCGAACGGCACCCGACCTTGAACAGTCACAATTCGCCTCGAACGGCACCCTGACCACGAACGGTCACATTTCACCTCAAGTGACTCGATCCCGAACGGTCGTCATTTGAGGTCAAGCACTTGACCACGAACGGTCACATCTCATCTCAAATGGCTTGATCCCGAACGATCGTCATTTGAGGTGAAGCACCCTAACCACAAACGGTCACATCTCATCTCAAATGACTCGATCCCGAACGGTCGTCATTTGAGGTCAAGCGCTTGACCACGAACGGTTACATCTCACCTCAAATGGCTCGATCCCGAACGGTCGTCATTTGAGATCAGGCTCTTGATCGCGAACGGTCATACTTTACCTCAAATGGCTCGATCCCGAACGGTCGTCATTCGAGGTAAGGCATTTGATCGTGAACGGTCACATTTCACCTCAAATGGCTCGATCCCGAACGGTCGTCATTTGTGGTCATATAAACCTGTCAAGTTCTTTTCAGGTCATCAACAGGATATGAACATCCAGCGTATGGTGTTACAAAACACAACTTCCTACCGCAAGGCATGTTTTGGGGGGCAAGTGTTATCCCGCCTTTTTGGCAAGGCTGTGATATCAGGAGATTGATCGAAAACCAAAGATAGTTCATCTCAAAGCAACTCAGGTACTCGAAGAAAGCGCATGAGCTAAAACATCCAACGACCTAACAAGTTGATAAACTCAGTGACCTAAGTGGATCAACGGAAGCGACCTAGCGACCTACAGGAAGGCATGATTCAACGACCTAAAGTATAAAGCAGCTCAACATAGCAACGACCTAACGACCTAAAGAGACAAGCGACCTAACTACCTAAAGGCTCCAGCGATCTAACGAGTAACGACCTAGTAAACTTCAGAGTTAGGTCGCACAACCTCTTCGAAGTTAGGTTGCCCGCGACCTAAACACTCCCCTACTACATATACTAAGTGGCTCATTACCCCTACCACTAGGTCGCCTACGACTTAAACAGACCAAGACTACTCCTTATGCCGCAACCTCCTGATGCCGCTACTCCTTAGGCCGTAAGCCTTAGGTCGCCACGACCTACCAGCCGAAGTAGTTGATCACGCACATCCATTTTGAGCCATAGCCCGTGTCCCTTAGGTCGCTCGCGACCTAATTCCTAGCCTTACATCGCTCACGACCTACGACCTAAACTCAATTTTTCCCTATAAATACCTCGCCTACTACAACAAAAAAGGAGGAGGGAATACTCCTTGGAAGGCGGATACTCTGCAGTTTTCTCAACTCCTTCAATACTTCAGACACCGAAAACGCTTCAACGAACTTGGGGAGTAGATCTAATTCATTCAAGATGGATTCAAGGGGCTTTTCTACATGGGAGTTCTGATTTCTTGGCTCGATTATGTTGTAATCTGAAGTTGAATTGTAGCAAAAGTGTAACCAAAGAATCATGGAGAGAGTTGTAATCAAATCAGCAATAAAAGATGTAAAGTAGATGTAGGTTTGACTTTGAGCCGAACCACTATAAAAATTATTGTCTCTTTTACTGCTTTTTCGCTATTTTCTGCTTATTTTTAGTTCCCGTGCAAACGGGAGGTGCTTTCACTTTATCACAACTTGCACCGGGGGTGTTAGCGTGCCACTTTTAGCGTTAACGTTATTCAATCTTGCATTATACAGAACTGTAGTTATAATTAGCATTGTTATTTGGCTCAAATAAACTTATTGGGTTTCAGTTTATTTTATTTTTCCAACTTCTCTCATTGTCTATTTTCCTTTGGTCAAATTTTAACAACAAATATGGAGAGCAAATTTCTAGTTTTGAAGAACAAAATGTACCAACTAATATTTTTCAAATTAAAAACACAAACTAACTTGGGTTTTTTAAGAGAAAACTCAAAAAAAAGAAATTATTATAGCAAAAATAAAAGTGATGTTATTTGATAAAATAACATTGCAAACTATTTTTGTATTACATACGAATACCAAATTAATTTTTTATTTTCTTAATTAATTTTTAATGTCGTTACGAAAGACGCAATTTAAGTTGTCATTTGTATCATCAAAGACCAACAACTTAAACGACAAGTATTAAGATAACATTTGAAAATAAATATTTTGCTTTAATAAAGTACAGTCTTATCCAAAAAACAGACAGAAATAGAAAATTTTACTGGAAAAGCACAAGCTAGTTTGCTTCTCTTTTAAAAATTATTATTGGTTTTTTATTAACGTGCTTATCAAAAATAGGGATTTAACGCTCAAAATCGTAATTGACGTTGTATACAGCTAACCTTGATGTTCCAATGCTTATTTTTTACCACTTTGATCTTGACAGCAACTCAAGCAAAAAATGAACTTTCAGTTGAAGCTACATTAACACATGAAGTTATGGAGAAAACAAAGCAGACTGGAATAAGATTTAAGAAGGCAAAATAGCAGGCAGAACAGAACATTATGTCATAGATATAACTGTAAGACTGGTTAATTCAGTACAAGATAAAAGCATACATAGATATAACCGTCTAGCAAAACAAAATAGTCTGGATACAATACATACTTGTTACTTCATACAACACTTTGATTTTCTTGCATACAAGTGTCTGCAAAATAACACAATAGCACATGTAACATTAAAAGGATCAAACAAATGACCAGTTCATGAAAGTAAAAGCTAAACAGTGATGTGCTTCCTCGTCGTTCAGAACCTTCCAGGCCACGGCCTGTTCATATGATACAGGCCTCCCCATGCTCGATACACATATACCACCAGGTAAATAAGCGAAACCCTAAAACAGATTACATAAATATATGAACAAAATAATAAATTATATTACATAAAAAAGGAAGAGAAAGAAAAAGACAATTGTTTTTGTACAAACCTGTTGCATTATTTTAGGGAACTCTTCACATAGCATTTTGCGACCATTGTCATCGAGTATTTTGTCGAGTGTTATGTCTTGAAGAGCAACCAAGGTTGTTTCAAGCATGTCCATACCGGCTTGATTTGCAAATGTGAAAACTGGTGATGCCTGCACAATCATTTTGTGATTTGGTACTACATTAGAATTTTATTCACTAAAAATGACACTACATTATCATGTTAAGTTGACATAAATTTGCATGCATTAATATTATCATAATTGATGAGCCACTTGGTACATAAAGAGATATGACTTGTTGTACGTAAGTAAATGACATTTGCCAAATAATGAATCATGCACATGCGAACTAACATGTTTCTAGACGCTCGCCGTTTGAACATAAAATGTATACATGTAACATGAGGTGTTATGGCAGTTATAACAACTTCAGGATGGTTAGATTGTTATAAATAGAATCTCTTGCTTACACATAAAAATCCACGGCAAAATATAATAGAAGTAATAACGTTTATATGGTTCTCCTCTCCATCCAAGAGAAGTCATGATAAAGTAGTAGGCAAGAAATTATAGTAGTGTAAATCATATTCTTCTTCTTTTGCGTCTACGGCAAATAATCTTAAGTCAATTTTATGGCAAGTGAAAAGGTATGTGAATTATGTATTCATGTTTACGATGTACTTGAATTGTTAGTTTAAATTTTCATACTATAAAGATATGATTAAGTTAGGTTTGATTTAATTTTTTCACGTGATCATTCTTGACAAGAGGCAAACAGTCTTCAATGTGGAAAAGGTATTCTGTTTGCATGAAACTAACCTTAAGAGAACAGCACATAATTGGGTCAGAATGTTGCCAAAGATGCTGCAACAAAGCATCATCGCCTTGGGCATCAGTTCGAAGAAGATCCACTTCAGTATGAAGCCTGCTCGTTTTAGAAAATGATAAAATATCAACCTTAAGAGTTTTTTTTAAAGCAAAAATATACTGGCAAATACCTATAGCTTTTAGAAATCCATCGAGCAAGGGTTCGAGCTTCAGGAGAACCGGCCAGGTGCTTTGCTCCTAGCTGAGCACCACCACATAGTGGTGAAGGAGATATAGCTAAAGCAACCTTCTGAACAGAGATCACTATATTTCTAACATAGTCTCTTGCCATAGCTGCAACGTTTTCTCTGAGGTGATTCTCGAATGTGAATTGAAAAGCAATCGTGAGCACAGATCTTAGGTTGTATGCATTTGAAGAGCTATCACTAGTAGAACGTGACGACGATGAACCAGGTCCAACTTCCAGCGTGGATGCTAGGTCAAGTGTTCGGTTTCCAGCAGGCAAATCCTACACATTTTAACAAGAGGTCACTTTCTAAATATAGTTCTAGTTTTTTTGCAAATTTAAAGGAGACTTTTTTAGAATGCAAGGTGATTACTGTTTTGGATTCAAGTGGTATAACACGGAAGCCTGAAGGGAGTAAGGGTACATCATCTACAAAAGCCTCATCTATAGGGGCGAATACAAGTTGAGCGCAAGAATTATCTGAATTCTCATCAATCCCACTACATAGCTGCCATGTACAAGAGTACAACAAAAATTAATATAACTTCCAGAAGATTTTTTATTTTCGGCACAATGGTTTACATGGATATACATACATACATACATGCACACACACGTATATGTATATGTATACACAAACACATATACATGTATATGTGTACATACATATGTATAGACACACACATACAGTTTTCTTTGTGCTATCTAAACTTGGAGCTAACAGGCCTTTAGTTTCGGACACAATCATTTAAATTTAAGAACAAAGGACCTGGATATAACCTGGAGCTGACAGGCCTTTAGTTTCGGACATAAGCATTTAAATTTGAGAACAAAGGAACTGAATATATATATATATATATATATATATATATATATATATATATATATATATATAGTATAAGAACTTATAGTCTTAAAGTTACTGCCATACATCATACTAACAGGCCTTTAGTTTCGGACATAAGCATTTAAATTTAAGAACAACAAAAGACCTTGATACTGTGAATTATATAGACTGAAGTTATAGACAAACCTGGAGCAGAAACATGTCCCTTGGCATAACATTCTCTTGGCTGAATCCATGAGTTTCCAGTCGTACCACTTCCAAAAACTACAATTTTAGGAGAAGGTTATATTACTGTAAAACCATCATCATACTAACCTTAATACCAAATAATCGGCATCGATCTTAAGGCACATCGTTAGTTATCTTTCGCTTTTTTTTTACTATTTCTTTCCATATATTTAGGTCTGCCTATTTTTTTTATCCCTTTATAGACATATTATCACCATTAATTGCCACCATACTGGTGCATTACTATATCTTCTTAGTATGTGCTCATAATATCTAAGTATAATCGCCCTAAATTCTAATCTTCTTATTTAATTTATAGGTGACACTTATAGTGTATATATTACTGTAAAATAAAGTGACTATTCATTTGTGGACCACTAGTAAAGTGGTCCGGACTTTTGAGTTTGAACCTAGGGACATCAATTATTAAATTTACAGAACAAAATAAGTGAATTCTTACTGTGATTATATATATTAATTAAACTTTGACAATGATGATATGATTAGATGTGAAAGAAGGATAAACATGATTACCTCTTCATTTTCAACTGTATGACCAAGTGGCAAAATGACTTGACCAGCATATAAACCATTACTAGCTCCAACTCTAGGAACAGCAAACGGACCAGATCTTACCGATGCAGATGAATAAGCATCAACGCCATAATCAGCCCACTCTGATCTATGCTCCCTTATGAAACGAACAAGCAGTGCAGGCGGCACATTCTGCATCAAAACAATACATTTTTTTAAACACCAAATTTGGTATTAAAATTCTACGAAGAATGAAAATTAATATTAGAAGTAACAAGAAGAATATATGCTACCTGCAATAACATGGAAGCCTTTGCACATAAGACACCACTACCAGAAGAACAGAATAGAGTTGAGGTAGCGTGAGATTCTAGAATCTTATTTGATGATGAATTGATCATTACTGTAACATCATCGTTTCCATCACTGCCTAGAAGAGACCAACCATCGTCTTGGAACCCATTGATAGCATCATTGAAACCTCTGCAGTGTGTTGAAAGGTCTTAAGCTGTGAGTGTTTGTTGTGTGTGTGTGTGTGTTTTCACAATATGGACAGTTGAACAGCGCATATCCAAGAATTTACATATGAAGGCATTTTTCATTAATTTAAGTATCAAGGACAACACTTGATAATAGTTTATTAATGTGACTTGAACTATACAAAGTATCATTATCAAATCGATTAAAAAAAATCTCCTAGGAACCTATAAATAAACCTTATACACATAATTCAATTGAACTCAAATGTTAAAGTCTTATAGTTTTGCTTATTTCCATTATAAATGTGTTTTGTATAAGAAAATATAGTGAAATTCGAGAGAGAGAGAAAAGCCATAAAAGAATGTACTTTCTGAACAATATTAAATTGATTTTGTTACTTGTGTTTGACATAAGCACAAGTAATGTGATAAATGACATACTTTCGTTACTCATGTTCAGAAAAAGCCACGGAAGAATGTTACTTTCTGAACTTTATTTAGATTTATTATGGTACTCATGTTTGACATAAGCACAAGAAATGTGATAAATGACAAACGTTACTCAAGTTTAGAGAAAGCCACAGAAGAATGTTACTTTCTGAACTTTATTTAGATTTATTATGGAACTCGTGTTTGACATAAGCACAAGAAATGTGATAAATGACATACGTTACTCAAGTTTGGAGAAAGCCACAGAAGAATGTTACTTTCTGAACTTTATTTAGATTTATTATGGAACTCGTGTTTGGCATAAGCACAAAAAATGTGATAAATGACATACGTTACTCAAGTTCGGAGAAAGCCACAGAAGAATGTTACTTTCTGAACTTTATTTAGATTTATCATGGTACTCGCGTTTGACAAAAGCACAAGTAATGTGATAAATGACATACATTACTAAAGTTCGGAGAAAGCCACAGAAGAATGTTACTTTCTGAACTTTAGTTAGATTTATCATGGTACTCGTGTTTGACATAAGCACAAGTAACGTGATAAATGACATACGTTACTCAAGTTCGGAAAAAGCCACAGAAGAATGTTACTTTCTGAACTTTATTTAGATTTATTTTGTTGCCTCGTTTGGTATAAGCATAACTAATGTGATTAATCACATAACCAACTATTTAGAATTTAGTGTAAATACAACATGGCTTTAATACATAAGCTAAGCTCGCCATCCTTTTAACATTTTATTAAAATATTGTCGATGCATAAAATTGAAAACTAAAAAAGGTTGCAAGAAAGCTTACTTGCTTAAACGCTGGCTAAATGTTCTTGAAACAGCAGGCTGTCGTCCACCAGATGTAATTTCCCCACTAGTTTCTTGTGCAATCTGCCTGAGATGACGCAGCGCCTACAAAATTAAAACTCATTATATAGTTTGCAGAAGTTATAAAACTACTGTATCTTTGATGTGAACATAACTTATAGTTGAAGACTTACAGCAATAGTCATTTTTTGTGCCAGTATTTTTGGGGATTCATATAAAGGTCTAAGAACCTCAGGCACACTCCAAGCCTAAACAAGAATAAAATGTACACACAATCAGTAATCAAAATGACTGAACTATTTTGGAAAAATAGGAGTGCTTGTTAAATGTAATACTCACATCTAAATTAAGATGATCAACTATGTGAATCATTGATCCACCACCATCACAAGGCCGGATTAAATAACCACTTGGTAGCATCTCTGCTCTCACAAAATTAGGAGCAACAGGTCCAGCAGGACCTCCCATAGAAGAAATCAATGATCTCTCGCATATCTAATTTACCAATATCGTTCGGTTATCTTAACAAACATTGCAGCTTCAAAAGTAAAAGGATAAATAAAAGAGAACTTTTGAATAACATCCTCTTTTAAGTTTCAAAATACACGAGACTGCCCCATCTCAAAAACAAAACAAGTTTTAAAAAACATTCATGTTTTTAGTTTTGGCATATTTTGCATGGAAAACTACAAATATTTGCCGTATCCTGAAATACAAATGTTTGCGGAAAACATTGTAAATATCTACAGTTTTTTACAAACAAAATAGTTCTGGTATAGAAACATGTGATCGAGTTCAAAATAAATTTCTGAAAAAAAAAAAGGAAAACAAATTTACCAAAAATAAAAATAGAGGTGTAATTTAAACTTATTTTTGAAAATAGCTTTTCAAATATGAAATTTGAAAATAAGGGGCAGATCATAGTGTCCACTAAATAAAAATTACCACAAGACTGCCATCATCAAGCCCAGTAGTGTATCGAAGAGTCCAAAAGTCGCGTGCTGGTGCCAAAGTGGTAGGAGCATATGTCTAGTACATGGAAAATAAATGTTTATAAAAGCGAAACTAAACATATAAGCGTACATTTTTACACAACAATGTTATATAAATGCTACCTGCATATAAAGAATTTCGATATTGCCTCCATTTCCAGTAGGGATAACTGTAGCCACATTAACAGAACGGCAGTCACGATACCAAGATAAACGATCTTTAAGAATTTCTGCAACCTGGAAAATAGTAAGTAATTTAAGTTCATAAAAAAAAGATAAATTTTAGTTATTGGAGAGAACAGTGGTTGCTTACCTTTGTGGGTTCTAGACTCACAAGACCGCAGGCTCTTGCTGCAACACCACTACAGTTGTGGGAAACAGCAAAGATTCCAATGGAATCCGGACCAGGCTGTGGAATTACATAATTAGAAAATGCGGGACAAAATATTAAATGTTAACCGAGCGGGATAAAGGAAGAGAAGTATATTGAAAGAAAAGTACCTTCATTCCAACCATCTGAACCCAGTCGATGGCAGTTCCAGTTGCCTTGGAGATGAACTCAGCCATTGTCTCCTCAGCTATTGCGAGTAGACTGTATTAAAATATTTATAATAGAAAAAGAATATATGAATTTTGAATTTAATTTACGTTTCACTTTTTAAGTAAAGGAGTTGTGAATATTATGAAATACCCAGCTGGGTTATTAGCATCTCTCTGGGGTTGTTGAGAGGTTGGATTTTGCAGTTGATGGTGGGGACCACTCGTCACGACTGAATCACAACTTGTGTCCGTTATTGCTACATTGGCCTGCTAATTTCATTTGTCTAAATCAGACTTTGAAATTCAACATATACGTAGAATCAACTTTGCTTACGTTACAATGTGGGGTTTGATCCTGTTAAATGTTTGCATATTGAATATCACACAAGGAGCTGCTGCAAACACAAATATATGTTCTATCCGGAAAAGTCCAGTTGGGAACAAGTTTGCTTATAACTATTTAAAAGTAGTTGTGATAGATTAGTGGATTGTAAAAATAACATATTTGGATAGATTAGTGGAAATTTTTGCCAAAATTTAGTAGCGAAAGTTAAAGTAAATCATAAGCAAGTTTTTCTTATGATTTATTAGCTTATTAGCTACTTTTAAATATATAAAAAAGAGCATGTTTGACAACTTAGTTAAAACTACTTATAAGTAGCTTATTTATGTTTGGATAATGGAGAACCTACAAAAATTCAGCATAAATAGGATAGAAGTTACAATTGAAGAAAGAACTATTTATTGTTTATAACTTACGATAGAATTTCATGAGAAATTTTGACTAAAATAGCCATGTATTTTACACAATCTAAAAACAAATATCACTACTTAATATACCATGTAGTCATTATCCGTGAAAATGTCCAATTACATAATTCAGTTTACATTTATTACTCATGCGTCATAGTAGTAAACCACCAAAATTAAGTTAGAAGACCGTATATTTAAACATTTTTACTTGTTACTATTCAATCGAAATAGTCTAGAAATTGCTATTCCAAATTTCTATTTACGGAAATCTGAAAGAAATAGTTGCCAAACGAACATTAAGTAGTTGCCAAACTCTTCATGTTCAAGACGTAACTTATAAAGCACTTATGCTACTTGCAACCTACTGTCAAAACACACTACGGAGATTTGGAACAGAATTGCAAATTAAACAAAAACAAAACAAACCTTGTATGTTTGTCACTCGCAAACAAGAGTTCGTTCAAAACACCAATTGCAAAAAAATAAGTCACTTATGTTGCTCACAACTGTTCTAACACTACATGACTCGAGGTAGAAATTCAAATAATCAGTAAATATTTGATTTCATCGTTTACAATTGATTCAAGATGTTTTCCTTTAATCAGTCTGCTTCATTAAAAAAGAACATCTGCATCATCTATGAACCAGAAATGGTGAAAGAAGTAAATAAAAATAGAGCAAATTCTTACAGTACGTATCTGTTGGCGCATGTAGCCGTTTTCATAAACAAGTTGTGAGACCTGTTTCTGAAGCCGGTCGTTTTCCTCCATCAAAAGCTTGTTCATTGCATTTAGTTTTCTGTTTACAGTCTGAAGTCGAGATGCCTCTTTTCTCTGTTTCTCTCGGCATCTTTATGTCAAATATCATTAAGAAATTAATACAAAACGTTAAACAAGCAAGAAAAGAACAAGGTTAAAATTATATATCATGTTCTGAAGAGCAAGTACTGTTGGTGTTAAAATTGTAAGTGCAGATTAATTTTCTGTTGTATTTTGCATTGTTTGCATAATTAAGACTGAAGACGAATTTACAGGATTTATTAAGCATCAAAGAGCTGCACTGTATGATTAAAATGGTGATAAATTAAATCAGAGGTTTAAACAAAACAATACAAGTTCATATCTTGAGTATTTAAATTGTATATGTGATGATTGGTTGAAGAAAGCTACAAATGAGTTACAGAAAAAGAATGGATATTTTAGAAATAGCGTCTTGTAAAATTCCAAAATATCTGCAGACAGCACTTAATTGTGTGAATTATTGAACAAACAAACAAATATTCCTATTTTATGCAGAAGCCAAGGAATACTGTTTATGACCAAATAGATGGCTAACAGACAAAATAAATACATTTACATCACAAGCGTGGATCGTTTCAAAACTGGACTAATATAAATCACAAAAAATTATATCATCAAAAATAAAATTGTTCAAATATATACATAAATTAAAGATCAAAAACTATGAACACCAAGCCACCAATAATGCATAAACCACATTATTCATTCCAAACCATAAACAAACGAAAAATCGGAAAGAATCAAACTTGGTATACCTTCGATTCTGAAACCAAACTTTGATCTGTTTGGGTTCGATATTAGACAATATAGGGCATTCTCGGATGATCTGCTGCCTTCGAATCGAACTAGGCTTCGGGCATTCGCTATATACTCTTTCAAGAGCTTCTACTTGCTCAGGAGTGTACCTTACGTACTTCCCTGCATCAATTTGCTGCTGAATATTCCCGTTTTGTCCATGCCTACTAACCATCATGTCCATTTCTCAGAGAACTTCGAAAAGACTTGAACTTTTTTGGTGTTGGGTTAGACAAGAAAGGAAAACGATTGCATTTGATTTTATTAATTATTTTATTGGAGAATTTTGGGGATGATTGCTCTTGTTTTATTGAATATATATATATATATATAATTTTTTGGGTATTTCTATGAAGAGAGAAGAGTGAGGAGATGGATGATAGCAGCAGTGTCTGTGGTGCTGCTTTTATTACTACTTTTTAATATTTTGCGTTTTGACCCTCAATGCCTTGTGTTATTGTGCGTCTATTTTTGGAGGGAACGTGAACTTTTTTCCCATGCTTATATTATACTGCGAATTATTTGTTTATTTTCCCTTTTCTGTTACTATATATGTCGGTATAAAATAGTGATGGGTAAATTTATTGCACATTTACCTATTAGTACTATTAGTACGTTTGAATTTTGAAAAATAAATAGTTTTTGTTTTTGATGGATGTTACAAGAGCACCTCCGACGAATTAAGCGTTGAATATTCGATCCTTGATAGCAAGAGTGGAGCCCAACAAAAGGACGTTTATCAGTCGTCTATTTAATAGGCATCCAAATATCAAGCACCTGTTAAATAGGCGTTCGATTGTTCCGTCTATAAGATATGCGCTCGACCCCATTTCCCCAATTAATTCCAGTATTAATTTTTATTTTTATTCAAAAAACCGTTGAAATGGCACCGTAAGTCACTAAAATCGTAAGATGTATCATTCAAAAACAGATAGAGCGGCATGTCGGTCCGCTTCATGTTGCTCCTAGCCCCGAGACGACGACTTACGGATCTTGCACAAGCTACCAAGGGATACGCGTATCGCATATGGATGGCCCTGGGTACAGTCGATGTATAATTATAAACACAAATAACTATTAGTACATCAATGTTACATTAACCGTATGTTAGCAATGAACATTTGTTTATTATATAGACCCAATATATATCCAGTATATTAGTCGATGTTACATTTGTTGGAACTGTGCCAGCCCGCGGCGGAAGTTATGAATGAATTTTAATTTTTTTTATCATATAGGATTTTTATTGGGCCTATTTAGAACACTTTAAAATTTCATTTAAATGAAGTCTTTTATTTTATTTAAATTTATACATTGTATAGTTTTATTAAATTTATGCTATGATATGTGTATGTGTATGATATACATATATGTGTGTGTGTGCATGTGTAAAATATTAACCCGTGCAAGGTATAAAGTGCCCGTGTATAAACGTTGGAATTTACATCGCAACGGACACGTTGGCTCATCCAATATACAAATATATTGCCCAAATATATGCATGTGTACGTATGTATGTATATATATGATTATACATACTATTATTTATATATAAATATTATATATACATATATATGTATGTATGTATGTAATCATACAAATAAAATATTAATATTGAATATACATATTATACAATAGACTTACTTAAATATAAAGAAACTATTTATAAATATTTATAACAGTATATTTTTTATTTTTAAAACCGTAAGCAATATATGTGTGTGTACAAGTATATTAATAAATAAATTAAATATTTATATACACAAATATATGCATGATAAGAT
This sequence comes from Allium cepa, assembly GCA_030765085.1. Taxonomy (NCBI): domain Eukaryota; kingdom Viridiplantae; phylum Streptophyta; class Magnoliopsida; order Asparagales; family Amaryllidaceae; genus Allium; species Allium cepa. Next base: position 55,783,710 of record CM060940.1, read on the forward strand.
AATATATATAGATGTGTGTGTATTAATAAAACACTCAAAAATGATAAATATGAAAGATCAAGTCTTATGCACAACTCAGTAAATGTAATTTATTTTTAATTTTTAATTTTAAAGTAATTTTATTTAAATATCCATTTAGAAATTATTAAAATATTAATTGAAATTAATTATACATTTTTTCGGAATTTCAAATTTCCAGTAAATCCTAAATGATATTTTATGCTTTGAAAAAAATTCATAGTTTTTCGATTAAAATTATTTTTCTATTTTTTGGCTGTAAACTTAAAATTTATTTTAAAAAAAAATTGGCGAAGAGTTGATAATATTATTTTAAAAATATAAAATATAATTTTCAGAATATATTTGAATTACTGTAATTGATTTATATAATAAATTGATTTAAATAATAGTGTATATATATATTTTATCATTGCCAAAAATTATCATAGCCTTAATTCTTTACATATAAAATTATGGGATCATATTTGACTAAAGTATGGTGTTATTATTAACTAGAGACTATATTTATCTATTTAAATAGTACATATTATTTCAATAGAATAAAAAAGGATTTTCTTAATTACAAAACCGCACTAACCTAAATTGTTTATGATAAAAAAATTTAAATATGAAAATACATATAATCAAATAATATTGTGACGATATTATTTGCATATCAAAATCGCCATATAACTAACAATAAATCATATATGTATATAATAAAACTTTATAAATGAGCATAAATAATTATATTATGATTAGTAATATACCTCACTTTTAATGCCTTGAAGTACACCTGGAAATGATGATGTCTGCTCTTTGAAACTATTTTCGATTCAACAGAATGCTAGTCCTTGAACCGTTGACAACCAGCTATAAGACACAAGTTAAATTGATTTAATTTAAGCTCTAGAAAGATGGAGCGGAGACTGAAATTTTAAGCCAGCAAGCAAAGACTTGGAATGGAAGCTCCAAAAGTTCTCAAACATACGAGGGGTAGAGACGCTTATATAGTGGATGGAAAGGAGACATGTATGGGTCTCATCTCTTACTCATTCTCTTTTAATCTCAACGTCCAAAATCAAGCCTCTCCTACTCAAATTTGAGCTGCCTAAACCCTGCTTGCTGCCAAAATTATTAGTCCTATGATGAGCCTTAAAACCATATGAGACCAAATAAAATATTATGCAATTAAATCCAAATTAATGGCATATCAATATTGTATATCGATTGATATATTTATAACTACTATAAATATATTTAATAATATATATTCATCAACTCATGATAAAATTTTATAATTGATATTTCATAAATATTAATTAATTTATATCAATTATAAATTAGTTTAAATCATTTGGTCAAAGGAGAATTCATTGTTTCAATTGTGTGACTCATTAGATGTAAATTTTGTCAGCGATTAATATCGAATTATTAGAATATTAATGTTCACACATCACTTAATAGGTGGTGTGACATTTTGGCTAAATTTACCGCTTACTTGGTTTTAGTAGTTTTACTTTGTTAATCGTTACCCTGCTGTGACTTTTATTTACACCAATTCTCTTCGTCAAAACAATGTCGCTTTGGACTTATAAAATTTGATAATGGTGAAGGTTCCAACATCGTCCACATTCAACTTTATAGTTCAATACAAGGTCAATGGTTCAATAATAACAGTTATTATTAACCAAAACGCTCTCCACGGAGGCTTTTACTTTGAGTCGACTTTAGCTCACTGTGAAACTAACTTTATACGACTGAGAAGGCGAATCATCTCTTGAATAGTGCTTCACTTCCAATACTTTCACGACACAACTATAGTCGTTCGATGGACGTTGTGTCATGATTTGATATAATCAAAGCAGAGCTTTCATATTAAAGGTAGACGGTATTCTCAAATTGAGAGAACTATGTAAATCAGTCATGTCGATATTTTTTTGTTTGATCATAGTTATATTAACTAATAGAAAACCATCAAGTGAGTCGTTCCATAGTTATTCTATAACTATCAATAGGTAATCCCTAGGTGCCCCTCGGTAGTCATGAGTAATACACGCTCTAGTCTCAACGGATACACCGATATTCAATCTCGATGTATCTTGACTATGAACATTTAAAATGATGTGTTTTGTAATATTATGATATAATATTCTTGATTGCAACTATTTGTAATTGCTATTACAAATACATCATTTATGGATTTTTTACTAGCTTTAAATTAAATTAATTAATTAATAAACATAACACATTATATGTAACGACCCGTAAATTTCGATAATTGAATTGGTTAATTTAATAAGATTTTCGTAATAAAATTTGGAAAGAAGTAAAGAAAAATTAATTTATAATGATGTGAATGTTAAAAATGAAATGTAGCAATGGTAATTAAAACTAGTTATCGACAATTGAAGCGAAATCCCAGTAAGGAAATAGTGTAAATGGTTGCACTTGGTTATAAAATTGAATATAAGTAAATAAGGGTAAGTGTTGTATGAATAAATGAATTAATATAATTAATGGTAATTGGGTGAATTCACTATTATGTAAGTAATTATGATAATTAGTTAAATATAAAATAAACTTAAGTGTAAATTAAAGGTTATGATAACAATTATTATAAATTACCTAATTAATTTGTCGATGAAATTAATTGGAAATCAATTTCACTTAAATGTTAAGTAACTAAAAGGTAAACAATAGTAACTAGGTTTATAGAGTAATAATGGACTTAATATAAAGATTGGAATTGAATCAAATTGAATTTATTGGAATTAATTATAATTAATTGAAATTCAATCTATAACAAATGGGTTAACGGTAAGTAAATGAAATTAAATACTATATTAATTGAAATTGAAATTGAATGCTATAAATTGTGAAATGTCCAGTAAATAAGTTAATAAAAGAATTTGTTTTAAAGGATTTTAAATTATTAAGTAATCCAAAGTGATAGAATTTTTAGATTATAGAATTTGAATTGAAAAGGTGAATTAATTAATTTAATATTAATTTAATTAATTAACTTGAAAATAGCCATTTTGGCCACTGACTCGAATTTCGACAAAACCAGTTTCATAGGATCTCTAACGGTGAATTATTGTAGGATTTCAAGTTTCATAACGATCAGGCTTGTCGTTTGATCATACGGGCTCAAAACGCCTAGGAACCAATTAAATTGAAACCAATTTGAAATATATTGATTTTAACGTCACTTCTTCATAGATGGTATTTGAACATGAAACTTGTTCCATTGATTTTAAATATTCAAAAACATCTATTTTGATATGTGGGTTGACCCAATTTCGTTTCGAAGTCAGAACGGGCATTCCGGGTCATTTATAGTTCAACGTATAAACCAATCGTATCCGCTTCTTTAATTTCAGCTCTACCTACATATATCCAGTTATAAACCCTAGCAGCCTTTCTATTTCTCATTTCTATACGTATAGAAATCTCTGATGCTTCTATTTCTCAAATGGCAGACAAACCCAGAATTTCACAATCCAGATTCAATTCAAGATTCAACTACAAAATCAAATCAAAAATTCAAACTCCTCAGAGTTCATCGAATTATCCATCGTTTTGAAACTCTCAACAAGCGCATGTCAATTCTACTGTTCGTTTTTCGTTTTGGACTTCTGTGTGGCCAGAAATTGATGATCAATTCTCGGCCGTTCGTTGGGCTGCAATCGACTTCGACCGATCGTCGAATCGACGATAGGGATTTATGGAGAGTGTTGAGCGTAGTCCATTGGTGTGCTTAGTTTGGTGCATTAACGGCTGGATTGGCCAAATAAATTGGATCAGGGCTTGGAGAAAACGGCGGCGGCTGGGGCTAATCACCGTCGATCGGCAATCTAGGCGCGCGACTTCACCAAGTAGGCGACAGGAGGTGGCGAAGGCAAGGGCGAGGTCTGATCGTGGCCAAAGACGTGGGGGCGACGTGTTTGATGTGATTTTTTGTTTGATGATAACAAAATATATATCAATATATATATGTGTTTGCAGTTTGGACTATATACAGAAAGGAAGAAATATTCATATTGAATAATTATACTATTGCACAGAATTTATATAATTCAACCAGTATTTTTTTATTCAATATAATATTTTATTACAACACTTAAACAATACAAAGTTTTCAGCTCTCTCTATATATACATACACCAGTTCATACATTTTACACTACAACACTCAACACTCAGTTTTTCACTCTGTCTGCACATCTACATCTATCTGCATTATCCAGCTCCACTTCTTGTTCTGTCTCCTGTGTACCTGTATAATTAGCAACTACAACAGTAATCTGAAAACAAACAAATTTGCATATGCAAAAATAAAAATTTGTTTGTGTCTCAGATACATGGGTTATTGTCATCATCTTTGATTGTGTAATATCTGCGCATATCAGTGTTCTTACAGATAATCGTGAGTGGCTGCAATACACAAGTGTACATGTATACACGTGTGCACTGCCTCGCCAACTCGTGTGCGTTATCAACAAGAGCAATCAATTCTTCAATGAATTCAACATGAAGCGGTGCAAACTCCCGAAGACACAACAGTGATGGAAACTGCACCAATGCCAATCAAAACAGAGAGTATATATATAGTGATGCATAGCAACTGCATAGCTGCTACCAAGCAAACAAAGACCAGACAGCACAGCATGTACAAGGATCAATGAATTGAATGAACACGACCAGACACACATGAACAGAACATCAACTGGGCAGAGACAAAACAACACAGTCAAGTCACAATGAAACTGTAGTAGACAAGTACACAACAAACCCGAATGTCACAAAGCATAAAAACATGTATGCAACATGGTGAGCAACACAAGGGCAGTACAATGCAACACAGTGAGCTACATGAACAAATGCAACAGTGTGAAGTGATGTAACAGCAATTACAGGTACTCAACAAGGTGAAGCATTAGTAAATCAAAGTGTGCAACTTGAGAATGGATACAAGTGACTAAGACCAAATGCAGTAACATATTGCAACAAACAAAGTCTCGACCAAAATCAGTAACACAATGCAAATACAACAATAGAGCACAATGCACAAAAGTCACAAACAAGGTCAAACCCAAGATAGGTTCAACTCAAGGCAACTTGAAGCATACAAGGTCAGACAAACCACTGCAACAGCAAACACAGTGAAGCTACAAACATCGAGTGCAACAAAAAACTCTGTGCACATGTACAGGGATGAATACAACATGATGAAGCAGTGGAAACAAACTCAAGTGCAACAGTTGAATACATGAACAAGTGTAGCATCTGATACAGTGAAAAAGCCCAAGTCAAGATGGAGCTACAATGCAACACAGTGTATGCAAGTGAAATTCGAATTGTCAAAATAGTTTCAAGTTACAACAAAGAAGTCAGTGGCAGCTCCAAAAATCAAGATCAACATAACATGAAGTAGTTCAAATCCAAGTACAAACCCAAGAATATATGCATACACACATACATTTGTATGTATGCACATATATAGTAAACAGGTGAATGTGCAGTAGGGAATACAAAGACAGTGGCAAGTACAAGTCAGTGCAGAAATCAAGCCGAAGTTAAAGAACAAATTCGTATCTTTTGATTAAGTCTTTGATTAAGTCAAAGAAATCTAATTTGGAAAGAAATCTCTGCATCAAATTTCTCGAATTCATATATGGTCAGTATTAATTCAAATAGGGGCCGAGACAACAAATATAGGAAGCAATTTTCGAATTAATTAATTCGAAAACAAATATGGACAGCAATAATTCGAAATCAAATCAAGAAAGGAATACTTCAAATCCAGAACAAATTCAGGAAAATAATCAACGACGTGTAGAAATCAAATCTGACAGTGGTTAATTAGGGTTTCAACCCTATAAATACACCCCAAGAAATCATCATAGAACACAGAACAATCGAGTTCGAACAAGCCAAAACCAGAAAAGCAAAAAGAGAAAATACATACCAAAACAAATGACGAACTCAATCAAACAGCAATGAGCAACTCAGAGGAATAATCGATCGACAAAGAGAGAAGCCAAATCAATCATACGATCAACTATCGGCTGCTTATTTCAAAGCCCTAATTTTCGTAAGGGAACAAATCCCTGATTTATAAAGAAAAGAAGGAAGCCGCCATTGTCATGAAAGGAACCGGGCCGATTTTTTTTCAGAGCAAAACAAACAAAAGGAGATAACGGGCTAGAGTAAAAATTGGGCCGGCTTGTTGATAAAGGGGCTTTATTTTTAATTAGGGTTTAAGGGGTTATTTGTTTTTTAATTATTTTTTCTTTAAAATTTGTTTTATTTGTCTGATTTTTTTTTTCTTTCTAAAACAAAACATGGTAAATCATCACCTAGGGTTTAGGTGTTGTCAGATTGTCTAGTTAGAGTTAGTCCAGTTAGCAGGGTTTGCGAGTTTGCAAAACTCTATAGGCGATAGCAGGGTTTGCAAGTCTGTTAGAGTGTTTGTAAGCGGGAAACTGTTTAAACCTAATAGAAATCTGGGAATGCAGCAGTAGGCAGGGGTTGCCGAAGCTGGGTAAATTTTGTGTGTGATTTATTTTTCAGCATATTTATTTCTGCAGTTTGTTTCTGTGTTTAATTCGGAAAAATTTGCTATAACCCTATTCACCCCCCCCCCCCTCTAGGGTTAATCTAGATCCTACAAGTGGTATCAAAGCTAGATATTTTACTTTAACTCTAGAGTCATGAATCCACCAAATAATGCTTTTTCTGAGGGGCAGTCTATTGCTAGGCCACCCATGTTTAATGGGAATGATTATGCTTATTGGAAAATTAGGATGAGTATTTATCTTAGTTCTGTCGATTATGATGTTTGGGATATTATTGAAACTGGCTATAAATCTCCCACTATAGTTATTGGTGATACTGAGATTCCTAAACCTAAGGATAGGTGGGATGCTAACGATAAGAAACTAAAAACTACAAGTGCCAAAGCAATGAACGCTTTGATCTGTGCTCTTGATAAAAATGAATTTAATAGAATTTCTCATTGTACAACAGCACAGGAAATTTGGCACACTTTGGAGGTGACACACGAAGGAACTTCTCAAGTCAAGGAGTCACGTCTAGCTCTATTTAGCAATGAATACGAAAACTTTGTGATGGAAAAGGGCGAGAGCATAAAGGATATGTTTGGACGATTTTCAACTTTGGTGTACAATGCTAGAGCGCTTGGGAAGGTCTTCACTGAAGTAGATCTTGTGCGGAAGATACTGCGAGTCTTACCAATGAACTTTGAGGCAAAAGTCACGGCAATACAAGAATCGAAAGATCTGAGTAAACTAAGCATGGAGGAGTTGATCGGAAACTTGATGACATATGAGCTTGAGCTAAAGGCAAAGGAGGAACGTAACAGCTCCGAATCAAAAAAGAAGACAATTGCCTTGAAGAGCAAAGAAGAAAGCGATGAAGAAGAAGAAGATCCAATTGAAGAGCTTGCGATGGCTGTCAATAATCTTAGAAAATGGTCAAAATTCAGGCCACGCAAGAAGAAAACAAGTGGTAATAGGTCAAAAGATGCTGACGATTCCGATAATGAATTGACATGCTTTAACTGTAAAAAGCCTGGCCACTTCAAACAAAAATATCCACTCCTCAAAAACAACAAAGGAAAGAAAAAGAAGAAGAAGGCCTTTGCAGCAACTTGGGATGATGAAGAAGGAGAAGAAGTTTCGGATAATAGCTCAGAAGAGGCTAACTTATGCCTTATGGCAAAATCAGATTCAGAAACAAGTTCAGAGGAATCCAGTGAGGTACGTGACTATTCTTATAAAGAACTTGTTTTGATGTGTTATGATCTTACTAATACAATTGATACTCTTGAAACTAAAATTGAAAAATTGAAGTCTGACAGGAGAGAACTTGTTCATGAGAATACTAGGTTAGAAACTGAACTTGAAAATATTCAAAACCTAGACTGTAAAAAATGTAAAATTTTAGATTCAGAGATATCAAGACTTAAGAATAGCTTCGACAATCTTGAAAAAGAAAACTCAAGTCTTAAGGAAACCATTGACACTAGGAAAAAAGATTTTATAAATAGATGCACCACACTTGTAACTGAAAACACAACACTAAAAACCAAAGTCCAAAATCTTGAGAAATCTCTGAATAACTTTTCAAGAGGAGAAAAATCATTTAACATGTTATTGGGAGATCAACTCTTTGCTAATAACAGAAAAGGACTAGGTTTTGGGAAAACACAGGTTGATGATTATGCAAAAGGTAAGAGTATCTTTGTTAGAAGTAAAATTGGACATTGTGTTGAAAATTGTAGTCATAGGAACAAGAACACAAAATTTATACAAGTTTGGGTTCCTAAGAATTCTACAAACAAATTTCATGTCTATAGGAACAAAAATGAAAGGACAAAACAAGTTTGGGTTCCAAAGGGATTGTTTATTCACAATGCTTCAGTTACTAATATTATTGGACCTAAGAGTTTCTCTAGGTCATCCTCCTCTCTCTTTATGTAGGTCTGTTGGCGGGCTAAGGAGCAACAAGAATGGTTTCTAGACTCAGGTTGTTCTAGACATATGACAGGTGATAAATCTAAGTTCCTTAGCCTAGAGAATTTTAGAGGTGGAAATGTGATCATGGGAGACAATAGCAAGTGTAAGATTATTGGGAAAGGTGAAGTAAGTAACGGTACTTTTTCATTGACTAATGTTTTATACGTTGATAATTTGCATCACAATCTCATTTCTATTAGCCAACTATGTGAAAAAGGTATGAATGTGGTTTTTGATAGTGATACTTGCAAGATCATTGATAAAACTTCTAATAACATAGTTTTTATGGGCAAAAGAAAAGGAAATGTTTACTCGCTTTCGTTTGACAATCTAAATCTTTCCAGATGTTTGGTAGCCACTGACGAAGAGGCATCTTTATGGCATAGGAGACTTGGACATGCTAGCATGAGTCTCTTAAAAAATCTTGAAATGAAAGAATTAGTCAGAGGGTTACCACATCAGAAATTTAAAGATAACAAAGTGTGTAAAGCATGTTCCTTGGGCAAGCTTAGTCGATCATCATTTCGCCCTAAAAACATTGTTAGCACATCAAGGGTCCTCGAATTAATTCATATGGACTTATTTGGACCAAATGAAATTGCAAGCTTGAATGGAAAACGTTATTGTTATGTATTGGTTGACGATTATTCTAGATTTACATGGGTTTATTTCTTAGCCAAAAAGTCTGAATCTTTTGATTATTTTTCAAAATTTGCTAAACTTGTTCAAAATGAAAAAGGAGTTTCAATTAAAACTTTAAGAAGTGATCATGGAGGCGAATTTGAAAATTCGGAATTTGAAAACTTTTGTGAAGAAAATGGTTTAAAACATGAATTTTCTGCTCCACGAACACCTCAACAAAATGGGGTGGTTGAAAGGAAAAATCGTACATTGCAAGAATTGGCTAGATCCATGTTGAGTGAGTATAAACTACCTCTAACTTTTTGGGCAGAGGTGGTGAATACTTCGTGCTACGTAATGAATAGAGTAATGATTAGACCAATACTTGGCAAAACGTCTTATGAAGTGTGGCATGAAAGGAAACCTAACATCTCTTACTTTCGTGTTTTTGGATGCCCTTGTTTCATTCTTAACACAGGTGATCAACTTGGAAAATTTGAATCAAAGGCCGATGAGGGAATTTTCATGGGCTCTTCAACCAGGAGCAAGGCTTACAGGATATACAACAAACGAACAAAGACAATTGTTGAATCAATCAATGTGAAATTTGATGAATCTGATCTGGAAAGGACGACTGAAAAAATGATTGATGATGGGGTAGATCATGAAGGCATTAAAGAAGGGACATCTAGTGAGAAAGATGAAAGTAGGACTGTTGATGCTGATAGATTGAAGTTCAAAACCAATCATCCTACTGAATTGGTTATAGGAGATCCTACGGAAGGTATACGCACTCGCTCTTCATTTGATAAAAATTTGTGTGCGTTTTGTTGTCATAGTGGTTTTATTTCTGAAATTGAACCTGATTCTGTTGAAATGGCTCTTAATGATGAAAGTTGGATTCTAGCAATGCAAGATGAACTTAATCAATTTGAGAGAAATAAAGTTTGGAAATTAGTTCCTAGGCCAAATGACTATCCAATTGTAGGAACTAAATGGGTGTTCAAAAACAAACTTGATGAATCAGGAAATGTAATTAGAAACAAAGCTAGGTTGGTCGCAAAAGGATATAACCAAATAGAAGGCATAGATTTTGATGAAACATTTGCTCCAGTTGCTAGGTTAGAAGCCATTAGGATTTTGCTAAGCTTTACTTGTTATAAAGGTTTCAGACTTAAACAAATGGATGTAAAAAGTGCTTTTCTAAATGGTGATTTGAAAGAAGAGGTTTTTGTTGAACAACCCCCCGGTTTTGAAAATCACGATTTTCCAAATCATGTGTATAAACTTGAAAAAGCATTATATGGTCTTAAGCAAGCTCCTAGAGCTTGGTATGACTGCCTTTGTACATATCTTTTGGAAAATGGCTTTAAAAAGGGGAGTGCTGACACGACACTGTTTCTATTACATAAAGGAAGTGATTTTTTGATTGTTCAGATTTATGTAGATGATATCATTTATGGCGCTACTAATGAACTCTTGTGCGAGAAATTTGAACAAGTCATGCAGGCTAAATTTGAGATGAGCTTGGTTGGAGAATTAAAATATTTTCTTGGATTTCAAATCAAGCAAAGCAGTGATGGCATTTTCATTTCACAATCCAAGTATGTGTTGGAACTGTTGAAGAAATTTGGAGTTGAGAACTCCAAACCATTGAGAACTCCTATGAGCCCATCAACAAAGTTGGACAAAGACGAGAAAGGAAGTGCTGTTGATCAAAAGAAATATCGAGGGATAATTGGTTCACTTCTCTATCTTACTGCTTCTAGACCTGATATTATGTTTTCTGTGTGTCTGTGTGCACGTTTTCAATCTAATCCTAAAGAATCTCATTTGAAAGCCACTAAACGAATCTTGAGATATCTTTCACACACAAACAAACTTGGGTTATGGTATCCTTCTTGTGAAAATTTTGATTTAGTTGGCTATTCTGATGCTGATTATGCTGGTTCATTGGTTGATAGGAAAAACACCAGTGGAACATGCTTTATGCTAAGACACTCGTTAGTTTCATGGTCAAGTCGAAAACAGAACTGTGTTGCATTATCCACCACTGAAGCAGAATATATTGCTTTAGGGAGTTGTTGTGCTCAAATTTTATGGATGATGCAAACTCTTTCTGATTTTGGATTATTTTATAAACAAGTTCCATTAAAATGTGACGGTAAAAGTGCAATAGACTTATCAAATAATCCTGTTCATCATTCACGCACAAAACACATTGATGTGAGACACCACTTTCTTAGAGATCACATTGCTAAGGAAGACATTTGCATTGAATATATTTCAACTGAGACTCAACTTGCTGATATTTTCACAAAACCTCTCCCAGAAGAAAGATTTTCCAGATTACGTTTGGATTTGGGGATTATAGAAATTGACTAACCATTTTTCATTTTCTTTGTTGAAATATTCTTGGATATATACTTTCAACTTAAATTTCTAGGATTCAAACCAGTTTTGGATATTATCCAAAGATTGATTCGAATATGGTATTCAGTACTGGATATTACATAATATAATTAACTTGGTAACTTATTCCACGATCATTTCTATTTCTACCATCTTTCTATCGTTCATAATGGTTTTGTAAAATAAGAAGAGTGAATTATTTTTAAATAAATAAATAATAATAAAAATAAAAATAAAAATAAATAAATAAATAAAAATATATAAAAAAATAAAAAAATACAATTATAATAATAAATAATAATAACTCTCATGCATCCATTCTCATTTAAACGTCCTTATGGTTATGCATGGATGGAGCATGTGAGTGAATTATTTTTATCATTACTCCATTCTCATTTAAAAGTCCTTATGGTTATGCATGGATGGAGTATGGTAACTAAGTATTCTGGTCTCACTTAAAAGTCCGGATGCTTAGACTAGTAAGTAACTGCTAATCCCATTTAAAAGTCCTTATGGTTATGCGTGGTTAGTAAGTGCTTATTTTTTTAATTTTTTTTTGTGCTTAAATGTCAAATTAATGTTAAAATATCTCTCTTCTTAAACCGATCATCGATCCATTCTCTACAATGTGGAAGTTGTTATCTCGTTATGGTATATTATTTTTTGTTCCTAATGTTCCATTGTTTTTTTTCAGTCTTTTGATAATGCCAAAAGGGGGAGAAAAGAACTAGATTTTGATAAGGAAGTAAATATTTTTTGGAATACCTCAACAATATTTGTTAATGTTGTTAGATAATTTTCCTTAGTTCGTTTATTCATCAGTAATTTTTGTTATCTTCTAAATAGGGAGTGGTCTTGGTTGTAGGGGGAGCATTCAAATAGGGGGAGCTAAAACATTTCATGCTCAAACACATGTATTAGCATTTCAAAATCTTTAATATATATGTTTGTCATCATCAAAAGGGGGAGATTGTTTGATGTGATTTTTTGTTTGATGATAACAAAATATATATCAATATATATATGTGTTTGCAGTTTGGACTATATACAGAAAGGAAGAAATATTCATATTGAATAATTATACTATTGCACAGAATTTATATAATTCAACCAGTATTTTTTTATTCAATATAATATTTTATTACAACACTTAAACAATACAAAGTTTTCAGCTCTCTCTATATATACATACACCAGTTCATACATTTTACACTACAACACTCAACACTCGGTTTTTCACTCTGTCTACACATCTACATCTATCTGCATTATCCAGCTCCACTTCTTGTTCTGTCTCCTGTGTACCTGTATAATTAGCAACTACAACAGTAATCTGAAAACAAACAAATTTGAATTTGCAAAATAAAAATTTGTTTGTGTCTCAGATACATGGGTTATTGTCATCATCTTTGATTGTGTAATATCTGTGCATATCAGTGTTCTTACAGATAATCGTGAGTGGCTGCAATACACACGTGTACATGTATACACGTGTGCACTGCCTCGCCAACTCGTGTGTGTTATCAACAACAGCAATCAATTCTTCAATGAATTCAACATGAAGCAGTGCAAACTCCCGAAGACACAACAGTGATGGAAACTGCACCAATTCCAATCAAAACAGAGAGTATATATATATAGTGATGCATAGCAACTGCATAGTTGCTACCAAGCAAACAAAGACCAGACAGCACAGCATGTACAAGGATCAATGAATTGAATGAACACGACCAGACACACATGAACATAACATCAACTGGGCAGAGACAAAACAACACAGTCAAGTCACAATGAAACTGCAGTAGACAAGTACACAACAAACCCGAATGTCACAAAGCATAAAAACATGTATGCAACATGGTGAGCAACACAAGGGCAGTACAATGCAACACAGTGAGCTACATGAACAAATGCAACAGTGTGAAGTGATGTAACAACAATTACAGGTACTCAACAAGGTGAAGCAGTAGTAAATCAAAGTGTGCAACTCGAGAATGGATACAAGTGACTAAGACCAAATGCAGTAACATACTGCAACAAACAAAGTCTTGACCAAAATCAGTAACACAATGCAAATACAACAACAGAGCACAATGCACAAAAGTCACAAACAAGGTCAAACCCAAGATAGGTTCAACTCAAGGCAACTTGAAGCATACAAGGTCAGACAAACCACTGCAACAGCAAACACAGTGAAGCTACAAACATCGAGTGCAACAACAAACTCTGTGCACATGTACAGGGATGAATACAACATGATGAAGCAGTGGAAACAAACTCAAGTGCAACAGTTGAATACATGAACAAGTGTAGCATCTGATACAGTGAAAAAGCCCAAGTCAAGATGGAGCTACAATGCAACACAGTGTATGCAAGTGAAATTCGAATTGTCAAAACAGTTTCAAGTTACAACAAAGAAGTCAGTGGCAGCTCCAAAAATCAAGATCAACATAACATGAAGCAGTTCAAATCCAAGTACAAACCCAAGAATATATGCATACACACATACATTTGTATGTATGCACATATATAGTAAACAGGTGAATGTGCAGTAGGGAATACAAAGACAGTGGCAAGTACAAGTCAGTGCAGAAATCAAGCCGAAGTTAAAGAACAAATTCGTATCTTTTGATTAAGTCTTTGATTAAGTCAAAGAAATCTAATTTGGAAAGAAATCTCTGCATCAAATTTCTCGAATTCATATATGGTCAGTATTAATTCAAATAGGGGCCGAGACAACAAATATAGGAAGCAATTTTCGAATTAATTAATTCGAAAACAAATATGGACAGCAATAATTCGAAATCAAATCAAGAAAGGAATACTTCAAATCCAGAACAAATTCAGGAAAATAATCAACGACGTGTAGAAATCAAATCTGACAGTGGTTAATTAGGGTTTCAACCCTATAAATACACCCCAAGAAATCATCATAGAACACAGAACAATCGAGTTCGAACAAGCCAAAACCAGAAAAGCAAAAAGAGAAAATACATACCAAAACAAATGACGAACTCAATCAAACAGCAATGAGCAACTCAGAGGAATAATCGATCGACAAAGAGAGAAGCCAAATCAATCATACGATCAACTATCGGCTGCTTATTTCAAAGCCCTAATTTTCGTAAGGGAACAAATCCCTGATTTGTAAAGTAAAGAAGGAAGCCGCCATTGTCATGAAAGGAACCGGGCCGATTTTTTTTCAGAGCAAAACAAACAAAAGGAGATAACGGGCTAGAGTAAAAATTGGGCCGGCTTGTTGATAAAGGGGCTTTATTTTTAATTAGGGTTTAAGGGGTTATTTGTTGTTTAATTTTTTTTTCTTTAAAATTTGTTTTATTTGTCTGATTTTTTTTTTCTTTCTAAAACAAAACATGGTAAATCATCACCTAGGGTTTAGGGGTTGTCAGATTGTCTAGTTAGAGTTAGTCCAGTTAGCAGGGTTTGCGAGTTTGCAAAACTCTATAGGCGGTAGCAGGGTTTGCAAGTCTGTTAGAGTGTTTGTAAGCGGGAAACTGTTTAAACCTAATAGAAATCTGGGAATGCAGCAGTAGGCAGGGGTTGCCGAAGCTGGGTAAATTTTGTGTGTGATTTATTTTTCAGCATATTTATTTCTGCAGTTTGTTTCTGTGTTTAATTCGGAAAAATTTGCTATAACCCTATTCACCCCCCTCTAGGGTTAATCTAGATCCTACACGACGGTGTTTTGCAAGGGCGAGTGGTGGTTATCCTAGGGTTACGAGAGGATCGATCTGCTATAGGGTTTCGTACAGATGCGTGCAAGATGTCGACGATGATGTGGCCTGTGTGAGGGGCATTGCAGATTTTGTTTTAATTTAAATTGATTTAATTTTGATTTGTATTGTTCTAATTATCATAATTCTCATATACGATGCCCGATCTACGCGCGGTTTCTTTTGTGATGATCTTATCAAAATTTTGGACATTTTAACACTGGTTTGAATGGATTCTATGACTATGCAAATTTTGGGTTTAAATTGGATTTAAATTCAATTTAAATTCAAAAAGTGAGTGTTTTAACCCACCCACAACTTCTAAATTTTCTTATGTTTGTTAAATTGACTTATGACGTGATTAGAAATTTATTTATGACTGTTTGGCATATTTTGAATCACCATCTCGGTTTATTTGAATTTATTTGGACAAAATAGTTATTTAATTTATTATTGAACATAAACTGCCGGTAAATACCTGTTATTTATTACCTTTTCTATATTGATGTTATTGATTGAATTGGATGATGACTGTGATAAATGTTTGATGATTGATATTGGATGGATGGATGTTGTATTTTATATTATTATAAATTGCAAGTATTTAAATTTTATTTTAACATAGAGTTTATAATGATTTAAATAAATTAAGGTTGGAAGATAAATTTGAGATTTATTTGAAATTGAATTTATTTAAGAATTAAACTCAAATAAGTTGATGTGAAATTCACAAAATTTGAAATTTTAGAAGGTATGATTTTTATAACTTGATTTTTGTCAAAGGTGAATCAAATGGATATTTCAAGTAAATAGATTGAAGGAAATATTTAGTTATTTGTAATTTGCGTTTTATTTAAAATGACAATGGATTTATTAAGTAAAATATTTCAAAACTAAACAATAGAAAATTGGATTTGATATACTTATATGTGTGTGTGTGTGTGTGTGTCTATATATATATATATATGAAATTAACAAAATTAGTTTTGAAATCGTTGAATACTTAAAGTTTGAAATATATTGAATTTGAAATGGTATTCTGTGAATCAAATCTGTCTTGAAAGCGATATAATTTGGAATAGTTTATTTGAAAACTGGATTGAATTGAAATTTAGGATTTGGGATTTAGTTAAATTTAAAATCTAGAAATTCGAGTTGTTTTGGAATTTATTTGTGAAATTGAAGAAGCTATTTTATTATATAATGTATAAACCATTTAAGTGGTGGAAGTTATGTTTCAAAGTTATGAGTTTCAAACTATTATGATTTGAAGGTGTTATATTTCAAGTGTTTTGATTTCGAAGTGTTATAACGTTGAAAGTGCCATGATTTTGAAAAAGGATATATTTGAAATAAAAATGATATCATATTGATTTGGTTTTGAAATGAAAATGATATTGTATTTATATGGTTTTGAAATGGATAATATATTCTGGTTTTGAAGTATAAATTATTTGAAAATGACCGCGGTGTTATAACAACGTTTGGTTGTTAGGGAGACCGGGATCGGAAGTTGTCATATTCTCTGCCAACTTCGAAAACCACTTTAATAACCGTGTACGCGGTGGAGATTCCATAATGAAGTTGGATGGCGGCGGCGTTCCTTTGAGGTATATACGTCGATCCGACTCCTATGAGTTGGCATAAGGTGGCTAAAACAGGAGCGATCGACGGGCTAAGAAGGTAGCACCTTTTATCAGACACACTTCTTCGATACCATTCTATTACTTTGTGGTTGATTTGGGCCCTTTTGATTTTGGGGTTGTGGCTTGAGGTGGGCGGTAGTAGCTGCTATGCGTTACCACCGGTCCGAAAGCGTAATTGGTATATCTACCCTGTCATTGCCTAGTTGTGCTGTGTCACTTAACCTATCGCGCCTTGTACGAGTTTGGTTTTCTCCCGAAGCCCATGGAGTATCCTCTGGTGGCTTCCCGATCAGGAGGGACCATTGATACTGGATGAAATACTGGGACTATTACGTGTTAAGGTGGAAAATGTAAAGTCTCAACGCTATTTTAAAGTAAGTTTATTTTACTATTAGACATTATTATAAAAGCGTATATTACTGCATATTAAATAGCATAACAGATCCTCAAGAGATGTAAATGCCGAACATCTCTTAAGTTGCCGCACTAACGTTTGACACTGGATAGGAGATGTCAAATCCCGTAAACATTTCTGATGTCGTTCCACTCATATTATTTAACATTGATTTAACTTACATAAGATCTTTCAGTTCTGACTCGAGTGTTTTGTCCTTTCAATTCGCTTGGGTCAGTCTAAGCATTTCAGGATTCGAAGACTTTATTTCTGGAGGACGAAGACAAAGATGGTATTACTATTATTTATTGTATTATTCCACTACATTCATACTGTTCCGCTGCATTGTTATTTATTATTATCTGACACGTGTAACTCTGATCTATGTTGTATATGTAAAATCAAATGTTTTGTAAAACAGCTTCATGAATTGTTTACTTGATTATTATATTTTGTCGTTCCGCTGCAAGATTTTTTTTCTTTCTCTGCTTTTCTTATTCACCCTAATAAAAATCTGTCCTTCTGTATGGTTTGAGTCTGATGTGTGTGGTTTATCGTCGATTTAAAGCGTATAAAAAGGCAGGCTGTTACAATTGGTATCAAAGCTTTGCTTTAGCAATAAACCTTAGCTTTGTGAGGTCTGACTCTTTATTAAAGGGTAGTAATACCCTATGATGAGTCGTTGAGTGTGTGTGGGGGGGGGGGGAGAGAGCGAATTTGTTAGTGTTACAAAAAGATTTTGATATTATGTTAATTTTATTTTGGTTGGTGCATAGGACGCTATGACATTAATAGGGATTTCTAAACACTTAATAGGACATATCGACACAATATTTATTTTGCAATATAGGTAAATGAAATAATTTTGCCTGTTATATTTTCTGTATATAAAGTAATAAATTTCATAAAGGTTATATTTGGTTGTAATATATTGGTTGTTAGGTAGTGAAATTTATAAATATTGGTTGGTAATAAGATCTAAAATAAAATAAATGAAAATTGAAAATTTTAGAACTTAAGTTTCGGGATTTTGAAAATTTCTTTCAAGGGATTTTGGAATATAATAATATTGTTTATTAGTAATTTTTGATATAAATATTTCAATATAAACTAAAAGAACCGTTTTAAAGAAACTTTGGAAAGAATTAAGTTCTGTACTACCCTCTATGTCGCTGGGAAATAATTTCGGTGATGAGTGCACGCATCATCGACATTCATTTCCAAGTTTCAAAGTGGTAAGACCACTGTAGTAGTTTTGCTACAAATTTATTTTGATAAACAAATATAAATTTCAAATTGTTTAAATATAATCGAATATATAAATTGTAAGTGTATACATCTACCTATTATTTTAAAATGATTTGAAATTTAACCCGGTACTTAGTTCTTAAGTTCCCATTAATTAATAGTTCAATTTTATAGGGAACTGGAATGTAATTAATAATTGGAACCTCTAATTTAAATAAGAGATTAAATGCTAGATTATAAATGAAATTTCTAGAAAAGATATGATTATTGAACGTTTAATTTATTAAGAGAAATAAGATAAACTTATATAATTTTCAATTGCATTCTTAAAAAGCATATATATAACTTACCAAAAGATTTAAAAGTTGTAATGTTTAATAAGAAAATGTAGTGGAAATTGTACAAGTAAACTTATGTAATGAAAGTGTTCAATGAATTTCATTTATAAATAAGAATTTGATATTATAGTGCTTATAAGCTTAAGTTATAATTGAAATATTACTATAATAAAATGTGATAGAAAGTATATATTGCAAGTAGATGACTATAAACTTAAGTTGATGAATCGAAACACTAAGTAACTGAATTGACCATGAACACTATTAATAAATAAATGTAAATAAATGAAATTAAGTAGTGAACAAATGAATATAATGCAATAAAAAGAAACCGACATGATATGAATAAATGAAAATGAGATTTTTGTAAGAAATGAATAAAAGTAAATGAAACTGTAAGAAATAAAATGTAAATTAAAAAGATAAATCATTATATGAATGAAAAGGAAATCAAACAACAAATATATGAAATGAAATTAATAAAAATGAACTTGATCTATTGTTTGAAATTGTTGTTTGTTTGGTTTATGGTTGTTTGGGCAAGGATACTTTAAATTTGTTTAGATGTATGAATAATCTATTTAGTTTCATCTAAGACTGTTGAGTAAATGGTGCACTTAATAGTTTATTTTTCATTCTATACAATTTAAAGTTTTAAACCCGAACAACTACTTGTTTTGTTTGCTATGGATATATGGATTTGTGTTATTTTTATATGGTGGTGGTATATTGGTTGCAAATGTTTGTTGTTTATATTGGTTTGTTTGTTAGTGGTTGAAACAACTTTAAATGTTTTATTTTATATAATTATTAACTCTTTTTAGATTATATAAGTGAAATACAGGTTATGGAAGCAATTGCTACTGCTTTTGGTCTCATAAAATAAACGTAAATTGTCCGACAAATAGGTACGTTCTCGGATTACGGTTTTGTAGCGTTATTATATTGTTTTTCCCGTTGTTGGGATATATATTTTGAGATATTGTGATATATATTGTCATATTTGATATTATATTTTCCCCTAAGCCTCTCCTTACAAAGGAGACTCTACCAAAATTTTCCGAAAATTTTGGCCTTAGCATTTTTTTTGAAAATGTTTTCCAAACTTTATTAATTTGAGTATATAAGATTTAATGGTTGTAAATTGGTATATTTTATTTAAATTAGTTAATTTCGTAAATTTATTGTTTATAAAGTTAGTATTTTGAATAAAATATATTGAATACTTAACCCCCTCTTTCCCCCTTTTTCTTTTCAGGGACGAAAAATTTTGAGTGGGGGAGAGTGTAACGACCCGTAAATTTTGATAATTGATTTGGTTAATTTAATAAGATTTTTATAATTAAATTTAGAAAGAAATAAAAACTTTTAATTTATGATGAAGTGAATGCTAAAAATTAAATGTAGCAATGGTAATTAAAACTAATTAAAGACAATTGAAGTGAAATCCCAATAAGGAAATAGTGTAAATGGTTGCACTTGGTTATAAAATTGAATATAAGTAAATAAGGGTAAGTGTTGTACAAATAAATGAATTAGTATAATTAATGATAACTGGATGAATTCAGTATTATGTAAGTAATGATGATAATTAGTTGAATATAAATAAACTTAAGTGTAAATTAAAGGTTATGATAACAATTATTATAAATTACCTAATTAATTTGTCAATGAAACTAATTGAAAATCAATTTCACTTAAATGTTAAGTAAATGAAAGGTAAACAATAGTAACCAGGTTTATAGAGTAATAATTAATTTAATATAAAGATTGGAATTGAATCAAATCGAATTTATTTGAATTAATTATAATTAACTGGAATTCAATCTATAACAAATGGGTTAATGGTAAGTAAATGAAATTAAATACTATATTAATTGAAACTGAAATTAAATACTGCAAATTGTGAAATGTCCAGTAAATAAGTTAATAAGAGAATTTGTTTTAAAGGATTTTAAATTATTAAGTAATCCAAAGTGATGGAAATTTTAAATTATAGAATTTGAATTGAAGAAGTGAATTGATTAATTTAATATTAATTTAATTAATTAACTGGAAAATAGCCATTTTGGCCACTGACTCAGATTTTGATGAAACATGTTTCATCGGATCCGTAACGGTGAATTACTGTAGGGTTTCAAGTTTCGTAACGATCGGGCTTGTCGTTTGACCGTACGGGCTCGAAACGCCTAAGAATCAATTAAATTGAAATCAATTTGAAATATGTTGATTTTAACATCACTTCTTCATACGATGGAAGTTAGACTTGAAATCTGTTACATTGGTTTTAAATATTCAAAAACATCTATTTTGATGTATGGGTTGACCCAATTTCGTTTCGGAGTCAGAACGGGCTTTCTAGGCCATTTACCGTTCAACGTGTAAACCAATCATATCCGTTCCTCTAATTTCAGGTCTACCTATATATATCCAGTTATAAAACCTAACAGCCTTTCTATTCTCATTTCTGTACGTACAGAAATTTCTGATGCTCCACTTTCTCAAATGGCAGACAGACACTGAATTTCACAATCCAAATTCAATTCAAGATTCAACTTCAAAATCAAATCAAAAATTCAAACTCCTCAGACTTCATCGAATTATACATCGTTTTGAAGCTCTCAAGGAGCGTAGGTCAATTATATTGTTCGTTTTTTGTTTTGGACTTCTGTGTGACCAGAAATTGATGATTAATTGTTGGCCGTTCGCTGGGCTGCGATCGACTTCGACCGATCGTCGAATCGACGACAGGGATTTGTGGAGAGTGTTGAGCGTAGTCCATCAGTGTGCTTAGTTTGATGCATTAACAGTTGGATTAGCCAGATAAATTGGATTAGGGCTAGGAGAAAACAGCGGCAGCTGGGGCTAATCACCGTCGATCGGCAATCTAGGGCGCGCGACTTCACCAAGCAGGCGGCAGGAGGTGGCAAAGGCAAGGGCGAGATTTGGTCGTGGCCAGAGACGTCGGGGCGACGACATTTTGCAAGGGCGAGTGGCGGCTATCCTAGGGTTCACGAGAGGATCAATCTGCAGTAGCGTTTCATACATACGCGTGCAAGATGTCGACGATGATGTGGCCTGTGTTAGGGGTATTGCAGATTTTTTTTGATTTAACTTAATTTAATTTTGATTTCTATTGTTCTAATTATCATAATTTTCACATACGATGCCCGATTTATGCGCAGTTTCTTATGTTTGGATCGTATCGAAATTCCGGACATTTTGACGCTAGTTTGAATGGATTCTGAGACTGTGCAAATTTTGGGTTTGAATTGGATTTAAATTCAATTTAAATTCAAAAGGTGAGTGTTTTAACCCACTCACAACTTCTAAAATTTCTTATGTTTGTTAAATTGATTTATGATGTGATTAGAAATTTATTTATGACTGTTTGGCATATTATGAATCACCATCTCAATTTATTTGAATTTATTTGGATAAAATATTTATTTAATTTATTATTGAATATAAACTGCCAGTAAATACCTGTTATTTATTATCTGTTCTATATTGATGTTATTGATTGAATTGGATGATGATTGTGATAATTGTTTGATGATTGATATTAGATGGATGGATGTTGTATTTTATATTATTATAAATTGCAAGCTGTTACAGATTTTTATTTCATTCGGGATTGCGATTTGAAATGATATATAACGGTATTTATATTTTAAATTACGGTTTGAAATGATAAATATCTGTACCACTTGACCATAGGATAGAAAATTTTATACAGACACCGTGGTCTATATATAAAAATATTTTAAAATGATTTCTATGGTTTGTAAAGAAATATACGGTATTAGATAAATATTGATTTCAGATATTATATAGATGTTATTTTATCCTTGATTTTGAGCTATGTATAAATTGTTTTAATATAGAATAAGCTTAATTATAAGTTTGATTTTATTGAAGACAATATGGTTCGGTATTTAAATTTTATTTTAATATAGAGTTTATAATGATTTAAATAATTAAGGTTGGAAGATAAATTTGAGATTTATTTGAAATTGAATTTATTTAAGAATTAAACTCAAATAAGTTGATGTGAAATTCATAAAATTTGAAATTTTAGAAGGTATGATTTTTATAACTTGACTTTTGTTTAAGGTGAATTAAATAAATATTTCAAGTAAATAGATTAAAGGAAATATTTAGTTATTTGTAATTTGAGTTTTATTTAAAATGATAATGGATTTATTAAGCAAAATATTTTAAAACTAAATAATAGAAAATTGGATTTTATATATATATATATATATATATATATATTTATGAAATTACAAAACTTAGTTTTGAAATCGTTGAATACTAAAAGTTTGAAATATATTGAATTTGAAATAGTGTTCTATGGATCAAATCTGTTATGAAATCAATTTAATTTGGAATAGTTTATTTGAAAACTGGGTTGAATTGAAATTATGATTTGGGATTTAGTTAAATTTAAAATCTAGAAATTCGAGTTGTTTTGGAATTGATTTATGAAATTGAAGAGGCTATTTTATTATATAAAGTATTTAATATTTAAACCATTTAAGTGGTGGAAGTTATGTTTCAAAGTTATGAGTTTCAAACTATTATGATTTGAAGGTGTTATATTTCAAGTGTTTTGGTTTCGAAGTGTTATAACGTTGAAAGTGCTATGACTTTGGAAAAGGATATATCTCAAATAAAAATGATATCATATTGATTTGGTTTTTGAAATGGAAATGATATCGTATTTATATGATTTTGAAATGGATATTATATTCTGGTTTTGAAGTATAAATTATTTTGAAAATGACCGTGGTGTTATAATAAGGTTTGATTGTTAAAGAGACCGGGATCGGAAGTTGGCATACTCTCTGCCAACTCCGAATACCACTTTAACAACCGTGTACGCGGTGGAGATTCCAAAATGAAGTAGGATGGCAGCGGCGTTCCTTTGAGGTATATATGTGGACCCGACTCCCATGAGTTGGCATAAGATGGCTAAAACAGGAGTAATCGATGGGATAAGAAGGTTGCACCGTTTATCAGACACACTCCTTCGATACCATTCTATGACTTTGTGATTGATTGGGGCCCTTTTGATTTTGAGAGTGTGGCTCAAGGTGGGCGATAGTAGCTGCTATGCGTTACCACCGGTTCAGAAGCATAATTGGTATATCTACCCTGGCATTGCCTAGTTGTGCCATGTCATCTGCCCTATCGCACCATGTACGAGTTTGGTTTTCTCCCGTAGCCCATGAAGTATGCTATGGTGGCTTCTCGATCAGGAGGGACCATGATATTGGATGGACTACTGGGACTATTATGTGTTAAGGTGGAAAATGTAAAGCCTTAACGCTATTTTAAAGTAAGTTTATATTACCATTAGACATTATTATAGTAGCGTATATTACTACATAGTAAATAGTTTAATGGATCCTTAGGAGATGTAAATCCCAAACATCTCTTAAGTTACTGCACTCACGTTTGACACCGGATATGAGATGTCAATTCCCATAAACATCTCTGACGCTATTCCACTCATATTATTTACCGTTGATTTAACTTACATAAGATGTTTTAGTTCTGACTCGAGTGTTTTGTCCTTTCAATTCGCTTGGGTCGGTCTGAGCATTTCAGGATTCGAAGACTTTATTTTTGGAGGACGACGACGAATATTGTATTACTATTATTTATTGTATTATTCCACTGCATTCATACTGTTCCACTGCATTGTTATTTATTATTCTCTGACTTGTGTAACTCTGATCTCTGTTGTATAAGAAAATCAAATGTTTTGTAAAACAGCTTCATGAACTGTTTATTTGATTATTATATTTTGTCGTTCCGCTATAAGATTTTTTTTCTTTCTCTGCTTTTTCTTATTCATCCCAATAAAAATCCGCCCTTTTGTATGGTTTGAGTCTAACGTGTGTGGTTTATCATCGATTTAAAGCGTACAAAAGGCAGGCTATTACATTATATCAAGTATGTAATATAAAGAAAACACCTTTTATTTTGAACAAGATTGGTTATTGAGTTAGATATATATAACAAATTACATACTTGCCACTAGGGTATACCCCTAACTCTATCAATCTTCCACTTGCACTTGAGATAAATTATGGAATCTTATTCCAACTTATCCAATCGGTTTCCTCAAAAACAAGCGGGTTAATCCCTTAGTGAACGAGTATGCTATTATGTTTCAATTATCCACTCTACCAATCAACTCTTTCCGATGCTAATAAACTACCTTTATCATGTGGAACAATTCAAAGCATGTCTCTCTACTTCTAGTGAGGTCTAAGTTCTATTAATGTAACATTGTTATCATATAATAATGTTGCAACGACCCATGTTTACATATCGAATTATCGAAGAATATTTTTACTTTATTCGTATGAGGTCATATGATTCTATTATTTTGGAACATGACTCTTAGGAATATTTTACACATCTATGATATTTTTTTTCGAATTTCATGTAACCATTTTGACCTTAAAAATCTTATATGGACCATAAATTTTGATAGGAGTCAAATTAGGGTCTCAAACTAGTTCTATTGCTTCAAGATGATGGTTTCCCATTCCGTAGAGTGATCATAATAGAAAAACGAAATTACTATGAAGTTATGCATATTTCAAGTTTTTGAAGCTACTGGTCAGGATTAGTGTGTAATTAGTTAAGCCCATTAGTGAGCCCTTAGTTTAATAGAGAATACTATAAATAAGGGGCTGAAGAGTCAAGTAAAAATCTTTCCCTCTCATTCTAAATCAAGGCCAAACCCTAATTGGCCCTAGATCCATCATAACTTTATCCAAAATCACTCAAATGCTCTTTAAATCAAACTAGATTCTGAATTATCGATTTTGTCAAACATTAGAATATATCGAATGTCATTTTTCTTGATTTGAAGTGCATTCTATTGCCATCCGGATTGGATTTACATACATATGTGAATTTGGTTATTTGTGAGTGGTTTATGTCTTCTCACCGTACTATGCATGTTAGTATGGTAGAGTTATAGGATTTAACATGTTTTAAATCAATTTTTCGCCATAAAATATTTTCTAACTTTAAATACATGTTAGATTATGTATAAGGTCTAGATTTATTATAAATCACTCTTTTTTATGCTCATATATTCATGCTATATGTAGATTTATGTTAGAAATTGACTTATTGGTCTTATTTGGATGGATTGAACGTTTGATTGGATGATATTGTTTGGTATTCTATGTTAGATGATATGATTTGATGTTGTTTGCTAGTGTTGTGATGCTAGAAAGATAGGTTGGAGAATTGAGCATATCGGAGGCAAAGATAGTCGAAATTGGACAAAAATTAGAGGCGAGGCTCTGAAGTGTTGGAAGAGCTCGTGATTCAAGTCGTAGATTCCAAATCATTAAGTACAGAAGTTGGCAACATGAGAAGTAGGTACTGACCTCTGTAGGTTGTCCATGGTAGTGGAAATTTTGGTGAGGGTAAGGGGGTTCCTAATAGAGGTTGCCTGAGATATTGGAACGATGATTGGCTAAGTGCTTGAGGCTATGACGACTTGTTTCTAGGACATAAAGTACGATGCTTTAAAGAGAGAGCTTGTTCTATGATGTCATCTTTTGGGTAGAGAGATCTGGGTCATAGCATCTAGACATAGAGTGCTAGAAGCAAGGAAAGACTCGAAGCAAACTTAGCCATGGAGTGGCTAAGTGGAGAGATCAGCACTGAGTAAAGAGGCCAACACCGACTTTACATGGTGAGCCTGCGGATGGTGGAAGTTTCGGGGCCGTTGTTGTGGTTCTGTAGGTCATGCTGGAGGTGATGGCTCGTTTGTATTAGGTTGGATGCAAACATGATGAAAATTTATGGTCTTTGGATGTTGGCTCGTGTTGGGAGTAGGTTTTGAAGATGTCGGCTCGCAAAGGGGGTGAACCGTAGGATCGGGTAATGTGGAAGGCTTCCTCATGAATAATCGAAACTAGATTGAGAAAGAAGGGATCAGTATCCAAATTGAGCGAAGAAGGACTTGGATGTTGTACTCAAAGCAGGGGTTTTGTAAGTGGGGACACCCATGGATAGATGAAGGGACCTGTAACCCCAGATACGTAGTTTTGGGTCTAATGTCCAACTTCGAGCTGCAAGACGCATATCCAGCTTTAGGCTACGATATATGAGAGTACAACAGAGAACCGAAATTTCCATTAGTCCTTGGTAAAAAGAAGGCCATACGAGCTATCATATATTTAGAGCATATGGAGTGATAGTTATGATTGTTTAATGGATGCTATGGTTTCTTTGGTTACTCTCTATAGTAGGTTATCACTCATAGGTGTCGGGGGAAGTAGGTATTGGAGATAGAAATACTTGGAAGATTGGTATCTTTTATCTGGTTTATGGCATTCTTTATGATGGTATAGAGTAGCATATTATTGTATTGTATGCTAACTCTTTGGTTACAGGGGCATGTCAGGTATGGTTCGTGTACTCTTATTCCATACCATATTTACTTGTTTAATATTTTGAGACTCATTTACCGCTCACACCAGACTGTTATCTGACTCAAGGTTTTACGCTTTGCCTCTTATTATCTTGGATACTCTTAAATGAGTAGACTAGATAACAGGTGTAGGTGACGCAGTAGTCGTTCAGAGGATGAGTTGGATGGAGCTATCTCGTATTATAAACATATATGGAGTTTATGCTTATTGTAACGACCCGTAAATTTTCAATAACTAAAATTGGTTAATTTAATAAGATTTTGTAACAAAATCTAGAAAGAGATAAAAACTTTATAAATTATAATGAAATAGTGTAAATTGTTGCACTTAGTTATAAAATTTAAAATAAGTAAATAAAAAGTAAGTATTGAATTAACCAATGAAATATTATATTGATTAATAATAGACTTAATAAAAGACTTGAATTGAATCAGTTTATTTATTTTAAACTAATTAATTGGTATTCAATTTATAATAAATGGGTTTATTGTAAGAAATTGAAATTTGATACCACAGTGAATTGGAATTAAGATGAAATTGGGAACATTAGTGTAATAGATAAGTATCCATGTTGACATCACCTTTAACATGGTAAGTTTATAATTGATTCATAATAAGATAAAAATCAAATAAATGGATTTATTGGAATGGCAATTGACAATTAACGAAATTATTAAAATTGTAAGGTTTTAATTGATTGTAATTTGTAAATTGGGAAATAGATTCAAAGTTATAATTAATTGATGAAATAATATGTTATAAGTGC
This sequence comes from Allium cepa, assembly GCA_030765085.1. Classification (NCBI taxonomy): domain Eukaryota; kingdom Viridiplantae; phylum Streptophyta; class Magnoliopsida; order Asparagales; family Amaryllidaceae; genus Allium; species Allium cepa. The sequence goes on from CM060940.1 coordinate 55,811,891, forward strand.
AATTTGATAGAATCGATGTTTGTATAAATTAAAAATAATAATTGGGAATCATATTTATGAAATAATAACGAGAATGCAAGGTAAACAATGCTAATTAAAGTTAATAATTAATGAACTTCAATGAAATTCCAATTATATAAAATAATTTGAATGTTATGTTTGGCTATAAATTGAACATAAGTGAATGAAATTAGTAGTATGAAAATAAATAGCAACATTGATTTGTAAGTAATAAAAGCTTATTTATGTGACTAAAGGTTAACGTAACGATTATTGTATGTTACCTGTTTTTGTAGCTTCTTAATTTAGATTGGAATCAGTTACAATAATTATAATTTAATATTACGTCAATGTTAATTAAGGTAATATTTAGAATTAATGTTAATATTATTCATAATTGGACAATTTGTTGAATTATAAGAATGGGAATAAAGATTTATTGATTTATTGGAATTTAAATTTAATAATTGGATTAATTGAAATTAAATGATATTAAAATATCTAAATATTACGTTATTTCAAATTAAGATGGAGTGTGAAAATATTAAAGTAATAGATTTTGAATCCAATGTTAATTTCATCCGTTTTAAAATAATAAATTGAATAATAGAATGAAAAGTAAATTAAATAGAATTATTGAAAATTAAATTTATAATTTTTTAATTAATGAAACTTAGGTGAATACTGAAATTGATAAATTAATCAACTCTAAATTGACAATTAAATTTGTTTAAATCATTGTAAATGATTGAGGAATCAAAAATGGTGAAAATTTTCAATTATCGAATTGAAATTGAAAATTTAATTTAACTAATTGATTTTTAATTTATTTAATTAATGTAAAAATAACAATTTTGGCCACTGACTCGGATTTCGACGAAACTAGTTTCATCGGATCTGTAACGGTGAATTATTGTAGGATTTCAAGTTTCGTAACGATCAGACTTGTCGTTTGATCGTACGGACTCGAAACGCCTTGAAATCAATGAAATTGAAATCAATTAAAATCAATTTGAAATAAATTAATTTTAGCATAACTTCTTCATATGATGGAATTTGGAATTGAAATCTGTTCCATCGCGTTTAAAATATTTAAAAACATCTATTTTGATATATGGGTTGACCCAATTTTGTTCCGGAGTCAGAGCGGGCTTTTCGGACCATTTTTGTCGTTCAACGCGTATATCCAATCGATCCGGTCCATTCTAATTTCAGCTTGCCTATATATACCTTATTATAAACCCTAGCCTACTTCTATTCCTTATTTATTTGTACACACAATTCAACTATCTCTCCTCCTCAATGACAGACAAACAAATTCTCACTACCAAATCCAATTGTAATTCAAATTCAAAGCCAAAATTTCAAACTTCACAAACTATATCGTATTTTATATCGTCGAAAAGCTCTCGAGGAGCGCATCTCAATTCTATGATTCGTTTTTCAATTTGAGTCACCGGCTGTTCAGAAATCAATGACTAAATTTTGTTCGTTCGTTGGCGTTCGACAATCGTCGTCCGATCGACAAATCGAGATATGGGTTTTGTAGACAGTCAATCGCGTTGTTCATCTATGGTGGTCGTTCGATAAACTAATGGTTGGACTGGCGGTTATAATTGCATTAGGGTTTCGTGTGCATGGCGACGGTTGGGTGTAGGGTGATCGGAGCACCAGGGGAAGTTCACCGTGGATGCGGCCTGGGTTGGTGAGCTCGGCGAGGTGATCAGTTTGAGGTGTAAGGCGGCGTAGGTGGCGTTATATGTCGTCAGCAGTCGGTCAAGGTGGAAGTGCTGCTCTGTTTCCCTCGGGTTCGAACGCTTCTATCCTGTGCGCATGAATCAAAGAGGCGATGATGTGTCTGCTTCCTGTTGGTTCGTCTTGTTTATTTTATTTTTATTTTTATTTTTGATTCATATCGCTCTAACGCGCACAACTTTTGCATACGAGGATCGTTTCATGCGTGGTTTTCTCCACTAGGTTCCTATTGGAATTCCGGACATTTTGGCGCTTGTTTGGACCAATTCTAAGACTGTCCAATTTTTGGATTTAAATTCAATTTAAATTCAAAAGGTGAGTGTTTTAACCCACTCACAACTTCTAAAATTTCTTATGTGTGATAAATTAATTTCCGATGTGATTAGAAATTTATTTATTACAGTTTGGTATATTTTTATTATGATTCCAGTTAAATTGAATTTATGGAATTAAATTGTTATTCAATTTATTATTACAAATAAACCGCCAGTTAAATTAATTTATTATTGAATATAAACTTCCAGTAATTACAAGTTATTTATTGTCTGTTCTATATTAATGTTATTGTTTGAATTGGATGATGATTGTGATAAATGTTTGATGATTGATATTGGATGAATGGATGTTTTATTTATATTGTTATAAACTGCAAGTTGTTATCCATTTTTATTCCATTTGGGATTGCGGTTTGAAATGATATATAACCGTATTTTTATTTTAAATTACGGATTGAAATGATAAATATTCGTATCACTTGAACATAAGATAGAAAATTATGTACAAACAACGTGGTCTATATGTATAAATATTTTGAAATGATTTCTATGGTTTGGTAAAGAAATATATGGTTTTATGAGATATTGATTTGGATATTTTATAAAGTTATTTTTATGTCTGGTTAAATTTTTGGTTTTAAGCTATGTATAAAATTGGTTTAAACTATAAAAAAAAGTTAAATAATAAAGTTTGATTTTATTAAGATAATATGGTTAAGTAACTGTTTAAATTATATTGTATATATAATTATAATGGTTTAAATATAAATGAGGTTGGAAGATAAATATGAAATTGATGTGAATTAAATTTTTAAGAATTTTACTTGAATAAATTTGATTTGAAATTGAGATAAATTTGAGATTATATGAAATTGAATTTATTTAAGAAATAAAACTCAAAAGGGTTGATGTGAAATTTATTAAATTGGAAATTTTAAAAGGTATAATTATTATAACTTGATTTTGAGGTCTAGGTGAATTGAATGATTATTTCAATTATAAATGAATTGAAGGCAATATTTAGTTATTTTTAATTTGAGTCTTATTCAAATGATAAGGGGTTTATTATGTAAAATATTTCAAAACTAAATGATAGAAAATTTAATTGTTGAATCGAAATTATCAAATTTAGTTTTTAAATTTTGGAATATTTAAAGCCTTGAAATATATCGAAATTGAAATGTTTTATCGAAATTGAAATGTTTCAAAGTTATGAATTTCAAAGTATTATGTTTTAAATGTGTTAAAATTTCAAATGTTTGGTTTTGAAGGGTATAATTTGGAAGTGCTATGATTATGGAAAAGGGATATATTTGAAATAAAATGATACTATATTGATTTGAAATAAAAAGGATATCATATTGATTTGGTTTTTAAATGGAAATAATATCGTATTTATATGTTTTTGAAATAAATTTTATATTCTGGTTTCGAAGTAAAATTATTTTAAAATGACCACGGTGTTATAATAACGATTGGTTGGCAAGGAGACCGGGATCGGATATGGGCATACTCTCTGTCGATACCGAAAACCACTTTGACAATCGTGTACGCGGTGGAGATTCCAAAATGAAGTAGGATGGCGGCGACGTTTCCTTTGAGGTAAATACGTGGACTCGACTCGCGTGAGTTGGCATAAGGTGGCTAAAACAGGAGTGATTCTCGGGCCAATGAGGTAATTCCTCTGATCGGACACACTCCTTCGATATTATATTCTGACTTTGAGATTTATTTGGTGGCCACTTTTGATTTTTTTATTTTGGGGGTGTGGCTCGAGGTGGGCGGTAGTAGCTGCTACGCGTTATCGTAAGCCCGGATAGCAGTTGGTATATTTACCCCGACATTGCTTTGTTGTGCCGTGTCATCAACCCTAGCGCGCCTTGTACGAGTTTCGTTTTCTCCCGTAGCCCATGTGGTATCCTCTGGTGGCTTCCCGATCAGGAGGGACCATGATATTGGATAGACTACTGGGACTATTACGTGGTAAGGGCTATATGGGTAACCCCTTAATGTTATTTAAAAGTAAGTTTATTTTACTATAGACATTATTATAATAGCGAAATATTACTATATAGTAAATAGTTTAACGGATCCTCAGGAGATGTGAATCTCGAGCATCTCTTAAGTTACTGCACTAACGTTCGACACCGGATAGGAGATGTCAAATCCCGTAAACATCTCTGACGCCGTTCCACTCATATTATTTATCGTTGATTTAACTTACATAAGATCTTTTAGTTATGACTCGAGTGTTTTGTCTTTTCAATTTGCTCGGGTCAGCCTGAACATTTCAGGTTCGAAGACTTTATCTCTGAAGGACGAAGACGAAGGTTTTATTACTATTATCTATTATAATTTTCCACTACATTCTTACTGTTCCGCTGCATTATTTATTGTTTGCTGGTATGTGTAACTCTGATATGTATTGTATAAGTAAAATCAAAGGTTTTTGTAAAACAGCTTCATGAACTGTTATTTGATTATTATATTTTATCGTTCCGCTGCAAGAATCTGTTTTGTTTTTTTCTTTCTCTACATTTTCTTATTTACCCCATAACAATCTGCCCTTCTATATGGTTTAAATCTGATATGTGTGGTTTATCACCGATTTAAAGCGTACAAAAGGCGGGACGTTACGTCTGGTATCTGAGCTTGGTTTAGCGATAAACCTTAGCTTTGTGGGGTCTGACTCTTTACTAATAGGGTAGCAATACCCTATTATGAGTCGTTGAGCGTATATATGAGAGAGCGTATTTGTTAGTGTTATAAAAGGTTTGATATTGTGCTAATTGTTCCGTTTTGTATTTATAAATTCTGGTTGATGCATAGGATGCTATGACATCAATAGGGATTTCTAAACACTTAATATGACGGACCGACACAATATTTGTTTTGAATATAGGTGAATGAAATAATTTTGCCTATTATATTTTCTATATGTAAAATAAATTTTTATAAAGGTTATATTTGGTTGTAATATATTGGTTGTTAGATAGTGTAATCTATAAATATTAGTAAGGTAGGATTTGAAAATAAAATTAATGAAATCAGAAATTTAGGACCTAAATTCCGGGATTTTTGAAAATCTCTTTCATAGGATTTTGGAATGTAATAATATTATTTAGAAGTATTTTCTGATATAAATATTTTGATATAATTTGAAAGTATTTTTTAAAGAAACTTTGAAAGGAAATAAGTTCTGTACTCCCCTCTCTGTCGTTGGAAAATAATTTCGGTGATGAGTGCACACATCATCGACGTTCATTTTCGAGTTTCGAAGTGGGAAGGCCACTGTAGTAGTTTTACTATAGATTTATTTTGATAAACAAAAGTGAATTTTAAATTGTTTTAAATATAATTGGATGTATAAGTTGTAAGTATATATTTATCTGTTATTTTAAAATGATGTGAAATTTAACCCGACATTTAGTTCTTAAGTTCCGTTAATCAATAGTTCAATTGTTGTAGTGAAATGGAATGTAACTAATTTATAGTTGGAACCTTTAGTTAAAATAAGAGTTTAATGCGAATTTATAAAGGAAAAATAAAAGGAAGTTGAAATTTGTAACCTATAAACCAAAGGATATGATTATTGAACATTCAATTTATTAAAAGAAATAAGATAAACTTGTATAATTTTCAATTGCATTCTTTAGCATATATATAACTTACCAAATATTAAAAGTTCTAATGTTTATATGAAATGTAATAGGATATTATATTAGTAAATTTAAAGTAATGAAAGTGTTCAATGAATTTCTTTTGTAAATAAGAATTTGATGTTATAGGGGTTATGAACTTTAATGGAAATCTTATTATAATAAAATATGATAGAAGGTAAATATTGCAAGTAAGTAATTATAGACTTAAGTAAATGTTGAAGCTATTTATTTTAAAAATAAGTAGAAAAATGAATACCGTAAATAAATGAAATTGAGTAGTGAATAAATGAATGTAATACAAAAAAAAAAGAAATTTACATGATATGAATGAATGAAAATAAATGAAAATTGTAAGAAGTTAAACGTAAATAAATAGATAAATCGTTGTATAAATGAAAAGGAAATCAAACAGCAAATGTTATGAAATGGAATTAATAAAAATAAACTTAATCTGTTGTTTGAAATCGTTGTTTGTTTGGTTTATGGTTGTTTGAGCAAGGATACTTTAAAATTGTTTAGACGAATGAATAATCTATTTAGCTTCATCTAAGACTGTTGAGTAAATGGTGTGCTTAGTAGTTTATTTTCATTCTGTACAATTTAAAGTTTTCAAAACCTGAACAACTATTTGTTTTGTTCGATATGAGTGAATGATTGATTTGTGTTGATTCTATGTGATGGTTGTATGCCTTGTTGCAAGTGATTGATGTTTGTGTTGTTTTGTGTGTTTATGATTGAAACCACTTTAAATATTTCATTTTATATAATTGTTAACCTTTTTGGATTATATAAGTGAAATACAGGTTATGGAAGCAATTGCCACTGCTTTTGGTTTCATAATTAAGCGTTAATTGCCCGACTAATAGGTACGTTTTCAAATTACGGTTTATATCGTTATTATATTATTTTCCCGTTGTTGGGATATATTATTTGAGATATTGTGTTATATTTAAAATTATATTTTCTCCGAGACCTCTCCATTCAAAGGAGAGACCGTCGAAATTTTTCGAAAATTTTGGACTTAGAAAATATTTCGAAAATGTTTTCCAAACTTTATTAATTTGAATATAAAAGATTTAGTTATTTATAAATCTATATATTTTATTTAAATTATCTTATTTTGTAAATTTATTGTTATGAATATAATGTTTGAATAATATATATTGATTTATAAGTTCCTCTTTTCCTTTTCGGGAACGAAAAGTTTTGAGTGGAAGAGAGTGTAACGACCCGTAAATTTTCAATAATTAAAATTGGTTAATTTAATAAGATTTTGTAATAAAATCTAGAAAGAGATAAAACTTTATTAATTATAATGAAATAGTGAAAATTGTTGCACTTAGTTATAAAATTTAAAATAAGTAAATAAAAAGTAAGTATTGAATTAACCAATGAAATATTATATTGATTAATAATAGACTTAATAAAAGAGTTGAATTGAATCAGCCTATTTATTTTAAACTAATTAATTGGTATTCAATTTATAAAAAATGGGTTTATTGTAAAAATTTGAAATTTGATACTACAGTGAATTGGAATTAAGATGAAATTGGGAATATTAGTGTAATAGATAAGTAACCATGTTGACATCACCTTTAAGATGGTAAGTTTATAATTGATTCATAATAAGATAAAAATCAAATAAATGGATTTATTGGAATGGCAATTGACAATTAACGAAATTATTAAAATTGTAAGGTTTTAATTGATTGTAATTTGTAAATTAGGAAATAGATTCAAATTTATAATTAATTGATGAAATAATACGTAATAAGTGCAATTCGATGGAATCAATGTTACAATAAGTTAAAGAAATAATTGGGAATCATATTTATGAAATGATAACGAGAATGCAAGGTAAACGATGCTCATTAAATTTAATAATTAATGAACTTGAATGAAATTCCAATTATATAAAATAATTTAAATGTTTTGTTTGGCTATAAATTGAACATAAGTGAAAGAATTAGTAGTATGAAAATAAATGGCAACATTGTTTTGTAAGTAATAAAAGCTTATTTATGTGACTAAAGGTTAACGTAACGATTATTATATGTTACCTATTTTTGTAGCTTGTTAATTTAGATTGGAAATTAGTTATACAATAATTATAATTTAATATTACGTTAATGTTAATTAAGGTAATATTTAGAACTAATGTTAATGTTATTCATAATTGGACAATTTGTTGAATTATAAGAATGGGAATAAAGATTTATTAATTTATTGGAATTTAAATTGAATAATTGGATTAATTGCAATTAAATGAAATTAAAATATCTAAATATTACGTTATTTGAAATTAAAATGGAGTGTGAGAATATTAAAGTAATAGATTTTGAATCCAATGTTAATTTCATCCGTTTGATATTAATGAATTGAATAACAGAATGAAAAGTAAATTAAATAGAATTATTGGAAATTAAATTTATAATTTTTGAATTAATGAAATTTAGGTGAATACTGAAATTGTTAAATTAATCGACTCTAAATTGACAATTAAATTTGTTTAAATCATTATAAATGATCGAGGAATCAAAAATGGTGAAATTTGTTAATTATTAAATTGAAATTGAAAATTTGATTTAACTAATTAATTTTTAATTTATTTAATGAATGTAAAAATAGCCATTTTGGCCACTGACTCGGATTTCGACGAAACCAGTTTCATCGGATCCGTAACGGTGAATCATTATAGGATTTCAAGTTTAGTAACGATCGGGCCTGTCGTTTGATCATACGGACTCGAAACGCCTTGAAATTAATTTGAAATCAATTGATTTTAGCATAACTTCTTCATACGATGGATTTTGGACTTGAAACCTATTCCATCGCATTTAAAATATTTAAAATCATCTATTTTGATATATGGGTTGACCCAATTTCGTTCCGGAGTCAGAGCGGGCTTTTCGGACCATTTTATCGTTCAACGCGTATATCCAATCGGTCCGGTCCATTCTAATTTCAGCTTGCCTATATATACACCTTGTTATAAACCCTAGCTTACTTCTATTTCTCATTTGTCTGTACGTATAATTCAACCATCTCTCCTCCTCAATGACAGACAAACAAATTCTCACTACCAAATCCAATTGCAATTCAAATTCCAAGCCAAAATTTCAAACTCCACAAACTATATCATATTTTATATAGTCGGAAAGATCTCGAAGAGCGCATCTCAATTCTATGATCCATTTTTCAATTTGAGTCACCAGCTATTCAGAAATCAATGACTAAATTTCGATCGTTTGTTGGCGTTCGACGATCGTCGTCCGATCGACAAATCGAAATATGGGTTTTGTAGAGAGTCAATTGCGTAGTTCATCTACGGTGGTCGTTCGACAAACTAACGATTGGATTGGCAGTTATAATTGCATTAGGGTTTCGTGTGCATGGCGGCGGCTAGGTGTAGGGGTGATCGGAGCACCAGGGAAGTTCACCGTGGATGCGGCCTAGCTTGGTGAGCTCGGCGAGGTGATCGGTTTGAAGTGTAAGGCGGCGTAGGTGGCGTTATATGCGGTCAACGGTCGGTCAAGGTGGAAGTGCTGCTTTGTTTCCCTCAGGTACGAATGCTTTTGTCCTGTGCGCGTGAATCAAAGAGGCGATGACGTGTCTGCTTCCTGTTGGTTCGTCTTGTTTATTTTATTTTTATTTTTAATTTTGACTCCTATCGCTCTAACGTGCATAACTTTTGCATACTAGGTCCGTTTCGAATGCGGTTTTATCCTCTAGGTTCGTTTTGGAATTCTAAACATTTTGGCACTGGTTTGGACGAATTCTGAGTTTGTCCAATTTTTGGTTTTAAATTCAAAAGGTGAGTGTTTTAACTCGCTCATAACTTCTAAAATTTATTATGTGTGTTAAATTAATTTCCGATGCGATTAGAAATTTATTTATTGCTGTTTGGTATATTTTTTATCGTTATTCCAGTTAAATTGAATTAAATTATTATTCAGTTTATTATTGCAAATAAACTGCCAGTTAAATTAATTTATTATTGAATATAAACTGCCAATAATTACCTGTTATTTATTATCTGTCTTATATTAATATTATTGTTTGAATTGGATAATGATTATGATAAATGTTTGATGATTAATATTCGATGAATGGATGTTTTATTTATATTGTTATAAATTGCAAGTTGTTATCCATTTTTATTTCATTCGGGATTGCGGTTTGAAATGATATATAATATTATTTTTATTTTAAATTACGGATTGAAATGATAAATATCCGTATCACTTGACCATATGATAGAAAATTATATAAAGACAACGTGGTCTATATATATAAATATTTTGAAATGATTTATGTGGTTTGGTAAAGAAATATATGGTTTTATGAGATACTGATTTGGATATTTTATATATATTATTTATATATATAGTTAAATTTTTGGTTTTAAGCCATGCATAAAATTGGTTTAAAGTATAAAATAAGTCAAATAATAAAGTTTGATTTTATTAAGATAATATGGTTAAGTAGCTGTTTAAATTATACGGTATGTATTTTTATAATGGCTTAAATAAAACCGAGGTTGGAAGATAAATATGAAATTGGTGTGAATTAAATTTTTAAAATTTTTACTCGAATATTGATTTGAAATTGAGATAAATTTGAGATTATATGAAATTGAATTTATTTAAGAAATAAAACTCAAAAGGGTTGATGTGAAATTTATTAAATTGGAAATTTTAAAATGTATAATTATTATAACTTGATTTTGGGGTCTAGGTGAATTAAATGATTATTTCAAGTATAAATGAATTGAAGGCAATATTTAGCTATTTGTAATTTGAGTCTTATTTAAATGATAAGGGGTTTGTTATGTAAAAATATTTCAAAACTAAATAATAGAAAATTTGATTGTTGAATCGAAAGTATCAATTTTAGTTTTGAAATTTTGGAATATTTAAAGCCTTGAAATATATTGAAATTGAAATGTTTCGAAGTTATGAATTTCAAAGTATTATGTTTTAAATGTGTTAAAATTTCAAATTTTTCGTTTTGAAGGGTATAATTTGGAAGTGCTATGATTTTGGAAATGAGATATATTTGAAATAAATTGATATTATATTGATTTGAAATAAAAAGGATATCATATTGATTTGGTTTTTAAATGAAAATGATATCGTATTATACGGTTTTGAAATAAATATTATATTCTGGTTTCGAAGTAAAATTATTTTAAAATGACCACGGTGTTATAATAATGATTGGTTGGTTAAAGAGATCGGGATCGGATATGGGCATACTCTTTGTCGATACCGAAAATCACTTTGAGAACCGTGTACGTGATGGAGATTCCAGAATGAAGTAGGATGGTGGCTACGTTTCCATTGAGGTAAATACGTGGACCCGACTCTCGCGGGTTGGCATAAGGTGGCTAAAACAGGATCGATTCTCAAACGAATGAGGTCATTCCTCTGATCGGACACACTCCTTCGATATTATATTCTGACTTTGAGATTATTTGGTGGCCACTTTTGATTTTTTGATTTTGGGGATGTGGCTCGAGGTGGGCGGTAGTAGCTGCTACGCGTTACCACCAGCCCGAATAGCAATTGGTATATCTACCCTGGCATTGCCTTGTTGTGCCGTGTCACATACCCTAGAGCGCCTTATACGAGTTTGGTTTTCTCCCGTAGCCCGTGTGGTATCCTCTGGTGGCTTCTTGATCGGGAGGGACCATGATATTGGATGGACTACTAGGACTACTACGTGGTAAGGGCTATATGGGTAACCCCTTAACGCTATTAAAAGTAAGTTTATTTTACTATAGACATTATTATAATAGCGAAATATTACTACATTGTGTATAGTTTAATGGGTCCTTAGGAGATGTGAATCCCGAGCATCTCTTAAGTTACTGCACTCATGTTAGACACTGGATATGAGATGTCAAATCTCGTAAACACCTTTGACGCTGTTCCACTCATATTATTTACCATTGATTTAACTTACATAAGATCTTTTAGTTTTGACTCGAGCGTTTTGTATTTTCAATTCCCTCGGGTCAGCCTGAGCATTTCAGGTTCGAAGACTTTGTCTCTGGAGGACGAAGACGAAGATTTTATTACTATTATCTATTACATTTTTCCACTTCATTCATACCGTTCCACTGCATTATTTATTATTTGCTAGTATGTGTAATTCTGATATGTATTGTATAAGTATAGTCAAAGGTTTTTGTAAAACAGTTTCATGAGCTGTTTATTTGATTATTATATTTTATGGTTCCGCTGCAAGATTCTATTTTGTATTTTTTCTTTCTCTGGTTTTTCTTATTTATCTCATAATAATCCGCCCTTCTGTATGGTTTATGTCTAACGTGTGTGGTTTATCGCCGATTTAAAGCGTACAAAAAGGCGGGACGTTACACTTATTCCATTGAGCGACGCTGTAGAGCCCGTGACTGCGCTTGCTTATTACTATTTGTTGAGACAGTTTATTTGAGTTTGTTTCCGTTGTATAAACCCTGCTATTGATGTATAAATTTTTGGACATTATACCCTAAGGATGATGGTCTGGTCACATTGTTATTACTGTTTCTTCTATTATATCTACGATATGATATTTTATCCATGCACTGTGAGATGACAGGTTATATGCTATATTTCAACATTGATGATCATTCTATATCGGTCGGGCACGACAACAACGCATTCTTTATATATTATTAGCGCTGGTGGTGGGCGGTCATCACAAATGTTATGGGATCCTCAACATTTAAAATCACCCTTATCTCGGTTACAAATTTGTGCATTTATTATGTATACATTACTTTTATTGTGGCACTATTCAAGTCAACGTACTCAGCTTTTTCATCGAATCACCCTAAATCTCTTCTATTTGGAACATTTCCAACTTAAAATTTTTTAACTTGAATTTATTATTGACATGTTATACTTAATGTCACTTATGAAGTTTGAGTCCAAACACTCGTTCATAAGGAGTTTGTTGTTTCTGTGAACATTTCTCTAATATTTCTAATACATGAGAACACTCAAAACTATCATTTAGTGATGTCAATTTGGATTTGATATTTGCTTCATGTATCAGATACATAAACAAATCACAGTATCGTAGACAACATAACATGTATGATAATTCCTATCATAATTGTATGAGAAACCCATCTTATATGTTATATATTAAACATTTTAATAAGGTGTCCTTGTATATCATTTCAGACATTCCAAATATCTTTTATACTTACTATAAAAGACATTATTTACAAATCCAACATTGAGTATTAAAATAACTAAAACCAATTTTAGCACAAGTACATCATTAACAATTAGTAATGCATTGTTTACTTATGATTTAGAAATATACATGTACCTTTTAACATTTTTTCTTATGAACACACAAGTACTTTGCATTTTGACTAACAATAAAATTATTTAATTCATTTATCAAAACACTAGTTCAATTTTGATGCTTTTCAAAATGATACTTTCGTATACGTTCTTGGATCGTATCCAAAAACTACAAACTCGATATCACTTTCATTGACTTCGAGACACTTTTGTTGTTATGTGCAAACAGGCTAGTCTAAATCTATTTTCAAAACTTGCAGTTTCAATACATATATACCAAACATAAAGTCATACTAGACGATAATGTTGTAAGTAAAATCCAAACCAACTTGAGCTCATCGAATGGTGAATCTGTTACGTTAATTTCAATAATTGAAATTCATGGTAATATTTTTATTAATATGGCTCATAGTATTCCAATTGCATTTGTCTTTCTTTTACAGACACAATTGTGGCCAATAGATCATATTCTTTCGGATACAACTATCAAAATCATATTCCGATAATGTATTTGGAATCTATTTCGAATTTGCGCATCATCCCAGACCAGAGTCAATACTATTAATGGTTTAATTAAACAATCAAGGATTATTTATTCTTGAAATTGATGAAAAACTCGTAGTTTCTCTTTAATGTACAAGAATACTCATTAGATGTTCTAATGTAAATGTTCATTTATGTTTGATCAATTTCATTTCATCCTTTGTAGTTAGTTATATCATTGGATTGTATCCAAGTTCATTTTATACCATAACTTCTTAAAGATATTCTTTTATTGCGAAGTTGGTATTTTTTGAAACAGCAATTATTTCTCAATGTAACGGAACGAGCATTCATATTCATTTTATGAATTATATTTTATAAAACTGATTTTATATTTGTTCACAATATATTTATGTTCATAGCATAAATTAGTTATCTAATTACTTCCGTTTTCAAAATTTTCTTGGGACGATTCATATGAGATCTTTTGCGTACTATTACTACGTGCAGTATTTCGATTTGCACAACCTACAAACTCCTTGGTCTAGAATATGTAGGGCCTTCTAATTAATCCTTATCTCGTATGATTGTATAAATTAAATTTTGGATGATACAAGTTTTAACCTCGTGTAATACTCTTAAGTACACACCTTATAGATTGAATTGACTCAATTTCACTCATCATTGATCGTGCATTGTCTAAAAAAGTTCGATTACTCCTTCAAATATTAAGAACATATGAAACTCTTTCGAATATACCGACAATTCGATCAAATCGAATCATTTCTATCGCGTGATATATTATTTACTTCTGTTTATATTCTACAAGTTTATCACAGCCTTATACATGCATATCAAATACACATGTCCATGTATACGATAACCCATCAATGAATATGATGAAGTATGTGGAATTATTTTGATATTAATAGATCAATGGTTACATACATCTATATGTATCAATCCGAAGCGTTCACCAACTCATATGATGGTCTCACTCAATGGGTGCATAACCCTTAATTGATTGAGATATAATAAACCAGTATCATATGATTCATAATCATACAATAAAATTATTTCTCAAAACTACGGCTTAGCCTATAATTCCAAAATAATTTTAGATGCTTTAGTATCTTCTAATGCATCGCTTTTCTTATGAAAAGAAGTACCATGTTATAGTTTTATTTCATCATGAATATTCATGATATTCACATTAAAATATAACTATGCTTATTTTTTAATCGACACCCAAAAATAGTCATTATTTCATAAGTAACGTTCGTTGTGTTTTATGAAAACAATATTCATAATTTGATGCATTCGTTAAGTGCTACATGGCATGCACGCCATTGCTATGATAGCATGCTGAATTCGGAGATCCATCATTCACTTAATATTTTTTTTTTCAAATGCTGCAGCTAGAAGAGTTCTTTGATTAAATATTTTGAACTCAAAGAAACAAATCTCGTAGAAAACAATTTTCTATATGAAAATGCATTTCAAAGTAGAAAATCATATTTCTTATTTCAATATTAGATATCAAATATTATTTTCTAATTCTTATTTCCGATGTTTCTTCATGAAGTAGAATCGATCATTCACTCTATTTATCCTAACTGTACCTTAAACCACATCTACTATAATACATTCGTTTTTCTTTTTGAACGGTCAAAATATTCAAAAGAATACTCTTACTACAACATCATAATAAACTATTTACAAAAGTGCATTCGAATATCCTTAACATTTAAGAATATCAAATATAATGCACTTTTCGTAAACTTATCAAGCTGACATATCAGGGATCGAGTCCTTGGATCTATATTGTAGTTTTGGTCCTATGTTACATTTAACACGGTGTAATCTTTGTTGTAATCAATCAAATCAAATACTCAATCTCGCAATATAGTTTATTTGCTTATTTTGAATGAACTAATTTCATCAAAGTATCGTACAATACAAGCTGTGACCATTCACCATATAACACTTATTTGTGATAGTATAGGGATCAAATATCCATACTCTCGTATCGCTTTTGAGTTCGAAATTCATAGAATGTAATACACGGTCTCGACCAAACAAATGCGTAAATGACCAAAATACGATTATATTTAGTAGCTGTAAAATCATGCACTTCCATAGGCATTGCAACGTTAACATGCAAGAAGTGTTTAATAGCAAGTACATGCTATATTTTTATTCATCAATCTTCAATTCAATTCAAACGCTTATTAATCATATTAAATGCAAAAATTTATTAATGTAGATTATTATAACATCATAGTTAATATCTTATGAATATTAATCAATTTATAATAATTATAAATTAAGTTAAATCGTTGGTTAAAGGAGAATTCATTGTTTCAATTATGTAACTCGTTTAGTGTAAATTTGGTCAGTGATTAATATCGAACTATTCGAATATCAATGTTCATACGTCACTTGGCGGGTGGTGTGGCATTTTGGCCAAATTTATCGCTTAATTTGGTTGCGGTAAAATCTAATTTTACTTTATTAAGCGTTACCCAGGTGTGATTTTTATTTATACTAATTTTCTTCATCAAAATTATGTCACTTTAGACTTACAGAATTTGGCAATGATTATAATTCTAACATCATCCACATTCAACTTTATAGCCCAAAAATAAAGTCCTTGGTTCAATAATAATAATAATTATTAACCAAAATGCTCTGGCTAGAAATTTTGACTTTGAGTTGACTTCAATTGACCGTGATACCAACCTCATACGACCGAGAAGATGAATCCTCTCTTGAATAGCGCTTCACTTTCAATACGTCAACTCGACCCAACTATAGTCACTTAATGGACATCGTGTCATAATTTGACTACAATCAAAGTGGAGCTTTCATATCAAAGATCAATGGTATTCTCAAGTCAAGATAAATGTGTAAATTAGTCACATTAATATTTTTCGTTTGACTTAGTTATATTAGTTAATAGAAAACTTCCTAGTGATTCGTTCCGTAATTATTCAATAACTATCGATATGTAATCCCTATGTTCCCCCCAATAGTCATGAGCAATACACTGTCCAATATTTTAAAAGCATCACGTACTATAGTCTCAACAAATACAACGATATTTAGTCTCGATGCATCTTAACTATGAACATTTATAATTATGTGTTTTATAATATTTTTATATGATACTCATGATTACAACTATTTGCAATTGTATCACAAACACACCATTTATGGATTTTATATTAAATATGCTTTTAATTAAATTAATTAATTAATATTACACATTATAACAAATATATAATAGAAAGAAAACACTTTTTATTTTGAACAAGATTAGTTATCGAGTTAGATATATGTAACAAATTACATAATTGCCCTTAGGGCATACCGCTAACTCTATCAACGTTAATGATATATTAATCAGAAATTATTTTTTATTATATAGACCCATTATATACCCAGTATATTAGACGATGTTATGCTAATCATATATTAATCGCGAACTTTGATTTACTTTATAAACTTGATATGTTTGTTGTTGGGGTAGTAGGTCCAAGTGTATGGTACACTACTATGATATACTCCATCGGGCTCTAATAGATAGGCTGCATAGCAGTCCTTTTGGCCTTTTCTATATATTTAACCTTCCCAATCATTTTATCATTCGCTCGTATCTACCCTAGTTGAAAGGTGGTGACCCACCACACACATTCATTTTTCAGATTTTGATCTCGACATTTTTCTATTGACTATTCATATGAGACCCATGAGCTACTCACCGTATATCCACCTCATTTTGAGGATGGTCATGTTTCTTGGGTATTGTTCTCTTGACATATTACAGGAGTACATTACAGTTCATATAGGCACTAATGCTATGAGTGGTGCTGTCTTTAGGGGGTTTCTGCTATATTTGTTTGGTTCGACATCTTTTTTAACCAAAAGAGGACCATTAGATTAGGTTATCTTAAAGTGGTACCTGATATAGATCAGCTCCATACTATAAACTAGGGACATCTATACTTGGATGTCTATACATTGCTCTTGACTCTTACGCTCTAGAAAAGGTGAGGTAGATGTATGGCTTTTGATATATCTTGCCATACTGGTACTATGAGTACATGACAAACATGCATCCCCACATTTTTATGACAGCTAGCCAGGCCGTAGAGACATATTTTCCACACATGAGACGATGACAGCGTCTTTAGTATGTTACTCATAACCCTATGGGGGTTAGGCATGATTTGATGCTAGTCCGATCTTAGATGGATTTGAGGTGCATGACTAATGTTCTGCAAGCACCATGGGTTGGATATTTGATCATCTTGACACAGGTTGGCTAGATGTTTGATGGTTAGCCTCTTGCTATTACATATCATCTAGGTGGATGAAGGATTCTTTTACATACACCGGCCTTTCTTCCTATTTGGTATTTGGAAGAGAGATGTTGGTTTCAGATCACTGGTGAGTTACGTATTCCTGGAGATTCGTTATCATGCAATGACATATTCGACAGATGTCGGATTATTGGATCACAGTATATATGTAACACCCCGAAAATTTAAGCGATAATTTGAAACAAATAAATTAAATATAAAAAGGGCAAAAATAGAATTTTTATAAATGTTCGAATTTGGCTATGAAACTTATACTGTTATATTTATAGCGATTTTCTGGATGATTTTTATACATAACACTTTGAAATCAGAGCTAATATGAAGTTATAAACATTTGAAAATTTACAGTTGGAGATAATTAAATATATGAATTTGGAAGGAAATAAACATTAAGAAATTAATTAATAAAAAATAAAACAACGGTCGATGCCATTGGGGGTCGTCACTCAACATGTAGCGGTCGACTGGTCAAGACCTATCGATTGAGCAGTTAAATAGTCATTGCGATTTTTTTAGCGATGAACGGCTAAGGTTCGATGGTATAGGTTTACTTGAGGACAAAGTAAATGGTTAATGCACACAATTTAGACAAAGATTCTCCTAGGATTAATCAACTATCAAGACTAATCTACAACTCCTATAAATACACAGCTAAGCTAAACCCTAATTCGTTAGAAATTTGTGTGTGTATCGAAACTTTGTCAAATTCTTTCCTCTCCAAACCTATGTGCTTTAAAATAAACTAAAAATAAAAAGTAGATAAGCATTAAGTAGGATGAATCAAGCAAAAACAAACAAACATGAGAAGATTTTCAAATGGGATTTAAAGGAAAATGCTTGGACCTACGGTGAACGAGCATATTTTTAATAAGATGATTTATATGCATTTAATTTTAATATACCATATCTGATTTAGGTTATTAGAAACTAAATTGGAAATCATATTACTTGTATTTGATATTGAATAATAAATTAAATTGATGTAAAGTTGTTAAATATGAATTCATCTAGGTTAAAACCTTTTTCTAATTAAGTATAAATTCATATAACCAGTTAATATTTTTGTTTGTAGCACCCTAGATTTGAATTGCTCCTATAAATTTTAAACTTCGAGTTTGATTTTTTTTTGGGAAATTGTAGATTTAGTTCACTGCAGTCGCTCTATAACTCATTATCATAGAGATTTAATGAAGAACCTAATTAATTAATAACTAACTAATGAAACAAACAAAAAATCAAAATTTTAAAAACCCTAATTGATGGCGACAGGTCAACCGCACTATCCGATTCTGAAGCGATCGACAACAAGTGGTCAGCCGCTTCGAGAGTAGGCGATCAAACGGTTAGCATTCCAGAACCGTGACAAGAACCTTGGCCTAAGGACCAGGTTATAAATAAATTAGTTTGTAGTGTAAATATTATATATATAGATGTTAAATAAATTAGTAGGGAAGCTAGTTCCATATGAGGTGACACTAGGACGTTACGCGATTGGGTAAATGTTATTTATTCAATAGGGGTCGATATTTGATTGTGGGTGATTATATCGCATATGACACTCATAGGAGGTTCGACAATGGACACCCAGCACTGACTGACACCTGATGAAATGTATGGGCCTTGCACGATAGGAATTTCATGGTATTCACGGATGACATGACGTGATGTTGTATTATGTCGGATCCCGGTGCATGCAATAAGAGGAGTATGTTATGATTGAGAGGTGGACACGGATGCAGACGACGAGATACTTCAGCGAGTCGGCGTTGTGGGATCCCTCTTAATGCATAGTTAGGGTACGTATAGTCGTAGTTTTTGGAAATTTTGTCCTGTATGATAATTATTGGGAAACTTATGTGACATAGTTATGTATAGTAATAGTTGTCGAAAATTTAGTCCCATGTGAAAATTGTAGGGAAACCTATGTGAAATAGCAACATGTAGTTGTAGTTGTGGGAACTTTAACCTCATATGAAAATTGAATGGAAGCCTATGTGAAATAATTACGCGTGGTCATAATGCGAGAGATGTAGTCCCATAGAGGAAACTATAGGATAATCCTGTATTGGAGTTGCTTTACCACCTATTAGCCAATCGTTAGTTGTTTAAGGTTCAATTAGTTATTCGATCCTCGTATGAGGCTGCACGAGCCATTAGTGTAGGTGTCTGTTAAGTTAAAACCCCTTGATTAAAGAAATCTAGTAATACACAGACACTTCATTCACCAAACTTTTGTCTGACCCACTCATTTCCCTTCTTTTTCCCTATCATGAGATAACAAGATAGTAGTTGATTTGGCACAAAGCATGGAGAAAGGAGCTAAGCATTGGAGTTCCACTACTCTTGGTTGTTCCTCATATAGCTATTTGTTGTATTAAATGTCTTTAACTTATATTGTACTTTAGAAACAATGTATATGAATTGTTTATTTTGAAGTTTGTTTTTTTGAAATATCTATATTCGGTACTTATATTTTATTCCTTCCGTAGTAAGATCTTAAAGTGTAGAATGTCTTAGTTTTATCCTTGTATTCTTGGTCTCTATAATGTATAAAAACCTGATAGCTCATATTTCTTGACACTGATGCGAGTCCGGAAGTCATCCTAGGCTTTAGATTAGTGTGTCGAGAGATGCAAGTTGTCATAATATTTTAGGCCTACGATAGGCTGGATGGGTAGACGCTTCGACGTTCTTCTTAGTCAATTAAAATTTCGACATCGATTGGGATATAGTTTCTCTACTATGCTACATGTTACCTGACTACTCTCGGGGAGTGAACTCCGATCATGTAGGTCTACGTCTAGCCTTTGGTAGAGTTCAAGTACCTCCATTTTCTTTTGTTCCCCTCTATCCCAGTACTCTCACTAGCCTATGGATTTTGTCTTGACGCCTATTTCAAAGCATACTATATCAACGGTACTTTTATCGAGCAACCGATAGTTTATCCTACACATTAGGATATTGTTGGTATTCCTACAGCAGGATTATACTCACCTTTTGAGGTAATTAAATAAATTATTAATTCAACGTATGGTGTTAGTTAAATAGATGTATACTCATATATTATCTGTAATTATAGTATGTAGGTAGGTTGGATGAGCACAGACGGTATATTACCTGTAATACTTAAATGCTCGATTAACAGGCGCAACTTGTGCAAGCACGGATTGATGATCCAAGGGCTCAGCTGGCTGCATTCCAGGTTAATGATGGCTGTCCTGCTCATTTTGATGTTATGCAGAATTATGAAAATGACTTTGATAACGACGACAATGACGATGACGATGGTGCGGTACACTTGTGATGAATGTTACATTTATTTGAGCATGTAGAGTCATGTATACTGTTGGGATTTTGTTGTTGTATTAGCATTATATTGTTGTATTCCGGTTGATTCTATTATATTCTCCATGCTGACACGATGTACAATCATACTGCTTATATGATCGTCGTTGATTTTATTATACTGGCCACTGTTAGCATGATGTACATTGATATCGTTTGTATGACAGTTGTTGATTCTATTGTATTGATCATTGTTAGCATGATGTATAGTGATATTTTTATATGACCATTGCTGGCATAAAGAACAATGCCACTTTTTCATACGACCGTTGTTGGTTCTATTATATGGCTATTGTGCTTGTTCTTGTTTTCAAAACTCTATAAACAAAACCGATTTTTTTCATCATTTCAAAATCACTTATCAAGTTTATATAATGAAAAACTAATTTCATTTATCATGCAATGTCAACTAATGTACTTGCAACCCCTTATCAGCTACTACCAACAAAGGCGGAGATGACGTGTTGGCGACAACAACAAGAAGGGGTTATGGCAGGGTACTCGTCAACAATTTGCTATTTTTGTGTGCATGAATCTCCAGTGGCTATTGTGAAATATGGCCTTGATGTTGGATGTCATTATCTAATATGTCGATTCAACGGATGTGGATTTCATAAGTGGATCGATGACCTTCTCCATCAACATGCAGTTGACTACGTAATGGAATCATAAAAGGAATTAGTTTTACTACAGAATCAAGCATGTCTAGCAATGATTCAAGAGCGTGAGTTAACTCTTATTGAAGAGATGATACCTAACCTACTTTTTTGCAACTATGGTCCTAAGGCTCATATATTGTTACAGTGACAATGACTGATACAAACATCGTAGTTGCTATAAATGTCGTGAAAGTTAGCATGGGGTCCGTTATTGGAACTTGCCGCTCCCTTAAAGAGCTGAACAGTTAACCTCAAACTTAAGGAATAAAGTTGTACTACTTAAAAATCAACTTACATAACCTTTTATTCGACGTACTTAATAGTTGGTTTGTATTTACATAATGTATCAGATAGCATTTTCTATCTCTACAATTCGATGCATCATGCACTCTTTCGTTTATTTGTAATTCTTGTATATCACTTGCTAAAGTTGAGATAATTTCATTCTGAAATAATTGTCTATCAAGATTACACTTTGAAATAATTATCTTCCACTTGTTAAAGTTGAGATGACTGCACTTTGAAATAATTATCTACCACTTGTTAAAGCTTAGATGATAACACTCTAAAATAATTGTCCACAACTTGTTGAGATGACAACACCTTGAAATAGTTGTCTACCACTTGTTAGAGTTAAGATGACAATACTCTAAAATAATTGTCTATCACTTGTTAAAGTTGAGATGACTATGCTCTAAGAAATTTTCCACCACTTGTTAAAGTTGAGATGACTAAATTCTGAAATAAGATTATACAGTTTTAAGAACTCTTCATTTTCCATTCTTTACTGATTATAAATGAAAACAAAAATAAAATAAGGTTATATACCAAAGAACAAAGGAAAATTAAGAAACATACCAAATGATCTTTGCCTCTAGTTCCATTAGGATTAGATTTCTTTATTTTATAAATCTGCGATTCATAAATTAAGTTTGTCGATTTATTTTTTCGAATCAACCTTGAATCACTGACAATGACCGTGTGTTATCCAAATGCTTTATGTTGAAGGTATTCATTATTTTCTTCGAAAGCTTATCGTCAGGCTGGTCATTACCCCGGATAGAATCTTTGGTATCATGACGGTGAATGTTGCACAAGTCGTAGTCTTTGTCGCTTCACCATGGATTGGATGAATGATGACTTGAAGGTGTGCTATGTTGCTTAACATCGTCTTCAAAAACATAATTTTGAGAACTCGAGTGAAAACATTATGCAAATCTCGTTTGATATAAGATTATTGTAGTGTAGAATAAGAAATATTGAAGAATTTGATGAACTTTTTAGGATTGAAAGCGAGTTATTGAATAAGGGAGAAATATAGCCCTTATAGTAGTCATTCTGTGCTTGGTAGCCATTGGCATTGGACACTTATTTAATAAGCGCGTACCATCATGTGATGTTCAATAAATGTTTGAAGCTAGACACCTATTAAATAGGCGTCTGAGTTTGGATGCCTGTTAAATAGACGCCCGAAGCCAATTCAGCATGCTGAATTGGACCCTGAAGATTACGTGTAATATTAGCATAATCAAAGCTGTTAGGCTATTCCATTTCGTGTTTGCTTCGTATTCTAATTAAATTCTCCACCGTTAGGGGTGCTCTATGTCGTAGTGTATTTTATATTTTAATTATGATTTATGGTTTATTGGGCATCAACAACGATTATTTCATGGCCAAGCTTAAAAAATAGATGTAGATAATAATACGTTTATTTTGTAGTCGCCTTTACAACATGGACGACGGAAAAATAATGATTCTCTTTTAAACAAGAAGACGTTTATTTTGTAGTCGCCTGCAACATGGACGTTAGAAAAATAATGATTCTCTTTTAAACATTGCATATAGGCTCTCGTCCACTTCTTCATTCTATTTTCAATTATTATAATGTTTTATAAAAGAAAAGGTTGAAAACTCATCGAATTCAAACAAAGTTAGTAGAATACAAATGTGTAAACAAACGACAATTATGTTGATCTAACATGTTCTGTAACAATAGTGAATACAACCAATTACGATCTTTGCACTCTACCTTATCTACTGGATTTATGTACCAATCACGGACCAACATTTTTCCATGGGCCATAGAAAATTAATATTATAGAGTTGTTAATAACTATGAATAAGAAACATTTAACTATTACCAAATTGTAAAATATGTTGCTAATTGTGAAATATTAATTGTTGATATTTAAGTAAATGTAATATAAATGATAAAAAAATGTAGTATTTTCAAAATGTCATTATACGACATTTGGTCAATCAAATATGAACTATGAAATATTATTTGTTGTATACTTGGAGTAGACACTATTTGTGGACGTTTGCATAAGCGCATTTAAGAGTTTATAAAAAACACACACACGTTGTTGTAGATTTTTGCTACAAGAACAACCAAAGGCCAAAGACAAAAAGGTAAGGCTTCGATGACAAAACCTTCCAAGTTTTTAGGATGTTGGAATAAAGTATAAGTGCTAGAAATAGAATAAGTGACGTGAATGGCAAAGTAAATCACTAAAGCAGTAAAGAGACACAAGGTTTTTGTAGTTGTTCATGAAATCCCCTCTATCCATTTTTGATACTTTTCCTTTTTAGAGTCCACGCCAAAGAGTTAAAATAAAAGTCATCAATGAGTTTTTACAGAAACTCTAATATAGAATAGGACACTTTTATCTTAATACCTGAAATCACCTTATGCCACTGGGATCTATGCTTTTACATTTAGATCCGAAGTGGGGGTAGGTCGATGATGTGGCGAACAAAGTTGACCTTGCTTTTGGAATTCTATGCTTTGCGCTAATGAAGAATGCTTTGAATAGCATATATGGATTGACGATGTGACTTTATTGATGTCTCCTTGTCTGTTTTTGTTCTAAAAGGGAATTGGGACCTTTTTGTTTAAATCGATGCTTGTAGTTCTAGTCTTGGAGTCATGCTTATGCAAAGAGACGGAGTGGTTTTGTATGCTTCAAGGCAGTTAAGACCTAATGAGGTTAGATACTCTACTCACGGTTCTGAGCTTGCAACCATTGTTTTTGCACTACAGATTCGACTTCATTATCTTATGTGAGAGAATTTTATTCCGTATACGGATCACAAATCCTCAAAGTATTTGTTATCATGGAAAGAGCTTAATATGCGATAACATAGGTGGCTGGAATTCTCAGTAGCTTATGATTCCGAGATTCATTACACTTTACGAAAGAGTAATAGAGTAGCCGAGGCCCTCAGCTGTAAGCACCAAGCTGTCGTTTCTATGATGTTGTTAAAGTGGAAGGATCTTGGGATTCTTTCTTAGTGTGAAGTTAAGGATCGAGTATCAGATTTGAGTTCAGAGGCTGTATTAGCCAGTTTAGAAGTCCAACCTTCTATTTTAGATCGAGTTGCAAAAGCTCAGAAGTATGATCCTGAGTTTTTAGAGCTTATTCAAAGTTGTTTTAGTAACAGTATTAAAGAGGAGATAAAGGAATTTGAAGTTGATGCTCACGGCTGTATTCAGAGACGGAGTATATTTGCTACACCCAATATTGATAATCTCCGTATAGACATTATGGATGAGTATCACCGTACTAGATATACCATTCATCTCAGTAGTAGGAAGATGTACGCTGATATGAAGCGATTATACTATTGGGAAGGTATGAAGTGGGTTTTTGTTCAGTATGTGAGGAGTTGTATGATTTGCCAGCTTGTTAGGGCAAAACACCAAAGACCCTATATACAACTTTAACCATTGGATGTTCTCTTGTGGAAGTGGGATCAGGTAAACGTGGACTTATATATTTAATAAGTTCATTTATATCTCGTGTTAAATTGATCTGCAAATGATAGAATCAACATCTCTTTTGCAGTTGTCCATGGATTTCATTGATGGTCTGTCTCATTCTAAGTACAAGCATGATAGCATGTGGGTGATAGTAGATCGGTTGACCAAATCATCCTACTTTATTCATGTGAAGTCAAAACCGAACCGCTCCTTAGTATATTAAGGAGATTGTCATGTTGTATGGCTTCCTAGTGGCATCGTTTGTGATCGGGATCAGCTATTTACTAGTGGATTCTAAAAGAGCCTTTAGGCCGCATTGGTTACTAAACTTAATCTCAGCATTGCTTATCATCTATAATCCGATGGGCAAATGGAGCGAGTAAATAGAGTTGTAGAACATTTTCTCCGTGCTTTGTTTTAAATTTTGGAGGTCGTTGGCCACATCATATTTACATTGCAAAATTTGCCTATTTTCTAGTCTAGTATCGGTATGACTTCTTTGGAAGCTTTATATAGAATATTATGTCGATCATCTTCATGTTGGCTGGAGTCTGGCTAGAAGTTTATTTTGGGTCCTGATTCAGTTCGAGAACCTTCAGAGAAGATAAAAATTATGAGGTTAAGAACGAAAGAAGCTAGTATCGGGCAAAAAGCCTATACTGATCAGAGAAGAAGGGTTTGGAATTTGATGTCAAGGATTCATTTGTGTATCTTCTTTGAAAGGAGCGATGCATTTCGGTCGATCTGGGAAGTTGGCTCTTCGTTATATCAGGCCTTACCCAATCACTGAACATATTGGTAGGGTAGCATGTCGTGTCATGTTGTCATCTTGTCTTCTGGGAATACACGATCTGTTTCATGTCTCTCAGCTTCGTAAGTGTTTGAGAGATCCTAAGTTAGTTCTAGAGCCTCAGCATATTGAAAAAAAAATAAGATTTCTCCTGATTTGACCTATTAGTTGAAGCCAATTTGCATTGTTGCCTCTGAAGTTAAACTGCTTCGAAGCAAGGATGTTCCACTTATCAAGATTCGGTGGCTAGAGAATCCTTAAGACTGCTCTTGGGAGACCAAAGAGTCGGTCGAGCGAACGTATCCAAAGCTGTTTTCCAAAGTACACGAGTCTAGCGAGTTTCCTTGAATTTTGAGTCTTATATGCTATATATGAATTGTTGTTTAATTTTTAGATAGATACATCGCTCGAAGTGAAAAGCATGTTATAGACTTTCTTTGAAGGAGAATTGTGGTGGCGCAATTTTTTTAAGGGGGAAGTCTGTAACGATCCTATTTTGAGAACCACCTGAAATAAAATATTGAATAATTGAAATTGAAATTTTAAGTGGAATTTTTAGTTTTCTAAATATTGGATTTTTTAGAAATTAGAAAATGGGAATTTTTTAAAATAAAAGATTTATAAGAATATTTGGGGGAAAAAAATATAATTTTGTGATTATTTGAAAATTAAAATGTTGGAATTTTAAAGCTAAAAAGAAACGTTTAATATTTTAAAATGATGGAATTATAGGTTTAAATAATATTGAAAATTTAGGATATGGGATTAATAGTTGAAATGTATAACTAAATCTATTTTTTTGATAACGGGAGATTTATTTTGTGGAATCAGTCATAGAAAGAGTAGAGAAATGTTTATTTTGAAAATAATTATTTCAAAAGATATATTGGGATTTCATTTTAAAACTTTGTATTAAAAGGTATAATTTGATATTGTAATAAGATATAAATGGATGAATTTGTTGATTCATTGGTAGTATTGATTAGAGAATGTCCTGTGTAATTATTTTTGAAAAGTATGGATTAGAAAAGGAAAATACTAGAAATTTAAAAGAAGAAGAAGTAAAATAGGATTTTATATTTGGGTATGGATTAGTAATAAACCTAAATCCCATTCAGATACTAAATGGAAGAATTCCTCTTCCTATTTTTTCGTTATATGCTAAAAACATTCAGAAGAATAAAAAAAGATAGAAGCTCCTTCTTCCTCTAGCAAACCCTAGGCAAACTCTATCATTTTCAAATCAAGTAAATTCCAAAAAAATAAAAATAAAATCAGCTAATGTTCTCAAACCTTAAATACATCTTTTAAGGATTTTAATTTTAGTTTTGCAGCGATTTTGAGTTGTTTGTTCCTCTTTTTGTTGTGTGAATTTTAGGGCTGTGCTAAAATTCAAAAGCAAGGTCAAATTAGAAGGTTTTGATAAGCTTTCTTAAGGAATTAATACGAGTTAAGCTCACTACTATCCCTGTTTTGATTGCATGTTGCTGTTATGACCGATGATTATGATTTCATTAGGTGCGAATTAAATGAATTGACGAAATAGTATTTGCTGAAAGTTAAAAATTGATGAAATTGCAAGTTGATGTTCCATTCTTGATCATTTAAGGGTATTGCGTGTTTACTTTGGATGAATGCATGCCTTTATATGATGTATTAGTCCCCTAAGAACGAAATTTAGGAGCCGAAAGTCGAAAATCGACCATCAATTTCGCAAGCCTGAAAAGCTTCAGAAATCAACGATACTTGTGGGATGCCCATCGGTTGACCGATGTACATATCCTGGAGCCATTTAACTCCAAGATAAACGCCTTTCGTGATGATATTTTTATTGATTTCAATTCTTTCTCTTGTTCTTTGTGGTTTCTAGGAATTGAATTTCATCCCTCATATTACGTTTCAAGGTTTAAAAATGATTTTGAATTTTTATTTGAATATAATTAATTTATATTTATAACTAGTATTATTTACCTATATAGAAACGTATTCTTGAAAGCACCTTTATTGAATTTTTATAATTGTATATAAATGCATATTTTTTATTTTTAAATTCATATTTAAGACTTCATATATAAATTTACATATATACGTCAGAGTATAAAATGAATTTTATGGTAAAAAATAACATTTTAAGTATGATATTTAAAACTCTATTTATATTTGTAATCAGGTCTTTTATAAAGAAATATATTAAAAAGAGTATTGATTTAGCTTTGAAAGCTTATTCATATATTTAAAAAATGAATTTATGTTTTATATGTAAATATCCATATTTTCAAATGACTTTTGCAATTGGCTCTCACGCTAATTTTTCTTCCCATGGAACAAAAAATACAATTAAATGATTTAGTAGTACGAAGTGGTATCGCTTCACCGGTTAATTGTACGACTTTCTATATAGAATATTTTGAGTGGGTGGATTTGCGGCAAATATTTAAGTAACATCGGGTGATATGGGACACTTGGACGATACTAGAGTAATTACAGTTTAGAAGTATATTACATTTTTTTGATTAATAGTATCTTAGGGAAGCTTGCTATTTTTATAGCCCTCCACATTGGTTAGTGCATTCTTAAACTTAACCTTGTAGTTTAGTTGTTCGCCTTAGCGGCTTGACTGCGGTCACATCTCGAGTTATGGTATCATTTTCATCTTGCTTCGTGCTTGATATTCTTCGATCATTTACCTAATATCACGAAGCCAACAGCCAGGACCTCGAGCAATATTCGATGTCGTAACACTTCGAGCGTCTGTCATTAGACGTGGCACCTCACAAGTGCTTTAGTAGATGGAACACGTGTTATGATAATCGAGTACACGCGTGTGCGCATGCATACACACACGTATTATATATAAGTGTAGAAGTTATTGTAGGTGCTAATTTCTTTTAAACTCTTGGAGCATGTCTTGTCAATCTTCCCTTGGAAGAGAGTAATTACACTAAGAATTCCCCAAAAGAAGATGTGTGTGTGTGTGTGTGTATGATCGGTCATTATAACATGACTTGCTTTGTGCTCGTCTTTGACGTCGACGCACATTTATGTAGTCTTATGTATCTTTGACGTTGACTTGCGGTCGTGCACTCTTTTGATTTGATTTTGATGTGTTATTCCACCATGTTTGAGATGATTGTCGATGTTGGACATGATACGACTGTATGGCATGGTGATTAGTTGTGATTATGTCTATTTGTTGAGATATCGACATATCTTATAGTGTTTACTATATCCTTGAGGTTCGTCCATGCTTATTCCTGTGATCTCACCCTTTATTGTATATAAAGATAGTATGGTCTGTTTAGTGTTTTCATAATACTCGTGTCAGACCAAGACTTGACATACAAGGATTCAATGACCTTGGATGCGGGCTAGCTTTCGAAGAGATGGATGTTATGATGTACATACATATCTGGTCGTATCATTTTGTTTTAGTCTCGTATATATGCTTGTATCAGATAGTGACTCATCACGTTGGATATATTCTTTTGATACTCGTTTGGAGGTGATGTATACGTAACATATGCGAGTGCAGTGCTCTTTTTGTAGACACACATTATACATTGTGTACGACATGTATTATATTTTATCATTGTGATTTGTGATTCTATGTTCTGTATGTTGTTATATTTTGTTCTGTTTTGAATTAGCCAACATGGTATTATTTTGTGTTGAGAACGTATATATCATATATATATATATATGTATGTATGTATGTATGTATGTATGTATGTATGTATGTATGTATGAGTTAAAGTAAAACGTGTCGGTGTTAGACCAAAAGAACATACAATGATGATCACTCCAAACTAGTGTTATTCACCTTGTTAACAGAAAACATTACTCTTTAGTATTCTTTGGTAATATGTACATAGAGGTGAGACTTACAAAATAACCTCCTAAAATTTTCCTTTTCATCCAAGAAAACATATTGTAATGACCTAAAATTCATTACGTAACTTTATGGTTACGTACGTACGGACGTTCAAAAATATTAATACCGCATCTCATTTACATGTGTAATCTGCGTCGTGTTTGTTATTAAATAACTTTACGCACTTTATATTGATTTTTTGTACAAAACAACTGTAATGATAAAACAACGTAATGTTAAAAATATTGCGAGAACCACACATCATAAAATTGAGTCCTTATATCAAACATGCAATTGTAATCGTAATTAGATGCTGATATCCTTGGACTCTTGCATATCACCTCTGAACCTGAACTTTCATGTTTTACAAATTTTGAGGATATACATACACATATGTATACACACATTTGTGGATTAAACCTGGCTTTGCCTGCAGCATCTGAAGGAGACACAAAGAAGACCCGCCACGACCCACGTCATCAGTTTAAGCCAGTTCGAATCTAAGACCGCGGACTGTTGTTTATAGTTTTTTGACACCATATACATACACACACACAAACATATGTATATATACAATTGGTTATGTAGATAGTAGTATATGAATGTACCACAAGTCTTAGATGTTATATAACATATTATAAGTTAACAATGTTCAATGTTCCGAACCACGCGCTACGTGGAATTCATATCTGTGAGTTTGTGGATTAGAAGCAGAACATTTAACCACTAAAACAGTGATACTTACTGTATTATGTTTTGTATTAATAGTTTATTACAAACGTGGAAGCGCGAATGCAAAAATCTTCAGTGTATACAAAAACGTAAAATTGGATCCATATTTGTGACATACATACATACATACATACATACATATATGTATGTATGTATTCAAGTAGTCTGGTTTCGCCGGCAACATCTGAAGGAGACACAAAGAAGACCCGCCGCAACCCACATCCTCAACATAAACTTCGAATCCAAGACGGCGGTCCGCTATTTGCGGTTTTTTGATACCATACACACACATAAACACGCACGTAATTGGTTACGTGGATGTTAGTACACGAATGTACCACAAGTCTTAGGTGTTGTATAACATACTACAAATTAATTATGTCCGGTGTTTCGAATCACACGCTATGGGTAACATCTAAGCCCTAAACATTGGTATTATGTTTTGTCTAATAGTTTATTACAAACGTGAAAATGCGTATGCAAAAGTCCTCCATCCATACAAAAACGTAAAAAGTAATATGGCCAGCACCACGTACACGTATTCATCCACACACAAGCATTGCCATTTATAATTATATACAGATGTTTTGTCTTATGCTTTTGTTTTAACGTTCAACCGTTGGCCTCTTTTAGTATCAAACTACTGCAACGAACAAAAAATCAACAGTCTTTTACCAGAGAGAGATCAAAAATGGAAAGATTTGTGTGTGTTTTTTCCACTATTCTAGGCAGTGAGGGATCGTTACTGTTTACACTTTACTGTTGCTTTTATTATTTTTGTTTTTGCTAAGTGCTAACGTTTACTGTTCAAAGTTTAAAAAGAATTTGAAAGCTGAGGCAGTGACAAATCAGTATCAGCTCAGTGACCTTTTAATTTGCCGGCGGGAGATCTGGGATGAGAATCCTTTTTACGTGTTTTCTTTCTTTTGTTTAATGCTAATAATTATTACCATTTGGTAATTAATTGCTTAATAAATTTTGCAATCTGGGATGAGAATCCTTTTTTTTTTCCTTCCCTTGTAATATATTTTGTTCTTATGGTTTTTAATTTATATTTATTTGCTTTGTTATTAGTATACACTGCTATTATGGCTTTTTAGTTTGTGTTGAGTATAACTAAACTAATATTGTTAATTGGTCTTAAATTAATATTAAACTAGTATAACCGCACAACGGTGGAGAAACCGACCGTTCGATTGTATAACTTTAATAAGAAATATACATTTAAAAATTTTGTTAATATTACTTAAACATTAAGTGATAATATGTTGGAAAAGAATAAATTGAGATTTGAATCTGAAAATATGAATTTCAAATTTAAATATTAATCAAAACATTCAAAATTGTCGATTTGAAATTGAAAATTTTAAAATCATAATAGATTTGAGTTTGAAATCTTTGATGCGCAAAATAAAAGGAGAAAGTTTAGGGAAATCACGATGAGACAACATACACGTTTTTAGAGAAACCGCGATGAGACAAGATCCATGTTTTTTTGGCTTCGGGAAAATTGATTTTGGCTAGTAGAAGTAGGCAAATCTCCCTACGGTCGGTTTGATTACAAATTAATGTGAATATTTGCAAAATAAATACATTGATAAAAGTAGAAACTAAAATCCGTTGTTCATTTTCAAAATTAATACATAAGTTTTAATTATTTTTTATTTTCAACGAAAATATGCAGTGCGGGTTTTTTACAGCATAGATTGCAAATATTGCAGTTCTAACAATAAATTTTGGATTTTTTTTTTACTTTGAAAATATGAGTAAGAAGTCGGATTGTCATGCATATGATGTTTGGTAGTCTACAATTTTGTGGATAGTGAGCTAGAAAATCTTAGATCCGATTGAAGACCGTTAAGGAAGTCGGCATACACTTGACTGTTCAAATCCAGCAATATGATACTTGCAGCTCTCTATTCCTATACAGTTGTCAAATATACCATTCATCTGCCTAAACTTCGACGAAGGATCCTGTATGAATTTCTTGTATTTGTATAAGCAGTCGTCCTTCACCATTCTAATATTTGTCCACACAGTCTCTTTCTATGTTCCAAATCACTCTCTCTTACTACGTCAACATATTCCATGGAACCCTACTTAGCTTCAAACTTTCTCATTTGTAGTGAAATGAAGCACTAGTCATCATCGAAATAGGTGTTACTTCCTAGTACCATAGCGATAGGGGTGGACACAGTCAGTTAATCGGTCTGACCAGTTAATTTAAACAGTTAACTGTTCGACATCAGCGGCCTGGCTAACCAAACCATGGTTAATTTTGAATGGTGCATACCAATCAAACTGTCCAAAATTCGACACAATTAATCATCCAAATCAACCGATTAACTACTAATCGATTGGCCATGGTTATCTGAAGTATTAATAATAAATTATATAGGCTAGATCATGTTGAATGAGTACCGTATGGGAAAGAATAAATAATTATGGCTTTAGTTTTTGGGTTGTTCGTTTCTAGACTGGATCGAGGCGGAAAATAAAATTGATTGATCAACGGTTAATCGATCACCATAAGATCATTAACCTTTAGCCAAACTGACGTTGAACAGCTAATGTCGATTGAATAACCAATTGTATTGATTAATTGCTATTATCGGTTAACTTGGTTCAGTATAATCGGTTAAGTCTGTTAGGTCACATCAAGTCGGTTAAATGCTCATCTCTACATATCGCGACTCAATTTTCGTGAGCTTTTATCATATCATTGCATATGTCGTTGAATGTAAGTGTGCGATTGAGAGAGTCCAGTTGGCAATCGCTTATAAAGAAGAAACAACATTTTGTAAATGGAAAATTTTTATCAAAAATGTCCGAAATATTCTAAAATAGTATATGTGATGGAGCATATGAAATAAGCATAAATTTCAATAAATACCTAAATATAGCTTGGATTTTGCTAAAATATTGGTTGAATTTTAGAATTTGCACGGTGATGGTGGAAATGAGGAGGAAGAAGTGAGAATATAGAGGAAGAAGTGGGGAAATGACGAGTGGTCATTGGATTTTGGATCTGTGTCTGATGCAGCTAACACCGATAGGCTAAAATATTCGTTTGCTGGAAAAGAGAATTTTCACATATTACTTGACATTTCAAAGGCATCCAATGTGTCAAACATGGGAATGCAGCATTTTTTTCTTTGGAAGCACCCTAGGATTTCAAATATTTGTTGACTTAGATGGTTAATCTGTTGAATGATTATGTATGTGTTAAAGGAAGTGTGGTCTTCAAAGTACATGTGCAGCTTGTTAGCTTTTTTATGGATTGGTGGTGTATGAATATAGCATGCTTCCATTCATTCACCATACATGATGAAAGAAATGTGCATTGAAGCAAGAATAAGAATATCACCAACAACATATATCTCTACGGAGAATTGTAACACTCCATATTTTTGGTAACATCACATAGGATA
This sequence comes from Allium cepa, assembly GCA_030765085.1. NCBI lineage: Eukaryota > Viridiplantae > Streptophyta > Magnoliopsida > Asparagales > Amaryllidaceae > Allium > Allium cepa. Next base: position 55,846,367 of record CM060940.1, read on the forward strand.
TTTAACTAGTTAAATAAAATAAAATTATGAGTTGACTGGGGGATTGAGATTTGATTTTATTAAGAGGTAGCCGTGTCATTTAACTAATGAATTAAAAGAAATGGTTAACATGAAATAGAGGAGGGGTAAAATAGGAAAGATGTCATTCCTATATCCCTAAAACTTGGTTGTGTATCCTATGCACATTCATTTTCATCTTATCAAAATTTTAAAAGCTTAAGACCGGCCACCATTAACAAGAGAAAGAGGAAGAAGATTAAGAAAAACCACAGAAGAAGCTCAATCAGATCAAACTCATTCACATCTCAATCTCTTTAATCTCTAAAGCTAAGATGAATAATGTCTACATTTCATATTTCTTTTGTTTTTGGTTTTAAGGTGAAATCTGAAATATTTTGCATTGATTTGCCATTTTTTGAATAATGAAATGATTATATATACTTGTGGAAGATTTATAGTTGTTCATATAGATTTTATGGCATGTTTTCATATGAAAACCCTATTAAATGACATTTAAATGCCTTATGAATTTTTATATAGACCTGAAATATTATTTTAGAGATGATTTTCAACTTTCAGAATTTTAGTGAAATTTATATAAATTTTCTAGTGAAGAAAATGTTATTTTGAAATATAAATTATTTACAGTTAAATAATAATAGGTTTGGTTCTGAAATTATCATATGTTAGAAAACATATTAAAAGTGATTTTCTGGAATTTTTTGTAGAATTTTTCTAAGTGTTTTAATGGGTATATAAAACTATTTAAGGTACGTAACTTAAATATTTTATATATTATTAAAAGAAGAAGGGGCCTTTTGTAAATAAATTTAAATTGTTAACACGGTACTTTTAGAAAAGAGAAACTTGGAACCAATCATAATTTGACAAACAAGGCATGTTAGGTACAAAGAAATAGTTTAAAGGACAAATAAACATGTTTTTCACTATTTTAATGCTTTCAGCACCAGGTTCCATCTCCTTACCTTCGTCTCCGACATTGTTAAAACTAATGCACATGGCATCAGGGAACTGGTACGTAGTGAATTGGATGTAGGAGGAAGGTATAGAGTCAAAACCAGGGGTTCCGAAGGGGTTGAGGCTTTACTTTGGTTTTAAAAGGAAATGCGTCTGCTTGCTTTTGACAAAGTAGCTTTCGACTTGGTTAACCTTCGACTAGGTTAAATGGATTTAAAGAAATGGTTTCGATTGGGTTGCACCTTTGTTTTAAATAAATGCTTTCAACTGGGTCGAAACACTTGACTGCCTCTTTCTCCCTTTCGACTCGGATGGGTTTCGAAAGGGTTGTTTTGCTTTTTAAACTTGAACATCTATCCAACGCTTTCGAAGGGATAGTTTCGACACCATCACTTCTTTACTTAGGAATGATCATGAAAGGAATGCTTTCGAATTTAATAGGTTTCTGATCCTTTTGCTCTTTTTGAAGGCATAATCCAAAGGGTTTCGACGGAAACAGTTTTCAAAGGTTTCGAAGGGGTAAATTTTTAAATGGTTTCGAAAGGTTTACATATGTTTTAAATTGAACCCAAAGGCTTTCGAAAGATTTAGTATTTTAAAGCTTTCGAAAGGGTTTTAATGAATGGTTTCAAAGAGGTAGTTCCCCAGGGTTTCGAAAGGATTGAAAGGAAAGGTTTTTTTTTCCTATGTTTTCGAAATGCAATATTTAAAGGTTATAAAGAAGGATGTCTGATGTTTTGAAACTTACGAAAGAAAGGCTTTTAATGGTTTCAAATATGGTACTTTCAAGGGTTTCGAAAGGGTTACGAAATGGTTTTTTGAAATTTTTAAACAAAGATTTCGAATGTATTAACTAGGCAACATACTAAGTGTTTTCAAATTAAAATAAGTTTTAACTTATTTTGAAAGTATAGCCAATCCTTATTAAAATTCATCAACATGGTTTTGAGTAAAGTATATATAACATGGAAAAATAGTTTAGAGTAAAGCTAAGAATGTATTTTCCTTTTATAAGTATGATTTAAAATGTTAAATCATTTTGAAAAGGTTTTCAAGGAAAAAGTTGAAGGTAGTTAACCCTCGGAGAATGACTCAGATTAGAAGACCAGATAAGACTTGTATAGGGTCGCGCCCTATACTCCTTAGCTATTAGACGCTAGCTAATTTAGTCCAGAATTCTAGTGTGTAGGGCTTAGTCACATGTAAGACTAAAATGATGGTTAGATACAGAAAGGAATATTTATGTACAAAAATAGGTTATTGGTTAGTTCACAAAACCATTATGATCAATTGACACTTGAAGAAGTAAGTTAAGGACAGACCGTCCAGAAGTTTTGTCTAACAGATGTGTAGACCATTTGATATTTTATTTGGTAGGCCTGAGTTAGCCAAAGGGACAGTTAGTCCAGTTTGCGGGCAATTTGCCTAGATTTCGGATAGATGGTCCATTTATTACCTTTTTTTAGCATAACGGATATTGCTATTATTATTATTTTGATTAGTTTGATTAACCAGTTTAGTTGCAGTAAAAGATTTGCAAATATAAGTTTTGAAAGGATGTTAGTGAGGGAAAACTCATTTCATTAAGCTGCGAATATCGGTGAACAGAGATGTAACGGTATTATTCATACCAGGCTTTATGTCGGACTCGAAGTTTTTGTTTCCCCTTAAACTCTCGAGTGCTCAAAATTGATTTGAGTAGATTTAGTGTTAAGGTTTTCAAGTTTTAGAAGTATTGGCGAATAAAGCTTCCGGAGACGAGCAGGTGGCTGACGGATAGCTAATTAGGAGTTATAATTTTATCTCGTTTTGATTCTGTTGTCTATGTTTAATCAGATATGATTAAGTCTCAGACGCCTCAAGATAAACAACGACCAACCTATTTTTAAATAACGAATTGACTCTAATCAACCAAGAGGGCATCGTCATATGTCGCTCTTGGCATATTTTTATAATAATTTTAATTGATCTTTACCTAGGAAACTTTGAGGGATTATGTAACTTGGATATGAATTTGTTTCGAAATGTAATTAGTAAAACGTTATTTTTGAAATCTGTGATTTTTTTTCATATTCAAGTGCTTTTGATATTAAAGATACCATTAGCATTATCGTAATTTGTCATAGAAGTTAATACTATAGATGATTACAGCATCTGTAGCGCTTAACTTTTGACCTCCAGATATGGGATGTTACAACTTGGTATCAGTGCATAGGTTTATAAAAAAATTTATACTAAAAATGGGTTTTAAAACAAAATCCTAAGGAATTAAAGTAATATTGGGGCATGGGATAATGCTATAGTAATATACTTGTATTTGCTACATATAAGTATACGCTTTATCTCCAGTCTTCTATCTTTGTTAGGTTATTTTTCTGTATCTCATGCGGTTTGAATACAAATATGGATGGTAGAAGAGGAAGAGTTAACCCAGGAGGGGAGGGCATCGATGGGAATGCTTGGAGAATGCAAGGCCAGGCATAAACAGAGAATGATGGTGCTGGAGTCCGACAAGGTGGAATGGAAGCTATGTATCAATTTTTCATGAATATGATGCAAGCGGGAGTTGCAGTCGGGGTGTTAGGAGGAAATGCTACAGTAGCAGGGGTTAGGAAGTTCTGGTGGTTAACCAGCGCTAAGTTGAGTAGAGATCATATTAAGCTTGGAGGGAAGCCATTTATTGGAACGAAAGATGCCTTTGAGGTAGAAAATTGGTTGCTGCATTGTGAGAGAATCTTTGTAGATTTGGGGCTTAATGATGAGCAGAAGAGGAGGCTTGCCTCGAGGCAGCTTCAGGGAGAAGCTTTGTTTTGGTGGAATAGTGTGACTGCGGCGGTGGATGAGGAGACAATGACCTGGGAAGATTTCTAGAGGAGGTTCTGTGATGACCCACAATTCCGTACCCTTTGAGCCGACAATAAACCACTCATGTCCGACCCAAATCGCACGGAAGTATGGATGATCAAGGGTAAAAAAGAAAATAAGACAGAGCAGAATCTCACATGAATGAAATAATATATTATATTGAACAATATCTTTACAGCAGAAAACTTTTAAACACATATATCAGAGTCTAACCTAAATTCAGCTTGGACAGTTATAAACATCTTCCCTTACAATTGTTGATCAATATCAAACAAAACTAACTAAGCACATCGGATAATAGAATATGTCCATACGTAGATGAATATCTCCAGCTCTCCTCTAGAAACTCGAACTGTCTTCAACTAAAGCTGAAACTACTCGGATCTGAACCGAGTATTGAAAATTCCCGGATCAGGCTTGATAAATAGCGTGAGAAACTCATATACAAATGACAGTGTCATATATCATCCTTTGAATAAAATCCTTTGAAAATAAAGAGTATCTCATAAGACCACTCCCACACATAAACACGGACGAGCTTTTACCTTATGACAACTAAAACACTTTTATACATCAAAACATTTGATATTATTTTTAATGACGACTCTTTGAAGACTTATTAAATCTTAGCCAAAATTGTTACCATTATTAAATTCCAGCATACTAGGCTTTACAAATAAAACCGTAGGTTCTTATTGAAGGATGAATTTCCATACAAATGACCAGGTGAAGGGACTACCTTCTGATGGGTACACCTCTAGATGGATATCCCAAGGCATAGAACATCTTCCCTCTACTAACACAAGGCCGGTCTACCTCTGCAACTAGATAGTACTGAATATGTCATTCCCCGGTCGTTACCAACCTTTAAACTGGGCGTCCGAGCATACAAACCACATTAATTTACATCCCAAACGTCATAGCGGGAATAAATATATCTAGAAGGAGATGATAATACCCTAATTAGGAATGACCCACTTAGTCTTGCCGTATCTAACCCTATTTTGATCATTTTCGGTTGATGAGGCTTGAGGTGACGATTACCTTTTCACATATCACATATCACGTCACTTTAAACGCCACATGGCCATTTCCGTTAACTACTAATTGCCTTCCACAATAATACTACCCTTGAGCTCGTATGTCTCAAGGAGGGTGTTAACCTAAGAGAAGTTTCCTTCTCTGCCGTAATTAATGCACGTTTGTAAAAACCAATGTACATAATCTTTAGAAATGCAATGTTAGAAAATCGTCCATACAAGTTGTCCAAGAACAGTAAAAACCGAAGACACTCTCCGAGTAGTCCCTGCAATTCGAAAAATCTCCACAATGAGGAGACCACTACTGTAAATGACCCTATAATGAGAGTTACTCGGAGCACGTCAACAAGCAGTCCTCACACTATGAAGATCCACGGTCTTCGATAATCGTCACCTTCAACATGCCTTCACATTCGAACGTATACATTGGTTCGAAGTGGTTTTTATATAGGAATCATCCAAATTCGACCCCGGTTCCTTCGAAGCCAATTATCGATTTAAAAGATGTTAAGTTCATATATGGATATCAATCATCAATCAATTACTTCATCTTTTATAAAATATTTTTTTAGATATATATATTATTTTCAATTTATTTCATTTTCTTTTCAAGAGTATATGGAATCATTAAGCCTCATTTATCAAATCATTTAGTTTATTTAAACATTTCTTAAATCCTGAAATAATTCCAAATCATTTTCTCTTTTAGTTAGATTTTTTTTCGAAATCATTCATTAAATCTTAATCAAAGATTTCTTATATTCAAGTTAACTTTTAACTTAGGGAAAATATTCCCAAATAATTTATTAAATCTTAATAAAAGATTTCTTTCTTAACTTCAAATCATATTTTTGCAAATCAAAGATTTTCATAACAGAGTACTACTGCCACTTTACATATGGTAAATTTCACCACCAGGGACTAATGGCAAGTAATCCTATGCCATGAATATCTTTGTCTTCAACGATCTTTGTCTTCAATATGTTTTATTTTGAAAATTAGTTTGAAGGGGTTTTCGAATAATTTCAAAATCTCTTTATTTTGTCTTAGAGTAATTCTAAGCAATTCATTCTTTTTTCTTTGGATAATATTTCAATTTCCCTCACTTAACTCTCGATCTAAATTCCTTAACTTTTAGACGGGTTAAAAACAATGTTATGTAAGACATCGCTTACGATAAACCCTAAATCAAGTTTTTTACAAAACATTTTTGAGTAAATAGGATTTTAAAAATCATTCTAATTTTACTCAACATCGATTTCCATATTCAAGAAGTGCTATGCGCGGTATAATGGTGAAATCATCTTTTAAATTCCACGAATAGGATGAGTTTCCTCTTCTGATTTCAATATAAAGTATAATAAGATTATCTCTATGCAATCCAAGTCGTAATTTATTCAATTTGGAGATTGCTTAAATTTTGGATAATAAAAATCATCTTTTATTTTGGAAAAACTTAATATAATCTTTTTATCTTAGAGCATCCAGGCTTTCCTTTCGATCTGTTCTACCCCTCATCTAAGAAAATAAAACATAGGCCAGCAAGTTCAGGGTACTGATTGCTCCATCTCAAATCTTAGTTAAACACCTTGTTTAATCTTCCCAGATCTCACAAGAGAGACAAATGTAGTAGTCGTTTCCGCATACTCAGTTGTCAACTTTATTTTGGAATTGATTATAAAGATTCCAAATTATCTTCCAAATGCTTAATTTCCTTTTACAAACATTCACAATTGATTCTAGGAAAAAATCGTTACGCTTAAACTCATATTCAAAAAGTTATACAATTCGCAGCATAAAAGTGTTGTGGAAAATGCTATATATGCTTATGATTTAATCCACTTTTTAATATTTTAAAATTCATATTTTCCAATTCAAATATCTTCTAAACTATTTAAATAAATTTATTAAATTTATTCCATATTTTTCCATAATTAATTTAAAAGGATTTTCTGTTATGGTCACTTAACTGCATTAGTGCGATTTTTCTAGGAAATTGGGTTGGACATATTTTAAAATATACAAGATGAAATATTAATTTTCTTTCTTTATTCCTTTAAACATATTAAATGTTTATAAAACATTTCTAACTCATTTTAAAACTATTTCCAAAAGGTTTAAGCATTACATATACACTATTTCATTTTTATAATGAAAGTGATTTTCGTTGTGCTTATCGACGTGTATTAACGTGACTTGGTAAAACAATTTAATAATCATATCAAATAATCAATACTTGATGATCAAAGTATATATAAACGTCCATATCAATCATAACAAATCATCAAACATGTGTGTGTGTGTGTATATATATATCTGTATAAATAGAGATGTTAAATAGAATTTCTTACCATAAACCAAAGCGATTAACTTCTTACCAACATTCAAACTAATCCATGCTTCACTAGCTACTCCTATTCCACTTAAACACTAGAAGACAATACCCCCTCCCTTCTTATTGTTTGGCTGAGGCTTGAGATGGAGCTTGGACGAAAGTATAGAGAAGAAAGGTAGAGCTTTGACCTTGAATTCTCAAATTTAGACCTGAATAATAGGCCATCTCCTCTCTTTTTTTTTTTGACTCTCTTACTCTAATTTTTTTAAAAACTTGCTAATCGAAAAGTTGTTTTAAATTCTTTTTTCTTCAATTTAAAAAATAATAATCACTCGATTCTGATTAGTTTTGAGGATGATATGATAAAACGAAGAAGAGGTATTGTGAGATTGACAAAAATGATGCCTGAAAATGTACTTCAAAGAATGGAGTTTCAGGTATAACAAACCTCAAAACTGGAAAAAGTGATAAATAATTGTTGCAGCCACTAAATTTTTATATGGTATTAAAAAAAAATTCTTAATTTGGATATGTTATGATCAAGTTATGATCAAAACAAATGACGTATTCTCTGGCTTAAAAACTGGGTCAGAGAATACACTGGAAAGAAGTGGATTAATTACATGGTTAGTTTGAAAATGAGACAAAGTAGTCAACATGAAAGTTGTAGCCACAAGAAAAATACAAGATTTGAAGAAAAATAATTTTACATTTTGGTTCAGGTTTGAAGAAGTTATGACCAATAGAAGAAGTTGTAAAATATGGAGAATAAATGAGTTTGATTTGAAGGGAATGAACATTGATTTCTTTTGAATATTTTATAAATATATTGACATTATTTCTTTCTAATTTTTTTCCTACGGCTTGGAAGTCATTAAAGAGAAGAGGAAGAAGATGAAGAAGCTTGAGAAAAGAAGAAGAAAATATGAATGAAAGTGAGAAGGAGGTGGATATTCATAGAAAGAGAAAGAATTGGAAAATTTACCAAAATAACCTCTTACCAAATTACCAAACTAACATTACTTCAACCTAAAGCAATCTCCACCTTTTCAATACTTAAAATTATCTTTCACATCCTTACTTTATGTCATATTCATTTAAAGATTAAGTAAAGAATGTCATAATTAAGTTGGCTTTAATTTATTGTGATTTGATGTTTAATTTTTCTTACTTTTATTAATTCTCACTTACTTTCACTAATGACTTCTAGAAGTTTTCTAATCTTGTTTAATAAAATAAAACATGTTTAATTATTAAAATGTGTAATATATATGTTAAAACATGTTAACAAAAAGATAATATTGCGACAACTTATTTTGAACGAAACATTGATTTTCGACGAAAAATTTTACAGTCATATTTTGACGTTTTTGTTAAACTATTTATCTATGTAAACCAAGTTTCAAAATTAATTTGTTATTATATTTAAATAATTAAAACAAGTATATTTGACTTATAAATAATATTCAATTCTATTTATAAAAATACGACATCGATTTATCGGTATGCGACAAAATTTATCAACTTTATAAAACAAGTTTTATATATTTATGAACCATTATAAATTAAATTACTATTATTATTATCAAATGAGTTTGATATTGATTTTATATATCTTTGAAAGGAATTATTTATCCTTTAAACCAATATCACGAATATTTATCCTACATTATTAGAATCTGACTTTTGTCAATTTTACGATGGAAATTCAAAATCTTTATTCAATATCAAAAATAAGTTCACCGTTCTTATTTATCATATAAAACTTGATTATTTAAGTTTTAAAATTCTAAATTTGAATATTTAAATAAATTAAATATTTCATTTTCAAAGTGGTAAAATTATGGGTCGTTACTTTCTCCCTTACTTAAAAGAATTTCATCCTCGAAATTACCCTGAACCTAAACCCACAATATTTTACCTAAATCGTTATTTCACAAACTTAAACCCATAAGATGTACTCAATTCATCCATATATAATATCTGATTTGATCTTCTATTTGAATCCACAACTTTATTTCCGAACTAGTATCAATCTCATGATCCTCTGGTGCGGACTCTAATCAAGCTTTTAGATCAGATACACTTGCTTTCCTTGCATAGGTTCTCAACTATGATAGAAAACTCGAGTAACTAACTACAAAACATCACCAATGCTCGTCGTCAAGAAATCGAGTGATTCCGGGTAAATATAAATACCTCAAAGTTCCGTACTCGAATATTAGATCAAAATTTGTGTGAGGAAACGATTTACGTACAAATTACATATTTATTCCTATTGGTTTTTTCTTAGTTATACCAAATTATCTTTATTCACATCCTTTATTTTTTTAATTTTAGTATATTTTCTTAACACTAATATTTTTTATGAATCATTTCGTAAAATTATTACTTAAGTTTATTATATCTTATGAACGCAACTATGTAAATCCATCACTTTTAAAAAATTAAGTTTATATCCTTAATTAATGGTAGAATTCATTAATAAAACTTTTTCAAAATTATAGTTACCTTTTAAAAAGCCATGATTTTACTTAAGTGTATAAATAGTTCATGACTTAAATCTATTTTGTATAATACCTTTGTTTACATCCTAATAGTGTATATATACATATATATATATATATCCCATATTCCCTGTCGGTTTTATATCCGGGTGAATTACAATTTATGGTAGGTTATTGTCATTTTATATTCATAATCACAAAATTTATTTCTAATTTAATGCCATTACAAGTTCCCCCACTTTTAAATCCTTTTTATTTATAACCACATTTGCGAATTATACTTATCCAATTTCATTTACTTAAAACATTTCGCAATGGTTTATATTTTACCAAAAAGTTTTCATAAATTCCTTAGATCTGAGTCGGGTGTGATTCAAAAAATTTCGACTATCCAAAATCGTCGAGAATCCCGTTTATCTTATCAATTAGTAATTCCAAATTTGTCTTTGGTTTAAACGCTTTTATGAATATTACTAATCAATTTATCAATTAATGATTCACATTATCTCTTTAACTTAAGAAAATTATATAGATCGAGTAGCTCCTAAATGATACCAAGGAACTGGGTACTACCAATAGTATTATATATATCCTCTTAACAAGAAGAGTAATACTTAGGAGAACTGTTCAACATCCGAACACATTTCCTGCCCATTTTTAGTTTGTTTTTGAGCCATTCGAACTGGTTATCACAAAATATCTCTTTTTATTTGAAATAATACACTTTTCAAAATCCTTTAGAGATTACTTTTATTTATAAAACCAATTTTGTTAATTCTTTTTATCTTATATTAATTAACTTCATTTAAATTACCACAATTCTTTTAAATTACTCGAATTTTAAACCTTCATTCCTTTTATATTTTCATTTTACATAATCATTTTATATTATATCGTTTTTATCTTATATGTTCATTCCTTAAACCAATCTTATTATCAAACACCTTATAGTCAAATCGTGAAACTTAATTCACAAGATATTTGTATTTTAACTTTTAAATTAATCAATTGATCAATTTAAGATAGTAACTTAACATTATCATTTCTTAATTTATTATTTTGGAATAAGCATTAAAGATTTTAATTATCTTATCAGATTTCTTACTTATCGATTATCTTTATGAACATCTTATAGTCAAACTGTGAAATTCTAATCACAAGATGTTCATATTTAAATTTCACTAATCTTGATTTCTAACTATATAACTTATCAATATATATACTTTATAATCAAAATATAATCGTAGTAAAATTATTTCAATTTTTCAAAACAAAACCTTTATGTATAACATTATCAAATATACGCTCATATATAATACTCTCAACTTATTCTAGGTTGTTGCTAACCCTATCTATAATGAGTTACTCATCCTAGGATATTCCTAATTGTAACGACCCAGAATTTCTATTAATTAAAATTCGTATATTTAATTGATTTTAAATACTAATAAGTAAAATTTAAAAGTCGAATAATTTATTTTTCGAATATATGGATTTAATTGGATAATTAAATCGATAATTTTATATTGAAAATACAGAAATAGTTGAAAATTGGGTTTAATACGATTAAAATTGATTTGTAAAATTTTATTTAATCATATTGGAGTTAGAACGATATTTTAGAACTTTTAAAATTGAATTAAAAGTTAATTTGTGAAAATTGAATATTTTAATATTTAATTAACGTGTTAAAATAGCCATTTTTCAAAAAGTCTCGGATTTCGACGAAACCAGTTTCATCGGATCCGTAATGTGAAATTATTGCATGGTTTCAAATTTCGTGTCGATCGGATTTACCGTTTGTCCGGGGCAAGCCAAAACGCATAGAAATAGGTTTAAATCGATTTAATTTAAATTTGACCGTTTATTGCCGTAACTCGCACAGATGACCGAATTGGCCTCCAAAACACGTTCCATTGTGTTCAGAACGTAGGGTAAACCTGAGAAACGCCAGCCGGCATGCTTCGTTTGGAGTTCGAAAACTTTTTGATGAATAGTGTTTTTGGAAATTTTCTATAAAAGAACCTAACTATTTTCATTTTGCAAAGAAACCAAAACCCTAGGGTTAGCTTCAGTCGCCACTAACACCATACACGACTAGAAATTGATTTCGATCTTATTCATTTTCCTTTCAATCCACAAGTTATTTCAAGGAACTTCCAACATGAAAGTTGAAGAGCTTCGCGAGCTCTACGATGTGAACGGCTATGATTGAATTTCGAGCCTTGGATCGATGGAAATTTCGCCATGAAGGCCGCGACTTCGAGCACGCAGTTCGAGGGCATGGGAGAGTCGAGTTTCACAAGGCTTCGGCCGAGTGTAGAGCTCGTAGGGGCGAACGTTCTGGTGGTGGTTGATCGACTTGGAAGTGCTCGTGGTCGTCGCGTGAATCTAGGGCAAGTGACGGCAATAGGTTACTGAGTTTTTCACGAACGAAGGAAGAAACAAATGGCCTATATCTGGTGATGGAAACGTGCGGCAGAGATGTGGTCTAGGTTTAAATTTAAATAAATGTGTAAATTTAATTATATTAATTCGTTCAAATCTTTAAAATGCTGTAACTTGTTCATACGAGGTCGAAATTGGACGAAACGAATTGCGTTGGGTTTGTTTTGTCGAATACTATGCTATGGAACTGGATTGGAGTCATTTGGAGCTAGTGTGAACTTTGGGTAAAATTAAACGTACGTTTAATTTTATTCGAAATAAACGCGGAAACTGAATTGAAAGCAAGGCGAGAACTTCTCACTCAATCGAATAGTTTCGATTTAAATATTAAATAGTTATATTTAAAATTTCTTCATTGTATGTTTGAGTGATGATTGTTATCTATTGATTGTTAAAATAGACATTATACGCCGTTAGTAAGCGGAGGTTATTTATTAAAAACATATATCGCGAATATTTCACTACAAAGTGAAATTGGTATTATTTATGTACTTGGAGTTGATTTCCCGCATTATATAGCGGATGAGACCCTATTGCGCCACATAATAGCGGATAATATTTTATAAATCCCATATACCGCGATATTCCGTACTGGAACGGAATTGGTATTGTGCTAACATCTGTGGATGCAGGGAAACATGTTGGATGGATCCAATTGGATTCATCACCAGTATTTATTTGATTACAGATATTGTGATGTTTGTTGATTATCATATGTATATGATATTTGGATGTCGTTATTGACCATTTGGTGTTGTTGCATCATCGGATCCATTTTTGAAGTTTTAAAATAATGATTTTGATTTTAAAAAGAATTTTAAAGTGATTTTTGTAAGTATACGTTTTATTAAATTTTGAATTGTTAAAATAAATAAACATTATAATTTTATTGTTATAAAAGTTATATTTTTGGAAAATAGTACTTAAGTATGATTTTGGGGTTATATAAGTTTTAAATAATGTTTTGTAAATTATTAAAAGGATTGGTTTATTTAAATTTAGATTTTTGAATAGTTATTATAAACGGTTTATATAAAAGATTTCTAAGATTAATATTTATAAATTAAAAATATAAGAATTGTGAAACGAGTTTTATATGTATTAAAATGAAGAATAATGGATTTCACAAGTGAATAAAATTTATAGATTTATAAATTGTGCAGTTATGAAATGAATAGATTTTGTAAAATAAAAGATTTATAAATAATTAACTTATAAATCAGATTTTGGGTATAAAGTTGAGTTATAAATTGAATTGATTTATAAAAGGGATTTTATAATTAAAGTTTTTATAAATAGAAATGGAATTTATAAACATTGTTTATAAATCCGAAATCAATTGAATTTGATAAATTTAATATAGAAGGTTATTAAAGGAGATATATTCGCGATTGCGGATAGCGAATTATCCTTGAAATAAAATGTGTTGAAAATATTGAATTTGGTTAGTGAAGTATATTCACGATTTTGGACAGTGAATATATTGTTAAATAAAATGGATATGGTTTGGGGAAATGATATTATAAAATGAAGCTAATTGTTTTAAAATGTATTATGAATCGAAACCATAGATTTCAACATTCATTGTTGAAATAGACGTTTTCGAAAAATAGAAGGAAATGGTGGACTATAACACTGTTGTTATAGTAAATGATTTCCGAAAGTAAAGGTTTTATATAGTATTGGGATTTATATATCTATCTTAATTCCGAATCCCTATACTAGTGATTTTGAGTCGTCGTAACGATGTTTTACGCAACATTCGTTTTGACCCAAATAAATGTGTTTAAGAGAATGATTTCTTAAAGAATGAAATATATACTTAATTTCGATTTAAGTATATTGAATATTTTCCAAGTGTTGAAAATAAATGGATTTGTAAATTACTTATTATTAAATAAGTATGGAAATGTTTTCCAATATGAAGTGAATATTTTGAGATTTTATCTTTTAAAGATAAATTGAAAATGAATATTAGAAAACGATTTGGAAATCGTATATTCATAGATATTTTGGAATTGTAAATTAACTACGGAATTTATAAAAGAAAGGGAAATTTGTTTAAAAATAAACGTTGATTTATTTTTGAAGTATGGGAATAAATTTACGGATTTGGAACGTAAATATAAAGTAAATCGGTAAGGATTTATTTAATTGTTTAAATGAACCATTTTGAAATGAAAGTATATCCCGTGTAGGGAAACGATTTGAAATTTGTTTTCAAAAGTTGTAAAGATGAAAAGTGATTTGAAATTTGTTTTCAAATGTTGAAGTGTGGAAAATATAAATATCTTGTAAAGATATTTTGGAAAGTAAATAATTTGGGAAATTATTTGGAATCTGGTGATGTTGTGCATACCTATTGATAGTTAAATAACCGACTATCAATATTTACTTTTGAATAGGTATTTGTTGTGATTTGCTTGAATTTGAATGCCACACTTATTTTCAAAATAAGCGCTCACTATTCGGGTTACCCGGGAAAGGACCTTGGGGTCGTATAACCCATTCCGAATATGTGATACGTCGTTATGAATTGCATTTGATGACCAGTGTTGAAGACCAGATATTTTTGAAAACAGAAGGATTACCGTCGAATGACTCTGCATCGGCTGATCTCCGATATAGAGGTTTTATCACCCTAAGTGACGGGAAGTCCGGACGTGATTAGTGAATATCCGGATTGCAAGGGCTTCTTTGGAAGTGCCTTCGGTTCTGTTCGAGCCCGGAACAGACTTGTATGGATTGTGTGTCTGACATTACAATTTGAGATGTAAAGCTGTTTTCTATCAAATATATTTCTGTTGGTGGTGGAGAATTTATTCTCTTAGCTTAACACCCTTCTCTGAGACATACGAGCTTAGAGGTTATGTAGTTGATGGTTACTAGTGATACATTCCCAAATTGGTAATGTGGCATACGAAGTGCTGTTGAGCATTTGATAATCAGAGCACAGCTTTTGTATAGAGCGTGGCTTTGTGGACGAGACTTCGTCGGACCTCACACTCCAGAAATGGTCAAAACAAGAAGGATGCGGCAAGGTTATTAGGGGGTAGCGCCCCTTTAGTGTATGTCATTCCTTCTAGATAGAGGCGTATCATGGTATAGAGCCCATATACTTAACCTATGTTGTTGCTGCAAATTTATTACTTTATGGTTGTTGGAATCGAGGATCATTGGATATAGATCGGTTACGGTCGGGGAATGACATATTCGTGTCAGTAGTTACCCAGTTTGAAGGGTAACCCGGCCTTGTGTTGGCAGAGATCCGGTTAGGTTCTCGGGTCGTCTTTCCAGAGGCGTACCCATATGGCAATGGGAAGTTCCTTGGCCTGACCATTTGTTGAAAATCCAAAGAAACAATACGATCTTGTATGGTTTTAGTTGTAGAACCTATCATTCACTTATGGTGGCGCCCCGCTGTTTGGATGGTAGCTATAGTAGGCATAAGTGCGAAATGCCTATGCTGGCTAAGATTTATATCTTTATTTTCGAAATGATTTTTCCTACACTATGCACTAGTAATAATATCAAATGTTCTTTATAATGCGTATCAAGCATCTTTGACTATCATAATGAGTCTCCTCCGATTCTGCGTTTGCATTGTGTGTGTGTGCGCGGGAGGCCTTATGGTAGTCTCATTTTCTAAAAAGCATTGCGAATCTATTTTAAAATTATCCTATACTTGTTTTAAAAAAAAACTGTTTTAGTTCTCACACCAGTCCCATGACTAACTCGGAGTTTATTGTTTTCCTTCCTAAACTCTGGATGCCCACCAATTTCCATACGGGCAGTGTGGAGTCAGGTTATCAGGATATTCTGGAATTCAGGAGTTGCTGGAGGTAAGCTGGATGGCATGGCGTATTCACTAGTATATAGTATTTCTTTTCCGCTGTTTGTTGTTGCACACTCTGATGATGTAATGTAATGTAATGTGATGTAATGCAATAACTGATATAGTTCTTTGGTTAAAGATTATACATTTATCTATTATATGTTGTTCCGCTGCGATTGTGAGATTTTGATATTGTTCTGTTGTTTCTTTCTATTCTGTTCTATCTTTTTCTTTCTTCTTCTATCTTTTTCTTCTTCTTTAACCATAACGGTACGGTTTTCCGGCATTCGATTGCTCGGCAGTTGATACAGTGGACGTATTGATGTCGGTTTTCGAGCGTCGAAAAGTCGCGCTCGTTACACTAATTCTACCTCTGATCAGTCTTTACCCCACCAAAGCTAAGGTTCTCGCTTAACCTTCAGCTCTGATATCAAATGTGACGACCCATAATTCTGTAACCTTTGAGCCGACAATAAACCACTCATGTCTGACCCAAATTGCATAAAAGTATGGATGATCAAGGGTAAAAAACAAAATAAGACAGAACAGAATCTCATAGAAATGGAATAATATATAATATCGAACAATATCTTTACAGCGAAAACTTTTAAATACATATATCAGAATCTAACCTAAATTCAGCTTGGACAGTTATAAACATCTGCCCTTACAATTGACGACCAACATCAAACAAAACTAACTAAGCATGACGGATAATAGAATATGTCCGTACGTAGATGAATATCTCTAGCTCTCCTGTGGAATCCAACCGTCTTCAAATAAACCTGAAACTACTCGGATCTGACCCGAGTATTGAAAATACCTGGATGAGGCTTGATAAACCAGCGTGAGAAACTCAAATACAAATGACAGTGTCATATATCAGCATTTGAATAAAATCCTTTGAAAATAAAGAGTATCCCATAAGACCACTCCCACACATAAACACAGATAAGTTTTTTTCTTATGATAACTAAAATACTTTTATATATCAAAACATTTGATATTATTTTTAATGACATCTCTTTGAAAATATTTGCAAATAAACTTATTAATCTTAGCCGAAAGTGTTACTATTATTAAATTCCAGCATACCAGGCTCTACAAAAAAATCATAGGTTCTTATCGAAGGATGGATTTCCATACAAATGACCAGGTGAAGGAACCACCTTTCGATGTGTACACCTCTAGATAGGTGTCCGGAGGCACAGAACATCTGCCCTCTACCAACACAAGATCGACCTACCTCTGTAACTAGATAGTACCAAATATGTCATCCCTTGGTCGTTAACAACCTTTAAACCGGGTGCCCGAGCATATAAACCACATTAATTTACTTCTAAACGTCATAGCGGGAAGAAATATATCTATAAAGGGATGATCATACCCTAATTGGGAATGACCCACTTAGCCTTGCTGCGTCTAGCCCTGTTTCGGTCATTTCCAGTGGATAAGGCTTGAGGTAACGATTACCTTTTCACATCACATGTCACATCACTTTGAATTCCACAGGGCCATTTTCGTTGATTACTAATTGCCTTTAACAAAAATACAACCCTTGAGATCTATGTCTCAAGAAGGGTGTTAAGCTAAGAGAAGTTGCCTTCTCCGCCACCACTGATGTACATTTGTAAAAATCAATGTACGTAACCTTTAGAAATGCAATTTCAGACAAATGTCCGTACAAGTTGTCCAGGAATAGGACAAACCGAAGGCACTCTCCTACTACCACTAGTAGTGAGTAGTCATTGCAATCCGAAAAATCTCCACAACGAGGAGATCACTGCTATAAATAACTCTATAATGGAAGCTACCCAAAGCATATCAATAAGCAGTCCTCCCGCTATGAAGATCCATGGTCTTCAATAGTCACATTCGAAAGTATACATTAGTTCGAAGTGTTTTTCGGATAGGAATCATCCAAATCTGACTCCGGTTCATTCGAAGCCAATTATCGATTTGAAAGATGTTAAGTTCACATGTGGATACCAATCGTCAATCAATCACTTCATCTTTTATAAAATATGTTTCTTAGATATATATTCTTTTCAATTTATTCCATTTTCTTTTCAAGAGTATATGGAATCATTAAGCCTCATTTATCAAATCATTTGGTTTATTTAAACCTTTATAAAATCTTGGAATAATTCCAAATCATTTTCTCTTTTACTTAGAAAAACTTTTTCAAATCATTCATTAAATCTTAATCAAAGATTTATTATATTCAAGCTATAACTTTTAACTTAGGGAAAATATTCTCAAATCATTTATTAAATCTTAATAAAAGATTTATTTTCTTAACTTTAAATCATATTGTTGCAAATCGAAGATTTTCATAATAGAGTACTACTTCCACCTTAGATATGGTAAGTTTCATCTCTAGGGACAAATGGCAAGCAATCCTACATCATGGATATCTTTGTCTTTGACGATCTTTGTCTTCAATATGTTTTATTTCAAAAATTAGTTTGAAGGGGTTTTCAGATGATTTCAAAATCTCTTTATCATGTCTTTGAGAAATTCAAAGCAATTCATTTTTTTTTCTTTGGATAATATTTCAATTTCTCTCGCTTAACTCTCGATTCAAATTCCTTAAATTTTAGGCAGGTTAAAAACAATGTTATTTAAGACATCATTTACGAAGACCCTAAATCAATTTTTTTGCAAAACATTTTTGAGTAGATAGGCTCATAGAAATCATTCTAATTTTACTCAACATCGATTTCCATATTCAAGAAGTGCTATGGATGAAATAATGGTGAAATCACCTTTTAAATTCCACGAATAGGACAAGTTCCCTCTTTGAATTTTATACGAAGTATAATAAGATTATCTCTATGCAATCCAAGTCGTAATTTATTCATTTTGGTGATTGCTTAAATTTTGGATAATATCAATCTTCTTTTATTTTGGAAAAACTTAATATAATCTTTTTAGATTAAAGCATCTAGGCTTTTTTTTCGATCTGTTCCACACCTCTCCTAAAAGAAAACATAGGTCACGTAAGTTCAGGGCACTGGTTGCTCCATCCCTAACCTTAGTTAAACACCTTGTTTTATCTTCCCAGATCTCACAAGCGGGACAAATGTACTAGTCATTTCTGCATGCTCAGTTGTCAACTATGTTTTGGAATTCATTATAAAGACTACAAATTATTTTTAAAATGCTTAATTTTTCTTTTAAAAATATTCGCAATTTATTCTGGAAAAAATCGTTACGTTTAAACTCATATTCAAAAAGTTATCCATTTCGCAGCATAAAAGTGCTATATAAGCTTATTTGATTTAATCCACTTTTTAATATTTGAAATTTAATATTTCCAATCGAAATTTATTCTAAAATATTTAAATATATTTATCAAATTTATTCCATATTTTTTCATAATTAAAAATGTTCATTTAAAAGGATTTTCCGTTATGGTCACTTAATTGCACTAGCGCGATTTTTCTAGGAAATTGATTTGGACATCAAGATGAAATCGTGATTTTGTTTCTTTATTCCTTTAAACATAATAAATGTTTATAAAACATTTCTAACTCATTTTAAAACTATTTCGAAAAGATTTAAGCATTTCATATACACTATTTCATTTTCAAAAGGAAAGTGATTTCCTTTGTGCTCATCGACGTGTATAAACGTGACTTGGTAAACAATTTAACAATCATATCAAACAATCAATACTTGGTGATCAAAGTATATATAAGAATCCATAGAAAACATAATACATCATCAAACATGTGTGTGTGTGTATATATATAAATAGAGATGTTAATTAGAGTTTCTCACCATAAACCAAAGCAATTCACTTCCTACCAACATTCAAACTAATCCATGCTTCACTAACTACTTCCTATTCAACTTAAACACTAGAAAACAATACCCTCTCCATTTTAATATGTTGGCCAAGGCTTGATATGGAGGTTGGCCAAAAGTATAGAGAAGAAGCGGTAGAGTTTTGACCTTGAATTCTCAAATTTAGACCCAAAAAATAAATCATATCCTCTCTTGTTTTGGACTCTCTTACTCTCAAAATTTGAAAAAATTGCTAATTAAAAAGTTGTTGTAAATTATTTTCTATTGACTTTTAAAAAAGGGATCATTTGATTTTGATTATTTTTGAGGAAGATATGATAAAATGAAGAAGAGGTATTGTCGGATTGATAAAAATGAAGCCCAAAAATGTACTTCAAAGAATTAAGTTTCAGGTATAGCAAACTTCAAAAGTGGAAAAGGTGATAAACATAAAAGTTGTAGCCACTAAAATTTTATATAGTTTCAAAAAAAAAAAATTCTGAATTTGGATCTGTTATGATAAAAAAAATGGCATATTCTCCGGCTTAAAAACTAGGCCAGAGAATGCACTGGAAAGAAGTGGATTTTTGACATGGTTAGTTTTAGAATGAGACAAAGTGGTCAACGTGAAAGTTGTAACCACTGAAAAATAAAAGATTTAAAGAAAAGAATTTTACATTTTGTTCTGTTTTGAAGAAATTATGACCAAGAGGAGAAGAGGTAAAATATGGATAAAAAATGAGTTTGATTCGAAGAGTATGAACATTGATTTCTTTTGAATATTTTGTAAATATTTTGACATTATTTCTTTCTAATTCTTTTCCTATGGCTTGGAAGGCATTAAAGATAAGAGAAAGAATATAAAGAATCTTAAGAAAAGAAGAAGAATAAAATGCGAATGAAAGTGAGAAGGAGGTGGGTATTTATGGAAAAAGAAAGAAGTAGTAAATTTACCAAAATAACCTCTTACCAAATTACCAAACTAACATTAACTCAACCAAACACAATCTTCACTTTTTCAATACCTAACATCATCTTTCACATCCTTACGTTTTGTCTTAGTCACCTAGATATTAAGTAAAGAATAGCACTATTATGTTGGCTTTGATTTGATGTGATTTGATGTTTACTTTTTCTTACTTTTGTTAATTCTCACTTACTTTTACTAGGGACTTCTAGAAGTTTTCTAATCTTATTTAGTAAAATTTAACATGTTTAGTTATTAAAATTGTAATATATATGTTAAAACATGTTAACAAAGGTGCGATAACATTGCTGTAACTTATTTTGAGCAAAACGTTGATTTTCGACAAAACGTTTTATGGTCATATTTTGACGTTTTTGTTAAACTATTTATCTATGTAAACCAAACATAAAAATTAATTTTTTATTGTATTTAAATAATTAAAACAAGTATATTTAACTTACAAAATAATATAAAATGATATCCAAATCTATTTGTAAAAATATGACATCGATTTATCGGTATGCGACAAAATTTGCCAACTTTATAAAACAAGTTTTGTATATTTATCAGACCGTTATAAATTAAATTACTATTATTATCAGATGAGTTTGATATTGATTATATATATGTTTAAAAGGAATTATTTATCCTTTAAACAAATTTCATGAATATTTATCCTACTTTATTGGAATCCGACTTCTGTCAATTTTACAATGGAAATCGGAAATCGTTATTCAATATCGAAAACAAGTTTACCATTTTTATTTATCATATAAAACTTGATTTTTTTTAAGTTTGAAAATTATACATTTGAATATTTAAATAAATTAAATATTCCATTTTCAAATTGGTAAAATTACGGATCGTTACAGGTTTCCTAGAGAGGTTCATGTCTGTAATGGAAAAGTCTACTCTAATCGGAAAGTTTACTGAATCAGAGCAGAAATAGATGTCAGTTCAGGAGTATGACAGAAGGTTAGAGGAGGTAGTCAGATATGGGTATGCTTCAATGGATACAATAATGAAGAGGAACGTGAAGTTCATTAGGGGGTTGAAGCCTGAGTTAGCTAGGGCTACATTACCTCATATTAGAGATCCATATGATGTTGTAATGGAGATGGCCTTAAGATATGAAGAAATTCTTGATTCTCTAGAGAAGAGTAAGGCTAAGGAGGTCCAGGTTGGTCAGAATCAGAATAGGAAGTTCTTTCCTAAGGAAGGTGCTCAGAAGGAAGGGGCAGATAAGAAAGGAAAGTCTGATTTTTTTGCTTCAAGTGCGATAAGAAGGGGCACTTTGCTAATAAGTGTCATGTTGGAAAGGCAAAGAAGGTGACTGGAAAGAAGAATGTCAGGTGCTTCAACTACAACCAGATTGGCCACTATAAGAATCAATGCAAGGAGCCCACTAACGATGGAAAGGGCATGGTGTATGCATTGGAGCCTGCTACTTCGAAGCCAACAGCTCTGGAGAAGGTAAAGGCAGTTTTGGGAGGTACGCTTTAGACTCATGGTATGTCTATTAGTCTTCTATTTGATATTGGTGCAACGCATTCTTTTATATCTAGATTTTTGATAGATAATCTTAACTAGAACCCATATATTTAATTACTTCCTTATAAATTGTAAATCCAATAGGAGGCTATGCAACTATAGGGTTGAGATGTAACCAGTTAGAGTTTGACTTGGCAGGTCATGCCTTTGTTTGCAGTTTGCATGTGTTTGATTTTATGGGTCTTAGGATTATTGTTGGTATGGATCGGTTAAGCCAGTGATGCTAGGATATTTTGTCATGATAGGAAAATATCGCTTAGGCACCCTGATCGTAGCGATAGGATTGTTCATACCGTAGAAGGTTCTAGTAGTAAGGTGAATTCTTTATTGGGTGTTATGGAGTTGGAAGGTGAGCTGAATCAAGTTTTCATGGTTAGAGGATTCATGGATGTTTTTGAGTCTGTAGTTGGATTTCCACCGAAACGGGTTATTGAGTTTCAGATAGACTTGGTTCTGCGAGCAGAACAAGTGAGTAGGCCGCCAAGCAGGATGGCCCCTATAGTGATGGGGGAGTTGAAGGTATAGTCAGTGGATTTGGAAGGCAGGATCTTTATCAAGTCGAGTAGTTCGCCTTGGGGAGCACCATGGTGTTTGCTAAGAAGTTAGACGTGTCGTTAAGGCTATGTATCAATTGTTGTAAGTTGAATGAGATGACGATAAAGAATCAATATCCATTGCTGAGGATTGATGATTTATTCGATTAGTTAAGTGGAGCCAAGATATTTTCCCAGTTGTATTCGGCGATAGGTTTTCATTGACTCAGAGTAGCAGATGATAATATACCTTTGATGATGTTTAGTACCAGATATGGATCGTACAAATGGTTAGTTATGCAGATCGGACTGACTAATGCGTCGGCTTTCTTTGTGGATTTGAAGAGCCGAGTTTTTCGAGAGCACTTGGATAGGTTCGTATTAGTTTTCATTGATGATATTTTGATATACTCTAAGGATGAGAAGTAGCATGAAGTTCATCTTAGAATGATGCTTGAGACGCTGATGCAGCATCAGTTGAAGATGAAGTTTTTGAAGTGTCATTTATGGAAGACGGAAGTGAAGTTGCTAGGTCATGCAGTCTAAGAGAAAAGGTTATTAGTAGATCCTACTAAGATTGAAGCGGTGAATTATTGGAAGAGTTATGAGATGGCGACGGAGATAAAGAGTTTCCTTGGGTTGGTTGGTTATTATTGGAGATTCATTAAGGATTTTTCACCGATGACCAAGCTAACGAGAAAGGATGTGAAGTTTGCGTGGACTGATAAGTGTGAGGAAGCATTCCAGAGTTTGAAACACTTATTGACCCACACACCAGTTTTGGTTGTTCCGAAAGGGAATCGAGATTTGGGGGTTTATACAAATGCGTTTGGAATGGGATTAGGAGCTTTGTTGATGCAGATAGGTAAAGTGACTGCATATGCTTCTCGACAGCTTAGATCGCATGAGGTCAGATATCTAACGCACGATCTGGAATTGGCTGCAGTAATTTTTGCATTGAAGATGTGGAGACATTACCTTTTGGAGGAGAGGTTTGAGTTATATAAAGATCATAGGTCACTGAAATATTTATTCTCTCAAAAGGAGATGAACATGAGACAGCAAAGGTGGTTAGAGTTTATTACCGCTTATTATTTTGGGATTGAGTACACACTGGGGAAAGGCTGCAAGGTTGCAGATGCACTTAGCAGGAAATATCAGAATGTAGTGTTGGTGATGGCTGCTGAGTGGAAATATTTGGAAGCATTACTAGATTACAAAGTGCAGTGGAGACCCTGTTGAATATGCGAGTATATGATTTTTGTTTGATGATAATAAACATATATATATATATATATATATATATATTCATTTAAATGTATTTGTTAATGTACTATTTTATTTTTCATAGATTAAATAAATCTTTACTGAATAAAATAAATAACACAGAATTTGAATTCAAACAGAAATTTTATTCAAACAAATATTTATTAAAATTTTGAATAGTACAAATTCAAGCTCTCACTATATATATATATACAAAATTTCAATCACAATATAATTTTGATTACATCACGATTCACATTTACGTTGCACCTCACTACATATCACTCACATTCGTATTTATCTTCAACTTCATTCCAATGTGAATCCAGCATCCGAGCAATCTGCAAAAATATTCATTGACGCAGTAAAATTGAAAAAATATATTTTTGCAGTACAAAATAAAATGTGGATTTTGAAAATAATATTTGCCTCAGTTATTTGGGTTGTTCATCATCATTTAAATTCGAATTCGTCATACACGAACATCTTGTGACATACACAGTGTATCACTGTATATGCCACAAGGCCGTGCACACCGATATGTACACTTGATAAAATTACAGGGACATGTGAGCACAGGTCAAACCCAAAACGTCGGGTTCAACTCAAGTGCAATAAAAATAATGTCACAATATCAACACAAGATCAAACCCAAGCTTTAAAGATGGATTCAACACATGTGTAATTCCAAAAATCAAGATGAAGTTCAAGTGAAATCAAATTCAAAAGTGCACCACAAACCAAGCAGGCACTTCACAAGTCAAAGACAAGTGTCGACCAGGCAGCAAACAAGAACAAAACAGCAACCTCAAATGCTGCATGAAGTCAATGCAAACACAACATGCATCATATACATGAGCACTACTGCATATAGACCAGAGCACTGTTGTGTGTGTGTGTGTGTGTGTGTGTGTATATATATATATGTATGAGCAAGAATGAAACTACAATGCAAACACTGCACACATACATGAAGTTATGCCAGAAAATATATAAAGTCAGACTACCAGACTAGTAACTAATGCAATCATCTGAGAGATGTGTGAACATACTCAATGCAATCAAGATTCAAGTAAAACACTACAACGTACATACACGTATATATGCAGACAGTGATTAATATGCATGACGGATATGCAAGCAAATGCAGTAAACATGTACACAAGCATTAGGTCGAAAAGTGCATCACGAATTTCAAAATGATACAAATAAACTGCAAGTGTCATATACAAACCAGGATGAATTCAAATCCAGACAAAAACAGAGTTCAATGCAACACAACTCCAAGCTTGCAAATACAAGTCGACGAAGCAGACCATCGACCAGACTATGTACATGAACTGGCTCGAAGACCAGTGAACAACAATGAAACAAGACCACATGACAAATATAATCTAGGTCGAATTAGTAAACAACATAAAGATATCAAATGCAACCAGATAATCTCAAGCATTCCAAACCAAACCAGTTCAGGTTAAAGCATGAATGATGTGCACATATATACACATGATAGTGAAACAGGCCAGAGGTGAGAACAAAACAACACACACACACACATACATAGATGTATGTACACACATGGTAGTTGAAACAAATGGTTTAAAATCAATTGTAACAAGATGTCATGAAACCAGAGTAGTACAATTGCATGAACACACAACTCAAAGGCATGAAGCAATACAAAGGAAGTTCAGTAATTAAGTGAATACTATATACAGTGAAATAAATGCAACATGAAAACAACTCAAGATCAATGCATATGAAGCAACCAGACCTGACTGAAGTGTTCAGATATTACAAACATACAAGTGTGATGCACAGTGAAATATACAGCTCAAAGTTTTAACTGCAATGACATGGTGAAAATGGAAAACTACAAACCATGGAACAGCAGAAGCCGATGCCAACAGAGAAAAGAACATAGCATGCTGGTTCAACTAAAAATCAAGCTGTGGTAATCATGAATTCGAACTAGTCAAGTTTAAATGCCGCAAGTCAACAAGAAGGAATCAAACCGTTCAAAGTCAGAGCCATAATGACCAAGAAGTCGAACAAATTCAAAGCCGTGAGTATCAAGTTAAACAAGCAACGAAATTATATGAATTGAAGAAGTCAGATAAATCACCATCGTTCAAGAATAATCAAATGGCCGAAGACGAATTCAAATAAATGTATACAAACAAAAATCAAGGATCTTGAATCCTTTATAAATAAGTAACATCATCGGCAAATTGCATATCGAGTTCAAGCAAGCAAATACGTAGAAGCAAAAGAAAATTTTACATTACAAATCAAAACCGAACTCGATCAAGGAGGAGAAGCCGCGAACGATTCAATTAAAGTAAGCAATCGAAGCATCAATCATCAATTAAGCGGAGACTTCACAAAGCCCTAATTTCAAGAGCCAAGAGGAACGAATGAAAGAAGGAACCAGGCCGACATTGTTTTTACAGAGCAAAATAGATAAAGGAAATAACGGGCCGACATAGAGATAAAGGAGGCTGCATTCTCTTTAGTGATAAATTATTTTGGCCAACTTATTTTAACAGGGCTTAGGGTTTAATTGTTTTTTAAAATTGTTGTTTTTTGTATTTTCTCCTTTAAACCATTGTAATTTCTAGTCGAGTGACTAGCGCACAAACTACGTGGCATAGTTTGAGAACTCTTAACTCAGTGGCTGAGTTGTGGCAGGGTTTTGAGTGTAGAGTTAGGTTAGTCAGTAGTGGGTGTTGCGAGTTTACGTGTGTAAGCGTGTGACTACTTAATTTCCAGTAGAAACCTTGGGGGAAGCACGTAGGCAGGGTTTTGCCGAAACTGGGTAAATTCTGTGTCGTTCTATTTCTGCATTTATTATTCTGCTATTATCTATGCTGCTATTATTTTTGATATATATGTGTTGAAATAATTTTATAAGCTTCCGCAATAATTTTTATAAATAACAGCATACCCTATTCACCCCCCTCTAGGGTGAAATCGATCCTACAGATCCAAGGCTGGGTTTAGCGAAGAAACCGTAGTGTTATCTGGTTTGGAAGTTCGACCACTGATGATCGAAAAGATTGCTTCTAAACATGAAGAAGATCCAGTATTAGCCGAACAGATCAGAAAGTTAAGAGATGGAACCAGGAGCGATGACTTAAAAATATTTCAGTCTTGACCAGAATGGGTGGTTGAGAAAGAAAGGAAGATTATGTGTTTCGAGTGTAGGAAACACATGGAAAGAAGTCTTGGAGGAATTACATTGTTCAAAGTTCTCTATTCATCTAGGAGGAACTAAGATATAACAGTTATGAAGATAAGTTTCTTCAGGAAAGGTAAGAAGGGGGATATTCGCTTATTCGTAAACTAGTGCTTAAATTGCCAGCGAACAAAGTCTGAACACCAGAAGCCAAGTGGATTGCTTCAGCCATTGGATATTTGGGTATGGAAGTGGGATTTTATTGATGGGTTGCCAAGGTCGAATGGAGGAAATGAAAATATATGGGTTATAGTGAACAGATTGACCAAGAGTGCCCATTTCATTCCAGTTAAGTCAACCAGATCGACACCTACATTAGTGAAGTTGTTTATGAAGAATACAGTTAGACTGCATGGAATTCCTAGTGACATAGTTAGTGATAGAGATTCCTTATTCACTAGCGAGTTTTGGGAACCAAACTCAAGATGAGTGCCGCTTACCATCCACAGACGGATGGGAAAAAGGAAAAAGTTAACAAAATCTTGGAAGATTTGTTAAGAGCTTGTATATTGGATTTCGGGGGATCATGGGAAGACTATTTTCATTTGGTCAGGTTTTTGTATAACAACAGTTATCAAACTAGTATTGGGATGGCGCCATTTGAATCTTTGTATGGAAGGCCATGCAAATCTCCCGTATGTTGGTTAGGGACTAGGGATACATTAGTTCTTGGTCAAGATTTGATAAGGAAGCTGCAGAAAAGATTGAGGTCATTCGAGCTTGAATGAAGGAGGCTCAATCTACGCAGAAGAGTTATGCAGATAGAAGACGGAAAGATTTAGAGTTCTCAGTTGGAGATGAGTTTTTTCTCAACCGATGTAGGGTGTGATTAGATTTGGTAAATCAGGAAAGTTAGCATCAAGATTCGTTGGACCTTTTCCTGTTGTAGAGAGCATCGAGAAATTCACATATAGAGTCGAGTTACCAAGCAGTTTGGCAGGAGTCCACAATGTTTTCCAAGTTTCTCATATCATAAAGTGTGTTAGAGACCTGAAGACTAGTGCACTGACTGCGCTACAGGATTTAGTAGTAGAACCAGACTTGACTATATTGAGAAAGTCGATTCGTATTGTTGCGAGAGACGAGAAGAGACTTAGAACCAAGATGGTTAGATTAGTCAAAGTCCAGTGGAGCGACGATGACAGAGACTGTACTTGGAAGATTGAAAGCAGGATTAGAGATACTTATCCTGACTTGTTTGATTGTATGTTTTACCTCTTTGATTGATGTGTTGTGTACCGTACAGTAATTTCAAGGACGAAATTCTTTAAGGGGGGAGTTTGTAACACCCCATATTTTTGGTAACATTATTTAAGATTTTTAATTAGTTAAATTAAATAAAATAATGCATTGATTAGGGGATTGAGATTTGATTTTATTAGGGGGTAGCTGTGTCATTTTACCAATGAATTAAAAAGGGATAAAATGAAATAGAGGAGTGGTAAAATAGGAAAGAGGCCATTTCTATATCCCTAAAACTTGGACGTATATCCTACACGCGTTCATTTTCATTTGTTCAAAATTTTAAAAGCTTAAGGCTGGCCACCATTAACAAGAGAAAGAGGACGAAGATTAAGAAACGCTAAAGATGAAGCTTAATCAAATCAAATCCATTCATATCTCAATCTCTTTAATCTCTAAAGCTAAGGTGAATAATGTTTACATCTCATATTTCTTTTGTTTTCAGTTTTAAGGTGAAATCCGAAACATTTTGCTTTGATTTGCCATTTTTTTGAATGGTGGAATGATTATGTATACTTGTTGATGATTTATGGTTATTCATATGGATTTTATGACATGTATTGATATGAAAACCCTATTAACTGACATCCAAATGCCTTGCGAACTTTGATATAGACTTGAAATATTATTTCGGAGATGGATTTCAATTTTTAGAACATTTATAATTTGTGGTATTTATATAAGTTTTCTTGTGGAGAAAATGTAATTTTGGATTATAAATTATTTAAGGTTAAATAACAATTGGTTTGGGTCTGAAATTAATGTATGTTACAAAACATACTAAAAGTGATTTTCTGGGATTTCTGGAGAACTTTCCTATGTATTTTAATAGGTATATAAAATTATTTAAGGTATGAGACTTAAATATTTTATATATTATTGAAAAGAGAAGGGGCTTTTTGTAAATAAACATAAATTGTTAATTTTGGAAAGTCGGTAGTACCTTTAGAAAACTGAAACTTGCAACCAATCATAATTTGGCAAACAAGGAAGGTTAGGTATAAAGAAATAGTTAAAAAGGACAAATAAACTTGTTTTTCATTGTTTCGATGCTTTGGCACCAGGTTCCGCCTCCTTTCCTTTTCCTCTAACACTGTCTAAACCAATGCACATGGTATCAGAGAACTGGTACATAATGAATTGGATGTAGGCGGAAGGTATAGATTCGAAACCAGTGGTTTCGAAGGGGTTGAGGTTTACTTTATTTTTAAAAGAAAATGCGCCCGCTTTCTTTCTCGACATGGATTTAAAGAAATTGTTTCGATCGGGTTGTGCCTTTGTTTTTAAATAAATGCTTTCAACTGGGTCGAAACCCTTGACTTCCTCTTTCAACGTTTCGACTGAGATGGTTTCGAAAGGGTTATTTTGCTTTGTTTTGCGTTTTAAACTCGACCACTTCTCCAATGCTTTCGAAGGGATGGTTTCAACACCATTACTTCTTTGCTTAGGAATGATTATGAAAGGAATGCTTTCGACTTTAATGGGTTTCTAATCCTTTTGCTCTACTTAAAGGCATAATCAATGGGTTTCGACCGAAATAGTTTTCAAAGGTTTTGAAGATGTAAATTTTTGAATGGTTTCGAAAGGTTTTTACATGTTTTAAATTGAATCCAAAGGCTTTCGAAAGGTTTAGTATTAAAATGATTTTGAAAGGTTTTCATGAATGGTTTTGAAGAGGTGGTTCCCCAGGATTTCGAAAGGGTTGAAAGGAAATGTATTTTCCTATTTTTTCTAAAGGCAATATTTAAAAGTTTTAAGAAGGATGTCTAATGTTTTGAAGCTTTCGAAAGAATGGATTTTAATGGTGTTGAAAAGGGTACTTTCAATGGCTTCGAAATGGTTGCTTTCAATGGTTTTGAAATGGTTGTTTAAAAGTTTTGAACAAAGGTTTCGAATGTATTAACAAGGCAATATATCCTAAGTTTTTTCAAGTTAAAAAAGGTCTTAACCTGTTTTGAAAGGATAGTCAATTCTTATCAAAATTCATCAACATTATTTTGAGTAAAGTATATATAACATGGAAAAATAGCTTAGAGTAAATCTAAGAATGTATTTTCCTTATATAAGTATGATTTAAAAGGTTAAAACATTTTGAAAAGGTTTTCAAGAAAAAGATGAAGGATAGTTAACCCTCAGAGAATGACTTAGATTACAAGACTAGATAGGACTTGTGTAGGGTCGCGCCCTATATTCGTTAGCTGTTGGCCCCTAGATAATTTAGTTTAGAAATCTAGTGTGTAGGGCTTAGTTGTAGGTAAGATTAAAATGATGGTTACACACAGAAAGGAATATTTATGTACAGAAATAGGTTATTGGTTAGCCCACAAAACCATTAGGATCAGTTGGCCCTTCGAGAAGTAAGTTAAGGACAGATCATCCATAAATTTTGTCTAACTGATGTTTAGACCATTTGATATTTTATCAGGTACGCCCGAGTCAGCCAAAGGGACAACTAGTCCAGTTTGCGGACAATTATCTTAAATTTCGAACAGATAGTCCATTTATTACCTGTTTTTAGCATAACAGATATTGCTATTATTATTGTTATTATTATTATGATCAGTTTGATTAACCAGTTTGGTTGTAGGAAAAGATTTGCAGAATCTATGTTTTGAAAAGGATATTAGTGAGGGGAAACTCGTTCCGCTAAGCAGTGTGGTCTATTCACGCGAGACATTTTGCCTAACTCAAAGTTTTTGTTTCCTCTTAAACTCACGGGTGCTCAAAGTTGATTTGAGTAGGCTGTAGGTTAAGGTTTTCAGGTTAGAGGGTGGCTGATGGATAGCTAATTAGGAGTTATAGTTTTTATCTTGGTTTGATTCCGCTAGTATATTTAGTCAGATATGACTATATTGACTTTGATCAACCAAGGGTCATCGTCATATATCGCTTTTGGTGTATTTTTGTAATGATTATAATTGGTCTTTACTTGGGAAACATTAAGGAATTATGTCACTTGGATATGAATTTTTTTGAAATGTAATTAGTAAAAATGTTGTTTTTGAAATATGTGATTTTGTTCATATTCAAGTGCTTCTGATGTTATGGATGCCATTGGTATTACCATATTTTATCACCAGAAGTTAATACTATAGATGACTACAGTATCTGTAGCGCTTATCTTTTGGCCTCCAGATATGGGATATTACAAGAATTTTAAGGAATTTTTCAAT
Source organism: Allium cepa (assembly GCA_030765085.1). Classification (NCBI taxonomy): domain Eukaryota; kingdom Viridiplantae; phylum Streptophyta; class Magnoliopsida; order Asparagales; family Amaryllidaceae; genus Allium; species Allium cepa. The sequence goes on from CM060940.1 coordinate 55,878,137, forward strand.
AGACATTGAAAGAGTTCGTCCATAAATATATGAAAGCACATAATTTCATAAAGAGTTTAAAAGAGTTCATTTATGGAGAAATAACCAGAGTTCTTTTAAGTGAGACGATTTCTTCCATTCTTGCAGTAGAGATAAATAAATTTTTACCGAGAGGAGGTGATTGTTCCACAACATTTGGAGAGAAACCAATAGCTGTATTCCTATTATATTCATAATATTGGTGGAGTTTGTCCACTGTTTTTCTCTTTTTTTAGGTTTTCCGTCTTAGAATTGTTTTCTCATTTTTTTCCATATTTTTACTGCTTTACTCTTAAAAAGTGATACCAGAGTTATAGTTTTAAAAATCAATATTATAACTTATTCATTAACAAGTTCAGAGCACCACAGATTTATACGGTCTCAGGTATATTTTTAGTTTTGTTTTTGATCTACTATACATGATTTTAATCATGTATGGTCATGGAACATCCTATATTTTGGAGTGATTTAATTATGAAAATATTATAGTAAATAAATTAATTACATGATCAGTTTAGTTTGAAAAGTAAATCTAACTCTTCAGTAGATTTTTCGATTAATGAGGTAAATGACATATAGATGGTTAATTAAATGAAATATTTGATAATTAATTATGATGCAGTGAAATAAAGAAACGTGAAGATAGAATAAGTTAATTTTCAGTCACATAATAAAAATATTTATGAAGTAGAATGGCGAGGGTTGTATAATAAGAGATATAAATGAACTAATAGATTAAGCAAAGGGAGAGTCCAAAGCCCGTGATATTAACCCTTATATCTTTTACAACGTTTCTATTCTCTTCATTTCATTTATATAAAATAAATACGAATGGAACCGTAAGTTTGGTCGCCATTATTTAAGAGGACAAAGTGAAGAAAAAAAATAAACCTTTTATTTTTACAAGGAAGAGAAGATGTTAATCAACTTTCTTCGTCTAGATAAGCAGTATTCTTCATCTAGATAAGTAATAATATAACTTTTTTTATCCAAAACCATTTATGTTTAGATCGAATACCTTATTTTATTATGATGATTATTAGAAAAGATATAATGATAAGAGAGTGCATTCATATGAATTATTATGATAATTAGTGAATAAAATAATCAAATTAAAAATAAAAAAGAGTTAATCACCTCTACATGATTTGAAATTTTCATATATTGTCTATAATGTTAAATCAGAGATAGATTTTTATTTTCATAAGTTGCTTATCCATAGATTAGTTATTATGAACTTTTTAATATGAAAACAAGTGGTTTTAGATTTTAAAATGCTGTTAATAATTACAATAAAATTAACATTTCTGATCCAAATTTTTACAAGAGGTACAAGATTTTCTATGTATTATTGGGAATTTTCTCATAAATTTTGTTTTTGATATGAATTGAACAGTAAGATAATGAATTACCTTAATTAAAGAATTAATTAAAGAATTAATATTTAATTAGAAATTAAGGGAGTCAATTACTGATCATGACAAGCCTTTACTATTACATTTTGAAAATATCAAATGAGATATGATAAGCGTAAGGATCGAGTCAAAAGGGAGTAATTTGTTAGGCAATAAATTAGTATGCGTTTATTCATACATTTTCCATCATTTCTTTTTCTCATGTGCACTTATCTCATGTGCACTTATAATTTGAATATAAGATGAAACTGTCACAAAATATGTTTCCCTTATCAGTTAAATAACATGAACATTTTTTCAAGGAATAACACGTTGTGAATTTTTGATGTAAGTAATACCGTCACTAGTTACGATAGTCACAAGCTGTTATGAAAGATTGTAATTTTAAAAATCAATAATAAAAATTATAATATGGTAAGTATTTGTCATATAAGTCAACATGAACTTCATTTGACCTGATAGAAAACCCAAAGCGTGCCTTGGGAAAACCCCAATGATAACCCGTACTAGCAACAAGATTGATGAGGCAATGCACCCATCATCTAACCGATAAGCCCCATCACTAATAATTTTGAAACAAAAATTGGGTAAACACGAGGACAACTCAATCCCAGCCCTAAGATGATAAGACAACATGCCGATGCGACCATCGCATGCGTCGATAATGGACTCAATGTTCCCATCATATTTGACAATGTTGTAATCATAGTAGCCGACGATGCCATCATCAAAGTGGCCTAAATTTGGTAAGAACTTATCGTTGATGCTTTGATGCAACTCCGATAGTAACTTCGGGTTTATGTGGCCAAGAATCAAAGTGACTATTAGGATGACTCAAAGCGTACCCATGCCTAGCTAGTTAACACGAATCAATATTCCCTCAAATATAGCTGATAATGCCCTAAGTCCTTGAGCCTGTCGCTAGAATATTAGATCTAGTTATCACCAAATATGTTTTGTCCTTATTACTAAAACTAAAAAAAGAAACATTTTATCAAGGATTAGCACTTAGTTAATTTTTGATATAAACGCTACCATCACCATTTTCAGTAGTCACAAAGCTAAGTCATGGAAGATAGTAATTTCAAAACTTGATAACAACAATTATAAAGCAATAAGTCCATATGGTATAAGTTGACAGGGACCATCAATTATTGGAAACCTGAAACATAACTAGGGAAATCCCTACTAACAACTTGAAGTAACAACAAGATCAATGAGGAAATGCACCTATCGTTTAATTGATAAGCCCTATCGCCAATCACATTGAAGCAACCATCGGGTAAATAATGACAACCCAATAATATAACATGTCGATGCATCCATCACACTGTACAAGGATAGACTTGACGTTTCCATCATTTTTATTGATGCTTCCACCATAATAGCCAATGATATAATCATCGAAGTAACATAAGGACCTATCATTGATGCTTTGACACAACATTAATAGTAACTTCGATGCCCATATGGCTAAGACATAGAGAGACCATCAGGAAATGATAGGGACATATCAAAGCATACCCATTGCTTAGCTAGTTAAAACGAACATCATGTTCCCTTCATATATAGCCATATATCTTAAGTTGATGCGCCTATCAAAGTACATGTGCCTATTATTGAAGCGATGAGAATTATTCAATGAATTTATGCATGTGATGCGATGATACGTGAAGTAATTCGAGAGAGGAGCAGACCGAAGCAACTATTTGGGATGAACTAAAGTAAGCTACTCAAAGCAACTCAAAGGAATGGCTCAGGGTGACCATAGAGAAACCCAAGCGAAATTTTGGTAGATATGAACCGACGTTGCTTATTGATGCTAAAAATAGAGCTACACCCAAGAATGAATTATAGGGAAACCGTGAGACCTAGATCTAGCGGATTACAATAGAAATCAAGGAAAAAATAACATGGATACATAATATTTTTATAATGGTTCGACAATCTCTGGCCTACCTCCACTTTATATCATTATTTATTATGGATCTGAGAGAGTTCATATAAAGTTACAAAGAATTAGAGTCACAAGTACAAGAAGTTGACAAGTTCATAGGCCAAGAACTGCCAAGTGTTGTTGCCTTGGTGACTATTATGAGGGAGAAAGATGTGAAGGGTAATGGAACCCCAGATTAAGAGTGAAGAAGAACGATCAGGGAGTATATCCTATTTTGGTTGCACTATGGTTTGTATTTATAGGAAAACAACGGTATTGGGTCAAAAGCCTGCGTGCATCTAGGTTTAGGAGATAGCCCAATGCCGCACAAGAGAATTCATAATCACACAAGTCAAAAAGAGAACTAGGCACTGTGTCATATGACTCAGTACCGACCTATTCGTGTTAGTGCAAATCTAACCTTTTCACCTTCTCTGCACTTTTACCTTCTTCTTGACGTGTTCCAAAATATTTTCATCGACTGTTGCTTGATTCTAGCGATCTTTCCATTATCGCTTGATTTATCCCGCTTTCGTGGTTTTCTTCTCATTAACTTTGGAATTGGTCATCTAAACTCTAGAAAAACCATTTGATTATGAGTTGTTGGAGTAGTAAGGAGTTTTATAGAGTTTGCGAAGTGAAACGAGGGGAAGTGACAAGTCATAACCAATCTATGTAACTCAGTGCCGAGTTACACCCTTACTTCCAATTTCATTGAGATTTGTTAAGTTGCTTGATACCATCATTCTAGATAATTCTAATAACATTAGAGTGTATCATAAAGGTGAAAGCCATGTCAGTGAAAATCAGTAGCTTCGGGTCAGGGTTGACCTGACTTGGTGTCCGACCCAAGTGGTTTGTGCATTTTCTTCAGGCATTGCTTTGAGTCGTCTATAGGTTGGAGTGCATTGAGTTCCACCTAGGAGTTTTGTGAGTCAGACCCGAGTTTTGCTCGATTATGGTTGCTTAGAGTCCGTCCTGGTAGTTTGTGAGTCATACTCGAGTTCTGCTCGGTAATGATTGCTTGGAGTCTAACCCGAAAGTTTTATGGGTCCGACGTAAGAAAAATCACAAGTCGGTACCAAGTTGTGACTTATAACTCGTTACCGAGAAAAATCACAACTCGGTTCTGACTCACATTTCTTGCCTTGCTATTTCTTAACACGGGTTTTCCTTCATTTTTCCTAGGTTTAGCTCAGGTATGACTCGGATCCGACCCTAAGCACCAAGTTGAAAAAATCAAATCAAATTTTTCCACTCAATTTTTTATATTTCCTTTTTCTTTCCCTTTTATAAGGTTTTCAAAGTCCTCAAATCATTTTGTCTTTTTTTGAAATGGTATGTCACCAGAACAACATAACACAAATCGCATGTCAATATATGTTCAAATCACACTACGTAAGTTTCGAACTTGTGACTTCTCGCACCGAAGTCGAATCGCTTAACCACTGGGATAATGGTGCTTGTCAAAAAACCAGTTAACACTTGACCTCCAAAGTATGATTTTGTTGAAAACAAAGCGTGCTCCGAATCAAGACAAGTTCTAATTTGCTATCTCTTTATTCTGGATAGTCGTTCAGGGATTCCTTCAACTGTTTTGCATGGTTAGAATTCTGTTCTTCATTCTTTGTGGTGAAGAAAAGATCTATGCTTGAAGATCTGATCTATGCTTCGAAGATCGTTCCATGCGTTAGATGAGCAAGCTCTTTCCTTTATTGTGTATTGTTTTCATTTCTGATTTTCTTTACCACCGAGAGCTTTGCCTTGAGGACCTTCCAATGACGAATTACTCAAGTCATCATTGAGAAATTTTGATCCCTGATTTTTACTAGCCTTCGAGTGAAATTCATCTAAGGTCGGGGAAATGGCGATTGTAGCAGGAATGGTGGTGATGGTAGTGTAGCCGATTTCTTCATAGTGGAGATGGTCGAAGTTTGGGTTGCGCTTGACTTATGATGGATCTCAAGCTTGTCCAAGCTCGTATTTATGCCCCTTTGGGGACACGTTCGACTCTATGTCTTCGACTAACTCCTATCAATGCACGGCTGTTCTTGTACTGCCTCTTGCATTCCAATAAGACGGTTTTCTTCAGGAACAACCATGTTGGATGATTCCATTGCTAAGCTTTCCCTATTTCTGCACTCCTCATGAAGAAAACCTTTTCGCGTTGCTATAGACAACGGCTTTGTTATCAATTATTCATCGATAGCAGGTAAGTTTCGACATATAATATCATTGTACGATACAACTAATTTTGTAGCATGGGTGATCTGTCTCCACAGGATGGTCCGTTCATCGAATATAAGACATAGAAATCATACTGCATAGATTGACACTTCTCACTCTTCTCGGTCATTGCTTAAAATCCGATTGGTCGACTATGCTGATATCTTTTGGACTTCAGGTGTTGGTGACATGGGTTTTATTTTTTCAAAATAAAAAATTCTTGATTATGTTCAAGGACAAGTTTCCTTTTATAGATTGACTCACAAATCACTTCGCTTCAAGTCCGATGATGGTATGTTTGCTCCTTCTGAAGCTGGGTCCTCCACAGTTCAGGCTTCACCTTCCATTCCTGTTATGCGTGGACGATTGATCACAACTAGATTACAAGGCACAATTACTATTATAAAGTAGTTTTTATATCTGCCTTCTCCTTAAAATGAGTATATGTTTTTATATCTCTTGGAAGAATAGGAAAGAGAAACTACGGATATCCCCAAGCTTGTAGTTATGTCGGTCTTTCTTTTGGTTGTATATTCCGTACTCTTTGTTTTCGCTTTAAATAGATCGTGTTCCTTTCGAATAACTATTAGTCATGAAGAATCACAGTTCCATTCCATTCTTAAACCATTACAAAGAGCAGTTGCGATGTCTATTTCCTTGTTGTATGATCATTGCCATAAATTAAATCTTGTTTACGAAACCTGGGTACCAGTAGTAGTTGAATGTTGTGGGGAGAATTATTCAACTACCCTTATCTATGTTTTTTTCCCTATCTTAGTTCTGGATTGGGAAAGTTCAACAATACCTGCCTTAGATTATCCATGGTCATCCTTGCTTATTCTTGACCAAGGGTGTCCCACTTAGCCGCTAGCATTGTCATAAGAGTTCAATCGCGCACTTTTTCGATCTTCGAAAACTAGATTGTTAACTGTTCAATTTCGGGCATCCTTCTTAATATTACCTACCTTTAGGCAATAGTTGATTTCTACGAACTGGGATCGAATTATCCGATCGACCCCTATATGTTTATACCTTTCTGACATTGCGTATCTACAGGCAACGGTAGGTCCCTAATTATTCAAGTCGGGTTTCCCTTGGCCTACATTCATTGCACACAATCTAAGTTATACCTTGCTCCAAGGAACATTATGTGCAATATTTACTCCTCATTTATGTGTTTCTTTCATGAACTGAATCATATCCACAAAGTTTCTCTGTCGTGAGTTCAGGCAATCGTGTGAGATAAACATGCGAGGCAAATTATTCGATTGCCTCGATCTGATTGTGCTTACATAATCCTGGTCTTGGAACCAAAAGGTCCAATAATGCTTGTTTTCAATTTTCAATGACTATCCTTGCATATCCTTTACCAAGCATGTCCAGCTTAGTTGCTAATGTTGTTATTAGAATCTAGTCGGACACTAGTTTCAATCTCTAAAAACTAGTGCATGAATTATTCAAGTCCAATTATTGTTCCTTAAAGTTACCTATTTCCAGGGAACAATATAATTCTTGAAGGCCGATGATTACACATTCCCAACGTTTCCAATCTTTGGGCAATAGCTGATATCTACAGGTTGGAGTCAAATGATTCGATTGGCTTGAAAGCGAATACTTCTTCCCGACGTCGCCAGTCTCCAAGCAACATCAGATTCCTAAAGATTTTATGATTATGCCATCCCAACGTTGTCTATCTTCAGGTGATGCCATACCTCAAAATGTTATAAAACGGTGCCTTCTTGATATTGTCGATCTTTGGAAAGCATCAGAACCTAGAAGGTTGGACTGAAGATTCGATCGAGCTCCCACTTCAGCTATTGAAAGTCAATATATCAATAGTTCCATTCCAGGGTTTTCCCTTAGCATCGCCAATCTTTGAGGGATGGCACATTCCTACAAGATGGGATCAAATGTTCTAGTCGTCCTTATGTAGGTTATCAATCCTTCTTGCCATCACTAAAATTTAGGCGATGGAAAATTCCTGAAGGCCGAAGCCGGATTATCCGACCGGTTCCTAGTTTTGTTTTGAGAACCTTCTCGCTATTGCCAATTTTCGAGCAGTAACCAATTCTAGAAGGGAGATTTTTTTATCAAGCTTCCTTATCATCGTCTATCTCCGTGCAGTGATGTTTTCTTAAGGGTTAGGTGCTTCTTCTTCCTATTATCACCTGTCTTCAGAAGAAGTGTGCTTCCGCCAGTCTTCAGGTAGCAATGACTTTCTAGAAGTCAGCTTCTCTTGTCGACATTGCTGGGGCAATGCCAGTTCTCAAAAATTAAGAAATCGATGTGACCATGTATCCATCAGTTTGGACCTTCACAATGTTTCCAAAGCAACGTCATTTCTCGGAAGGTAGGGGTCGATTTGATAGTCGATCTGTTGATTTTCACCTTTCTGACGTTGTTGAAGCAATGTCGGTTCTCAAAAGATGAGGGTTCAATATAACCGTCGATGCGGCGGTTTTGATCTTCTCGACTTTTTCGGTCTTGGGGCCATGCTAGTTTTCAAAAGGTTGCAATTGATTTTCTTGTCAATCCAGCTGTTTTAGTCAATTTCCCTATTGACTTGGTGGTTAAGACCTTCTAGACATTGTTAATCTTGGGACTGCACCGGTTGTTAGAAGGTTAGGGATCGGTATGACCCATCAATCCTACAGTTTGAGTTGATTTTCCACGTCCACTTCGCGGTTAAAACCTTCTCAACGTTGCCAGTCTTTGGGAAGTGTCGAGCACCGAATGGTGAGGGGTCGACGTGACCATTAACCCAGTTGTTTAGACCTTCCCGACGCTGTCGGTTTGGGACAACACCGGTTCTTAGAAGATTGGGATCGATATGACCCGTTGATCCAACAGTTTCGACCTTCCCGACATCACCGAGGAAATGCCGGTTCTTGGAAGGCGTGCAGTCGAATTGACTGTCAATTTAATGGTTTCGACCTTTCTAATGTTGCAAGTCTTAGGACAATGCTAGTTCTTAGAAGGTTGAGGATTGATTCGATCCGTCGATTCGATATTTTAAGCCTTCCCGACGTTGCCAGTCTTAGGACAATGCCGGTTCTTAAAAGGTTGAGGATCTATACAACCCATTGATTAGGTAGTTTATACCTTCCCGACGCTACCCGTCCTAGGAAATCAATAGTTCTTAGAAGGTTGGGGATTGATACGATCCGTCGATCTGGTAGTTTAAGCCTTCCTGACATTGCCAGTCTTGGGACAATGTTGATTCTCTGAAGGTTAAAGATCATTACGACTCACCAATCCAATAGTTTAGACCTTCCCGATGCTGCTGGTCTTGTGACAATGCCAGTTCTCAAGAGGTTGGGATCGATATGACCTGTCGATTCGACGGTTTAAACCTTCCTAACTTTTCCAGTCTTGCGATAATGTCGGCTCTAAGAAGGTTCAGTATGGATACGACCCGTCAATATGACGGTTTATGAGTCCACTCTCACTGTCTATCATTTACGGACAAATAGTAGTGCTGCAAGCTGCAAGGCATAAGAGTTTTTCTTACAAGAACACAGTTCTATTGGTTTAAAAGCAGATTTTATTAATGAATAGAAGAAATGACAAGTCCTGCCTATTTAAAATGCCTCAAGTGTCCCTAGGAGGTTTATTTGCAAAAGGAATTTAGATAAGGATAAATGAAATAGTATTGTTTTAGGTTGCTACTGTAACATTCCCCTACTTGGAGATCCAAAACTAACAGCTATGGATGCTGAAGTTATCCATGGTCATTAATCTTCGACGACCAAATATAGTGGTGCTAGATACATTAATACACAGATCACAGAAATATGGAAAAATTTACCAGTTCAAAAACACATTTCCATATTCAAATCAAAACATTTCATGTTCATTACATAAGCCAAAATTTCGTTGATCACGTTCAGCAAAATATAATTATTATATTGAAAGTGCTACGTATGAAGATGCCCCCTTGGTTGATCAGAGTATACAGTAAGGTTAATAAATCTGCATTTGCAAATAAAACATACGGTGTAAAGAAAACTTTAAATATGATTTATCTACCTCCTGCACGCCTTAGGAAGCTTTATTCGTCTAAGAAGAGAATCTGAAAACCCTAAACCTCAAAGTCAAAATCAATTGAGTACCCGAGAGTTTAAGGGGAAAATAAAAAATTTGAGTCGAACATAAAGCCTGGTATGGATAATAATCTGACATCTCAATCCTTTTTAGATATCTAGTGAGACCACGACACTTAGAGGAACTGGTTTTCCCCTCACTAGTATCATAAAACCTTTATAAATCCATATATTACGCTCTTGCATCCACAGTGGTTAAAAAATACATTTTTAAAATATTATGATGATATGCATACTTGAAAATAGTTAGGATTTTCCATTCCTAGTTTATTCTGACACCCTGTCATAATTATAGTTTCTAGGGTCACTATTAACCTTTTTTAGTTTTCACGGGTTTACTAATAACCTTGTTATAACTAATAGACCCCCAGTCCTAATCATAGTTTTTATGAGATCCCTAAGAACCTATAGGCTCCGACTAGTTAACTCAATCAATTCATGGCTCCTCCTGAATCTATTATTCCTTCCAATATCTAATTACCTTATCCTAGTTTTCATGGGTTTACTAGAAACCGGATTTATCCAGTAACTCACTTCACATCCTAGTTTTCATAGGTTGACCAGGAACCTATTGATGCTTCCATTAGCAACTTTCTTATCATAGTTTTCATGAGTTTACTAGGAACCTATTGACCGGTGTCAATTCTTAATCCATACATAGTTTTCATGGGTTCACTACAAACCAATTTGCTCCTGCCAACTGTCCTTAATACATAATTTTCATGGGTTAGCATTAACCGTTTGGCTTACTCCAATAACTATTTAATCATAGTTTTCATGGGTTTACTATGAACCTTTTGGTTTACATCAATAACTAATTTATCATAGTTTTCATGGGTTTATTATGAACCTTTTGGTTACCTCCAATAACTACAAAGTTTAGGCATCCTATATTACGATCACCCCGACTACTTAGATGCAATTCTACTCATTTAGGAGTTTAAGCAATTTATATTCACTATTGAGTTACCTTAGCCAATTCTTCTACCCCTTTTCCAAAATAAAGTTATGGGTTATCATGTGAATATATTCATATTTGAAGAAGCAAAATAACAATTTAACAATACCATTTCTATGGGTTTAAGATCCTTGAAATATATTACATAAAACATAGTTAAAATCTTTAAAATATATTTTTATCAAGATAAATTCTTCTTTAAAATTACATACTTAAAGCCATTATCAATCTCCTTTATAATATAAGTCGCGGTTCCTTAAAAATTTAGATTTTTGGGTGCTAAAACCTTTCATCAATGACAAAAGCTACTAACTTCAACCCCTTCGAAGGGTTTCAATCATATCTTTTTAAAATAATAAGCTCCAGCCCTCTTTATACTTTAAAACACTTCTTTCTAAAACCTTCGACCCTATTGAAACTCAAATCTTTCGCAAGTATTGGAAAACCATTCGAAACCGTAAAACGCAAGCCTTTCGAAAAATCACTGGGCTCAATTTTAAAATATATGGAAAACCTTCTTTGAAAACCTTTTGACTTCACTAGAAGAAACCTTTCGACTTTGTCGAAAACTCTACTTCGAAAGCTTTAAAACATAGTATTTAAAACAATAGGCCCCTGCCTTTTAAAACACTCCTTTGAAAGCTTTGGGTTATACCTCAATTATAAAACAAGGGTAAATCATCTAAGTCGAAAGCTTCGATACCTTTCGAAAGCATTGAAGAAGCAGATGGTTTTAAAACAAGTAAATCTTTTGACTTTGCCGAAAGCAATGACTTCAAAAGGTTGGAAAAAGTGGCAATAATCTTTCGACTGTGTCGGAAGGTTCAAAACAAAACAATGATAAAGCGGTAGTAACCCTTCAACTGTGTTGAAAGGTTTAAATCCTTTATTTCAAATAATTGACATGGTTGAAAGCAATCAAGTTGAAATCTCCTTTTCGAAAGCAAGCAGGCGTAAGCTTTTGGTTTGTAAAACAAACGTATCCCAACCTCTTTGGCAACCAACCTGTCGATTATCTACCCTTCGATCTTGTTCAATTCATTACATACGAAGTAACTTGATACCATATGCATTGAACTTTGACCTCGTCAAAGGCTATAACATTTTGACTTTGTGGAAAGTTCTGGGTCGGAAAGTTTTATGCCTAAAATGGCTGAAACATGCTAAAAGCATGATTTTCTTGCTTTTAACTTAAAAAGGTACTCTTTAACTAATTTGCCATCATTTGTCAAATTCTCATTGGTTGATAATTACTTTTTAGAAAACTGCTGCCACTAATTTCAAAATTAAATACTAATTTTATTTTATAAAACGCCTCTTTTCCTTAATTAAATATATAAAACACTTATGTCCCATACGTTAAATATTTTTATACATTTATTAAATCACTTAGGAAAAATGTGGAAAAATCCCAAAGATCTATTTTAACATGTTTTCCAACATATAAAAATTTCAAACTCAAATAATAATTATTCTAGCCGTAATTAATTTATACCACAATAAATCATTTTCTTCACTAGTAAATAATATAAAATCCACATAAATTCAAAAATTATGGAAATTGAAACCCATCTCCAAAATCATGTTTTCTATAACATAAAATTTTCCCCATGGCGTTAAAAAATAATTTCATCTCGGTTTTACCATAAAGCCGTGTGTATATATATATATATCTCCTTTTAAACAACATTGTTTAATCCATATTAATCATAAATCTTGCATATCATCATTTAATATATCATAAAAACAGTTTTACACTAAAATCCGAAACCATAAGATCATTAAACTAAAACAGAGAGGTAGAAATTATTATTTATCTTAGATTGGATAAGAAAATTGAAGTTTGGTTGAGATTAATTTCTTCTAACTTGAATCCTAAGCTTTAAGTTGATTTTATCTTCTCTTCTTCCTAATGGTCGGCCTTGCTTCCCATGGTTATAAATTTATTATTTTAAGTAAAGTGAACAGTATGACCTAATGAGAATAGTATAAGGGCGGGAAGTATGGTTATTTACCCTAATGCCCTTATGTTTAGTTTCCAAACCATTTATACAAGTTTATTAGATTTTAAATAAGCAAAATTACCTAATTTATTAATCAACCTCAATCTCCTCATCTACATTATTCTATTTAAATTATTCTAATTAAATCTCCTGAATAATGTTAATAAAATTAGGGTGTTAAAGCCCTTCATTCTTGGGTGACCAGTAGCTTGAAGGTTATTTGATAACCAGTCTTTCATCAACTCGCTTGGGCCCTTATTTGCTGGGTCCAAGCAATTTTCCTTAAGAAGATGGAGCCTGGGTCTTGTAGTTTCTCCATCATTCTGTGGTTCCTTACATACCGCCGGAGCTTGTTATTCCTTATCAACTCCTCAATTAGATTCCTGAAGTGTCGGCACTCGTTGGTGTTAGGCCCATGAATCTCATGGAAGCGACAATATTTCTCACAACATTTCTCCTTCTCCGTTGCTTCTCTCCTAGGCAGCTTCTTATATTACTAAGTCCCTTGAGTAGCAAGACATATATTCTCCGGTGTCTCACTCAAAGACATATAATCTTCTAGTCCAAAGTTCTTTGGACATTTTGCATTCGTGTAATGCCCGTTACTAGAGTTTTGACTTCTTTTCCTTTGATTATGAGAGTTTCCAGCGTTTACTACGATGTTTCTTTGAATTACTTCCTTTGATTGCTCATCACCAACCTTTCTTTCATCCAATCTTTCTTTTTCCAATTGCAGGAATTAATTCACCTTTCGGTTAAATTCTTCCATGGTGGTGGGTTGCTTCATCTTTAACCACCTACTGAAATCCATATCCGAATGGATGCTCTGATCAAAGCCATGAACACCAAATCTCCCTTCGGATTGCTGACCTCCGTCATAGCAATGTTAAACTGGTTTAAGAACTCTTTTAGCTATTTGTTGGGTCTTTGAGATGACCTTGATAAGAACATTACATCCTTTGGTCAGCAGCATAGAGCTAAACTGCTCCACAAACTTCTTAGCCAACTCATCAAAGGTAGATATGGACTTCGGCGTGAGTCCAGTGAGCCACATAGAAGCGATTCCTTCTAAGAAGATAGGGAAACACCCACAATGAACAACATCCGTAGCTCTAGCTACATCCATATGCCATTTGTATTTGTTGCCTGGGACTAATAGTCCCGTTGTAGGATGGCATTGTCAGCATTGTGAAATTGTAAGGATATTATTCTCACAGAATATTTCGGTAAATGGAGCTCGGCTTGGTGCAAAACCCAAGTCTTCATCCTTTCTGCCCCTTCCTTTCCTCACCAAATGTTTGACCATGTCAGCGATGCCCTCCTCGTTGGCACGGTACTCCAAAGGTCGACAATCAAGGGATACATCGAGTATTTGACTCCGCAAACGGTCTCGTGTTGCCGACTGATGTCTAGGTGCTCCTATATTTGGGTTTACCACTCCTTCGGTATTTGTCGGATGTGCGGTTGGTTGAGTTGCGGTTGTCTGAACTCCACCTTCATTAGCATCAACATCCAATTCCAAATCATCATCATCTTGCTGCAAGTCCATATCCTCAACATATACATTCACAACGTCATCTTCCCAAGCATCCCCCACATAAGCATTCTTCTAGGTACCAAGTGAAATTCTCTTGATATAGATCCTCTTTCTTGAAGGTGAGCACTCTTGCTTCCTCCTGCAAGTCCTCCTGCAACTCCACTAACTACTTCCTTCTGCTTTTGCTTCACATCTCTCATGTATAGGTCGAAAATTGAGGAATTCTCTTATTTTATAGTAGATGAAGTTTCCTTTCTACTTCTCCTAGTAGTTCGAGGCTATAGGTTCAGCAAAGCGTCCATCTTGTCCACGAAAGCTTTTTGGCTATCTGCCATCTTTTGTTTAAGTTCATGGATCATCTTATCAAACATTCATCTGGTCACTACTTTCTATTGAGGGGGGGGGGATTCTAGTATTGCATTTCCATTATTAACTTTTGTTTGGTGAGTGTTCCTCCATCGCCATTAGGCACTGCTCGAGTGGATCTTTCGTAAGCATATTTTCTTTTCTAGGACGTCGTTGATATAATAGTAAGTTCTCAAACTTTTTAATATTAGTTTTCTGCATCTAACTACTAGATCTCTCCAAATCCACAATAGCAAGATAGATCTAAGCTTAGATACAATTTTATTAGTGAAAGCACCAAAATGTTGATGCCAAAATTGGATCAACGCCCAAGAATGAGTTGTAGGGGACTTGATAGACCTAGATCTAGCAGATAGTAGTAGAAATTAAAGAAAAAAATAACAGGGAGACACAAGATTTTCATAGTGGTTCGGCAATCCCTAGCCTACATCCGCTTTATAGCTTTATCGATTATGGATTTGAGAGAGTTTGTATGAGATTACAGAGAATTAGAGTCAAAGTATAAGAAGTTGACAAGCTCTTCGGCTTAGAACTACCAAGAGTAACTGCCTTATTGACTATTATGAAGGAGGAAGATAGTGAAGAGTAATGTAATCACAATTCCAGAGTGAAGAAGAAAGATCAGGGAGTAGATCCTGTTTTGGTTGCACTATGGTTTATATTTATAGGGAAATATAGGAACCGGTTAGAAGCCTTCTTGCACTAAGGTCTAGAAGATAACGCAATGTCGCATAAGGGAATTCAAAAACTCACGAGTCATAAAGATAACTCAGTATCGAGTCATATAACACGGCATGGAGTCATATAACTCGGCATCGACCTATTTGTGTTAATGCAGATCCAACCTTTTCATCTACTCTGCTCTTCTACCTTCTTATTAATATGTTCCAAGCTCTTTTCGTCGACTTTTGGTTGATTCTAGTGATCTTTCCATTATCGCTTGAGTTATCCCGCTTTCTTGGTCTTCTTCTCAATAAACTTGGAATTGGTCATTCAAGATCTGGGAAAACCACTTGATCATGAGTTGTTGGAGTAGCATAGGAGATTTATGGAATTTGGAAAGTGAAACGGGAAGGAATGATAGGTCAGTACCAACCGATGCAACTTCGTGCTGAGTTCTACCCTTAGTTCAAATTTCTTTTGGATTTGTTGAGTTGCTTCATACCATCATTCTAGATAGTTTTGATCATGCTGGAGTGTATTATAATGGTGAAAACTATGTCGGTGAAAATCATGAGTTTTGGGTCAGGTTTGACTTGACTTGGTGTCCGACTTAAGTGGTTTGTGCATTTTCTTCAGGACCAAAGATTGGAGTGCTTTGAGGCCTACTTGGGATTTTTGTGAGTCATACCTGAATTCTTCTCGGTAACGATTTCTTGGAGTCTTATTTGAGAGTTTTGTGAGTTCGACCCAAGAAAAATGACAACTCGGTGCTAAGTTGTGACTTATAACTTGATACCAAGTTAACTTGGGTCTGACCCGTCAGACCCGAGTTTGACTTAGGTCTGACTCCAAGTCATTTTGTCTCATCTTGCTATTTCATAACTCAGGTTTCCTTCATTTTTCCTAGGTTCATCTCAGGTATGACTCAGGTACGATCCCAAGAGCCAAGTTGAAAAACTCAAGTCAAAATTTTTGGCTCATTTTTTGATATTTCTGTTTTCTTGCCCTTTTACGATGTTTTCAAAGTCCTTGGTTAATTAATCTTCGTTTTAACATTTAGCCTCCTATTGAAATCGTCTTAGTGAAAATCCCAGTTAACATCGTTTTTTCCAATGAGGAATGCATTAGCCGATAATCATTTTTAAACATAAAACTGATTAAATAATCGATAACACTTTGAGGTGACATTTCAAAATTTAATAATTACAATTTAAGAATGTTAAAATTATAAATTAGCAAAATATGAGCTAATAAATTAAAGATGAATAATGAATTAATTTAGATTCTTTTAAAATGTTCATAAATATGAAGCTTATATGCTTCATATGACATTATATAAAGGAAAAAAAATTGTTTACAGATTATGATGAAAGTGATCTGTGATGATGAATGAACCCTATTTTATGTTTTATGCTCACTTATTATGATGAAAGTAATTCGAGAAATCAAAGGGATCTTCGTGGGACGTTCTTCATACCTTACTATTGATTTAGATAAGAACAACCATATAAATTTTACTACTAGCTTTTTCTTTAAGCCGTGAAGAATATTCAAATAATCAGATGTATTACAAAGATATTATACAAGGGTAAACAATACTTAATAAAAAAATCAAGAAAATTGAAGACACACAAGCGCACACATATATACATACACATGCACATGCATTCATGCATACATACATACATATACGTTTGCATATATGTATATACACAAACACACATACATACACACATATATAATATTTGACTAAAGATAAATAAAACATAAGCGTTTCAAAAACAAAGATAAGATAAGTAATACGTAAGTCTATTAAGTATGTGTGTGTATAGAATGGAATGGAGAAAATGACAGATATACTTGATTCAATCACAAATGAAACACATGCGCTTCAAAAATAAAAATAAAATAAGTAATGTGTAAGTCCATTGAGTCTTATTTTCGTCGAAGACCCCATAGCAATATCTTCTAAAATTCTTCTTTCATTTAACTCAAATTTATCTTTAAACATATACAGATAACCATACATTATGAGCTTTAAAGCATGGAATTTCAATTCGAATTTATAGAAAGAATACCAAAATTACACTATATATGTCAGCATATCCCTTTGGTCTATGTCAATATAGTGGCAATTGTTTCATTTTTTAAAATTAAAAATAAAGGATTTTGGTGCCAATCATTCACCAACTGACACATTCTTTCATCTTCTATTTAACGATACATGAAAAATGAAATTTCGTCATCAATTTCCTAATTATCTCTTAGTTTAATATTTTTTTTATTTTTGTGAGAAAAACTCCTTATATACTTCCACTTTTATTGCAAATCCATATTTTTTTATTCATATTTGTTAAGGATTTTCCAATGATGAAATATCAAAGATTTTGTATTTGAATTCCGAATCATTTGCTCTTTGGTCTAATCTTATCCCTCGCCAGTTTCAAATATATATTGCAATTAGAGGTCTATAAGATTATTATACCAAATCTGCAAGATTCTGTATTGGATACCTATCTCTACTTTACTTTTGTAAAAAAAGTATTCTTTCTACCCATGGAAAGTTAAGAAAAATGTGCATCTTACCGCTCCTGGAATTATAAGATTGTAAAGGTGTTCTTGCCACTCATGTGAAGCAAGGAACGGAACCAATATTATTATTAGCCTTGTAGAATGGAAATATAATTGTAGTTAAATGGATTAGATATTTAGAATATCACACAAACTAAATACATCGAGCTTCAAATGGATTGCGTACAATGGGCCTTTGATCAAATGGCACAAGGGCTTAATAATTCAAAGGCTATGAGTATTTCATTTAGTGTCTTGGATAAAAATAAGTTTAAGAGAGTGTCAGTTTGTAAATATGAAATTTGGAAGAATATACATGTTATACATGAAGGAACAAGTAGAGTCAAAAAAACGAAATATCGATGTTGATTAATTAATCTCAACTTTTTAAAATGAAATAGAATGAATTGATATCAGGTATGTATGCTTGATTTCAGGATATCTTACATGCACTAGTACCACTAGGAATTTTTTTCTTCTGGAGAGGACTAAGTTCGAAAAATCTTAAATTAACTCTCTAGTGAATAAGACCCAAAGATGTTGGCCATAAAAGAAGCAAAAGATATTAGTATTATGAAAATAGTAGAATTGGTTGAAAATCTTATGTCCTACGAAGTGTATCTAAATGAAAGAAAACAACATCATAAAAATAAGGAAAAGTTTCTGGCAGTCAATGTTACAAATGAAATCATGATTTAAATAGTGAGGATGATGAGAAAATTGCTTTCATGACTAGGAATTTCAAGAAATTCTTGAAGTATGACAAAAGGAACAAACTTCAAAAACTAGTTACTATATAGATGATTATAGAAATTGAAACGTTGTTAAGTGTGTCAAATGCGACAAAACCATTCATTTGAAAAGGGATTGTCCTATTTTGTAAAAATCAAAGTACTTTTCAAATAATGAACATTCAATAAGAAGAGGAAGTGGAATTTCAATGCTACATAGGATGATTCAGACGCGTCATCTAGTGATAATGAGCCATAATAGAAAATGTCAACATGTGCTTCATGATAGATGATAACAAGTTAGAAATTCTAATGAAGAAATTATGAATGTTTTAAATGACATGTATACAGGTTATAACATACTTAGAAAGCAATACAAAATCGGTAGATTAGAAATGTTTAATAAAATGCTAACTAAAAATAATAATGTCTAGAAGATGAAATTGATATGAAACTAAAAAATTTGGAAAAGCTTAAAAGTGAAAACGGACCCTTAAAATTAGAGAATCTTTTAAAGAAATATGAGTAACTGTCTAAATGACAAAAATTACATCTTAGCAATGTTATTCTTAACTGCAAAAAGGACAATGAAAAAATGAAAACAGATGTTGAAAAATTTAATAAGGGTAAAGAAAATTTAGATTATTTACTACATTTATCTAAGCCTTCAAGTAATAACCACGTACACGCGAATACCCAAAGTGTTCGCACCAAAGTAGGAAATACCGAATTAATATATAATAAATATTTATAGAAATAAAGAAATCTAAAACAAGGGAGTAACATAAGAGATTTATAGCGGTTCGGCGGATACTCCATTCTACGTCCACTGCGTCCACTCTCAACTTTATTAATGATTTCTAACGTTCTTCACAATGGTGATTTTACAACTTAGGTAAGAATCCAACACAACATCGAGGTAAGATCTATTAGTTCAACACGAAAGGAAAAAAATTTCGTTTTTGTGCACCTCTCCTTCTATATGTAGATGGAGATCAATGAAATAATCATTGAAACCTTCTCCTTGTGTTCTCCAAATCTGGCAGGAGGCTCTAGAAAAAGATTGTGGCCAAATCAGCAATTGTGGGTTTACTCGGTACAAGGTTAGGCTTCACAAGTTGGCACAAACTTGTGATTTACTTTGAATTTATACTTTACTTCACTTGTGCCTTTATATTGTTGAAGTGTATATGTCGAATCATCATCCATGACTTGCTACCGAGTCAAGAGGCACAACTTAGTACCAAGTGGTGACTTCAACTTGGAATTCTTTGACTTTGGTTTCTTATCTGACATGTATGAAGAATGGCAAAGTATAGCTAAGTTCCTTCTAGTGGACAACAAGGTTCATAATTGATTCTTTGGACCTCACTCAAATCTTTGTTTCCAGATTTGAACTTTTAGACTTCTAGCTTCATTTCATGGCCATTCAATGGTTTTGACCCCGTCAGATATGACCTGGTTTAAAAGCGGGACAACTTTTACCCCATAAAGTATGTTTTTTATTAACAAGGCATGCTTGGATGAAGACAAGCAATTGACTTCAAACCCCAATCCAAATAGATGACTTCATCACCTGAACTGCTTTCACAAAGAAGTGCGTCTTCTCTAGATTTTCACATCACTTTGAACAGTTGAGTATTTTCATCATTTATGTGGTATAAGAGCTACAATATTATGTTTAAAGTTGTCATTCATGTCTGGATATTTTGGAAGTCCTTTTCTTTTATGGGTCAGCCAGGTAATCTTCCTAATTGGCTTACTTTCAATTTCTATTTCCATTGCCAATTCTATCTCCGTTCTTTTTCATTCATTTTCATTTTCATTTTTTCTTAAAATCCTTCAACCCGATACCGAGTTACGATGTACAACTTGATATCAATTTTTACTATGAACTTTAGGTTTCAATTTATACTTAAATGTTTTCACCCTTAACTTCTTTACCTTTACTTTGTGTTGTGACTTGCTCTTTCGATTTGGACTTTCTAATTCAATCGACCTTTAATCCTAGCCTCGACCTCACTGCCTTTGACTTAGGAACTCTACCGCCTGTGCATAGATAGGCAGCACAATGTTAATTCAACTGAACTTGCCCTAATTTGATTAGAGCCTTGGCCCGATTCCTTTGACTTGTCGCTGCCTTTGCATCAATTTCCATTTTAGGTAGGTGGTTGTTGGCCTGACATCGCTAGTGTTTGATGATGGCCATTGTTTATGCCTAGCTTTGATCTGGCACTCCTCTTTCCTTCTCGGACTTGGACATGGCATGCAAAGAACTTGAAGTTGAATTTTGTCCTCGGAGACTCAAAGACGACCTAAAGTTTCCCATAAATTACCTAGGCACGACTCATCAAGCTTTTTCTTAGGTCTTTTGTATAGCCTTGAATTTTCAATTTTTTTGGCTAATCCTTTTGAGTTCAAGGAGCAAAGTGACTATCATTGGTGATACGTGGTCAAGTGTCATCGAAGGTTGAGCTCCAGAGGGATGTTCATATACAACGGTCAAATTGAATGCGTTCCAACGTTCAATGGACTCATTCATCACTGCTTTGAGTCAAACACTTCATCTTGTGTCCTTATAAAGAGAAGTTCTATGTCGCTTTAAATGATGGTTAATTATGTTATCATAGACTATACGATAATGTGTAAAATGACACACTGTTTTGTAGTGTGATGGTCTCGTTTTCTAGCACGAATGAGATATCTACACTGGTTATTTGCATTCACCATGCACTAGATATAAGACTCACACTACGTAGACAGAATTTCATATCATTACCCCTGTTAATGTATAAGATCTGGTTGGTCAATACACACTGATATCTATTAGGTCTTATACATTAGTTACATAGGGTATAATTTCAGCATGAAGACCAGATTTTGATTCTACCCGACTTTGCTCATCTATGGAGTTTTTCACTAATCATAAACCATTAACGCTCCTTCTGTCTCTCTGTGATGGTTGCAATTGATTCAGCTTCTACGTCAGGATCAACTATGCCATCTACTTCATCATCTTTCCGGCCTCAATTGCCTAGTTGTTCGACAGACAACCATTAGAGGCGGTTCCTTTTGATATGGCAGATGAAGCCCATGCCAGGGTTTCCTTCGATATTAATCTTGAAGGATCTCTAATGCTCGATAATCCATAAGATTGTCCAACATTCACACTAAATAAAGTGGGCATTGGGAGAATACATGAAAGCATGAAATTCCCTTTGAGGATATTTTGGTCCCTCTGCCCTTTCAATGAGAACATGATCCACTTAAGGGGTACGCCGCTTGCAACTGTTGTATGTGCTTTTTGGAGGCATTCCTCCATTTAATCACTTCATTTTGACTCTTCTTTTTGTTTATAAACTTACCCCTATTCAACTTCATCCAAAACATTGTGCTTCTATGAATAACATCTATATGGTGTTCACTCGCCATTTGGGCAAGGTGCCCATACTGGAGGAGATTTGATATCTATTCAAATTAAAAAAGCATAAAGAAAGCCCATTTTGACTTATTTGGAACCGTCTAAAGGTTGTCGTGTAATCATCAATCTTTGGAAGAAGCTCAACAACTTTAAAGATGAATAATTATCATGCGCTGTCCACCCAATTTTGCTCGAAGGTGGTTTTCACGATATAAGTTTTTTCATTGTTCGCCTTGTTGAAGATAGTTCCGTTCAAATTGATAACTCTATTATTTCATAATTTTTTTTAATATTTCGAGTAGACCTGGTAGTGCAGTTCTAGCATGCATTCTACAAGATCTGCAAGCAGCTCCTGTCAAAGAGAGAAAAATGAAATTTCTTCTGATGGATGATAGATTGCGACAGTTCCAGCTCCTTGATAACAATCATAGTCTTGACCTCATTCCCGCTGTTCATAGGGGACCCTGGCCTACACAAGAGGCTAGGATTAAACCTTAGGCAAATGAGAACTAATAATTTCCTTCTGCCATTCAGGATCCTCTAGTGAATCAAGGGAGGATGGAGCAGATGATGGTGATGATAATATTATTGAAAAATGTGATGATAGTGACAATGAAAAAGACGATGTTGATAATGAGGATGGGGTGACAGTGGGAAAGTTAACCATGGTCATGAGTCTATTGGAGAGATGGGTGGTGATGGTCAAGTACATCTTACTCACCATCGCCTAAAGCTGAAGATCATTTCACCTCATCTGGTTCCACAATCACATCAGGCTCCAATTAGGTTAGAAAAAATGGCTGCTCAGATATATATAGTTTATTCGAGATAATTCCCAACAAAATTCCTTCTCATGATCTCGATAATATCAATCTCGGTGATATTGATTCTCCCATGCGCATGACTGTAGACATGCCTTCGACTACTACAAGTGAAACAATTCCTATTAGCAAACTTCATAAGTATGGTCTGTGGGGGGCACTAGGACACGTTAACACAACACGACATTACAACCACCACGCCTTTATAATACGCATATCATTCTTTGATTTATAAATTTTAACTCAGTCATGATTTCTTTTCTGGCACAATAGGATACCCATATCTTTTTGATGGTCTCTAAGGTCTCTTCTAGTTACCATATGCATGATTCCTCGCATCGACATAGGGATTCATATGAATCTAAGTCCGCAAGGCATCGTGGAAAAGAATATGAAAGGTGAGAAGGAGGGAACAGAAGTCGTGATGATCGTGATAGAGGGTTGAGTAGGACATCTCCTTCTACAATAGAGCTTGCTCTCCTTTTTCGATAAGTATGGATCCGTACTCGCCAAAAACCCATCCCATTTCCTCCTCTAAGGCTCCGACCGTGCATGCTTTTATAATTATCACAAACCAATAACATCCTCCTAAAAATCCATATATTCCTCCTAACCGTATGGGT
The DNA here is from genome assembly GCA_030765085.1 of Allium cepa. Taxonomy (NCBI): domain Eukaryota; kingdom Viridiplantae; phylum Streptophyta; class Magnoliopsida; order Asparagales; family Amaryllidaceae; genus Allium; species Allium cepa. The sequence continues at coordinate 55,901,529 of CM060940.1, forward strand.
CCACAACCTTTGATCTGACCAAAAAAGCTAGGAAAAGAGCATGCTCCTGCTCATGTTCCTACGACAGTGTCAGAATCTGCCTCAAACCCACAATTAACTGAGCTGTAGAGTTCCTTTCCCACATTTTGCTTCGATATGGTTAAATTTGCTTACCATTTGAAAGAAATCTTTGGTGACATGGTCAAAAACATCACAGGTTGTTTAAAAGATGTATACGATCAGTATTTTATATGGAGGAGGTTCAGACAAGCTTTAGTAGTCGTCAACATGGAGAAAAGGTAGCTCTTCAAGAGAAAGAGTTAGAAAAGCAATACAATGAACGAATTATTGCTAATTTGGATAGAGAGGTAGATTAGAAAGAGAGGTCCAACAAGGCTGTAACATCCCCCACTTGGAGGCCCAAAACTAACGACTACGGATGCTGCAGCCATCCATAGTTCTTAATTCTCGGTGATCAAATGTGTTAATGTCAGATACATTGATATAATAGAAATGTATAAATATTTAAAATTTTGAACTCAAAAAACAAATTTCTCATTCCACTTCAAATCATATTTCAAATTCATTACATAATCCTATTGGTATTTACTAATAACTTTCTCCAATCAAAGTTTTCATGGGCTTACTATGAACCTATTGGATATTCCAATAACTTCTTTCATGTCATAGTTTTCATGGGACATTATGAACCTATTGATCTCTTTCAATAACTTGTCCGGACATAATTTTCATGAGATCACTAAGAACCTATTGGCCCCTGCCAATAACAATCTCTATACATAGTTTTCATGGGCTTACTATGAACCTGTCTAAACCAATAATTCTTCAATCGGTCCTTGAGCATCCTACATTCTAGTCTGTCCGACCTCCTAGATGCAATTCTACTCACACAGGAGTTAACTCAATGTATATTCACAACTGGGTCAACCTAGCTGGTTATTCTGCCCTTAACACCCCGAAATTCAGTCGTGGGTTGATTATAAAGTGAATATGTTTATGGAAGAAGCATACATGATAACCGATTATAACATATTAATATAAACATCTACGATTTAATTTCCTTGCAATCATTTTCAAATGAAACATGGTTAATGCCTTTAACCTATTATCTTTAATAAGGAAAGCTTCTTCAAAAACACCAAAGTTAAATGTCATTTCAAAACTCTTTCATATCTCCATGGGTTTACTTATAAAAATGAGATGGGGTTTCTTGTTTGAAAATTAAGGCTTTCAAAACCTTAGGTCTTCTCTTTTAAAACCATAAAAAAACCTTTCAAAAGTATTCAAACCTTCCTTTCAAAACATTTAAAGATATACCATTCGAAACATAAAAAACATTCCTTTAGAAAGCATTGAAACCTTCCGTTCAAAACATCAAAAGATATACCTTTCAAAAAACTCAAAACATTCCCTTTGAAAGCATTAAAACCTTCCTTTCAAAACCATTAAAGATTTACCTTTCGAAACACTTAAAGCTTATCTTTCGAAGGCACTTGGTTTATGTGAAATTAATGGAAGTGTAGCTTTGTAACCATTTGAAAGTATCTTTTTCGAAATCATTGGGTTTAACATTAAATAAAACTTCTGGGTCAAAGAAACAAAAGTGAAAGTAACCCTTTCGAAAGCATTCAAATAAAAGAATTGGGGAAAAGGATGGCTTTGAAACCACCCTTTCAAAAGCATTGATAAAAGTGGCTACAAGAACCCTTTCGAAAGCATTTGGAAGGCAACTTCAAATTTTAAAAAGGCGAAAGCTTTCCTTCCGAAAGCATTAGCTTAAATTTATAAAGAAAGCGGACTTTAACTAATTTGAAAGGCATGAATGCGGCGGCTAGGTATCGAATAGGTTCAAAGTGGCTACCCATTTGAATGATCCTTTTTAAAACTAAATATGCGACAATTCATTCAAAAGTTTCTTTTAAAATGTAGGCAAGTGGCAATCCATTCGAAAGCTATTTAAAAGTAACTTTTACTCCTTTGAAAGCCTCTTTTAAAAGCAAAGGTAAGTAACATGTTCAAAATCTAATATGATAACCTCTACCCCTTCGAAAGCTTGCCTTGGACACAGTCCCTTCTGCCTTTCTTCAATCCACTTTGTATCAATGACTTGATATCGTGTGTATTGGTATTGAATGGGTTCTTAAGCAGAAGTTTGGCAACGAAAGGTAGCAATTGGAAGTGGCGATGTGGTAAATTACGTCAAAACTGATTTTATGTCTTACAAAGTAACTTCTTATTGTCTAACTTTCCAATTTTTCAAAATATAATTGGTTACAATTTCTTTATCTAAAATCCTTTTTCTAAAAAGGCTATCAAATTCAATAATTTATAATTGAAATTATTTTAGCGAACAAGCCATTCCCTTCCATAAAACAATTAAACATTTAAGTCCTTCAAATTAAATAATTTAGTAACCTTGTTAAAACAATTAGGAAAAAAATCCCCAAATCTTATCATAATTCACTTTTAACATGTTTTATAACATATATAAATTTTAGACCCGAAGTCCTTTATATAATTGCCTTAATTAATTTTAAACCCAAACTATCTATTTCTTTCATTCAAAATTCATTATAAATTATCCATAGCTTGGAAAATTATGAAAATTTAAACCCATCTCCAAAATTATGTTTTACATAACATTCAACCCTCATGGCATTCAAAATTCATTTTACCCAATCATAACCTTAAAATTGAATCATATCTTTACACAAAAATATTTTTTTAAATCAAACATGGGATATAATCAACGCATACCATCATTCAATCCATCCAAATGGTTTTAAAAACTTAAACCCAAAATTAAATTGTTCAGTAAAACATATATGAGATGGTTTAGATTATTATGCACCTTGGTTGGATAAGGAACTTGAGATTTGTTCTTGCTTAATTCTTCCTTGCTTGAATCCTTAGCTTCTAATTGATTTTGATCCTCCTTTCCCTTAGGGTTATGGCCGGCTTTGATCTCCTTTTGTTTATATTTTGTTTTACGAACAGATAAATGAAAAAACAAGGTAAGGGTTTAGGGGTTATGGTGTTATAATATACAGATATTTCTCATATTACCCTTGCCTTACTTAAATTAGTTTTCATTTTATAGACTATTCTTATGAATTTACTTATGAGCCATTTTTATAAATCCATTTAACTAAGGCATGACCCTAATAAGTTTTCAAATCTCAATTCTTTATCGCTCTAGTCTTTACATTATTCTATTTAATTTATCTAATTAAATCTCTTGAATAATGATATTAAAAATAGGGGTGTTATAGAGGTTTTGGAGAAAAAAATTAAAAGTGGAAAGAAAAATCCTTCGAAGATATGTCTCAGCTGCAATAGACTCAACTTGAGTCTGCTAATCACAGAAGCCAAAATCTTGCTATGGAAAATGAGACTCTTCGGAAAACCGTTGATTAGCTGATTTTAAAAATAAAAAGATTAAAGGCTGCGTTGGAGGCAAGAAAAATGAGAAAGATAATTCTCTAGGCCATGCTCAGTAGTATGAAGAGCAACTGCTCAATGTTCGGTAAGCACATAAGGATGTAGAAACTCGTGCTAAAAATGCTGAGGACGTAATCAAGTCTAAAATAGAGCCCACTTTGGTTCGCTTCTAGATGAACGTTATTAAGTTTGGAAATTTGAGGCGGCTTGATGACGAATACCCCATAACTTTAGCTATGGCCTAGGAAGTGATTGTTAAGCAAGAGAGAGAGAGAGCACTCGAATGGGGTCGAGGTTGATGTAGATTAATTGAAGGACGACCTCTTAGGCGATTTTGATTTGGATGCACTTGTCGTAGGCAAGATTATGTTGGATGCCAAGGATTCTGCTTCTATTGATGTACCTACTAGGATCCTTCCCATATCTGCCTTCAAAGGTTTGGGTGAAAGTTCAGCTCCTGTTTCTCAAGGATCCCCAATAGAGAATCCTATTGTAACAATGGCTACTTCTAGTATCATCACTTTTTCCACATTATGTCCCCTTATTTTTTTAATATATTATTCCTTATTTTGATATTCCTATGGCTCTAACTACCATAGCGACTTCAAGAACAGCGACTTCTTTAACATCTTTAGTTGATGTCCAATAGAATCCCAAGGAGCTTGAGTATACAAGCTCATGTTAGTTACAAAGCTTCCTGCCCTATCCACAATCGTTGGGGGAGCTATACAAAGATTCCTTCCTAAAAAATTTGGCTTCTTCTGAAGATATACCCTAACTTCTCTTATTTTCGAGAAGGCTTAGATGACATCCAATGATGTTTCTTACCTCTATTTTTCACTTTCTCTAGTTTTACATCCACCTTCCCTTGCCCCCCTTGCCATAGGAGAATCTATCTTTGGCAGCCAAGTTTCGTTGATTAAATTTGTTATCATGGCTGCCCCACCTCTAATTCCTATCTCTTCAGCTAGGTCACTCCCAGACCCAATGATGAAGTGATTAATGCACTAGAAGAAGAGGTTTGCGATGCAGGGCGACAAAGACAACTATTATGGGGTTCACCAAGCATAAATCTTAGCCATCGATGCTAGAGAGGCAGACTTCCCAATTCAGAAAGGTTAAAGATATTAATAAAGAGAAAACCGGAAACATTCCTCCTCCTCTCACTATTTCTTTACCCATTGGTCCAGTCATCATTCCTACTTCTGCTCCTATAACAGTTGGGATTCATGCAGATGCTCTCGAGTCTCTAGGAAGCAATTATGACCGGGACAAGGACACAAAGGCCTATCTGTTCGAGGGGAGAAAGGGGAGATTTGGAAAAAGAATATTCTCGAAAAATAGAAAAAAGCATGAAGAAAAAGAGGAAGTAAGCTTAAGTACCATGTTCATGTTTCGTTGTTTGTTTTTTTTAATCTTGATTCATATATAGGTCGTTCTGGTTTGGGTACAACCCCCATCTTTGCTTTTGAAGCTCTTCAGTTGTGAATAAAATCGCTTTTTCTTTCAAACTCTCCTCTTATTATGTTTAATTCCTAAATATTTAGTTTAATTTTGTCTATAGTAATCATATCTGAGTTAATGCAATGATATTATTTACTGTAACTCTGCACCCTAAATAACTTTCGCCTTTGCTTAGTAATGCTTCATCATTTCATTCTGTTTACCGTTGCTAGAACATTTCTTCACTAGTTAACAGTTGTAATTGTTGTTCCAACTATGTAGCCTATCTTGTTTGCCTTTGATCAAGTTCCGTTTGACCATAAATCAAGGCTATAGCATAACATCGCTTCCTATTCCCGGGAAGTAGCGCTTGGGATGTCTATCTCTGGGCATCTATGCTCAACCTCCCCCATCTTCGAGCATTGATCATGAGTACTCATCGTTCTTGCAAAAGGAAATTTAACCTTATACTAGGTCCCATCTCTAGGACTCAACATTTTAGATGCCCATCTTAGGGCATCATTATCGTACCTTACCTATCTCTTGGCAACAGTCTTGGACCCTATTTATCTCTATGCACTAGTCAAAGGTTAAAGTACAGGGAGAATCATCATGATCGTTCCTAGCATGATTATACTCCCAAAATCCGATCATGTATGGAAGAAGTCTGTCGATACCTATCCTTGGGTACCTAGGTATCTACATTTTCAAAGCACAGAATGCTCAATTCTGTCGTTATTTACCCAACATAAAGTCAGGCTACTGAGTACACTTCCATCGATCCTAAAAGAAAATTCTAACATAGACATAAGAATGGCAGACTTTGCCTTATTACACCAGAGTCTAGTCAAATATTTACAAAGACACGTCTAAGTGACATAACATCTCAAGTGCTTGCTATTTCATGCTCGTAGAATTGAAATTCCATCAATAACAGCCAGATCACAAGTTCCATCTCTATGCTTATGTTTAATTCCAAAGGGACCTTCCCAGTTTGGGCTAAGTGTTCCCGAACCACGTCCTATCTCGATGCCCACACTAACAAAGAGTATTACTAGGTAATACTGTCTACTATTGCAGAGAACATGGATGTTTAGGAGCGACCATCCATAGTCTCGTATTAAATAAGCATTAAGTATGTCGATAATGTGCTTTTTTTTCAAACAATTAACTTTGAAGACTCATTTTGAAAGAGATAACTAATCTCTTCCATCATCGAGAGATAATTATCCATCCAAAATAAATTTTGGATCTACATATTAATTTTTAAATTGTTCTCACAATTTAAAATAATTGTATCTCATGCCTTACTCATTTATTATAAAAGTGCTCCTGGAACAGGAAAGACTCGTTTCAAAACAAGATTTCCCATCTCAAAGGTCCAGTTCCTGACCTTGGCGTTGAATTGTCACATTACTCTTTTCTGATGAGCAGCTACCCTAAATCAACTTCTTTTCATTTCTCATCGATCGTGTCAAGAGACTCAAGCAAGAGTTCCTCGTTCATCTTGGGAAAGTAGCGAGTTCTTCGATGAAAAGGAACTTCTAATTAAATTGGAATCATGGCATCTGTTTCATAAGCTAGAGCAAATGGAGTATGGGTAGTCATGGACTTGTAAGTCGTTTGGCAAGCCTATAGTGCTAGGGGTAATTCACTCCACCCAGTTACCCTTAGCGTTCATTAATCATTTCTTCAGGATGGATTTGATGGCCTTATTTACTCCACCTATCTGTCTATTCACTAATGGATGTGCTACACTATGAAGATTTTTTCAATTAGATATCCGTTGCAGCAATCTTTAAATTCAACACTTTCGTATTGTGCACCATTGTTGATGATAATCTTCTAAGAAAATTCAAATCAACATATAATGTTCTTCACTACAATGTCGATCACTTTCTTCGTAGTTATCATGTCTAGTTACTTCGCTTCGGCCCACTTTGTGAAATAGTCTAATGCTATAATTGTGTACTTTTCTCCTTTCGATATTGGTAGCACACCAATTTTATCAAGTCCTCAAACTGCAAAGACCATGGACACTGACCACTTACTGAAGCTCTATGGATGCAGCTATAGGAATCTTCATAAACCTTTGGCATTTATCACACTTTCTAGTGTAGTTGATCGTATCCCAGTTGATTGTTGCTAAAATATCTGTAGCGAAGAATCTTCCTTGCCAAAGTCTACACCGCCCATGTGATCACCGCAAGTTTCCTCATGCACATTGGCCAGTATCGTTTTGTTTTCTTCCTTGGTGACACATCATACTAGGGGAGCATAGAATCCTCTCCTAGATAATAAACCATGGTACTTTGCATAGGAGTTTCCTTCATTCATTTCTCCCATTCGAGGGAGTTCCTTCAAAAATATTCTTTAATTGAATTAATCCATAACTCCTTCTCCACTTCAGTCTCTAAGATCCAATCGACATCCATTTGGTCAGTGTTCAGAGTTAACTAAACCTCCACTGGAACCGATCTCATAAGCTGCGCATCCCCATAGTTTGCTAGCTTGGCTAATGAATCAATTTTCATGTTCTCCTCTTTGGGAGTGTGCATTATCATGTAGTATTCGATATCTTTCACGAATTCGAGAATCTTCATGGGGTAAGGGATGGGCCTAGCTCCCTTAGCCTGAAATTCCTTCTTCACCCGATAGACCACAAACTGAGAGTCGTTGAATGTATTACATTAACCCTTAATTCTTTCGCTATCTTGAACCCCGCAATTAGTGCTTTGTATTCAAACTCATTGTTTATTCCAGGAAACTCAAGTTTTAAGGCATAAAAAATAGTTTGTCCCTTTTGAGTTATTAGGATCACTTCTTCCACATAGTTGCGTTCATTAGATGCTCCATCCATATACAACTTTCATTGAGCAAGTCAAACCACGTCTTCCTCCACTTCTCCATCCTAGGTGGTGAACTCAGCAGTGAAATCAGCCAGTACCTATCCTCGTATCACTCTTCTAGGATGATAGGTGATATCATACTGGCTTAGCTTGATATTTCACTTCAATAGCCTTCCTAAAGTCTTGGGGTTGTGCAATACCTGTCTTAAGGGTTGATTGATCAACGCTTATATCGGGTGAACCTGGAAGTATGGCTTCAACTCCTTGAAACAATCAATAAGCAGAAGCTAGCTTATCTAACATTGGATAATTTTTCTCCGCTCTACTGAACCGCTTGTTAATGTAATATACGGGCCTTTGAATCCTGGATTCCTCATGTACCAAGTCCGCGCTTAGTGCGTGAATATACATTGAAACAATAAATGAACAATTCCTCTTCTTCCAAAGACTTTGATAAGACGGGTGGTCTCACAACGTGATTGAGCAATGCTGGGAAAGCTATCTGAAATTCCTTCATCCAAACAAACTTTCCGTTGTCATTCTTAAGGGCATCAAAGAATGACACACATTTATCAATCACCTTTGGGATGAACCGACTAAGTAGAGCGACCTTTTCATTCAGGCTCTATATTTTCCTTCTTATTTTTGGTGCTTCAACATCTCTTAATGCTTTAATTTACTCTAAATAAGCTTCTATGCCCCTTGAGTTTACTATAGAACAAAAATTTGCTCGATGCGACTCTGAAAGAACATTTCAATGGATTGACTTTATTTCGAACTTCTGAAGCACATCGAACATATTCAAGAGGTCGTGCATGTGTTTTGCTATTTGTTGTGACTTCACTAGCATATCATCCAGTAGACCTTCATTGTTCGTTCTATCAAATCCTTGAACATCGAATTTAACAATTGTTGTTGGTAGGTAGCTCTATAATTTTTCAGACCGATCACTCGATAATAATATAGTCCCAAAGTTGGTAGTGAAATTGATGTTCTCTTAATCTAGAATGTGAATTTCCATTTGATTGTAGGTGGAATACACGTCCATAAAGGATAATAGTTCATGTCTGGTGGTTGAGTCCACAAGTTGGTAAATCTTCCACATCGAAAAGTTGTCCTTTAGGCATGCTTTATTTAGGTTTGAATAATCGATGCAAGTCCACCATGTTCCATTAGGCTTCTTGACCAACACTGGATTGATACCCATTCAAGGTATAGAGCATCGCGAATGATGATATTAGCCTTTAACTTATCCACTTCTTCCTTTAGTACAACGGATGCTCCAGACCTAGGTTGTGCCTTTTTTGCTTCATAGGAAGGCATCACGGGTCCATATTCAACGTATGACACGTTATTCCATAGATACCAGAATGTGTCTAGGCAAAAACATCTAGGTATGCCAAGGGAACCCCTACCAACCCCTTTTCATCTTCACGCCAAGCTATGATCCAATCTTTAGGACTCGAGTAGGGTCATCCTCATCGACTGGGATGTTAGTCGACAGCCCAGCGGGGGCCACCCTCGCAACCTCTGGATCTTTCCTCAGATCTGTAGATTTGTAAAATTTACTATACCGTCCAAGTCTGGGCATAGGCAATGGTTGTTATGCCTTAGTCATTGCAGAATATCTTCTTTGCACCCTTTCTCTTCCTTGCTTTACCTCTCTCCTCTTTGCGACGTAGCACTCATGTCCTGTCACATGGTCTCATTTAATAGCACCTACCCTGTTCTTCATGGGAAATTTCATCATTAAAAACCATGGGGCCAGGGCTACGTTGAAACTAGCTAGCGTCGATCATCCCAAAAAAACATTGTAAGAAGAACATGTATCAACTAAAATGAAGGTTTGCATTCACACTCTCTTGCAGTCACCGTTACCAAGATCCATCGATAAATTGACACGGTCAACAGGCTCTGTAATCTCTTCGGTAAACCCTTGGACACATGATTTACATGGCTTTAGATCCTGTCTATCCATCCTCATCTGGTTAAAAGTTTTCTAAAACCGTACATTGATTGAGCTCCTACAATCAATAAGAACTATTGTCACAGAAGCTGGCCCAATCACGACCATTCTCACCAAAGGGTCAAGCATTTGTTCTTGCACCCCATCCATAACTCAATTCCCAAAAACAGTATCATCAATCATTGTTTTCTATTGTTTTACCAAAGTTGTATCTTCTATAGGAAAGCAACTTTCCTGAACAACATGCCTCAATGAACATCTATATCTGTCCATCTCATTCCAGCTTTTATCGGTTGTATGAGGTCCACCAGTAATGATATTGATCATTATTCTTCTATCAAGCTGCCAAGGTCACCTCCACTAGGCCGGGCATGATCCTATTGGGCCATTTACCCATGGGATCGATTGTTTGTTTATCCGCCATGCCACGAGTCTTTCATAAACTATTGCAGTTTATTTTTCCTGATTAGATCTTTGATTTTATCACTCAAAAATAGGCACTCATTACTGTTGTGCCCATGAATCTCTGAAGTGACAATACTTCCCTAAGAGCTTCTCTCGTTCAGTCTTCGAGTTGGCTTTCTATACTTCTACGTACATTGTGTTGCCAGGTAAATGTTCCCACTGGTCTTATTCAGAGGGGCATAATTCTTAGGCTTTAAATATCTCGGGCGGTTGTTGAAATCTAGCTTTCTTCAACCAATGCTTTGGTTTTCTTTTTTTTGACTATTTTTCTTATTTCCAACATTGATCTTAATGCTTCTAGCGCTTTTGTTAGTTTGGTTTGTGCCAATGTTGCTATGTACAACTTTAATTGATTATCTCCCTCTAGCCTTTCCAATGGCTATATTTGCCTCTTCCAAGAACAGAAATTTGGCCGCCTTTTGATATAATTCCTCCATGGTGGGTGGCTGCTTCATCATTAGCCATCGGCCAAATTTATGTCTAGGTGTATCCCTTGGATCGATGCCATCAACACAATTCTTCCTTTGCATTACTCATTCCAGCCATAACGGTATCGAATTTACTCAAGAAATTCTTCAAAGTCTCCCTGGGACACTGAAGGATACTTATAAAGACATTATATCCTTGGTTGAGTAGTGTGGAGTCTGAACTACTTGATAAATCGTCTAGCTAATTAATCAAATGAGGATGTGGACCTTGGTATGAGCCGGGCAAACAACATCATTATATTAGGAAGCGTCTACATCTCACGACACTAGTCATCTTGGCACTATCCATGCGTAACTCATGATAGAGTTAGGATTATGTCCAAGGGGAAAATATGTAATTACATATATCTAACTCGATAACCAATCTTATTCAAAATAAAACGTGTTTTCTTTCTATTACATACTTAATATAATGTGTTATATTAATTACTTAATTTGAATAAAAGTATATTTAATTAAAAATCCATATATGGTATATTTAGTGATAGTAGATACAGAGTGCTGCAACCATGAGTAATTTATCGGTGAAATTAAACATACCGTTTTAAATATTCCTACTCAAGTTGTATCGAGATTGAATATCGACGCATCAGTTGACAAAATAGTACGTGATGCTCTTCAAATTTTGGGCAGTATATTACTCAAGATTGCTAGGGTCGCCAAGGAGTTACGTAGTGAAAATTATTTGATAACTATAAAATTACATAGTTCTCTTGACTTGAGAATACCGTTGATCTTCAATTTGGAAGCTCCACTTTGATTATAGTTAATTTATGGCACAACCTCCATCGAATGACTATAGTTGTGTCAAATGTAAGCATGGAAGTGAAATGCTATTCAAAAGAGGATTCGTCTTTTCAATTATATGAGATTAGATCATGGTCAAATGAAGTCAACTCAAAGTCAAAGTGTCTGGCTAGAGCAGTTCAGTTAATAATAATTGTCATTATTCAACGAAGGACTTTGTATTTGGACTATAGAGTTTAATTTAGAAGATATTGGAATTTTAGCCATTGCAAAATAACATAAGTCCAAAATGATATGGTTTTGATGAAGATAATTGGTGTAAATAATTGTTATAACCGCGTAATACTTAATAAAGTAAATCTGGATTTTACTAATGCCAAGTAAGCGATAAATTTATCCATCATGTCATACTAACTATTAAGTGAAGTGTGCATTAACATTCAAATTGTTTGATATTAATAGCATACCAAATTTACACCGAAGGGTCACACAACCGAAACATTGAATGCTCCTTTTACCACCCGATTTAATTAATTTATAATTGTTATAAATTAATTAATATTTATGAAATATTAGTCATATTTTTTTTCATGTATGTTGAACAATATTAAATGATGCGTTTATAATAGTTATGAATATACCGATCGATATACGATATTGATATGTGATTAAATTGGATTTAAATACGATGAATATTATTCGGGCTTGAAATGGATTTAAGGCCCATGTAGGGCATTCTAATTTCAACCATGGTAGAAACAAATATGCACCAGCCATATTAATTGCTAAGTTGGATTAGAATTTGAGTTATAAGAGAGGAGAATTTATGTGAAAAAATAAAGATCTGGATTCTTGTTTTACTCCTTACGGTCTTCTTATTCACTTATCTCTAGCCCGCACTTTTCAATGATTTTTGGAAGCCTCCATACCATCCTCTTGCTAATTGAAATCATCCTTCCTATCTCCTCAAATTTTCAAGCATCTTAAATACAACAAATCAAATACAACCTTCGATGGAATAGCTGTTCAAAAGCTAATAATTTCTAGACTTGGAATTGGATTTAAGGAGTTTAGTTTATCTTTTCAAGGTGTGAATTCTATGCTTTGGTGAAAAGTAAATCTCTTGTTAATTAACATATTTAAACACTTATTTTATTATCAAATAATGTGTCAATTAGCTAGAAATTATCATGTATTTATATATGTTGGTGCTATCGTTATTTAATGATAATGTATATAATATTAAAAACAAACTTTGTATATATGTATATATGTAAATCTCATTGCTATAGTTTAATAAAATTCTGTATATACTAAATTATAAATTGATTATTTAATAAACTAGTATTTAAATTCAAACATAATAATATAAAGTATATGTTTATCATTTTATTAGTTTATAACTATTAGTTAAAATGCATGAAATCTAAAAAATAAAAGAAATCTTATTTTAAAACAGAATAATACACACACACACACACTTACACATTATATGTGTTTAAATATAGATGACTATGGGTATAAAGGTATAAAATACAAGCAAGAAAAATAATTTATAAACTATATACTTTTTTATACCATTTAAAAAAATTATTATTGATTTCTATATGGGAATCAATAATAAGAAAAAAGAATTCTAACCAAAAAACAATTTAAAACTGAAAAGTGTAATTTTTTTGAAGGGCATGTATGCTAAAGTGTATATATATATATATTTAATAATTAACGTACGCTAAAAAATGTATGTGTATGAATTATGTATGTGTGTGTGCATATTGTTTTATAGATAATATTTTAACTTGTATATATTACATATATTAAAACATTAGTTTTGAAATGAATATAAACATTATATACATTTTTATTGAAATTTAACATATAAAATTTAAATTTTGTAGTTACTAGATTTTATTGAGTCTATCTAGATCTAAATATGAAATTGAATTTCAAATTTGAATTTAATCTTGTAACTGTATATATTATTATTTACAAAAAATTTATAAATTATAACAAAGCGCGTGTGTGTCTATATATACATATATAGTATAATCACTTTGTTATATATACATATATTTTATTTTACAATTTATATATTATCATATATACTTATACATATATATTATATAGAGGGGACGACATGTTCATTGCGATGTAAATCCCAATATTTACACACGTGCATGTCAAACCATGTACACGTTACCATGTTGCACGTGCACACATACATATATATGTATATGATACACATATATAAAATATAGTACAAATTATATAAAATTAAACTTTACTTACAAATTTAAATAAATATTGTTTTTATTTAACATAAAATTTAGAAAAGTCATAAATGAATTAGAGTACATAAGCCCAATAAAGATCTAATAATGGAGAAAAAATTGAAATTTATCTATTTCTTTCGCTGTGGGCTAGCCTAGTTCGAATAACTCATACTACGGAAGATGCCGTCTTCGATCCGTCATTCCATTGTACGACGACATTGTAGGCATCACAAACCTTCTGGAATACCGTTCCTGCAAAATATTCTCCACGTATGAGGCCCTACTACGCGTTGAACCCTAATCATCATTGCTCATGTGCTGGTTCTCATTCACCAACCTTTTTTCCATAAAGATATATATTATGGATTAGCCGTATCTACTGGACGATAATTGTCATGGGTTACCCCGAGTGTTTAGCTCTACAAATTCTTTCGGTTAGTTCCACGACCTCTATGGTCTCCTATCTCTAGGAAAACCATTCATCGAACCGTCTATTGTCTATGTTCTCCCTGTGATAGTTCAGTAGCATCTGTCTGAACACCACCACTCTGACCCTAAACTACTGACTCGGCATCAATACTAGATTCCTTCTGCAACTCACCATCCAATTCCTCAACCATAACTCGGGATCTCAACCCAACGTCGAGTCATGGTGTTGACTCGGTGCCGAGTTATGATCTGCCAACTTGATTTTTTCTAGACCCCATTTTCGACATCCCATCTTCCTCTCCTTTATCTTATGTTTTCCATCCCTTTGGCTTATGTCTGACGAAGAAGAACTCTCTCCTTCTGAATTAGAAGATGATAATTCCCTTCGACTCTTCCTTCATCTCTAAGATAACCGAGTCATCAAATTAATGCTTTTGATCATTCGCTTTAGCATAGAATTATGGCTCTTTATCATCTTTCCATTCATCTCCATCATCATTCGATCCAAATCCACCCTAGTCACCATCTCTTGTGTACTCAAAATTCCAACAACAATGGGTTGATTTGTCTCTTCCTCATGTTGAGAGCCTTCATTTTCAGCATCTTTAGTGGGTCTTGAAGTAGTTGATTTATCTTTAGTGCTTATGAATGCCTTAGTTTTTCTAGATCCTACGACATACTTCTTTCAAATCTAAGTAATCAAAGATCTTTCAACAATAGTTTTGAGATCTAACTTATGGGTAATAACAACCCAAAGGTAAAAGATAGATCCAAAAATGAGAATTTCGAGATTTCTAAGTAAAGCACCAAAATGTTTGCACTAAAAGTGGGACAAACATCCAATTAATATATAAGTAGTGGTTATAAAAATAAAGAAATTTAAAATGAGGAAATAACACAAGAGATTTATGGTGGTTCGGCAAATACTCTGGCCTACGTCCACTATCAACTTTATTAATTATTTTTTGACTTTCTTTACAACTATGATTTTACAATTCGGTAGCTTACAACTCAAGCAAGAATCAAACAGATCATTAGGGTTAAAATCCATTAATTTAGAAAGAAAGAAAAAAAATATCGTTTTGTGCACCTCTTCTCTATTTATTGAAGGAGATCGGTGAAATAAGCTCTTAAACCTTCTCCTTGCATTCTGCACGAATGGCAGGAGGCTCTAGAGAAAGATCGCGGCCAACTCAACAATCGTGGGTCAACTCGGTACCGGGTTGAGCCAAGTTGGCATCAACTCGTGGTTTCCTTTGACTTTATACTTTGCTTCACATGTGCCTTTATTTTGTTGAAGTGAATATGTTGAGTCATCAACCATGACTCTGTACCAAGTCAAGAAGCAAAACTCGATAAAGTTGTGGCTTCACTTTGGAATTCATTATTGTTTTGTTCCTCACATGACTTGTCTGAAGAACGACTAAGCATGGCCAAGTCCTTATAGTGGTAAGGAAGGTTCAATAGCAATTCTTTGGACTTTACTCAAATCCTAGTTTTCGGACTTGAACTTCTAGACTTATGGTTTCATTTCGAGTATTCCGTGGTTTTAACTCATCTAGATATGATTTAGTTTAAAAGTGGGGTAACACAAAGCTTAAATTGAAAAAATAGTAATCAAAGTACAAAATTTGTTATGACTACCAAGTTCAAACCGAAACCTAGAAAATTAAAACTAAAACCTCAAAGTAAATTTATTAATATATGGATTCCTTAAAATTTTAATAATAACAAAAAACTAGCATATGTAGATAATTTTATTGATAAAGTACATTTATCTAAAGACATTTTTTTAAAGGTTGTACAAACGTTTTATGGATTTGGCTTCTCAAAACATAACCTTACGGACCCCAAAAATAAAAACAGGGTTCCAATGTGCAAATTTTTATTTTTCAGGTACCAAGTAATGGAATAATATTAAGGAGATATGGATGTTGGGTGGCGAATGTTAAAAGCATATGTCTGGAAATCCACAGATACCAAGCAACATCATGTACAGACACGGCGAAACCGTGGATTTCAAAGATGGCTCAAAAGCAAACGTCATTTGATAAAGTTCCAAAATTAAGTTTGAAAAAGATAATTGATTTATTTTAGGTCTTGATTCTAAAAGTAACGAAGGTATAAGAAAAGATATATATATATATATATATATATATATATATATATATAAGTAAAAAATTTATAGCAATGATGATATATGTTTATAGTTGATATAAATGATCCTTAGATTTCATACAAACATCTTGGTCACTTAAATTTTAAACATTAGTCAAGAGTTGCTATATTTGAACTTGTGAAAGGACTTCCAAATATAAATTTTGAAGTATACAATTTTTGTGATGCATGTCAATTTGGAAACCTTCACTGAAATTATTTAAATCTAAGGATATGATTTTTAGCATGCATCCTCTAGAATTCTTCATCGGGATCTCTTTGGACCTTTATAGATCCAATTAATAAATCATAACAAACATGTTTTTATTATTGTAGATGCTTTTTCAAGATATGCTTGGACTATACTTTTAAAACATAAAATGAAGATTTTGATACGTTTAAAATTTTTGCAAATAGAATTCAAATTTAAAATCAATTAAAATTAAAACTATTAATAGCGATCATATTTGAGATTCGAAAATAAAAATATTGATAATTTTTGTAATGAAAATGGTATAACTCATAATTTCTCGAACTTCATGGCAAAGTGGAGTTATTGAATGTGAAAATAGAACTATTCAGGAGCGTATAAGAATACTATTACACGATAGTAATATACCAAACAACTTTTGCACCGAAGCACTCGCTACAACTTGTTGAATATTGAAAAGAACTTTATGAAGGAATCGAGTCGGTCGAAAAATGGATGAAATAAGTAGATTTCAAAAAATTTAGAAAGTTGAAGGGCCAATAAAATCTAATTGATTTTAGATCCAATCTAAAATTTGACTAAACAAAATTTAATTTAATTTGTTTAAAAGGGTGTTTTACTTTAATTTAAATCAAATATGTTATAACGAGTGTATTAAATACACTCATATGAGTATATTATAAGTGCAACATATAAATAATATATGTGGTTAATATATATGGATTATTTGGTTAATATATACATTTATAGGTGCTGAGAATTACATCATAGTGGAAATAATTGACCTTTATACACGCCTTTGTTTTTCGTAGTTTTATTTTGTAAGATAAAAAATAACGAATATATATTCATGGTTTATTTATACTTATATATAATATGTTATAAAATATTTTTAACTAATTGAAAATAATTTATTTATATTTATAATATGACAATTAATGAGTTTTATTAGGCATTTAAGAAAAGGAAAAGGCGAAGGACCTTTTTCCTTATTTTACTCATTCATTTAACGTCATTTCAAATCAACATTAGAATACTTAATTATTTATACATATTAAAATTAATTGTGGCAAGTTTTATGTGTTTTAAATTTAAATTTATCATTTTGAAGTCTACTTTGGACTTAGGAAGGATTTAATCATTGGATTCATGATATTAAACAAAATTCGTTTAAAATTTTGAATCGAACACGCACACACGCAAATACGTATATATATTTATGTGTGTGTATATATATAATAACAAACTATATTTTAAATTCAAAATAACACACACACACACATATATTTATAAGTTTTGAAATTTAGAATTAACAATTTAAAAAATAGCCCTGATTTAGAAAGAGTCCAAAAACAGATTTATAATTTTATACGAAAAGTCCTTTTGTAAATTATGAGTAGAAATAATATATGCAAACATATGTAATTAATAAGCAAATGTATTTCATATTTTGAAAATAACATATACACATGAAACTTATACTTAATTCCATAAAAAGATTTCAAGTAATTAATATACGTAGTTCACTTATATTTGTATATGTATATGTTACAAATTTATTTTAACTAATTAAAATTAGTTCTGAATCTGAATTTTTCATATTCAACACTAGTTTGAAAACAAAAGCAAATAATAAATTGGACAACATAGTCATATATAAATTCTTTTCATAAGATATGGAATTTAAACCATACAAACATGACAAAAATATAATTAAATTCAATGTATAAGATATGAGATCCAAACTATACTGACCTAATGTAACTAATCAAAATCAGATTGGATAATTACTTTATGATGTAGCCTAAAATTCACACATCGAATGAAAAATTCCTTACAGAACTCCAAGATCTATACTCAATTTTTGTAAGAGATGGATGAAGCATTTATGTTTCATCTTATTTGATGTTTGCATTTGATTTGGGGTTGATAAAACTTCTGAAATCTTCATTTTGTTTTTTATACTTTTCAACCATGGAAGGTAAGGAGGAGAGAATAGAAAAGTGAATAGAAAAATAAATATCCACATGAAATGAATTAGTGTATTTGTTTTAATTGAAAGAATGAAACCTTACCCATCTTTTAGTTAAAACTTCACTAATTAATTCCCTTAACCTTACCTTTTCCTCCACTCCTCTCACTTCAAATGGTATGGACAAAATTACTTACTATCAAATGACATAAAATTTCCATAAATCCCTTCACGCAATTACCTTTTATTTAAATCCATTTAAAAACACACTTATATCATATGTCGATGCGTGCAAATATAACTATATATATTCAAATAATTACAAATAACCGCCAAATATCAAATAAATTAAATAATAACTAATATTTATCAGATATTAACTAATTTAAAATATATTTAAATTAATTAAATCATGGTTTTTCGGAGAATTCATCATTACGATTGTGTGACTCAAGGGTGTATATTCAATCAGAGCGGTTTTTGAATATTAATATTCACACATCACCTTAGCTGGTAGTGTGACGTTTTGGTTGAATTTATCACTTACACATCTTTTGAATAAAATTTATTTTTACTAGAATTATTAATAACAATTATTTATAGCAATTATCTTCGTCAAAACTATATTACTTTAGGACTTATGGAATTTTGTTCTGGTCAAAACTCTATTATTGTCCATAATCAACTTGGCTAGTCCAAATACGAAATCCTTGGTTAATGACAGCATTTATTATTAACCATACTACACTAGCCAAAAACTTTGACTTTGAGTTGGCTATGGTTGACCGTGATACTAATCTTTACAACCAATAAGACGAATTCTTAATTAAATAGAATTTGACTTCCAATGCGTCAACTAAGACCCAACTATAGTTGCTTGATAGATTGTTATGCCATGATTTAACTATAATTAAAGTGGAATATCCATATTCCACAGTGTTATCAAGTCGACGGAATTATATAATATCATCACTTTGAGGTCCCCTGTTTGATCTTAGTTATAACTAATCAACATGAAACTCTCCAGTGAGTCATTCCATAGTCATCCAATGACTATCAATATGTAACCTTTTGGCGTTCCCAACAGTCATGAGTAATAGATTGCATAACATTTGGAGTGTTATACTCTAGTCTCAATGGATGAATCGATATCCTTTCTAGAAATATCTTGACTGGGAATATTTAAAATAATTTGTTGTTTCAATGTGATAAATTCCTTATGATTACAATACATTGTAATTACTATTATACAACATACCATTTAAAGTATTTTCAATTTAATATACTTTAAATTAATTATATCATAATGTAATAAAGTATATAACAGAAATTAAACACCTTTATTATGAATAAGATTGTTGTCTAGTATGGTATATATAACCAATTACATAAATGCCCTGAGGACATACCGTTACCTCTATCACTTTAATAAGAACTCTGACCAAGAAAACTCCATATGAATTATCATTTGATTTAAAGCATATGATTTCATATTTTAAGGTTTTTAGAAGCAAATACTTTATACTTAACACAAATGATAATTTAGATAGATCAGATGCTAAAAATGAATATATATTGGATATTCAAATAGAAGTAAGGCATACAAAGTTTTCAATAAAAGGACTAACACTATCAAAGAACTTTACACATGTCTTTTAATGAATATTCAAATTCAAATAAAGCTAATAAAGACGAGGAAGAAATTACTAACACAAACGAGAATAATGAAAACACTAGTAATGAGACTTTGAAAAATGATAATATAAGTGCCAATAAATTTACCTAAGCTAGATCTTTGAAAGATCACCGTAAAAATATATTTAAAGAAATATAAATCATTTGAAAGAAAAAGAACAACTAAATAAAATAAGTATCATAGCATTCGTCTCAACAAATCAACCCAGAAATCTAAAAGAAGCATCATTAGGTGATTCTTAGATTCTTGCTATGCTATAAGAACAAAATTAATTCATAAGTGATGTCTGGAAATTAGTTCCATGATAAAAAAATCAACCTTTTGGTTTTAGTTTACAGAAACATGTTTAATGAATACGAGGAAATTGTAATAAATAAGGCATGTTGTAGCACAAGGATATAATTAAAAAGAAAACATTGATTTGATGAAACCTTTGCACCTCTTGCTCGGCTAGATAGCATAAGAATATTGCTTGTTTAACAAGTCATCACAACTTCAAATTATTCCAAATGGATATTAGAAGTGCATTGCTAAGTGGAATAAGAAATAAAGACATACATGTTGAGAACCCCCTCTTTTCAAAGACGAAAATTTCCCCAATCATGTTATTAAGCTTGAAAGAGCCTTTGCAGTTAAAGCCCCGCCAAACCCCCGATATAGCGTGTAGCACTCTACGACCGCTATATTTTTTCAGTATAGCACTATTAAACAGTAAATTTGTTTTAAGCTCTGTTATTTTCCACTACACCCATCAAATCAAGGCTTTCTAACACTAGCTTTAACAACGTTAACATAAAATGGTTGGTTCAACTAGTTATCTTTTGAACCAAGTCAACAAAGTTAGAGTAAAGACCTAATTTTAAAACATAAGTGCTCAATATAAGTAAGGAATCTTCACCAAATCTGGACTGCATAAATCATGATACATTGGTTTTATTATATAAGATTAAATCAGATTTACTTTTTCAATGATGTGAGAATGAGAATAGAGTAACTTTATATATTTGATTTTATATCTAACGAAGCTTTTTACACCTTCGCTATTTTCCGCTATATCCTTGCTATAACTTTTTGCACCTCCACTGCAATGGAACCACTAAACGCTTTAATTGCATACATAAGAGCCTTACATGGTTTAAAACAAACATCTGGAGCTTGGTATGAAAGACTATAATCTTACTTAATTAAGTCATGTTCCAAATTTGGTAAAGTTAATATTATGTTTTTTATAAAAAGAAAGGATAATGATATTCAATTTATATAGAAATATGTAAAGAATACTATTTTTGATTCAAAAAATAAACAATTAAACTTAGAATTTTCAAAAATAACGGCAAATGAATTTGAACTGAATCGTATGGGAAAATCAATGATTTACTTAAGACTCCAAATTAAGCAACAAGTAATGGCATATTTATTTGTCAGGAGAAATACGCCAAAGAACACATTAAAAGATTAGATATATCTAATACAAATAGTAACCTACCCTTATGTCATCCGAAGCTACCTTAAACAAGAAACAAAAATTTAGAAATGTTGACCAAAGTTATATCATGTATGATTCAACCACCGCTTTATACAATTACTAGCAAAACAGATATAATGCATAACCCTTTTCTTTATGCAAGATATCAGTCAAATCCAATGCGTCTTAAAGTGGTGAAACGTATCTTAAGTTATGTTAATAATACTTAAGATTATGGACTCTTCTACCCTAAGGAAGGCTCATTTGACTTGGTACCATATAATGCTGCATATTATGCTAGACATAAATCTGATAGAAAAAGAACAATTGATACTCGTCACTTTCTAGGACGTTGACTTGTATCTTAGTTTAGTAAAAAATAAAATTCCTCCTTTTATCCAGAACAGAAGCATAATATATATCTACAACACTTGCTTGTTCATAAGTTATATATATGCAATATACTATAAAATGCTTTAGGTTAAATATTAAAGAATCACTCACATATTAAGAGAATAAGAGTGCTATAATCTTATCTAAGAGCACTACAAATCATGCTAGAACAAAATGTACAGACACAAGACATTATTTTTTAAGAGATAATATAAGGTAACATAACATTATGATATATATAACTAAAAATTACATAACATATATTTTAACTAAATTACTGATACACAACACTTAAACTATGAAGAAAATTAGGAGTTTATTCTCTTAGCAAAATATTACTAAATTAATAAATGTAAATATATATATATATATATATATATATATATATATATATATGTACACTTTAAAGCTTATGTTGGCATAAACATATCGGCTATATCAACATACCTGTAGTTATCCTGAAAACCGTTTTCCCTCCACTTTTAAAAAGAGTTTCATTCTTCTTCTTCAACAAAGAAAACTAAAATCAATTATAATGGATCCTAATAGTTCGATACAATACTCCGCCTTTTCGACCCTCTGAAGTCGACATAAATATATCCACGGTATTCACATACTGAGCATCCAAGTACCAGAAAGACAATTTGATGGAAAAAAGAAAGAAAGAATAGAATCTCACATCATGACGAGTAATATATAATATACCACAAATCATTACAAAAGAAAACAGTAATATATACATACATCAATCAGAGTAACTACCTATCATTAGCCTATACAATTATAACAATATGTCCATACAAATGCTGGTAAATACAAACAACGATGTTGCGGAAATAAAAGAAATACGTGAATATGTCTTGGAGGTATCCAGCTTGTCTCCTGAAGCTTTAAAGCATCCAAATAAATCTAGAAATATGCTCGGGCTGACCCAAGCATTATAAGAAAATAATGCCCGGATTAGTCTGGTTAACCAGCATGATATCAAATGGATTTTTAATG
The DNA here is from genome assembly GCA_030765085.1 of Allium cepa. Taxonomy (NCBI): domain Eukaryota; kingdom Viridiplantae; phylum Streptophyta; class Magnoliopsida; order Asparagales; family Amaryllidaceae; genus Allium; species Allium cepa. Next base: position 55,924,526 of record CM060940.1, read on the forward strand.
TTATAAAACCTTTCAAAATAGAGGTATCTCATAAGATCACGTTGCACATAAACACACATATTTTTACCTTACGATAATCAACCATTTCAAATAGAAAATCCAATAATATTATAGTAATATCTGGGGTTTAAATAAATATATAACATAGCTGAAATGCTTGCCTTTCACGTTTCAGCACATTTGGGCACAACTAAGTCCGTAAGGCACATAGTGGAAAATGGATTCCATCAATGATATGGCTACTGGGGTATCTGCCGTCGTAGTACATCTCTAGATAAAATACACCGAGGTCGAAAACCTTTCGACCCCTACATGGCAAGACCGGCCTACCCCTGCCTAGGTAGTACCGAATATGATCACCACCCCGGTTGCTTTTCAAGCTTTACCTTGAGATCTCTCATGCACATACCAAATCCATAAATCCGTAAATAGTGATCTAGAAAAGTTATGACTGTATCCCAATGGGTGCGACCCACATAGCCTTACGGCATATCCCATATTTTAGTCGTTCTCGGTTGTGAGGCTTGTGAGGCCACGATTACCGTTTTTCATTAGCAACTCCCACTTGAAATGCTAACATTGCCCTCATGGCAAATATACAATGCCAACCTTCATCCATAAAAGTTGTTCAAGATATGAAAAAACCGAAGACGCAACTTCTACTACATCATCAAGATTAGTAGCAAGTAACTCTTGCACTTCAAAGAACTCCATCTTTGATTCTATTATCTTCAAGATGTCTTTAATTCGAATGCCTACGGTGGTTCGAAGTGGATTTTAGATAATATATTCGATCCCGGCCTCTCCGAACTGATAACAATAGTTTCAAAATTGGCCAAGATTTGATAGTCGGTTCTTAACTATCAAATAAACAATCAGTATAACCAGAAATTTAATTTCACATGTAAACCAGGCATAGTCGAGCATATAAATAACCATTATGCCTCTTTAATCAATCCTTCCATTAATTAAAACAACTTTGTAAATATTTGTATTAAAATGCCTTTTAAAAGATATGTTCACAAATCCTTTCTACTCCTTTCACTACTTGGGAAAATATTGATAGACTTATCTCAATTGTATAAGTACGCTCACAAAACATTTTACTTTTAATACTTAGAAAACTTTTGCATAAACTTATACCATCATAAGTATATTCACAAAACACTATACTTTCAATACTTAGAAATGTACCAATATAATTATCTCAACGGTATAAGTATATTCACAAATCATAAGAAAGATTTCATTTTCCATATCCACATGCATTTGGGTTAAAAACAAATGTAACTTAAATAGCGATAAGAATAAATGCAAAATACTTTTGTTGTAAGTAAATGGATCACATAGAAACTAGACCGAATATACTAAACACTACTTCTAGATTTCAAATAGAACTATCCCTCAATTAAGATCAGATAAGTTAGAAAACCTTCCTTGCCTCGACACAAATTCTTAGTTGTCAAGATAGAGACGAGTTTCCATACCTCGGAATTTAGTGTTAAGTATGAAACCAATATCTCCATACTCCCATAATTTAAAATGATCACTTATGAAAATCAACTCTTATTTCTTTTTATAAAAATTATTTCTACCCAACCCATTTATACGACTTCTTCTATAAAACTCTTTACTTGTTTATAAAACCTTTTATATTTTTACAAACTCCTTTTATAAAATATCATTTATAAAACTCCTTATAAAACTCCTTTTTTAAATCCTTTTATAGATCTTATATACTTAACACAATTCTTCATTTTCAAGATAGAACCTAATACTTCCTATAAAATGGTCATTTCACATATCACTATAAACTCACATATGTGATTCATTATCCAATTTCTCAAAATGATATCATTTTCCTTTTGAAAATATTATTTATAAATCTATCCTTTATCTATAAAATATCATTTAAAAAACTATTCTTTTGTTTAAAAAATAATATTTATAAAACTATTCTTTTAGTGCAACATTTATATAAAAACGTTTCACAAATATTTATACCAAAACATTTCTCTCTTCTTTTAAAATATAATCATTTTACAATAAAAGATAAACTCCCTTTTATTTTCCCTTAAAATAATCATTCATAATTGTAATAACTTTTCTATAAAAATAAATACTTTACAAAAAACTTTTAAAACATTTACATATGTAGGTTAGAAAAGACAAATAAAAGATTGAAATAAAAAGAGAAGTTCAAAATCCATTTTAAATAAAATATCATAGAAAATCCAAAAGTCAAATTTAGAATCATTTCTGGATCAAAACTATTTTTTCCAAATCCAAACAGCAACTAATAGGATTTCCAAAATACTATAATAAAGCTAATAGCTACCATAGCACTTACCCAATGCTATTACTGCCTTTTTATCACTAAAAAAGGTTCAAATTTTAACTTTATCAGTGTCACATCTAATATGACCAACTATAAATTTTTGATATTTAACAATCAATATAACAGGTATGTGAATGGAATTAAAATCGACAGGTACAAACTAAAATTTAAAACAACAGCGACAAGAAATCCTGATTTCTCCATGAATTTTTCTGTATTTCATTTTGAATGCCATTCACTTTTCAAAAGCGAATATTCATCAAAATCATACCAATAAGTCATTCAAACACACAACAATAATTTATTTATAACATATATCATGCTGATTATCCAAAATGTAAGTTTAACTCACCGAAATTCCAATAGATGCTTAAGCATTTCGGTTTGATCTAAAATCAGAAGCGTTTGAGTTTAGCTCAAAATTTCACTTGCTCCAAACTCTACAAAATCAACTCCGGTGCATAGATATCACTCCTATTAACGCAATACATAAGACTGCACCTCGATTGGACCTCGTATGAGAGAGAGATGTTCATTTTATAATATTTTGAAATTAAATATTAAATTAATTGCATTTTAATTACCCTTAAACATCTTCTTCCCCAAATCCATCTTCTTCCTGCTTGGACACAAACATGCACTGAAATGCACACCAACCCAACACGCAACCCCCTCTCCTCCTCTCTCGACCAATACTTCACGAATTCGACTCTAACCTTCTCCATTCAACTCCTTTCAGCGATAGCTTCACGTTCCATACCATAATGCCAAGCTTGACCCTCTCTCTCATGATGCGACTTGGAACCCTAGGCGCGACTAAGCCGATGTCGCTTTCCACCTCCGACCACCGCTCCTCACCATACTCCACCTGAAGATTCTCATCTTCGCCACAAACCCGGATCCAAACTCCACTTCGCCTAACTTCGCCTACATTATTCGAAAACCTTAATCCTAGTTTACTGCCAATGGCCAACCTCCACCAAGACTTTGACCACATCCTCTCATCTCATATGGATTTATAGACCTATACGAGTTCAAAGAAACTAGTTTTACAATTTTTTGTTGGGAAATCTTTGGATTTGAATTTTTAAAGTGGTGGTTTAGTTTTTCTTTTACCGTAAAATGAAAAAAGAAAGAGAGGAGGTAAAGTTAAAAAGTAAAAATGGAAGTCTTTGTGTTGAATTTATCTAAGTATTGGGTTATGTTTATCTTGTGATTGTCGGTGCGTCGCTACAAAAAATTTCGTTCGTGTATGAACCGTGTACGCTAAAGCAAAAATAAGATCGTGCACAAAAATGCGATACGATCACAAAACAATAATACAATGCGCTAGTTATCTAATTCTGTTAAATTTCAAAAATACCGATGTTTATCGTTACATCAAACGACAAATTAAGTATTTTCAAATTAAAATTATGGAAAAATCAAATAAAAAATACTATATTAAAAATCAAGTCGTTGTATGAAAAATTGATTTTTCTTATTATTTATTAAATTTGATTCAAATTTAAATATTTAGATATATTAAATATTCTCATTTAGAACGTTAAAAATTACGAGTTGATACATTCTAAGAGGCCAAGGTCTTCTTTCCATAATCCTCCTCTCAAAGTCTTTCTATGACAATCCACCCTTCTCAACCCTCGAAAATCGAAACAAATACGCCACTATATAACATGCCGACGATCGATTGCCAGAAAAGACAGATTACTGGGGGAAAGAAGGAGGTAGAAGAAGAAAAGAAGAACAATATATAATAGATAATAAATAATCTTTATACAAAAAGAACTATATCTGTTTTATACATTACATCATCAGAGTACATAAGAACAATAGCAAAATACTGGACAGTTTTTTATAACTTGTCCCTACAAAAGCTGACTACACAGCATACCAAACACAACGGAATAAGTCAGATACGTGTGATACGTCTGGCCATCCATCGCATCACCTGAGCTCTATAGCAGTCCATCCAGAATTTGTATTCTATAATACCCGGTCTGCCCCGAGCATTATAGTGAAATAACACCGAGTCAGTCTGGAAAACCAGTATGAGAAAACACACTCAATTGAATTATTAAAGTTTCGAAAATCCTTTAAAGTCAAAGGTATCATGTAAGACCACGCCATAAATAAACATGTCGGGGTTTTACCTTACGATAACCAAAACATTTTTATAAAATCCGTCTGAAATTATAATAGTGTCTATAGAAAGTAAAATAGAATCTACTTGAATTGCTTGCATCTCACGTTTCAGCAATGGTTGGGAACAATCTAAAACGTACATGCGCTTATTAGAGATTGGATTCCATACAATGGCAGGGCTACTGGGGTACCGCCCGTTACAGTACCTGGTCTAGATTAGCATGCCGAGGATCCCCCGTGATCACCTGTAACACAAGATCGAAGCTACCCCTTACTGGATAGTCCGAATAAGATCACCTCGTGGTTGGTATCAGCAACCGCCCACACAGTCGAATAAAAAGGGACATCTAGATAGGGATGACCTTACCCTAATTGGCTGCTAACTATTTAGCCTTGCTGCACCTCCCCTATTTTAGCCATTCCCGGTTGATGAGGCTCGAGGCTATGCGTTACCTTTTAGCGCACATTCACTTAGAATGCTCATCGTCCCCTGACTATTTTTGATAGCATTCGTCCATACAAGTCCGTTCTCGGTCCGAATGGAACGGAAGGACCTACTCCTGCTACATTTATTTTGGAACCAACCTTAGGATTAGTAGCGATTAGCCCTTGCACTTCACTGCTCCATCTTCGACTCTAGACTCACGTCTTTCTCACGAAAACATTCAAACCAGATCGAAGTGGTTTTTGAGAAATTAGTCCCGAACCCGGTCTCTTCGAAACGATCAGCGCATTAGCCAATATTGATAGTCGGTTATTTAACTATCATATAACATCCACAAACAACCATCAGGCCTTAATAATTTCCCAAATTATTTATTTCAAAATATCTTCACAAGATATTTTTCTACACTTCAACCCTTTGAAAATAGTTTTCAAATCACTTTTTCTCTCCTTCCACCCAATTTTTATATTTCCACACAGAAAATCATCAAGTCTTAATACTTTAGATTTTTAAATAATTTAAATCACTTTATCCAAAAATATATACTTTAAAACACTTAAAATAAAAACTACTTAAAACACTTTATTTAAAATACTAGTTATGAATTTTTATAACAACTTGTCATTTAAAACTTAAGCCAAATCAATTTTAAAATAAAAGCTATTCTATAAGGTATAAATATTAAATAATTATCTTTAAAATCATAATACTAGTCAATGAACGAAAGCAAGCAAATGAAAGATATATATTAAGAATGAAATCAAGAAAATGAAAGATATGTCCGACTCAAGACAAATGAAGCACAAGTGCTTCAAAGATAAAAAATACAAGAAGTCTATAAGTCCATTAAGTCTTAGAATTGTTGAAGACCCCAGAGTAGTATCTTCTTAAATTCTTCGTTCATTTGACTCAGATTTATATCTAAACATCTCTATATAACCATAAATTATAAATTCTAAAGCATATAAGTCTCTACTTGAATTTTAGAAGAAAAAAGGCCAAAATAACATTGCATATATCGACATACTCCCTTGGTACGTAGTGATGGTTAATTGGTTTCTTAAAATTTAACATTACTGCTCTGAGTATGAGTTAGGAATGTCAAAACATAGGATTTGCTTTGGGCTGAGCTGCATGCTTATTTGAGTAAGCTATTTGCCTGGATTTTCCTACATAGCAGAGACACTTTGGACTACTCATATTAGCTCGATTCCAAAAATTCATACAGTTAGAGAAAGGAAGTGGTTGCCATGGATTGTTGCGTTGTGGGAAATGATTAAGATACCATGTACTCGAAACAAGTTTCGGGTGGGATGTTCTATGCCTTGTGCCAAATCTTCACTAATAGACACATGCTTTCATCTTCTATTCAAGGAGGCCTGGAAAATGAAAATTCATCATCCCTGGTTCTCTCTTACTCTTACTTTTTTTTCATGTGAAAAACTCCTTAATTTACTTTCACTTCCTTTGCAAATTCATGCTCTTTCATTCATATACTTCAAGGATTTGCAAACCACAAAAGTTCAGAGAGCTTATACTTGAATTTTCAATCATTATCACTTTGATCTAGTCCCATTCCTTACTAAGTTCATTGCCATTCTAGCCCCCATCCAAATTGCCTAGGATCCGATTTCTATAGAAGACATCTGGAAGACCTGAAAAGTTATATTATTTTAGCTACACACGAATCTTTTCAAACTGGTAAAATTTTGAAAGAAATCAATCATACATTTATTTACGCCATTCCTAAAACTAAAAAGCCTTTAAAGATAGAAGACTATAGACTAATCGCGTGCTGTAATGTCATTTATGAAATCTTGAGTAAGGTTATTTGCAACAGGATTAAGAAAATCTTACTAGATCTTATTGCGGAATGTCAGAGTGCATTTACTAAGGAAGACGTATTTCTGAAAATTCTCTAATGTCACATGAATTAATTAGAAATTTTAACAAGAAATTTGTCAACAAACTTTGTTTGAAAGTTGACCTCCACAGAGCATATAACAAGATAAATAGACACTTTATCATTTACATGCTCCGATGTATGGGGTTCCTAAACAAAGTAGAAGAGTTTATTAACTAATGTATTACCACTACTACCTTTTCAATTCTGGTGAATGATATTCCCAAAGGTCACTTAAGCAGTAACAAAGGAATCAGGCAAGGTGATACCCTATCCCCTTAGCTATTCACGATTACGATGGAATATTTTTCTCTCCAAATGGAATTAGCATGCCACGAAAAGTTATTCCAGACTATACATAACTTCCAACCTAGAGTAAGCCATCTGTTATATGATAATGATTTGATTATTTGCACAAAATTAAGTAAAGATACGGCTAGAGCCATAAAGGATATTTTTCATTCTTTGGAAAAGAAAGTTGGGTTTATAATGAGCGAGCTCAAATCAAAATGCTACTTCAACAAATTCTGTATGCACAGAACTGAGGTGTTGGACATTCTAGGGTTTACGAAAATGGAGCTTTCAGTCAAATACCTGAGAGTTCCTCTTTCTTCTAACAAAATAATAGACATTGAATATGCTGAGTTGATACCAAAGATTAGAGGAAAACTGCAAGGTTGGAGCTCAATACTTTTATCCTTTGTTGGAAGTATAGAATTAGTGCACACTGTAATTCAAGCTAAAGTCAGTTTTTGGCTTTAAACTTTTCGGCTTCCTTATGTTTCAATTGATAAAATTGAAAAGGTATGTGCAGAATTTATTTGGAAAGGAGGACTCCACAAAATTAAATATAAGGATCTCTATAGGCCTAAAGAAGGACAAGGGATGGGTCTTAAAAATTTGAGGGACGTGATTTACATTGAAACAAGTTGGAAAATCATCAATTCGAATTGTTTATGGGTTCGAAGAATGAGACAGAGGTATTTGAGAGACAATTTTTGGAAAATGGCAGTAGACAATAATTCATCCCCTACATGGAAAGCTATCATGAAAATCGGGAATAAGCCGGCTAATAATTGTTCTAGGGAAATTGTGCATGGAAGAGACATAGACTTGTGGAAAGATCCGCGGATTAATGGGAAGTCTTTAACAGATATTTTGGGTTGGGATACTTATTTTGCTTATGGATGTCCTAATCGAAAGGTAGAGACGATTATTCGAAACATTTTTTGGAATAGTGAGTTTATCCCATGTAGCACAGAAAAAAAGATAAATACAGTGCATGCCATTATACTTTAACATATAAAATGACATGCAGGCAAGAAAACACACCAACAAAGAATTCACAACAAAATCAGCAAGGGAGGCCACAAGAAAGAAGGACCCGAAAGAGAACCGATGCAAAATAATTTAGGACAAAGCTAATTGTCCCAAAATGGCGTTAACTACATATAAGGTCTTGTTGGATAAACTTCCAACTAGAGATAGATTGTCAAAACAGGGAACCACGAACGACAAAGTCTGCTCTTGTATGGAAAAGAAGATGAAACACACAAGCATTCTCAAATGCGATTTTGCTAAGGAAATTTGGGGAAAATTCGAAACTAAGGCAAATCTATGTAATTCGAGCTCTAATTTACAGGAAATTGTAGATTACCTGAATTCCACTGGGCAACCTAAATATTTTGAAACTCAATTGGGTAAAGTTTTCCCTCATAGTCGTTGCATGGAACATATAGAAGAAATGGAACCGTCGAATTTTCCAACACGTAAAGAGAAATGCTAACAAATTAGTAGCTTGGCAATCACTTGACATTAATCTGTTTTCGAAAAGAATTATAGAAAGATGGCTTACTGGCAATAGGGGATCAACAATAGATGAATATGCAGTTTCGGATCGGAGGCTGGAAGTGGCAACAAACCAAGGTACGAATAGTAGTTATCAGTCGTCATGAATGTTTTCGAAGGAAGAAAGAGAAATTGTGTATATGGATTGTGGAAGAATAATTTAGTTTAAGTTAAAGTTACTTTTTGTATGTATTTGCTATTGTAATGCGGTCTTGGGCCAATTTTTTATGGGCGGAGACGCCCTAATAAAATTTACCCACTTTCACACACACACACACACGTATGTATATGTATATATATGTATGTATATATATGTATATATATATGTATATATGTATATGTGTATATATGTATATATGTATGTATATATGTATGTATGTATATATGTATTGGAAGTCTATATGGTCATTATACCGAAACCACAAGATTTGGTATCGAGGATACAGCTACTTCTCTACTTTACTAAAGGTGTTATTCCAACTCGGGGAAACTCAAAAGGAAAAGTACATCTTACCATCGTGGAATTGTAAGATTGTAAATGGATTCTCAGTGAAAGCACCAAAATGTTAGCACCAAATTTGGTCACTAACACCCTTAGAAAGATTGTGTAGAGAGATTAATGAAGAAAGTAATTGAAAATAGAAAACAATATATAAATTTAAATGCGGAGGACAAAAACACCAAATTTATAGTGGTTCGGCATAACTGCCTACATCCACTTTGAAGTTAATCTTTATTGCTATCTCCATTACTTGAGTACAGATACAATCCGTAAATCAATCACTTGAATACAAGTTTGAATGAAAAAGAAGATAGTATATAAAATGGCAGAGTCTCCTCAGTGTTCTTGAAAAAATGATCCTTTTCACTATGCCCCTGCCTCTCTATTTATAGAAAGAAGGTGGGTTGGACTTCCCTGGTGGGCCTGACAACTCGGTACTCGGCCCTTCTGGATTGTTCGACGTATCATCACGTTCGACAACCAAAGATTGTTCAGCGCTCTTTAAGTGTTTCCTGGAGATTTGACCAGGCAACTCGGTACTTGGCCCTTCTGGATTGTTGATATATCATCACGCTCGGCATACATCAAGTACTCGGCAGAATAGAGCGCTCGGCATTTAGTAGCGTTCGGCATTGGGAAGTGTTCGACAGACAGGGTGCCCGACATTCAGAGCGTTTGGCTCCACTTCACTCGGCATGCTTCCATATTGCTCGGCATCCTAGGTGTTCGATACCACTACGTTCGGTATGGCAGGATTGTCCTCCATCAACTAACGTTCGGCCTAACCATTGCTCGGCCTAAGGATCGTTCGGCCGAGACTGGGTAATGTTCGGCCAAAATATCGTCCGGCCTAGGTTCTGCTTGGAGTACAAACATCGTTCGGCCAAGTCACTGGTTCGGCTTCCAATATCGTTCGGTGCAAATGCTTCCCATGACACTCAGAGCGTTCGGCTTCGCTAAGCTCGGCATGAGGAGACCATTCGACATAAGATCGCTCGGCATGAGGAGACCGTTCGTCATAACAAGGACGTTTGGCATAGGATCATTCGGCATCCGGAGTTCGTTCGGCCTCCCGAGAACGTTCGACAACCAAAGATTGTTCGGCACTCTTTCGATCTCGTACGGCTTCGATCGATTGCTTGGCCAACTTTTCCTAGGAAACACCACATCGTTCGGCATGAAGACGATGGATCGGCACTTGGCCATTCGGCATGTTCGGGTCGACACACAGAGTTTACTCCATTTTGGCCGTGATATCCAGCTGCCAGGCCCACCAGGGAAGTCCAACCCACCTTCGTCTATAAATAGAGAGGCATGGGCACAGTGAAAAGGATCCTTTTTTTGAGGACACTGAAGAGACTCTGCCATTTTATATACTCTCTTCTTTTTCATTCAAACTTGTATTCAAGTGATTGATTTACGGGTTGTATCTGTACTCAGTAATGGAGATAGCAATAAAGATTAACTTCAAAGTGGACGTATGCGTTACGTCGAACCACTATAAATTTGGTGTTTTTGTCCTCCACATTTAAATATATATATATTGTTCTCTATTTTCATTTACTTTCTTCACTAATCTCTCTACACAATCTTTCTAAGGGTGTTAGTGACCAATTTCAGTACTAACATTTTTGTGCTTTCACTAAGAATTGAATTCTCAGGCTGTTAGGATCTGCTTTGTAGCTAGTGGATTGGATAAATCCCCCAGAGGAGATCCGAGAACATTCACAAGGCATCTGTTGATTCTATTCAAAGTTGCAACCAACAACTCTACCATGGGAAGACCACGAACCAGATCGGCCTCCCATAACGCAGATGTCCACGAAACTGCTAGCGTACAACAAGTTGGACCTAGAAATCAGCAAGCAACAAGAGGTGCAGGGCCCTCTACCCAAAGCCAAGCGGAAGTCGTTTCCCGAATAGAGTTCAACGACTTGACAAGAGAACTCAAGGAAAGTAGAAGGCAACTTACCGAGCAGATTCAAGCCAACGCTAACCTCATGACTCAGCTCGCTCAGTAACAGCGCCAGAATGCTGGAGGTAACCCTGCCCCTTATTCTGAATCTGATAGCTCAACCTCAGTTGAGCATTTTTATTCGAAAGCTCATCAATTCATAAGAAGGGAAGAAGCTCGACGGACGAGATGAGACAAGGCACCAGGGCCTGCTCAGGAGACTGTGAAAAGTACCATCGCCATGAAGCAAGTTGGCGATAATTTGGGAAAAGCTCAAGCCAACGTTAAAAACAAGCCTGGACAGTCTAGAGGATCCGAAGGTGGAAATCCCGGGAAGGAAAGAGAGACGGGGAAATGGAAGTCAAAGATCCCGACCTACAATGAATACACCCCGCTATAGGCATCACTTGAGAACATCTATTTGTCAACTTGCAACACTTTCCAGTATAGAAAACCAAGCCCAAAGGAATCAACGGAGGAACAGAAGCGAACTGGGAAGTACTACCGCTTTCACGAGTCTTATGGGCACAACACAGAGGAGTGCAGGCACCTCCATGACGTCATTGAAAAGTTGATTAGACAGAAGAAGCTGCAGGAGTTCGTCAAAGATCCACAAGACGAAAGACAAGAGATGTCGGACCCCGGACGTGGGCCAGCTCCACGCCAACCAGAACAACCTGCTCGAACTATGGGTAGATTGGTTATCAACACGATTGCAGGAGGACCTCATCCTGAGGATAAGAATTGGCAGAAGATGGAGCAATATGCTAACTCTTTAAGGCATGCGGAATATGAATGCTGTCCGAATGTGGAGGATGGGACTCCTGCAAAGCAGCAGCGAACGATGGATGATGATATTGTATTAAGGAGACGAGATGAGGACAAGGTGGAGGCCCCTAGCATCAACCCGATGGTCATATCTGCGACAGTCGGGCCGACGTTTGTGAAGAGAATTCTAATTGACCGTGGAAGCTCTGTTAACATCATCTTCAAGAAGGCATAAGACCAAATGAAACTGGAAGCTAGGGATTTGAAATCATCCGGTGCCATAATCCATGGCTTTAACGGCGCAGCAATGGATGCAGTGGGATATGTGGAGTTACCAGTTGAACTGGGGCAAGGCGAGCGTAGAAGGGTGCGAATCCTACCATTCATAGTGTTGGACGTTGACTCTCCATATAACGTATTTCTAGGGCGTCCAGCCTTGGCAGAATTTAGGGCAGCATTGGCCCCTTGATGTCTGACGTTAAAATTTCCCACAGACAGTTGTGTTGGAGTGGTACACGGTGATCAGGCAACCGGACGTGCCTGCTATGTGGCTGAGCTGAGAGAGGCTCAACGTAGAGAGAAAGGAAAGGTTGCAGACCGCTCCGTCCGCATCCAAAATACTGATGATTGAAAATTAGCGCCCGAGCCCTAGCTCAGGCAACATTCTCGGATCTATAGAGACATAGATCCGAGAGACGATGATGGGGGACCCAGGGAAACCAATGTAGCACCGGTTGAACTCACGACTGACATCCTAGTCAGCCGGGATGACCCGTCACGAATTCTTAAATTTGGATCACAACTCGACCCCGTGATGGCCGAGAACCTCTCTGACTTCCTCCGAGCGAATCTTTATGTTTTCACTTGGACTCACTCTGATATGTGCGGGATTTATCCAACAGTTGCGAGTCATATGTTGAACATAGACCCCAAGTACGTTCCTGTAAAACAGAAAAGGAGAGGCATGGACCTAGAGAGATCCGCAGCTCTCAAAGAGGAAGGGGACATACTCAAGGCCAACGGGTTCGTCCGCGATGCCCTCTATCCCGAATGGGTATCTAACCAGTGTTGGTGAAGAAAGAAAATGGAAAGTGGAGGACTTGTGTTGATTACTCCCGTCTGAATAAGGCATGCCCGAAGGATAGTTTCCCTTTACCTAGAATCGACCAGCTCGTCGACTCTACCGCCGGACACAAACTACTATCATTTGTGGACGCATACTCTGGATATAACCAAATCCCAATGCACCTCCCAGACCAAGAATACACCAGTTTCGTCATGAACATGGGGTTGTACTGCAATGTAGTAATGCCATTTGGATTGAAGAATGCGGGAGCGACTTATCAAAGCCTGTGAATCGGATGTTCAAAGATCAGATTGGTAAAACAATGGAAGTCTATGTGGATGACATGCTTGTGAAGTCACGGCAGTCAAACGACCACATCCGAGACTTGGCGGAGATGTTTGACATACTCAGGCATTATGGAATGAAGATCAATCCGTTTAAGTGTTCATTCGGCGTAGCATCAGGAAAGTTTCTGGGATTCATTGTAAATCCCCAGGAAATCGAGGCTAACCCAGAGAAGATTCAGGCTTTCTGAGATATACAAGTGCCCAGAACCATAAAACGGGTGCAAAGCTTGAATGGAAAGGTAGTCGCGCCGAGCCGATTCATATCCAAGGCCATAGACAAATGTATTCCTTTCTTCAATATTATAAAGAAAGGAAAAAGGAATTTCGAATAGACATCCGACTGTGAGGAAGCATTCCGTGCTCTTGTGAGGCACTTAGAAAGCCCTCCCGTATTATCAAAACCAATGGACCTTGAAACGTTGTACGTATATTTGACTGTATCCCAGCATGCTATCAGCACAGCCCTGGTTCGCGAGGAATACCGGGTTCAAAAGCTAGTTTACTATGTTAGTAAATGCTTGATAAGGGCAGAAAGAAATTATCCAAAGATTGAAAAACTAGCTTATTGCTTGGTGATTGCGTCACGCAAGCTTCGCCCTATTTTCAGGCACACTCAATCAGTGTCTATACCGATCAACCTTTGTGACAGATACTCCAACGACCGGAAACTTCTGGAAGGATGTTAAAATGGAATATTGAGCTAAGTCAGTTCGACATTACCTACCTGCCGCGAAGGACCATACAAGGACAGGCACTAGCTGACTTCATTGCTGAATTCACTATGACAGACGAATCAAACGATAACAATGCCATACCTCTCATTCGATGGAAGATGTACACCGTTGGGGCATCTAACGACCGTTGTTCGGGGGTTGGCATAGTTTTTGTAACTCCTGAAAACAGATCGGTTTGCTACGCTTTGAAGCTCGAATTCACAACGACGAATAATGAAGCCGAATATGAGGCGTTGATCACCGGCTTAAGACTTATTAAAGAACTGGGAGTAAAATCGGTTGAGATCTTTAGCGACTCTCAGCTGGTGGTATACCAAGTGCGAGGAGACTACCAAGCGAGGGGGCAGAGACTTGCCCCATACTTGGTCCGAGTCCAGGAGCTACTAGCGAATCTCGAGTACTATGATATTTCACATATCCCGCGCGAGAAAAACAGAGCAGCCGATTCATTGGCAAAATTCGCAAGCATTGGTGATGCGCAACAGATGGGATTATTTCCTGTTGAGACCATCCATGCTTCGAGTATAGATATGATGGAGGTAGATTTCGTGTTAGAGATAGAAATCGAGAAGGAATCGTGGATGACCCCAATCAAACAGTACCTGCTATTCGAGATCTTACCCGAAGAAAGGAGCGAAAGACGACAAGTCCTTCATAAGGCTTCTCGCTATGTAATGCAGGACGGAATAATGTATCAAAGGGGATTCTCAACCCTATTACACCGATGCATAACCCATGATGAGATAAAATTGAGTCCCGAAGGAAGTCCATGAAGGAGAGTGCGGTGACCATACTGGGGGCAGACACTAGCGAATAAAATCCTTCGTTATAATTACTATTGGCCAACGGTGAATCAGGATGCTGCAGACTATGTGAGAAGATGTGACAAACGCCAGATATATGCAAAAATCCTGAGAGCTCCGTCGACGGAACTTACGCAGATGGTTAGTCTCTGGCCATTTGCAATGTGGGGGATTGACCTAGTTGGCTCTTTACCCTTAGCCAAAGGTGGAGCAAAATATGCAATAATTGAGGTCAACTACATTACCAAATGGACAGAAGCAGAGCCTCTGGCCACAATAACCACCAAGAAGGTTATTAATTTCGTCGTACGAAATATCATATGCCGTTTTGGCGTTCCATGGACCATCGTCATAGACAACGGGACTCAATTCGAGAGCAAGAAGTTCAAAGATTTTTGTTAGAGATACGGCATTGAGAATAAGTTTGCAGCGTTTGCTCACCTGAAAGCCAACGGACAAGTAGAAGCCGTAAACAAGATAATCAAGTCCATATTGAAAAAGCGTCTGGAAAAGGCTAGAGGCATGTGAGTGGATGAACTTCCAACGGCGCTTTGGGCCTATAGGACCACACAAGACCGCGACTGGCCACACTCCCTTTGTATTGGCATATGGCTCGGAAGCTGTCATTCCCGTGGAACATGAAGTCCCATCACGTCGGATAACTCATTACGACCCAGAGTTGAACCGGAATCTTTTATTAGAATCGTTGGTCTTCATTGACGAAAAACGCGAAGAAGCCAATTTGAGAGCGGCCGCATACAGACATAGAGTCGCTAAATATTATAACGAAAAGGTCCGACCGAGAATTTTTGGTGTCGGAGACCTCGTTTTGAAACGAGTTTTTCCGGTCCCATCTCATATGAATCCCGCATGGGAGGGTCCATACGTCATCGAACGAAAGCTTGGAGAAGGAACTTTCAAGCTATCGACCGTCGATGGTGCGATGCACCCCCGAGCATGGAACAACGAGCACTTGTGGCATTATTATACTTAGTCTATTTCTTTCATGTATTAGCTGCATTTATTTCCAGTATGATTTTATTTCTAGTTTTTGACATGTAGTAAGACAATTCGACTTTCTCTCACTAATAAAGGCTTGAAGCCATCTTTTCCATGAATGACTAATGTTTCAGCGTATGATAATCCCGTGACAGGCAAATGAAACCGTATTATCCTGGCTGACGTTCGAACGAGTATAAACGATTCCAAATCTCCAAGTCCACGGAGTGCGTACTAGAGACTCTAAGTTCCCGAAGCGCGGACTCGAGTATAAACGATTCAAAATCTCCAAGTCCCCCGAGTGTGGACTGGAGTACTCTGAGTCCCCAGAGTGCGGATTCGTATAAACGACTTAAATCTCCAAGTCCCCGGAGTGCGGACTGGAGTACTCTAAGTCCGTGGAGCGCGCACTTGAGTATAAACGATTCAAAATCTCCAAGTTCCCGGAGTGCGGACTGGAGTACTCTGAGTCTCCAGAGTGCGGACTAGAGTACAAACGACTTAAATCTCCAAGTCTCCGGAGCGCGGACTGGAGTACTCTAAGTCCTCGGAGCGCGGACTCGAGTATAAACGACTTAAAATCTCCAAGCCCCCGGAGTGCGGACTGGAGTACTCTAATCCCCGGAGCACGGACTCAAGTATAAACGCTTCAAACTCTCCAAGTCCCCAGAGTATGGACTGAAGTACTCTAAGTCCTCAGAATGCGGACTCGAGGATAAGCGATTTGAATGACCAGGTCTGTTGAAGGCGGACTGGATGTAAGTGACTTGAAGTCATCGAGCCTTCGACGCACGTACTAGAAAATATTCTAAGCGCTTGGAGCGTGGAAGAAAAACAGGCAGCTCTCAAAGAATTTTCGAGCTATATGAAGATGAACCGAGAGGTCTATTATATTCACAACAGCTTGGATTTGAATCACAATCACAACGAAAATTGAACGATAAGAGCCGTGGAAAGACGGAAAAACTAAGTTTTGTTCATCGAAGATAAGTTTCCATTACAACTCCTTTGAAGCTCGGAATCAAAAGTTTATTTACACAAACTAAGAAAACAAAAGTAGTTTCCTAATCTAAACTGACTCTCGTTGAACGAGAGTAATGGTTACTCCTTGTGCTTCTTCGCCTTCTTCACCTCCGTTGTCTTCTCAGACGACTCCTCTCCTCCACGTTTGCCATTGGTACCCTTCTTTGATGGAGGAGTGACAGCCGAAGAAGTATGAGGGACATCCATGGGTTTAGACCTGCCAGGGAGAATGATCTTCAGCGAATTATTCAAAGGATCGTCGAGGTCCACGGTCTGAGGTTCGACCTTAATCGTCGTCGTTTCTCTCTTCTCCTTCTCCAGCCGCTCCTTCATACTCAGCTCAGATGTGTGTTCGAAGTCGCCAGTGATCTCTACTTCATAACTTCCCTTGATGGGAGAAGAAGTCTCAGATTTGTCTTCATCTAGCGCCCCAATCACTTGAGCATCTGGCCCGGGAGCTTCTCCTGCCCGACTGGCCTCACCTATCTTTTCCTCCACCTCCTTAGCGACATCGCTCCTCGGAGTGGGCCAGTGATCAGAACGACCTGCGCGAAAGCATGAAAAACAAGCATTAAAATACAATAGTCCTCCCAAAAAAATGACGACATTTGAAATCTTAAAGTGAACAGTCATCTACCAGGTTCCAGCAGGCTCTCAGCCGTCAAGGGGGTCTTACCCTCCGGAATGGGAGATAGAATACGGACGCGAAGGTCAGGGTCCTCCGAGTGGTAACCAATATGCTGCTCAAATGGATCAAGTATCGACCGATCGAGTAGGCGCATGAGCTGGAGGCACGGCCCCGGATGGACCAGTAATAACTTCTTTCCCTTTCTTTGAGGGGGAACCTTTGCCATATATAATTTTAGCTGCAGATAAGTCCGAAGGCTCGTTTCCCTTGAGATATTCTTTTATCAATGCCCCCTCATCAATCTCTTCAGTACCGTGCTCAGCCCTCCTGATTTCTATCAAAGCCTCCCATGCCTCGGCTAAAGATTCAAGATAGACCTCGCCCAAAAAAGTCAAGTCTCGATGCATGAGAACGCAGGCGTTGAATTCAGCGATTAGCGGGTTAAACAAGCTTTTGACCTCTTCCATGCCTTCTTCTCTAGCCGCCTCGAGACGCGAGTCGATATCGATGGACGCTATCCTCTTGCCTTCTTCTCGGGCTTCACTCTTTATCGCCTCAACTTTGGAAAGCTTGGCCTCAAGTTTTTCTTTTAAAAGTCGAGTGGCAACGATCTCGTCACAGTATCGTTGTGACTTTTCTTGGACGGCCGCTTTCTCTTCTCTCTCCATACGGAGTTGTTCCTCAAGTTCCCTAACTCGGAGGCTGAGTGCGTCCTTCTCCTTTTGAACGGAGTCCTTCTCTAGAGCCAAAGCCCCACATCGTTGAACCGCCTCGTCGAGTTCTTTCTTATGAGTCGATTCCAGGCGAGTGACGGCCTCAGCAGTGTCCTTGGTGCTCTGATGGGCGACCTCAAGTTCGAACTTGTAAGTTGCGATTTTTTCGTCCTGAGCCTTAATGATGTCTTTGTCATGGATAGCCTTAAGCTTCAGGCGATCGATTTCATGTTGGCACTTCATGGAGACTTCGGAAAGTTTTTCGGCCAAGTGAACAAGCACGTCATGTTGAACATTGACGTCGTTTATACAGGCGATGACACTCTGCTTGACGTGTCCGGGGATATGATGAATAGCTGGGAGGAATTTCAGGCCGTCGAAGCAGATTTTTGAAAATTTATCTTTAAGCTCGGCCAGTCTCTCCAGTACGTATGGGTCCGTTGCTGGAGCGGGAGGAGACGACTTTGAAAATTTGGCTCACCTATAAGAACTTCGGGACTGTCGAGTGGAGGAGGAATCAGAGTGCTGGTCCCGAGGAGCATCAGATTGCGACCTCTTGTGACCGCGCTTGCCTTTACTTTGCTCCGCGTGAGAAGAGGTATCCTGGTGGTATTTTGGCTGATAATAAGTCTTCCTCCGAGATGACGAGTCCCGAGAATGGTAGTCTTTTTCGCCGTCGCCATCCCTATCTCGACGTCTCTCGGAAGCTGAGTCCCGTCCAGAGTGATGAAGAACAGACGAACCACGAAGGCGATCGAATCCTTGTGAACGCCCATACCACCTGCATAGAATTCGAATAGCAGCGAATTAGCAAAGAGTAGTGTGGCGACAAAATCTAAGCGAAAATTGAAGTGCAAGTGTTCGTGTGTGTCCTAGTGTTTCCCCCCGACAGACCAGTCGCTTTACTAACGGGAGTTTTCTCTCCCTGACTCTGGGCAAGAGCGCCCGCATTGTCTCTGATGGGCGAGTGAAGTTGAAATGCTTCTGGATCGTCAAAGTCATAATTGAGCAGATCATCCGGAATGGAGAGGTTCGATAGGCCCTTTAAAGAACTTTCTAACTGCTGCGAAGAAGCCTCTTTCTCCATCGGAATAAGCGTAACTTTCGAAGTTCCGCCAACCTTCTCCTTTCTAATCTTGTACGTCAATCCCTTTTTCCTCTGCGAAGGAGAAGATGACGTTTTGATACCATGCACTTCGACTATAGGATCTTGAGCGGGACCCAAATTCTCACCTTGTGCTTCGGGTGGTTCATCCTCTTTGATTTCCCCCTCTTCCTGTGCATCAGGGGTGTGGCGTGATGACGACTGAGCTATTTTTTCCCCTTACCAGATGCGGGCTTGGGTATGGAAATGCCCTCGGGAAGGCTTACCCGACGACCTTCTGCTAACAGTCCGAACCGCGATAGTGACTCATTAGAAATGAGAGTTCGAATGTCCTGTTCCTCGGCGGGAAGAGCTCTAATAGCTTAGGCCGCCTCAGAATATCTGCGGCCGTCGGGACGTGGATTCATACCTGAGAAGGTGAAACAAGAGTTAGAAAAGGCATAGCCTCGACCAAAACATGAGTATCATTCCAAGAAGAAGACTTACTCCCTTCAACCCATCTCCTCGCGAAACCAGGGGGCAACGCACATAGAACCATTCCTGTTTGTACAGGGAAAACTTGCTCCACACCCCGGTTAAAATTTGACATTTGTGGTGCGGCTTGAGGAACACAAAGGAGGGCTATCTCTCCGCTTCTTGATCATATAAATATATCTGATGTCGCCAGGAGTTGGAGGCCTAGAGAAGACGGTCATGAAGAGTATGTAAGTGCCATAGATAAAGGCGTGACCGTTTGGGTGCAGCTGCGACGGGGCGACGTCGATGTATTGTAGCACGTCTCGAAGAAATAAATTAAACGGTGGCACGCTGCCAACCCAGCAAATGAACTTATTGCATGCCGTGTATCCGACCGGGGGAAGGTGCGGCCGATCGTGCCCCGATGAAACCAGCACGTCGTCAAAAGGTATCTCGTGAATGGAACATATTCGCCGGAGCGCTACTTCATTGATTTTTGAAGCCTGTGAATCGACAGGGTTGTCCAAGAGAATCGATGCCTCCAGAGCATCGGGGGCTAAGTTATGTGCAAGGGAGGTGGATGGATTTGATATATCTGCGACTTCCAGTTGAGAGGATGACCCCGGTTTGTCAGAAATCGTGGCGGAGATGGACTTTTTAGACATCTTCAATAGACAGTGAATTCGGCTAAGTACCTTTGTGAACTATACTTAGAAAATGTTCGACGTTAGAATGAACAACACAAATATTCCCCTCATGTGGTGTGTGAACTAGTGCGATCAATCGTGTGTAAGCGCTGAAAAATTGAAAATCACAAAGTTAATGATATGAAATTGAGCTCTGAATCATCGCCTTCGAAGACCGTCATCGCTGACCGTCTCCAAAAACCTGCCTTATGGTGTTTACAGTTTCGGATTCAGAAAACGTTAGAAGAAGTTATCCGATTATGTCAATTTAAGTTCAGGTTTATGTCTGTTGAAACTAGGAGGTTATCAGTCCAAGTCAGTTCGATACACTAGTATGCTGAAGTTCCCGTCCTTGTTTTGTTATGTAATTAGGCAAGGCAATTGGTCGTTCGGCCTAAGTTCGGTTCAGCCATAATATGGTTCGGCATCCATGACTATTCGGCCTATAAAATGTGGTTCGGCATTTATGTTTGTTCGGCCTAAGTATTGTTCGACCAAAATATGGGTCGGCATTCATGATCGTTCGGCCTAAAGGTTGTTCGGCTTAACTGTCGACCGGGCAAGCTATCGTAGCTATCGTTCGGCCGAGCTATCGTTCGGAAAAACTATCGTTCGGCCTAAATAACGCCCGGCCTTAGTCCTGCTCGGCCAAAGTAACGTTCGGCATCCCCCTAATTCATGCTTCCTCCCCAACCTTCCATTCCACTGTTCGGCAAATGGTGAGTCACGCCGAACCTGGGTTATGCCGAGCCTTAACACTCGGCACTCCGCCCTTGACTACAGTTCCATTTTTTCCTCTCCTCCTCCATCCACGCCGAACAACAAAAGCAGATCGCTCGGTGAGTCATTCCAGGTCATGCCATCTGGCATCCTAACCACCTCCTACTCCTCCTCTATTCTTTCTTTTCTTCCAGTCTCGTTCGGCACGAAGAGACAGAGCCGAACCACAACACATCACCCAACAAATCCTACGTGTGATCATCTCCGGTCATTTCTCCTTACCTCGCATCATTCAGCCCTAAAGATATCCTAATCGAAGTGTGATTCCTCCATCCACGTAACCCTTTCGGCTACGGTCCTAATCTACAAGATTAAGCCTCTTATTGAAACTGTTTAATCATGGAAATGATTTAGATAGAGGAGACAATACCTAGTTGGTAGATGAAGACCTAGGAAGGATTGATTAAGTCTTTAGTATCTGATCAATAGGCGAAGTTTGCAAGTATAAGACAGCGGAGGTAAAAAGTGAAAAGAGAAGAAGGGGGAAGATGCTGGCCTTTATAGGGAAGAAGAAGAAGGCGAAATGACAATGACCGGTAGAACTGGTCAAAGCAACATCGTTCGGCATCAGTTTGTTCGGCATACGTGGGATGTTCGGCTTCGGTGGTATCGCTCGGCCTTCACACTACGTTCGGCACACACCTCCACAACTGGAATTCACAAGAAAAACAACCCCCAAGTATGATGGGCCAGGGTTCGAAGCAAAGCACAAAGGACACGTAGTACAAAGCGCGTCACGTTTGGCCACGCGATACACTTTGGGGGGAAAGTGTTTCCTGGAGATTTGACCAGGCAACTCTGTACTCGGCCCTTCTGGATTGTTCGACATATTCACGTTCCGCATACAACAAGTACTCGGCAGAAGAAAGCGCTCGGCATTTAGTAGCGTTCGACATTGGGAAGTGTTCGGCAAACGGGGTGCCCGACATTCAGAACGTTCGGCTCCACTTCACTCGACATGCTTCCATATTGCTCGACATCCTAGGTGTTCGGCACCACTACGTTCGATATGGCAGGATTGTCTGGCATCAACTACCGTTCGACCTAACCATTGCTCAGCCTAAGGATCGTTCGGCCGAGACATAGTTCGCCCTAGGTAACATTCGGCCAAAATATCGTCCGGCCTAGGTTCTGCTCGGCGTACAAACATCGTTCGGCCAAGTCACTGGTTCGGCTTTCAGTATCGTTCAGTGCAAATGCTTCCCACGGCACTCAGAGCGTTCGGCTTCGCTACGCTCGGCATGAGGAGACCGTTCGACATAACACGGACGCTTGGCATAAGATCGTTTGGCATCCGGAGTTTGTTCGGCCTCCCGAGAACGTTCGACTACCAAAGATTGTTCGGCACTCTTTCAATCTCGTCCGGCTTCGATCGATTGCTCGGTCAACTCTTCCTACGTAACACCACATCGTTCGGCATGAAGACGATGGATCGGCATTTGGTCGTTCGGCATGTTCAGGTCGGCACAAAAGGTTCACTCCATTTGGGCCGTGATATCCAGCTGCTAGGCCCACCAGGGAAGTCCAACCCACCTTCGTCTATAAATAGATAGGCAGGAGCACAGTGAAAAAGATCCTTTTTTCGAGAACACTGAGGAGACTCTACCATTTTATATACTCTTCTTTTTCATTCAAACTTGTATTCAAGTGATTGATTTACGGATTGTATCTATACTTAAGTAATGGAGATAGCAATAAGATTAACTTCAAAGTGGACGTAGGCAGTTACGCCGAACCATTATAAATTTGGTGCTTTTGTCCTCCGCATTTAAATTTATATATTGTTCTATATTTCCATTTACTTTCTTCATTAATCTCTCTACACAATATTTCTAAGGGTGTTAGTGACTGATTTTGGTGCTAACATATATGTATGTATATATATGTATGTATGTATGTATGTACGTATGTATGTATGTATGTATTGGAAGTCTATATGGTCATTATACCGAAACCACAAGATTTGGTATCGAGGATACAACTACTTCTCTCCCTTACTAAAGGTGTTATTCCAACCCGTGGAAACTCAAAAGGAAAAGTACATCTTACCATCGTGGAATTGTAAGATTGTAAATGGATTCTTTGTAATGAACACATTTTTGATCCTCGAATGTCGATGCTAATACATCAATGTTATTCATTTGCCGAGCACCCAAGTGTCAAAAAGACAGGGCGTTAGGATAAAAAAACAAGAAAGTGGAGAACAAAAACATTAGAATCTCACCGCAGAACGATAACATATAAAATCAAAAGATAATACACAGTGCCGCTCTAATATACGTAGCATTTCAGAGTTACTAATCAGAGTGCTATCATCATCCTAGAAAGTTATCACAATCGGTTCTTACAATTTGCTTATTTGTATAAATAAAATAATGCAGTAAAAATAAATATTATAGTAGATAAACATCCAGCTCCTCTCCAAGAGCTGAAATGAACATCAATGAAACCTGTATTTCTCAGACTACTCGAAAGAGCACTCATGGAAATAAGGGAAAAATAAAACAATGGGTCAAACATAAGTCTGGTGTGAGAAACTCAAGAAATATTTAGCTAGCATATAACAGTACTTTTGAGACCGCATGAAATGCCGTAATGGTAATCCCCTCAACAGAACCACCATCTACTAAGTATATAAGGTGGTATAATAGAAAATGTTTAGGGTGAAAAATATAAATTAAAAATAACTGTTAAAGCTTACATTGGTCACACCACAGCAATATTCAATAGGTATACAAATAAAACTGCTAAGGTGTGTTCGCATATGGATTTTTCGTGGAGACCTCCCCAATAAAGCTCATAAGTAAACTGAGACCAATCTCCATAACAAGGATCGGGAGTCACTTTCCAAGTATCGTATGTCTTTAGATAAAATATACTATAACGTAAACACAACTAGCCCACGCCCCAACACATGAACCAAGTATCAACAACTCATGCCGGCCAATATATCAATAAACATACTCTAAATAATGGTGTTAATATACCCTTATGGGTTAGCTAAACCAGAGATTGTGTATCCTTTTCTATTTTTAGTTATATACCGATGGTGAAGTCACGTTCAATATCTCAATACATAAGCCATCATCACTCAAACAGACCACGAATCCCCAATTAGATTCCAGCATCTCGAACATATCCACTTTCAAGAGATAGAACACATATTTAGTCTTGAAGTAGTTTTCGATAAGTAAAAAACACTTACAAATTCGGTCTCTTCAAGACTGAATTAATGAATTTCCAGAAACAATTGCATATGGAACCAAGTCTCGTATACTTATCAAGTTTTTGACATTTTCGACTTTTACTATCTCTCGTTCAAGAATGAAGCCCGATAAGTTAGAGCACTATTGCATCTCCACCCTACTTAAATCAACATTCTTAACTCTCGTAGAAAGAATCAAGTCTACTTCGTCGGCTTTTAGATCTAAGCAAATGACTTAATGTTTTCTATACAAAGTAATCACATAAAGCACTTTTAACACACATAAAGCACGGTCAAGTCACGTGAACGACTTTTAATCCCCTTCTTATTTAATTAACCTTTAATTAATTAAAACCTCTTTTATTAGTAAAACTTCATTTTCTAATAAAACTTCTTCATTTAGTTATACCTCATCTTTTTACACTTCTTTAATTAAACAATTTTCTTAATTAAACTTCTAGTTTAATAAAACATTTTTTATTAGTTAAACTTATTATTTAATTAATAACTTAACTTATTAACTAAACTTCTTATTAAACTTGTATATATAGATTTAATTTCTATTTATAAAAGATATATACTTATATTCTACTATTCATGTATTACTATTCATTTATACCATATTTTACTACTCAAAAGTATTCATATGCTTATCTCAAATTGCATAAGCATATTCACAAATTATTAATAAGATTTTCCTATTTAAAATATGATTAAAGAAATTAAAAACAAACGTTACTTAAACGTCGTTACTATAATCCTCTTTTTTTTTATAAGTTAAACTATTACTTAACCTTTTATATAAAAGGTTTCATACTTGTTATTATCTTTAAAACTTCATTATTAAAGATCTAAGAATTTCTTAAGGGTTAAAGTCAAGTGTTACTTAAACATTGTCACAACAAAACCAAATTCATTTCACACTTAACCTTTTTCCTCAAAACTTGCTTTCAAAGATTTAATCACATTTAAACGTTAAAGGCAATTATTACTTAAACAATGTCTACAACAACCCAAAACCATTTACTTATAGTTATCTTTAAAGTATTCATTATTAAATATCTAATTATATTTCTAAGTATAATTAATAATAAGAGTTAAAAACAAATGTTACTAAAACATTATTTATTACAACCCAAAACCATTTCTATACTTTTCATTAAGTTTAAAATATTTATTTTAAAGATCAAAGCATATACACACTTATTAATTAAGGTAATGCACTTCTAATCAATTTCACAAAATCATTAATTTTAACTTTAGTGTTAAAATTCAAATCATTTACTACATTTATAAAAAACTCAACTAGAACTTATATATAGACACATATACACCCCCATTAAATTACTTATTAACATGTTAAAACACTTTTAAACTACTTAAAAATATATTATAATTATTAATATAGAATATTATGTAAAAACAACAAATTTTGAAATAAATAGAAAAAAACATGTTTTATTTGAAAGCCACTTATTTTAAAATTCATAATTAACTATTAAAAAAATTTAAATTTGAAACCAATTTTAAAATACTGATATAAGTTAGAAAACACCCCTAAAAATTAGAGAAGAATAATTAATATAAATATCCCTTTTACACAATTTATAGTTTCAAAAAGCAAAGATTGCATTTCTGCGAATATCACCAAAACAATTCGCAATAGTTAAAAGGTGTTTCAGAAAAAAAGACAGCATTCCTGAAATGCTATCTAAAGTTCTGGATCTGTTTTTTAACTAGTTTTTGCTTCAACTTTGCGTCTAGTTTTCAATATTTAACAAATGATTTTTGATCAGTACTTAGTATACTTTGGATACTTGAAAATCAGGAAGAACAATCCAAAGAATATCTTTTGATTATTTTATAAAAATAACCGAAACAAGGTTTTTTTTCGAAGTATTCATATAGCGACCATTTCACTATAACTTTTGTCACTATGTTCAACTAGCTATTAAATAATTTAAGCTTCAAATTTTTTACACTAAGAACAATATGTTATTTACTTGTTAAAATGGTAAAGGAACCCCTATGGAAGTTTCTACAATAATAAACATTATTTCCCGAAAACAAGGAATTTAAAAGTGTCATAGTATAGCGACTGTTTTGCGATTTAACTTTTACAATTTTGTTTGACTAGTTTTAAACTTTAAAAAAAAACTTCATATTTTTACATTAGCAAGTACTTATATAATACTTATAAAAACCACAAAGAAAACCCTACGAATGTCTTCCAATGTTGACTTAGAAATCGTCGAACATGAAATGATTTCAAAGCGCATCCATAGCGACTATTTCGCTTCAAACTTTTACAACTTTGTTCAACATTTTCCACAACTTTCCAAACATATTCTTTGCTATCCAAAACACTTCTACAACTATAGATAACAACCAAATTATATTATCCGATAATATATACACAAAGCATCATTTTAAAGCAAGTTAAAATACAAGAGATTCAAAGTGCTTTCATAGCGACTTTCTCGCTTCAACATTCACATACACACTTTTGTATCACATACAACATTTCAAACATGTATACATAAGGTCATGACTACATTATAAATTTTAGAGGGTTTATAAGAGATGTTATAATACATATATGTTGTCATTTACTTTCAAAAGCAAGAGGGGTCCAAAAAGCGATAACTTGCATTTGTTTTCATATAGCATTTTATATTTTTGCACAACAAATATTATACACACATATATTCAAATTAGATAGTAAGTAAACTTAACGGTAAACAAGCAAATAACAAGCATAAGCCTCTAGAATCAAAGCAACCGTTCCTACCATCATCCCAAAGCCAAAGCTACCTCATTTTGCTCCAAAATCACAGACGCAAGCCTCCACCATCATCATATTGCTCACGGCCTGGAAGGGATCCCCCTTATGCTCCATCATTCTTTAACTTCTTGGATGCTATTGTGTGTTCTAAAGATGTTCTAAGACCTTTGGTGAAGTTTCGTAGAGAGTAGATTGATTTGAAGAAGTTTAGAAGAGTTAAAGAAGATAAAGAAGTGTCAGACTTTAGCATCTTTTTGTCACAAATTTGAATTATGGAATTATGAAATGGAATGATATATGAGAGGAGGCTTTAGCATACACAAAAGACCTCCCTTACCCCTATATCATGCAAGCCATGCCTCTTACACACCATACCTTCCCTAAATCACTTTATGGTTCATGTCTTAAATCAAGGATCAACGTTCCATTAATTAACACTTGGTTTTAATTTGTTTAGCTTATGAACAAAGGCTATCTAATTCTTATAAATGTCTTCAGATGTTAACAACACAAATACAAAAGAGTTCGAACAACTTTTGTTTAACATGATTCATTAATGCCAACAAGTGTCAATTTCGAGAATCGAACTTGTAACATTTAATCTCATAGTCTAAACTACCAACCAACTGAGCTAACTCCGTTGCTAGTTCGAACAACTTCTATTTAAAAAACAGTCGTTTATCGATAAAACAATTTTCGATCACATTATTGATATTTCTTCGAACTATTTATTTTTGTAAACAAATTCTAAAAAATAAATTTCTTACCATTAGTTATTATTAAAAAAGGGGTTAGCAAGGTTATTAAATCAATTGAATCAACTTAAATTCAAGATTCAAATATTTAAATAAATAAGGTATTTAAATACGAAGTGTTCAAAATTTCGGATCGTTGCATTCTTTCCACCCGTGGAAAGCAATGGGTGATAGTGAAATTTTGTAATGTAGAGTAAATGACTGGACATACGATGGGATATCCGAACAAGTATAAAAATCCTGATATCTTTTACACTTACTTTTATTTTACTCTACATTTACTAGTTGATTAATTGCATGTGCTTTTGATTTTATCACTCATTCAAGTAGATAATTTGTAGATTTGCGAGTTAATTCTTAAATAGTTGATATGAACATTAAACATACCACAAGCCTACCTCATAATTACTTCTCAC
Organism: Allium cepa; assembly: GCA_030765085.1. NCBI lineage: Eukaryota > Viridiplantae > Streptophyta > Magnoliopsida > Asparagales > Amaryllidaceae > Allium > Allium cepa. The sequence continues at coordinate 55,952,930 of CM060940.1, forward strand.
TACCATTTTTTTTTTACAAGCTATCATCCTTTCATTTCCCGTTCTTGGTCTTAAAGTTCAAAAATCCTACGCCTAGAAAACCCTAATCCTTAATTTCATCAAAAAATATTTCAAACTTGGCTTGTAAACCCAAAATGAACCGGTCTAAGAGCATCTCTAGCTGATTCAAACCCGATAGCCTCAAATCGGGTTCGGATGACGAAAAATAAAATTATGTCAAGTTCAAACACTTAGCAGTTTCATAGTGGTGAATGTACAAAATGTTATAGCAAAGATAAAACGAAGATGTAACGGAAAATAACGAAGACGCAAAAAGCTTTATTGGATATAAGACAGAATATTTAAAGTTGATTTATTTTCACTCTCACATCACTTGTGTAGAAAAAGAAATATTTTTTAATCTTATATGTCAAAACCGATTAATATCATGATTTATGCAGACTAGATTTGATAATTATAATAGATTTTTAACTTAAACTGAGCATTTATGTCTTGAAAAATTAGGACTTAACCCTAGCTTTGATAAGATGTTTAAAAGAAAATTAGTTTACTCAAACCTTTGTATATTAATGTTGTTAAAACGGGTGCCAAAAAGCTTTGATTTAGCGAGCGTAGTGGAAAATAGCGGAGTTTAAAGCAGACCTACTTTTTGATAACGCTAAATTAAAGTAGCATAGCGGTTGGAGAGCGCTATGTGCTACAGTAAGGATGCTGCAGAGCTTTACCATTTTGACCCAATCAAATCCAATCCAAACTGAATCGAAAATCCAACAAAAACAAAGACAACCAGAACCTGGCTTCTGTTTGGGTCAACTCTAGGTTTAAAATGTACAGGTTGAATCCGTCAAAACCCGATCTGTCAAAAATCCGAAAATCCAAGACCCATTAGATCAGATCCAAATCTAACTCGACGGGACACTGAAGCAACTTCGATCCAAGTAGCTCCTTTATAGATTCCGTTTATCTGTTTCTATGATTTTATATTTTAAACCGTGGAGACGAAATCAATTTACCATGTTATTTTGAATTCGAGTTAGTTTATTTTATTTCAGGTTAGATGGTTTCAGAAGAGAATGATAAAGAAAAGAAGAAAAGGTAACATGATATAAGGTATGGAATTTCATGATCCTTGGTTAGCTGCAACAGGATGAAAAATAAACATGGTACTAAGAAGCATACCTTTTTTAATTAATTTTTAATTTTAACTAATTTTTTCCACAGTATTAAGTTTAGCACCACTCTTTTTGTATGAATGATTTTACTGACTTGTATGTTATTACAACAACGGAGGTGTTGTAAGTAATTTTTTTTTTTTCAGGGTCATTCAGTAGATTTAGCATAGACTCAAATATAAGTGGACGTTCAAGAATGTAACCACGCGTTCTTGATTGGAACTGCCCATCACATTAGTGATTTGTGCATTTTAAGGTTACACCTAACCTAAATTAAACTACATGATATCATAAATCATGCATTCTTGACCACTCATCATGCGTGCATCAACGTATACATCCACCGCATCAAACATTTACTTACATTTTAAGATACTACGCATTGTAACTACTTTTATCACTTTATGTGACAACATGAACAAATATATGCACCAATTACGTCATCGACGTGAAGGACCACTAAATTTGTCTTGTGCTTGCCATAATTTGTCCTAATAGACATTTGTCCAACTATTTTACTAGTTTCAAAAATTCCACTTCATCAAAATGCACCTGTGCAAAGACTTATTTTGAACGGTGACACCTAGATAAAACATGGCAACAATAACATGTTTTGAAAGCACAAATGGGACAATGATTACCATACTAATAAAAGTTTTACAAAAACATGAAAGTTCACTTAATATCAAGGATGTAAACCGGTCGGACCAGACTGAAGGTATATCCATATCCTTTCCAATAAGAGATTGGCACGGACACCAAACAAAGTTTATATTCAGGCATTGCGCGTAAGAACTGCTAAATGAACATATAATGTCCGAACAATAAAAAAACATCGAATATTTTTGAATGGACATATTTTTGTTGTTATAATTCATGTTCTGAGAATCGTACGAACACGGACCAGACGTCTTACGGCCTCGGATCAAATCGGACGTTTAGATAATTGTACAAAATTTACACCCCCTAGCTAGTACTAGTATCAAAAATAGCAAACTAACAATGACCTATAAATATGGTTGGCACACTTATGGAATTTGATTAGACATATGAAGTCCCAATCCCAAAAGTATATGATTTTTTTATAGGCTTCCAAAATTAACAAATGGAACCCTTGATCTAAGCAATCACCATATTAAATTAGAAAAGTTACAAATACACTTCACTATCAACATTTCTTTTCTTCATTGTGAGAGTTCAAAAAAGTAGTAATATTTATCACTTTTTAAAATTAATATCAACAGTAAGTGTGTAAAAAAAGATAAGCCTATACTAAAATAGTAACATAATGCAGTAAAATAACATCTACAAGGGTGGAAAAAAGCAAAACTGGGTAGGAGCTAAAAAAGAGGAGAGAAGAGAGGGCGGACCCATAAAAAGTGAAGTGCTTTTAGCTAATATAAGGAGTTAAAATAAATACAGGGCATTGGCGTGCAGAAAGCAAAGCATAGCAAAGCAAAGTAGAGCAATTCCTTGATTCTTACGTTGAGAGATTTTGGTGGTCCATTCCGTGGCGTCAGTTTTTTGGCTCTTGCTCCTGCCCAGGGAGACAAGGCATTTCACGCTTGTTTCATTCCTCTCTTAATCTAGGATTTTTCACTAACCTCCCTCCAATTTACATGTATTTCTCTTTTCATTTCCTGCAAATTCATTAAATCTCAAAGTTATAATTAATTAACACAAAATAATCAATTATTAGGAATACAAGTTGCTACATGCATTAATTCAAAAAGGATTGCTTACATACTAAAATTCATCTATTACTTAAAAAGATGACATATTAGAATTATGGGGATTAGGGAGAATGACAAACTTAAAAAATAAAATAAAATAAACCAAGTTTTATTTTTAAACTGAAGAATAAATGGTGGTTATAACTAGCATTATATTCAATTTTTATACTATACAGAATGCTAGTTATATAGCTAGCATAATGTTTAGTTTGCATTATACAGAATGCTAGTTAATAACATTGTTCTTCAATCAAAAAAAAAAAAAAACTTGTTGTTTTTCAACCTAATTTTTTTTCAAAATTATTTCTTATGGTTATTTTCCTCGTAGAATTAACCTTTTTTTGCATTTAATCAAGTTGAGTAAAAGTAAATCATCAACTTTGTGTTAACATTCTCCATTCCAAAAAAAATAAGTAAAAAGATTTGTCAGCATCTCTAAGTTGACAAGTAGGTAGACAAATATTCAATAAAGATGTTTCTACTTGCAACAGATGAAGTAAACAGAGGACCCTATGATAATTTAATAAACTACAGCATTCAGATAGTGGTAGGTCAAGGTTTGTAGATCAAACTAATTGTTTTTAACTATTGAGGATCTTACTAGTATATTAGGGTTCATATTTTTCCTAACTCTAATGTTAAATTAAGAAGTATATTGTGATAGAATAAGCTTAATTAATATTAGTGGCAATCAATCACTTACTAGTGTTACATACGACACCAATGCCTATGGGTTTAGGTTACTTGTCTACTACAAGTTGAGAATAAAAGGTGAATTGAATCTCATCTTTCTCATGTGAATGCTTTGCCATATAGACTTGGGCACAGTGTGAATTCCTTAAGATTATGAAAAAATATTATGATATGAGTATTCGGTAATTATCATATCTAAAGCCTGTCTCCAATCAAATTTTATCCACTATGAATATTCAGATTATTCATAAAGGAACAACTTGACATCAAATACTAATAAATGATGTCAATTCAGTAAACTGTGGGTTAAAGGAACTTTTTGGCCTTAGTCTACCACTAGCTCACTGCAAATTGGTTGTGAAATTCACATTTGGTCACAATAAACAATACTAGACAGTCAAACTATGTCAACTAAGTTGGGTTTCCAGTAGCTTGATAATTAATCCAATATAAAGGAGCACCCAAAGGTTTAACATCATTAAAAGTAAATTAATAAATTTCTCGTTTTAGGCAATTAAATCTTAATTTTCGGCATTATTGTTATATACAGCGTACAAGATCAATCTCTGGACTATCACACAATGAGCAACGAGGGTGTGTATTTACATGTATATATGTATGTATGGAAATTAGGGGCACGTCTCACTTTCTAAAACTTGATTGTTTTACATCCTTCACTTTTAAAAACTATTTTATACATTCCTATTTTTATAATTCTTTCTATTTTATATATCTAGTTTCTAAATTTAAGAGTCGATGTCAAGTTGTTTATTGCATGCTAATATGAGTTAAAGTAAAAAGTAGCCTGGCCACATGTTAAGTAAGATTAGTAAAATTACCTAAATATTATAAGGATGTATGCCAAAATTGTCAAAATTTTCCTATTTTTTTCCCTCCTAAAAATCTATGATGTCTTGTTATATAAAAGATATATAAAAAGGAACCAAATTACAAATAATTAAACTAATAAAAACCCTAAACCCAGAAACACCATAGTTCTTCAGCAAAGCTACTTTAGCTAGGCCCACAAAACCGACCCTTTTTTTGGGTTAAAAAAAAGTACTTACTTCCTCATGTAACACAAGAGAATGCTTGTTGGCCACACTCACACTTCCCTTCACTACCAATCTTAGCTTTATTCAAAAAGCACTGAAAAGTATAAGAGAATGTGCAGGAAAAAAAAAGCAATTATTGCCTTTCAGTTTTCCTCAAGGGTTGACATGCATTGCGAACATATAGATAAAGCTATCATGTAAGCTTTTATCATCAATCTATATAAAAGCATTCTAAGCACAAGAACAGAAAACACTTGGATTTTCTTTTTCTTCAGTCATGGTCTCAAATCAGATAAATTCCAACAATATCAATTAATGGGTTATGATGTTTTGATAGAGAGTCAATTGTTGTAGGAGGCATAGTGTTTTCCTGTCTGACATGATTAATATTTATGCCCATATTGCTTTTTGTTACAGTATCCTTTTACCTCTTTTTATTTTTTCACTTTTGAAAAAGGCAGAAAGATGAGGCATGCTTCAGTAGTGTAACTGCTGCTGCTACTATGACTACTACTGAGGCACGACACTGGAGAATTGGCAGATTTTATAAAATGAACATTTTTTCTCTAATCTATTTAGGTCGCTTTTCAAAACTTATTACACATTTAAACTGGTTTCAAGACTGGCTACAACAGCAGACAACTTTCTATCTACATGTAGGTAAAAAGTGAGTTACTACCGTAGTTCGTTTAAAACAGTCTTAATGTGTTTGAAAAGTGGCCTATATGGGTATAAAATCCTTGACAAAATAAAATAAAATCCCCTCACTTATTTGGTTCATTTGTATGTTTCAAAATCATATTTAATGTTGCTATTTGCTTCTAACACTCCGCTCCTCTTATCCAGTGCCTCTAGTGGCATCGTCTTACATTTCCAAACGACTCGGACACAATTATAGCTACTTCATACATAATTCTGAGATGACAATAAAGGCCTCTTTTGGATGGTGATGCAATTAGGAGGATAAAAGAGTTGGATAAAAAAAAAATATTGTCAGTTAATGCTAGAGGTGAAATTACAACTTTTAATGTAAATTACCAATTTGTTGGAAAAAAGGGAGTAGCAATTTATTAAAACATAAGAGGAAACGTTGGAATTAATTTAACCCAAAAAAATGTTATGAACGTGTTTCATATAACTTTTACACTACCAATATATTTGACTATACGAGCATGATCAACCACAAATATTAGTAGTTGATGACAAGCAGCAGCTTTGTGTAGGCAAATGAAATGTACCTGATAATCCAGGTAAGTGTAGCGTTTAAAGCTTTGCAACCGAGGATTAGGTAATTGCATGCATAGATAAATGATTAAAGATGCATGATTAGGGTTTCTACAGTGATTTAACTCGATAACATACATTACATGCATGGACAACAGACTGTATCAACAAGTAGTATGTTGAGCATCAAAAGGTCATGCATGACATTAGGTATAATTATAATGTCAGGCAGAAAGATTTGATGAAAATAAATATTTAGTCATATAACATGTGCATGTTCCTTTTCTTTTCTACCAATGTTATGCTACGTGCTTACAGTCATAATATCCACAACATAAATTTAGGTACACATTCAAGCAAAAGCATTTATGTGTAATATAAAATGATGAATTTAAAATGATAGATATAGTTAAAAAGAAGTGCAAATTAAAAATCTGTTTCAATTTCTATGTGCCATAATGGTTGGTAAAAATACTGTAGTTTGTTAAAAAAAACATAGAAGTTTTAAAAACTTCATCTGTACACATACATCATGATTAACAAAAAATTATTATGCATCACCAATTTGATCACATTTTAACCTCGAATAACAAAACTGAACTAAAGATGAGTAATTATACATATAAGATAGCAAGGAGATATGCATATCATTAATATGTATATACTTCATTATTATGTCTGCAGAAGTATTGATAAGCTGAAACTGGAAAAAGGAACTTGCTAACCTCATACTGAAAATGTGTCATTTATCTTTTCTTCTTCAATCACTTCTGCAGCATCTGATGCATAGAGGAAAACACTCAAAATTTACTCGAGTAGCCCACAGCATTAAAATTAAAGACTTGTGTCAGCAGGTAATTTTAACCTTTAATTAAATATGCATCATAGTATTTTATATTTTGGGGACTAAAGAGTCAAGTGAAATTCATCCCAGAAGCCAGATTAAACATAAATTGTACACAAACATCCCTATATTAAAGACTTTTTTTTTACCTTAACCGATTCATATTATGCAGAAACTCCTCACCACTTCATACTATATGCTATCATGTCACATTCTACTACTTGAACTTTATCGATGAACTTCCCAACTACATTAATAATTTTTTGTCATTTTATCATATCTGTGACGGTATCTACAATTAAGCTGTGATCTCACCATTTGAAAATGATTCACTATCACATGTAATCATAGTTACAGTGGAATTGATGCAGAAGATAAGGATAGCTGCAAGTTTTTCAAAAATATTATTGTGATGTTTAAACCAATTCCTTACATGGCAGCTATCGCTTTTAGCAGCTACATCTTTAATAATAATTGTAAATTCATATTCTTTTTATGTAAACCCGAACTCCTCAAAATACATATGAGATTACAACTCGAATCCTGGTCTCGACAAAATATATACGAGATCACGAGTTCGAATCATAATCATCACAAAATCTTCATTTTATTTTTATCCCGGTCATGGTTTCGAATAGGTCTAGGTTCGAATTTTGTCTCTAGCAAAATCTATATTTTTTCATAAGCTCCCTCTCTTTACAAACTTAATTCATTATATATATTTCTATTCAAATATTTCTATTTTACTATTTTCTTTTACAAACATATTTTTGATATTCTACTTATATAACTCTCTAGCTATTATCATGAAAATTAATTCTCCTATTGAAAACCATTTATGTGGTTAATTGCTATACTTTAAAAGTTTCCAAAATGAAATTTTAGAATTAAATTATTATGCTCCTTTAATATATTTTTGAAAATGGGAAATTGGAATTTTTTTTAAAAATGTTTATATTTGTTTTTATCTTGGAATTTAACTTTAAACATAACCGCATAGGTTTTAAAATACTGAACTTGAATAATTTCGAGCTTACTTCAAGTTATATATTTCTCATATCACTGTTTTACCCAAAAAAAATCAAAATTAATTGAATCAAATAATGGTTTTTGTTTATTTTAGCTCAAATAATATTTTTATAATATTTTAGTCTTTTTTGGAGTCAAGTAATGAACTCTTTCTTTTTGTCAGTTTTTATCTAATATGTTTTCTTCAACAATTACTCATTTAATAATGAAATTTGAAAATTATTCAAATCGTAAATTAAATTTGATGTCATAAAAAAGTTGTGTGACTTGCAACAATTTTTTAAATTTCATATTCATTTAACTTTGATTTGTATAAATAAAAATTAAAAAATTGCACGAGCAACATAATTTTGGTTTATATTTTCAGTTTTTATTTGAAATATAATAATTACAAGATCATTTTTAACTATATATACTGTTTATGTAATGACTATTTTTTTAATCAAATATAGTTAATACTATATGCAAAAGTAGACAACAATTATTCGAATGTAATGTGCACACACCAGCGCGCGTGCATGCACACGCATATATATCTACACACACACATGTGTGTGTGTGTGTGTGTGTAAAAATAGTACATCACATATTCCAAAATACTTTTATTAATTTAGGGTCAAATTAAATGGAAATTAAGAATTGTTAATCAAATAAGTCTGGATTGTTAATTGATGATTATGAATTAGTTAATCGAGTAATTTAAGATAAATTTAGTTAAAATTTAGAAATTAATTATGTAATTAGAAATTAAATGATTTGTAATTAAGAATTAATTAATTAATTAATTTGTAATTAAAGTGATTAATTAAGGTTAAATACTTAGAGAGGTAATTAAAGGATTGGTTAATGAATATAGCTAATGGAATTGATGTCATGATGTCAACAACTGAATTTGAAAGATTTAATTTCCAACAATAACCGTTTATCTTATACAAGCGAAGCACACGTTTATCCTAATTATCTCTCTTTCATATACATAGCGTGTGTCATTTGTATTACTTATTTTCCTTTTCACGTGCGCAGCATGTGTCCCTTGTAATAACTATTTTATCATTCGAACGCATAGTGGGTACCTTTTGTACCGACTATATTGATTCGCATACATGGAGCACATACCACTCAAAGTTTGTATTAATTTTTCTGCCCTGCATGCATGGAGCTGCTAAACTCATTCAATAAATTCAAATTACAACACTTACACGAGAAATATACACCTATATGCAATTATGTTTGAACACATTGATGCAAAATAAACCCCAATTGTATTTTAAAAGGGTTTAGCTCTACATAGTGTCACCTTTATTTCCTATGACAAAATTGCTACCAAGATGGTCACTATAGTTATATCCTGTTTGTATATCATACAACTAACAATAACAAACATTCTGAGATTAAACGAATATAATCACATTCATCAACTCACAAGTTTAATTCTCTGATGTTCATGGCGACAACTTTACTGCTATCACAACATAAACAGTATAATTGCCACGCTTAGCAACCTATGAATATTAAACACATTTATGCACCATAAAGTGAGAATAGAGTCGCTTCAAAAATAGATTACACATGTTTCACAGAAATTAATCCCTATAGCTAGAATATCACAAAAAGTAACACTGCATCATTTGAACAAGTGCAACAGAGAGACAAGAAGAAAGTAAAGGTAAAATGAAATTTGAGCTAGCAACTTTAATCAAGATAATTAAACAATGCTTGTAATATTATATGATATAAGTAATTGAGGGCATTATTACATGCATAATTCAACATGTTCAAGCAAATATTCCATGCAGATCAATAGCATTAAAAAAAGATCTTAAAATCTTTATGTGTTTATTGAGAAAAGGGTGTTACTCTCTGTCAACATCCCATAAATCTTGCATGAAATTACAGTTTTTCTACCATTCACTTATTCTAACTACACATAACAATATCTACAGTCGTTACAATATAGGTACAGGTTCAACACATTTATCTACATCTGATGAGTGGGCATGAAACCGGAGGGAAATACAACTTGTTTAGCTTTCAATCACAATATAATCAACCATACCAGAAGAACACTTCTCCTCTCTCTGGTCATAGACTCTGATACGATTGTGTAACAACAAAAAACAAGTTATAAGTTTTAATCGAGGAAAAAAAACTTATTTTGGTATACTAAAATGACAAGTCAAATGGTTATAATTTCCATAAATCTTATATGACTTGTATTTATTTAACGCTGCATGTCAGAAGGAAAAAGGTTTTCCTTCTAATATCCAATTTGGATTTCAGATATAACTGCGGTTCATATGTATTCGGACATACCCAAAAAGATTGCATTAAATAGTGCACATCCAGAAGTGTGCAAGCTGAGTTTCCTATAGTGCTTTTAAACTGCTTGAAACTTCTGCCAGATATGCAGATGCAACAGTGCCAGCTGAGTATCTGATGCTCATTTAACTTGTACCTGCACTATATAGTGGGAACCAACCAATAATATTCTCATAAACTAAAAAAAATTAACATGATCATTTTTTTTATCGCTCTTCTTTATATATGATTTATGCATCACTTTCGAGAAAATAATGGAAGCAGTATCTAGTGATAAGAAACCTTCAATGAGAAATAAAGAGATACACATTATCAAAATTACTATCATCAATAGCAAAACTAAACGAGTTAATTAGAGCAATATTGAATCTAATTGCAAAATACTTGAAATTAATTTTGAAATATATGAACAGTGGATTTATTTGCGAAATATATAATAAAAAAATATTCCTTATTTTGTCCACTTTTGAACTTTAGATGTAATTTTTTTTTTCGCTTATCAAATTATATGCGGAAATAATATCTCTTTTAAATAAATAAAAACTAATATGGTCCTCATGATTAAATCGGATGGAGAAATACTGGTATAATTCAATACCAATAATTCATTCTTCAGTTTTAAGCACATATGTACACTATGACACTAATTCTGTACAAAAAGAATGTGTAGGTAATCAATCTGTATCTCATGACATGAGCGCAAACATATGCAAAGAACGCCCAAATTATCATGTGTTTGCGCGCACACACATATTTGTGTGCCTAGTGGAAAAACGTTCATACTACATTTGAAATATAAGCAGCTTATGCAAAGATATCATGGCGTGTTAAAGTGTACTACTTTTATGAACTGAATACATGCATGAACTAATAATTAGAAACAAGTTAAATATTTTTCTGCAATTTTTATCTAGCATTATGCTAAAGTCTGCATGCTTATACTCATAATACTGAAGTCCCAAGGTATAACTTTTGACTAGAATACATGAATACATGTACAGAAACATGAGTGCATGCACCATGTAATGGAGCATAAATCATAAACAATAGTTAAAGCTGTCTGATAAGCAAGTTGAATTGTGTATACGCTACACATGAATTGCAAAATAACAAGAACATGATACTGAAATAACTAGGGCGACAACTGAAGGACTTGTGTTTTACAATGTGTAAACAAACAACATCCAACACAAGATGGCCTTCGCCTAAAGTTTTTTTCCCCCTCCACGTCTCCGATATTTGAAATCAGATACATGCATTATTATATGGCACACCAACTTTCATTATTATGCCACAAGGATCTCGCTACTTGGTTATCAAAGAAGGATTGCAGCATGACATTGACAACTCATATTTCCATTTCTACATCTTGTATTTATTGCACAAAAAGGGATGAATATAATATGTAGTTATAATTGAGCATTCAAGTCTGTGAGATATGAACGTGAAATTATTTGAAAATAGAATAAATTCTTCAAATTGTATTTATTACACCATAATTCTCTTCGAATCAAAGCTAAATTACTAGAATCCCATTTATCTTTGGCTACCCATTACAAACCATTAGATTTTATTCTATTTTTATTTTTTGAATCAGAACTCATTCCAATAACAGCCTTACTTCAATTATACACCAACGCTAATGTACATGGGAAAGTTGTAGATGTTTTAGGATTCAAGTAGGGTTAAATTGAAAAATAGTTGAGAACTTGAAATGAAATAAAATGGATCATAAAACTTAGCATGGAACTAGGAGAGCCACACAAAAAATAGGGGCAAGTGATTTCTAAGTTCAAAATCTTCTTACAGGTTGGTATTTGACACACATATGTAAGATCATTTGGATCAGAGATACAATCAGCTGTTATAGCCGATTAAATGAATATTCCCAAGCGTTTTTGTTTTTGTGCTGACAAAGAACTTTTCAAGGACATGTAAAAATTAATAGCATTCCTTTTTATATGGCCAGTAAGCCCAAAACTTATGCTATATATTGTAATTTTCAACTTTCAGGGGATATTTAGTTTACTAGATTCTTAATTCAACCTATAAAAATTGCACAATTATAACACACACACAAAAACAAAAACAAAGCACCCCACGCAAACACACTCAAAAACAGAAGTGGACAACACTTATTAGTTAAATTTGTTATAGTATTCATTCCTATATCATTTGGGGCAAGGTTTTCAACATGGGATTCATAAAATCCAAACTTCAAATTGAAAAGGGATTTAAATTGTAAATAAGTCAAAAGATCTATATTTTAAGGGATGTTAGAAATTAGAATAGATTTTGAAATTTGAACTTCTACATCTAAACCTAGAACTCAATTTCATTTCATGGTTCATTTTTATTTTGTTCGGAAAACATTAGAATTGAGATTGTAAATTGTAAGGTTTTAAGACTAGTATAGATTGAACAATACTTCTCAATTGGGGTTTTAAATGGGTTTGAATCAGAATGTGAATCGAATCGGAACGGAAGAGATTCGATTTGAAAAGGGATTTAAATTGTAAGGTTTTAAGATTATTTTTTCACAAAAATGATTAGGGTATAGTTAAATTATTTTGTGATTAATTTATTTGTATTGTTTGACAAGTGCATGTAGCATCACATATTTGATATCTACAAATTTGTTTATTCGCGAACGAGGCTGCATTTCAAGTATCGTTCTCTTACAGCAACCAGTATCACAGCCTTTTTAGGAGATCTTGTGATTAATCAACCTATTATTTCAAGCCTTGGTGCGTATAATTATATCGAACCTAGAATGAATGTGGAGGTACTCATGGTTCGACAGACCACGTTTATTTTCTTTATTCTCTCTATGAGAAAATTGTATCATTAATGTGGGTCAGCAGCATACTTAATGGAGCATAATTCATTGGTTTGAAATTATTCATCATGTTACCTGATATATCGTGCTTTGTATACTCCTAGCATACATAGCATTGCAGCTAGATAAATAAGTTTTCTTTTTCCATTCCATGCCGAAATAGCACCTTTAATCGTAGTTGCATTTTGTTAATGTATGAACTCATTACTTAAGGGCGTTGCGTGCTTTATTTCTCTTTGGGAAAGTAATATAATTTATGTGGGGCAGTAGTGTACATGCTTAAGATTACTGATTATAACACACAAAATATCAGTCTTTTTTTTTCTTAGTCTGTACAGCAACTACTGCAATTCTGTAGATAAATCATCTATTGAGAAAGCATCCTGATGCCATTACATAAACTACATTAAAATTTGAAAATTTATAGGGAAAAAGTTGACCAGCTTAAAAAAAATTAATATCTTTTTATATGATCATTATCAAACTGAATTTATTGAAATAACAGAAAATTTGTGTATATGTACTCAAGGTAAAAGAATTTGTGGTAGATTTGGTTGCAAGAACGTATTTTAACAGATTATTTTGCACATCTTTAAGTGTTCCAAGTCATTAACTAGTAATAGTTAGAAAAACATAAATGCAATATATGATATTATTGTTGATGATTTGCAAAATAGTATATCTAAATAGTTTATCATCACCATGAAATATACACCTACTGAAGAAACAGAATCATGTCTCCTAAATGTTGTTGCAAACATCAAAATAGTCAACGCGAAATGGTGCAAAAAAAGCAACGCATGCACCTTGCACTTTTTTTGCATGCCTTGAACGTTGTGTTTTTTTTTTCAAACAAATATCGCAGCAGTTGAAATTTGCTTTAAAATTGGATTTTGGAAATTAAAACTGCACATACATGCATTTCAAAAACAAAATATTTTGATGCATGCCAAAATAAGAAGTTGCAAAATCGTTAGCTTAAGTCTACAATAACATAATACGAAAGATACGATCTCTATCAAAAAAAAAATGAAGCGCGTTTTTCCAATGTCTTGTGCATCCACTGTGCCTTGAAGTGCAAAAGAAAAAAAACACAGGCTGCACCTTGCACTTTTCTTCGCTTAGGCTCATGCCTTGACTACACTGACAAACAGAAATCATTTTCATGATAATTCATCAATCAATCAGATAGTGAATTTCATTCTAGTCTAATCATTGTCACTTGCATAAGCAACAACGAATTGCATACACATGTATTTGTGTGTATGGGCAACGCAGGGACACAATCACATTTTGCTAGCTCCCTAGGGAAAGTGCAAATATGCCACCCGCAACCGCCCCCCCAACCCCCGGAAAAAAAAAAAAAAAACACACACACACGCACACCCCACAGACAACCAAGAAGGAAAAAAAACTTGTGAGGGTGGTCTCTTAAAAGAGGGTTTGGGGTGTACCAACTCCAACTCTATAATACATGCATTATGCATATGGTAAACTTATAGGCAAGGTAAATTACTTTGCCATAAGGGAGGTCAAGCAACATCTATTGATCTTTTTACTACAATCATGTGTATATTTGAGACATACAACATATTAACTAGTTATTCATGACAATGATAAACAAAGAGACAGAAAAAGCAAGTTAAGTTTGAAAAACTACCAAAATAATAATTATATGAAAAAGAATCAATGAAGGTTCAGAATTTTAGAGAAAGTAAGTGGAGGAGGAAGATGAATTAATTGTTTAAATAAAGTGTCACAAGCCGACATTGCTATGCCGTATGTAAATGCAAATATTTTATTGAGCATGTTAATTAACTCTAAAGTATTTAAAGAATGTTGAAACTTTTACTGTCCTGTCTTACTATTATTAAGATTTGTATACAAAATAACAGTGAAACTGAAAATATTTGTAAGATGACTGTTTTTATAAATAAAAAAAGGTGAAACCCAGTGCACGAGGCTCCCGCGTGATAGCAGGCTCTGGGGAGGTCGATTGTACGCAGCCTTTCCCTCGCTTTGCGAAGAGGCTGTTTGCAAAAATCCAGAGAGGATGATCAACAATTACTTGTGGCTCGTTTGCAAAAATATTATGTGATGTGATATATGATATAAAATAAAGGAATTTTTTTGGATATAGGCATTGAAAAATAACTTTATCTTTTAGGCCTTACTGAAAACCAATTGCAAAAATATGCCTACTTTTTTATATCTTACGCAGTTTAAAATTACGCAAGCTTTTATATATATACAGCATCCAAAATTACGCAAGCTCAATAAGGCGTGTGTGTGTGAAACTGAAAATATACAGTATATATGTATATATGTGTATAAACACACACACACAACTTATTGAGCTTACGCAATTTTGGATTATGCAAGTTCAATATAACTGTTACATAAAACAAATGGTCGTTTTACCCCTCATTTTCTTCATCTTTTTCATCATCCATAACCTAACTTATTTCCACTCCAATTTCTTCTACTTTTCAAAGTTTATTATCATAAACAAAGATTCTGTCGAAATAAAAGTACTTTTGGTAGAAGATTCTATAAGAAACATCTTACTCTCAAATCAAGGTATTAACCTTAAAATTATGAATTTAGGGTTTTCCACAAAATATTGTGTAGTTAAGTTAGAGCAGATAAAGTTGTTAAATTAAATTTTACGTAATTTATAATTATTATTTTTGCTAGCATTTTTGTCAAAAATCTTAAAATTTTACGATTTAAATCCCGACTCAGATCGGATCTCTCCTTTACTATTCGATTTATATTTCGATTTAAACTTTGATAAAATCACAATTAAACAAAACAATCAACGCAGAATAACATATTTAACATATTTATTTGGATATACAATTCCAATTATAATGTTCTCAAAATAGTATAAAAATGCAATAAGAGAGAAAATTGAGTTTTAAGTTAGTTGTACAAGTTCAAATATCAAAATCAGTTTCAAACTGTGTATAACCCTTGAAATATGGATCGTTTGAATCTACGATTTACGATTTGGATCCCGTTTCAATTTAAGGTTTGAACTTTTGAGAACCTTGTTTGCTAGTAATATTTCATGATATGTGAATTTTTTTGAAGAGAACGTAACGGTTTCAATTATATTTTACTACGATAGAGAATTGCTGATTGAAAAGGACGATAAACCTAGGTATATTGGTGGTACACGGAAAAAATAAAAAATTAATAGATATTGTAGTTTTAGAGAGCTTAAACAATATGCATTTGAAGTGATAAAAATCAATCCTCTTGAATATGATTTAAAAATAGTAGTGAAATGTGTTACAGACGATGGTTCAACCACTATTGACGTAGAAGATGACGACGATATTAATTTAAATTTTTTGGTTAGAATGAAAGTGATAGAAATTTTTATTACGAAAACAAAACGTGTTGATGTTGTAGAAATACATCATCTACACTATCAGTGGCAGAGCCAATACATATTACACAATTTTAAGAAACACAATGTTCGACACTTTCTTCTTATATGACAACTCAATGTAGTGAATAGTTTATAAAATTAGTAAATAGATGTAGCGAAATTGTTGAAGGATCATTTAGTCAAGCACAATATTTAGATTATAACTATGTATGTCCGACTTGTAGGATTGCAAATCAATCTCAAACAATCATCAAGTAGGTATTAATTTAACTCTAGATATTCACTTTGAATTACCTTCGTACACTTTACTCTTATTAATAATTTTGCTATTCATAGTTTCAAAATGAATCAAGTGGAAGAATCATTCAATGCTCATGTGAATGATGAAGATGATTACATTGATAATGCAATAAATAGTGAAGTACAATTGGATAGCATGGAAGTCGCTTATGCGAATAATGTAGATAGAAATTGGGTTGATAACCATGAAGCAATCATATATGAAGATAATCAACCGTTTGATGATCTAAATGCCGATGAAGAAACAATCATATATGAAGATTCATTAGCCGATGATTTATGTACCGCACAATGATGACAAAGCCCATTATGGATAACTTGTAGTTAAAAGTGGAAGCGTTCGAAAGGGAATGTGCTGAAACAGGACCTCGAGTTGGATTAATTTTTGAAACTAAAACTCATTGAACAATTATGTAAATAGACGATTAAATATTCAGTTTCTTTTCAAGTAGTAAAGTCGCGTGCAAATCAATATACGGTTTGATGTGATATGAATGAAAAATGTCCTTGGAGAGTGCATGCTAGTCTATCAACGAGAAAATATAAAAATTGACGAAAAATAAAAACATATGAAGGGGATCACACTTGTTTAAATGCAACCATCAACTCAACCCATCGACAAGCAACATCAAAGTTTGTATGTAACAAAATACCCCCTTTAATCAAATCCGAGACAAACATGACTGAACAGTTCAAAAGACAATGTCGAATATGTTTTATATTAAAGCAAGATATTCTCGAGCTTGACAAGGAGTACAAAAAGCGGTTGAAATAATGTATGGAGATTGAGAATCATCGTATGTAGAACTACCAAAATATCTGAAGGTACCGCATGAAATGGAAAAAGTTCTATAAATCCAGAAGGACTGCATGATAGGTTGTAAAATATAACGAACTAAGAAAACAGTTGAAAACTATAAATCCAGATGGCGTATGGAACGAAAAAAGTTTAAAAGACCAATAATCAG
Source organism: Allium cepa (assembly GCA_030765085.1). Lineage (NCBI taxonomy): Eukaryota > Viridiplantae > Streptophyta > Magnoliopsida > Asparagales > Amaryllidaceae > Allium > Allium cepa. The sequence goes on from CM060940.1 coordinate 55,970,506, forward strand.
ATTTGACCCTTTATCATGATGGTGGGGTACGGTTCAATATGATGAAAACAAATGTATCTGAAAGCTTTAATGGTGTGTTGAAAGGAACAAGAAATTTACCCGTTAGATCACTGGTCGCAAAGACTTTTTATCGTTTGAACCATTACTTCTACGAACGTTGTACTCAATGAGAGGAATGGACGTCTCAATTGACATCGAAGTAGGAAGCATTAGCAAAAAGTAAAATGGAAGAATCAAGACATTTGTTTATAAAGAGATATAGCAGAACAAAATGATAAGTGAAAGAAGTATATATGCATGATTATACGGTGAATATCGAGGATAATGCAACCAAGTGTTCGTACAACATGCTAACTTTAGATCAATTTCCGTGCTCACATGTATTAGCAGCATGTTTACGTGATTCAGGAGGTGCAAATAGAGTACATTTTGATTTAATTTCATCATGGTACACAACGACTTAATACATTGTTGCTTATGCTCCTTTATTCTACCATGTACCCGATAGTCATCGTTGAGATGTCTACAAAGGTCCATATATAAATCCACCACCTCGTGTCTCCTCGATTGTTGAGCCCTGTATTTCTTGTCTCTACTCTTGCATGTGTTTCTTTTGCCTCCACTCTATTGTGTTTCTTAGGCCTCTTCAAGGTAGTTACCAAAGATCTCGACAGTCGATGCAACTTGTTTATATCTAAAATTGAGTCGAGCAATCCTTAATATCCTTGACCACTTCTAAAGCACTGTGTATTCTGCTTACCTATCTAAAAAGTTAAAATGAACAATTCATATGCTATGAAAAAAGCAAATTATCAAATGTTATATATTAAAGTACTAACCACATCATGCTCCAGTGAAACTCGAGGAATGTAAGCAATCAATCTTCTAAACGATTGTTTCAAGATATAACGACAAATTATTTGCCAATACCATAATTTATATTCACTCAATAATGTAGGAGAATTGCGTTCTTGAACAACATGATCAACTCTTGCATTCCATAACTCCACACTTTCATTTAACAAAGCCCTTCAATTATTCGAATTTGGATTTATTGGAACAATAGGATTGGGGATGTGTTGATGAGTAAATCCAAATTGTCTCATTTCCCGATCCGCAACATAAGTTTCAAAGTTCTAAAATAGTATTAAACGACACCTAGAAATCCAACCGGAAAAGAGAAAATGTATAATAGGACCATAAAATGCATTAAGCAACGAATACGGTTTTCAAATTACGGCATCATCCAATAGTAAATCTAACTCATTACCATAAAACAACATATTTTTTGGAGTTTCAGTCAATTCCTAATAGAATTCCACTTACAACTAAATAGAAGATCATGATCTAAATTGGCGAGGTTCTTTATATCAGGACATCCAACGACTAAATGAGACTAAGGCCACAATTGCGGCATTGTCACACAACCACCTAATAATTTTGGTTCTTGCAACGCAACATTTGTCAACTTACAATACAGACAACGGAGTACTGCATTAGCCCATGAATACTAACCAAAAAGTGCTAAATCGGCCAAAAATAGCAAAATTTTCATGTTGCATGGATCTTTCGAATGATCCATAAAACTGAAGAGTTTAAGAAGTATAAGATTACAACATGATTACGATTAAGTATGGCAATATCTGTCGCATCTTCTACAAGTGGTTTTTGAAATTCTTTTCTAAATCAACTAATAATAACTTCACTTTTAGATCTTATAGCATTTTTAGGAGGAAATATACCAAGTGTTTAACTCATGAAACAATCTAAAATAATTACACTCCAAATTATCAAAATAAATTGAGGAACCGTCTGTGGGTAAGCCTAACAAATAGTAAACACCATATAAAGTGACAGTCATTTCTCATACTCTAAGATGAAAAGTATTCTTCTTCGACCTCCGACGATCACACAATGCCGTAATAATAAGATGGCCTAATCTAATGTATTAAACCTGCATTGCTTTTCCAAAAATAGCTGATTTTAAATTTTCTTCCAATTGAGGATCTTTATAATTTATTTCTTTAATCTTGCTCAAATGCTCTACAGGTTGAACTATTTGAACACTCTGATTTATAATAACCAATACAAATCAACATTTTATAATGCATTTTCTTTAAAAAAAACTATATATAAAAAAACAAATACCTCCATAAGCGATTGGTTTTCACTTCTATGTTTGTGTTGAAGATAAAAGACACTTCTATCAACGGGTCTGGATGACAATTCTATAAAAACTAGAATCTAATACATAGCCACTAATACCCAAATACGTACCATATAAATTTAAAACTAGAGTTTTCTATTTCGATTAACTAAGTAGTAACCTTTCAGTATCAAATCAATCAACTACAACAATGATAACTAAAATTAGTCAAACATGAAGAAAAAAATCAATTAATTCAAATTCAATTTTTTGTAGCTTTAATTTGTGAAGATGAAGAAGTTGAGAATAAAAACAAACTTACTGAAGCTAATTTCTGATTTAGAAATTAATTGGAATATGGAATTGAAATTGGGGAAAAATAAAATGGGGTTAGAATTTGTTGAAATTGGGGAAAGTTGAAATGAAAGAGGAGAGGAAGAGAACGGAAGGAAAAATAGTGTATGTTTTTCTTATCCCCGTAAATGTACTTACACAATCCAAAATCGCGCAAGCTAAATAAATAATTTTTTTAAAAATATATAGTTTGTGCAATTTAATATTACACAAGCTATGAATACAGTTTAAAGCTTGCGCAATTTAAAATTGCGCAAGCTATAAAAAGTAGGACTATTTTTACAGTTAGTTCTCGGTGACGCCTAAAGGTAGTATAAGTTATTTTTCAACGCCTATATCCAAAATTTGTCCTAAAATAAAAATTCGTTTATACATCTTATAATATAACAATTTAAGTCTTCTTTTTGGATCCCACATGAGCCCCTACTCATAGGTGTAAGGTTAATTTATTTGTAATCTATCTATGCATACACATATTTTCTACTCATTCATTATTATGCAGCATCACATTGTTAAATCCTATAGTAAAATGCATGATGATTTGCAATAAGCTCTTGGTTCACCAAATTATTATGTTTTGGGGCCCTAAGAGCTCAGAAGCGTGAATAGAAAAATGGCCCAACTCCTATAATTTAGCATGCGAAGAAGAATTGAGTAAATGGATACCAATTTGCAAAGGATGGGCCTCGTTGATAACTCGGATAAATGGACACCGTTTTCTGGGTTTCATCGGTCTATAGCTCCATCTTATATTTTCTAATTTTGGTTGTCTAAGTAACTATATGACATATAAGAGATGACAATGGAAATAATAAATGACCGAAATAGGCACAACAAACAAAATAATGAAGTTGCACTAGAAAAATTGTTACACAATTTAAGCTCAGCAGCAAATACACACTTAGATAAATCATCCATATTTATCATCAGTCCGTCATATATATAAAAACTGGAGATGCCAATTACCTTGAAAATTTTCCACTCCATCAATGATTCCACGATAAAATGCCATGCACACTTTAATCCTCCGGTAAATATTATTCAATCCTTGATAATGTATAGTTGTACAAACACGACGACCAACATGTCATGCCCAAGAAAATAATCTCGTTTATTGTAATCATACAATGGTTGTTACAGAGGGATGTTGCTTTTCATCCCAAAAAGAGAGAAGAGTTATCACAGACTGCTTTTTGACCAATATCTACAAGGAAATTCACATAATCAATATGCCACCAAATTACTGGAACAAATTAGGTTCAACTTATAAACACTAGCAAACCGGCATGCACAATGAGCACGGTAATTGTATGTCATTTCTAAATAATATAAATACTGCTCAGGTATAGTGATATTTCGAAAAATAATGGAACAAAATAAAAGTTCAAATTATAATAGTTTTCAAGATAGGAGCGAACAGAAATTGTTTTTTTCTTTTTAATTCCATCAACTATTTATACGTTAAATGGGAGTATCAAGCACGAAATCACATACAAAAATGTGAAGCAAAATATAAGAATGAAACACTAGAATTGTAAGGAGAAAAGTAAGCTAAAAATTCTTCTTGAGATAATTATATTTTAGAACAGTATTTCCTCCAGTTCTCTTCCAAACCTTCAGGCAGTGAAAATGTATGGGTTTTTACGTCTTTTTTATGGGTGTATGAATCTTTTTAGTTGGCTCCAAAAACTGACCAAAAGCAGGGACAAAAGCAGGAATTACAACCTGGGCTATCAGGGTTGATTGTTTGAAATATGTGAACTTACTTGACAAAATACTTGGGAAAAAAGTCAGGTTATATTTAAGTATATCCTTAAGTCTAAATTTGACCCTGCCTAGTGCAGGATTACTACTGTATGGATCCGTCCCTGACGGTGTATTTACAAACTATGGAAACTGCACCTAAGATGACCAAGTTGCTGATCGCTCTTGTCACAGAATCAGGGTGACTATGAAATTCAAGTATTTTACTACTTAACATAAATTCTTCTATAGTTCTCCTAAGGAGAGACACAAGAACACAACATGACTGTAACATCCCGCTACTCGATTAATGATAATAAATGTATTTTGGGATTTTAATTGAAAATTTTGATGAATAAATAAATTTAGGAATTTAAATCAAAGAAAATTAGAATTTCAAAGGATTTGAATTATGAAAAATTATTTTAACTTGATTAAAAGTTGAAATAATTAATAAATGGATTTAGAAAGCAATTTTGGAATTTTATTGAATTTAATTCAATAAAAGTCATTTTTTGAATTTATTTGAAAAATAATAATTAAAATTTCAAATTTGAAATTTGAATTACATTTTTTAAATTCAAAAGTTGTTTGGAAAATTATAGTGGAAAAATAATTAATATTTATAAAATTTTGAAATTATTTTGGAAATAAAACAATTATTTTAAAATTGCTGAAAATTGAAAAGTAATATTTTCAAAAATATCAAACTTGGAAGTTCAAAAGTAATATTTTCAAAAAAATTAAAAAAAGTATTGATATATGTATGATATTTTAAAAGTATCAAACTTGGAAGTTTTAAATTATTTTAGCTCCTTTTGAATTTAAATTCAAAAGAAGGGAATTTTCCAAGTTTAAATATTCTAAAAATGGAAATTTAGAGAAAATGCAAGTTTGTTGTTTTGAAAAATCCAAAACATATATGAAATATTTTGGGATAAAATTCTTATTTTTTAGGATTAAATTTGAATTTTTTTTTATTTTAATTTTAGTTACAAAGTTTTTAATATTTTCAAATATGGGAAAATTAATAAAATTCAAGCATATTATTTTGGAATTTCCTAAAGATATATTTGAGATGTTTTGAGGTGAAAAAATTATTTTTAAGAGTTTAAGGATGAATTATTTAATTATATTTTGAATTTAAACTAGGATTAAATATAGAAATCCTATTTAAATCATTCAAATTTCACATTGATTGAATAATATGAATATTTGTGTGGATATTAAAGTAGAAAAGCTTTTATGAAATGAAGTTAATTTATTTTAGAAATAATTTCATCTTGATTTGAATTTAAACCATTAGAGATGGATGATTTGATTATATAAGCTTTTCTACAAAAGGAATTTTGGAGAATTATTCGAAATGATATTGAAAGCATTTTCTAAATGAATTCGAAATCCATTTTATATACCAATAAAGGTATTTTATATTGATCTGAATGCTAAATGGTATTAAATAATACATGGTTGAATTTTTAAAAGGATAAAGTATGATTTTAAAAGAAGATGAACCAAGTATGTATCTATGCATATATTTTGAAAAGCATGAGTACTTATTCCACGAAATATGAGATATAAATTTTTAAGTCGGATAATTAAAATATTTGTTTAATTTTGATAATAGGTCTTGATACTTCACTCATACTATATTATAATACTCATGGTAAAATAAATATTGAAAACTTGCTTGATTTGAACTTGAATTAATGAATTGGATGATATCGAAAGGGCTTATAGGAAGCCCACATCTGATAAAGACCTTTGAATGGAAAAGAAATGACGTTAGAGCCCCTCTCTTAGAAAAGAAGAGAACCACAGAATGTCTTACAAGGATGTTGATTCGACCAAGCAGCAATACAGCAGCAACACCTTTCTTACACTCATTCTGCCAAAATTTGGATGATTTTAAATACTTTTTTATTTTAGAAACACAAGTATAGGAGCATGTTATGTATTTTCACCCACGATATATAAACAAGTTTATTATATCTCATTATTATTTATTTGAATGAATGAATTGTCATGTTTGAATTGAAGTGCTTTGAATGCACTATTACTTGACGTTATGAGATGAACGGTGATGAAAATGAGATATAACATCATTTTGGGATTGATGTTTTGGACAGCCAAATGTTTTTGAAATTTAAAATAACATTTGATGAAAACGATATGAGGTATTGACTACTAGACTGCTAGAAATCCATCCTAACGGACCGACGTGAAGATCGCAACCCGAATCGTGATAACTTTATCCCTCGTCGTAGAGCTCAACGATCTGTTGCACAGACAATATGACGAATAATAAGATATTGAAGGGTCACGAGAGCTAGCACCTTATGATGGAATTGGACGAGAAGAGCAGTGCAACTAAAAGATCATGTCAAGCGCACTCACAATTGGTAGTAGCAACGAGTGAAAAAGACCACATGGACTTGTCGAGACAGTTAGCCTATATAGAGGGTGAATCCAGAAAGGGTTATCAATGAGTATTCTTGTTGGGAACTCAAGAAAGAAAGTTAAGGTATGACTCTCGTTTATATATATATATATATATATATATATATATATATATATATATATATATATATATCGACCTCGTAAAATATATGAACATGGTTTAAAAAGACGGTAGAATGGTAAACAATGAATATGTGCAACTGTTAATTATTTAGATATGCAGTTGAAAAAAACCGTACTGTGGTAACATGAAATTTGACTTTTGAAATCTGAAAATAGTGTACCTGAATTTAAATTGATAGCAATTCATATAATACAGATAGATTGTGATATCCTAGTTGATTAGAATTACAATTGTGTATCACGATGAATAAAGCAGCGACACGTGTGTTTAATCATTTTGATGAAATATAAGTTGGCTATTGTATGGTGTGAGTGACATTGTGTTTTGATTGATATGTTACATGTTTATACCCGACACCACACTTGTATATTATTGTTGTGCACTATTATACCCATACCTAGATTTCTAGTCTGACCCGAAACTTGTGATGTATATAACAACGCCACGGGTCAGATTGAGGTGTTGTGTTTCCAAGTTAGCTTCCTATGAGACGTCTGTCTATTTTGTTTATTGGTCAGTCCATAAGAAATGTATGTTATGTTGGGGAACTACTGAGTTTAAGTTTAGCAACCATTGTCGAGAAGCCAAGATCTGCAGCAGTATTCGGTTTATTCGGAGATAAGATGGAGATGAGTCTATTCAAGCAACTATGGACATATCTGAAGATCGGTTGCAAGAAGAGTCGTTACATAGATGTTTAAGTAGACAGTTTTTTAATTGTAAATATTCTGCCAAGTTTAAGTGATGTATTTTGATCAGTCCATGTATTAGACATATTTTTGAGTAATATGTATGTTACCACTTCCGCTGTGATATCGATATTTTATCATCATTGATTTATGTGTTCTTGATACGCGAGTTATTCAATTCTAGAACTCTTGTACAAGCTTATGTAGAGATGAGATGTCTTATTTCAGATGTATTCAGGTATTGAAATGTATCGGTGTTAACCTAAAATAATATATAGAAAGATCGCCCCTTCCGCATCCACTTATCCAAGTTATAAGACGATAAACCCTCTTTGATAATTCGGTCACTAGAGCCGAGGAGTCACAGTTTGATATCAGAGTTGAGGATGAACTAGAATTGAGTAAATCAGGAATTAAAACATATTTGACCATAGAAAAGTCCAACATAAGTTGTTACCCAGTCGGTATAACCTGGGTAGAGTTGGGAATGACTCTTTAAGTGAAACACGAGTTAAGTTGGTGTTACGAGGAAAGAACCCTAGATATGAATTATATACGTATATATGATATATATACGCGTTGATTACTGATATTTTTAAGATAAAGGACGTTTATCTAACAAGTGAGAAATGATATTTATCAAAAAATGGTTGGACCTGGTAAACCCAAAGTAGGTGTATCTCTCTTCGATTACCAAATTGTTAAGGAAGCATGTTAAAAAATCTAAGTGTCTTATTAACAGTGGACAAATAGATGGAAGTTATGAGGCATATGGACATTGCTAGAGCACCCACTTTGAAACTCATAACAGAGTTCACAAGGCTCTACGATGATTATACATGTCAAGGAGGAAAGACATTTATGGGAAATGAAGGAGTTAAGGGTGTGCATACCTGGTTGAGAGCCTGTGTAAGGATTTTTAATGAATTGAGATTAACAAACCAAGAGAAAAGAAGATCGGCATCTTGCTAGCTACAGTCTAATATTTTGGACTGGTATGATGTCATCACAACAATACCAGAAGAAGAAATAACTTGGTAAGGGTTTAAAGATCTGTTTCAAACTCATTTTCTTTCCTAAGCTTAAAAAGCAGCTCTGTTTCAAAAATTTATCAAGCTAACGCAAAAAATTTATCGGTGACTGGATATATAAATGAATTCAATGCTCTTTCAAATATGAACAAACATTGATTAATATACAATTGGAAAAGAATGAAAAGTTTATTCTTGGTCTGAATGTGGAATTGAGGGACATGTTACTTACTCAGATAAGAAGTCCATTTGGGAAAATTATTGATATGACATTAAGATAAAAGAAAGTTGTAACATTCTCCATTCTGAAGTCCAAAGGTAAACGCTATTGATGATGCAGTCATCAATAATATTATTCTTCGGTGATAAAATAAGATCAATTAATAGTATCAATAACGTCAAAAGTATATAAATATGAAAATTTTCAAAACATATTTCATTAATAAATTTACATATTCATTACATAATCTCATTTGTTATCCTCGTTCAGAGAAAATATGACAATTACATTATACTTCAAAAGCGATATATGAAAATGTCTCATTGGTTAATCAAAGTATTTAAAATATGACAATTACATTATACTTCAAGAGCGATATATGAAAATGTCTCCTTCGTTAATCAAAGTTTAAATACTGATAGTTATAATTCATGTTATTACATTCATTCATACAAGAAAAACAACACGGCGGAAAATATAAACTCCTAATAACAACTAACTTGCCTCATGTATGTCTCTGAAAGCTTATTCGTCAAAATTGAAAACCCTACTCTGGGCCTACTCAAGTGAGTACCCGAGAGTTCAACGGGAAAAACAAAACTTTGGGGCAGATAAAAAGTCTGGTGCGAAAAACAAAATATCATCCCGAACCAAATTAGATATTTAGTGAGATTGCGCCGTTGAGCGGAACAGGTTTTCCCTTCACTAGTATCTTAACCAAATATGTCGATCATAAACAGTGCACCTATAACCAAAATGGTTAGAACATCATAACAGAATCATATACATGCATGCAATATGGGTAAGTCCGACTAATCTATCTTCATAGGGTTATACATTCCCCTACCTTACCCAACTTCATAAATTAGACCATTTGTCTTAAATTAATGGACCATCCATCTCAATTCATGTGGACTACCCATCTCACATATTATAGATTATCTATCTCATGTTATGTGGACTACCCATCACACATAGTCTATCTACTTAAGGTCATGTGGAATATCCATCGCACATGTCATAGTTTTTCTAGGATTTCTATAAACCCATCAAATTATAAAGATTATCCATCTCATATATATATCATATGGACTATCCATTACACGTCATTGTTTTCCTATAATTACTATGAACCCATTATAAATCATATAATAACAAGAATATAATGTTATTCATTTAATGTAATCAATCTACACTCAATGGTATCCCCAATGAGATTCCTGAACTTCTAGTTTGTCAAACCTTTAGAACATTGGTATCCTAGTTAGGTTGTCGAACCTCTAAAATGTATGGCTTATCTAGCCATTAAACAAAACTATTCAAATCGGTAAACTTACGACATCCATGCCGCTAAAATAAGGTGTCGAAACCTAACATTCTGATGTTGTAAAGCATGAGGCTATAACACCAAATATAGGGTTATCGACTTTTCTAAAACACATAGGCTATCGGGCCTTTAAAAACAAAAAAAATTGGTTTGCAAAACATAAGACTTTCTAGCCTATAAACTAGGTTGTCGGATTTGTGAACATACAACATCTCTACCATAAGACATGGATGTTGAAAACATAAACATACGACATCAATGTCGTAAAAATATAATGTCGGAAATATAGGTGACAAGAGACGTCGAATTTAAAACATTTAGGGATATTGAACCTCTATATCCTAAAGGATGCCATAACTTTAAAACTTAGATGCTATAACTTTATTGAGGGTTACCGACTGCTTAAAACAAATAGGCTGCCGCGCTTTTGAAAACACTGTAGGGTTTCAAAACCCAAGGTTGTCGAACCTCTACAACCTTGAGATATTATGCCCCTAAATAACTTGATAAAGTCCGATGCATCTCATACCTTATAGGGATATATCACATGCATCATCCACGATAGATATCAACCTTATACATTCGATACCTCTTATAACAGCAGTTATACTGGGTATCGGCTGTTATGGATGTCGCATAACAAAGAACGTGGGTTATCGAATATTATAAATAGTGTTGCTATAATTAGTTAGAACACCGATTTATCTCTTTTCAAAGCTATTTCTTTTCACCAACTCTTTCTTTTTGTCAAAATATCGTTGGCTAACCAAAATCTTTTCCTGTTCTTTTAAGAAATTTACTAGAAACACGTTTTACATTCTCAAAACAAATTTGCAAACTTCTGTAATTAACATCATTAATAAATATCAATTAATTGCCTTTTAAAACATAATTAATTCATAGAAAATCATAACTCCTTAGGAAAAATCCCCAAAAAACACTAAAAATCGAAATTTACATCTTCTTTCACATATAAAAATTTCGGTGCCAAAATAATTATTTAGTTATTTTAATAATTAAAACTCGAAATAAACCCTCCTTAAAATATTCATATAAACTTGAAAAATTATGAAACTGAAAACTCACCTCCAAAACAACGCTTTACACCTCATATCAAAGTTTCAAGGCAATTAGAGACCGTAAATTAGGTTTTTTTACTCTTAAAATCTATCATAATAATTCCATAAAATTACCATAAATCTTCAATCATCCGATCGAGGATAAAATCAACATAGCATGACATGTAATCACTAGACAATTCAGAATTCTTATCTATATCCAAAAACAACATAGTAAAAAGAGATTGATACTGTTATCTACCTTAGATTGAATGCGAGAGATTGCGATTTGTTGTTGTTGATTTTCATAAACTTCCCCTTCGAAACCCTTAGAGTTTTCCCTTCCTTTTCTTCTAGCAAAGACCGGTCTTTTGTATTTAGTTTTTGATTGTATGAAATGAAAATGAGAATGAAGGAGGTAAGAGTTTTAGGAATAAAACAAAGTACTAGTCACACTTTGCCCCTTTCATTTATTCTCTTCTATTATATCCTTAAAACAATCTTGTTCATCGATTAATTAAGGTCCAACCTAGTTAATTATCAAATCTCATTCTCTCTATACCCACACTCCACATTATTCTTTTTAATTTATCTAATTAAATCTCGTAAATAATGTTAAACAAAAATTAGGGGTGTTACAAAAGTCCAAAAATGTAATTCAGGTTCAAAAGAACAATCTGCTCAAAGATTTCAATAGATAGAGAAATATTCTTTCAAATGAATAACTGAAGTCTAAGAAGAAAAGGAAGCATTTTCAACCAAGGCAGCTTGAGCCAAAAAAAAAGTAGTTCAACGAAACAACCTGAATGGAAAAAGAAGTTTGATAAATCTCAGGTTGAATGTTATGTATGTGGAAAGAAGAGTCGATATGCTAACGAATTCAGAACTACAAAACAAAGATGCTATAGTTGCAACAAAATGGATCATATGGCAATACAGTGCAGAAAGTCCAAGAAACAAATCTCAGACAAGATGTTCACAATTGAGAACCCAGTTTTGCACAGAATAAAGGGAAGCAAGTCTCGATCTTAGAAGGTACGCTTCCTTAAGAATGAAATTTTATGATATTTGGATTGTTGGATTTAGTGGTAAAATATTTTTACTTTAGTGGTTTTAAAGTAAATCTGTAATGATTCGATTAGGGACACCGTATAAGACTATATTTTAAATTATGTAATAGAGATGCATCATAAAGATAAATGTGATGAAATAAATTTGAGTAGAAAGATCTAGTAGCGATCAGAGTACGTGACGGAAACTAATAGATTTGCTTTTAGCTGTGCATAATTAATTGTTCGAGTTTGCGTGTTAATGATTGCAAATTTATTAGTTTCTTTTTCATAAGTTTTGTTGAGAACATAGATTTTGAAAGAAAAGTTATCACCCAAAGGAGTATGAACCCACTTAAATATAGATTGAAATGGTTTGAGTTGAAATTTTCACTCGATGATATTAAACTCGCTTATCTAAACAAAGTAGACGCCAATGGTTTTCTCGAGTAAAACCACAAAGGGATTAAGTAATTTTATATTATAAAAAAAAGAATATTAGAAATTTGATTGTGTTAGCTTATTTGTTTAGTGGTTATGAAATCTAGTCGATACGCCTGACCAATACTATTGATAGGAATTTCTAAATACTAGAGCGAGATATTTTGACATAAGGATATTCTAAGAAAAAGAATTATTTATAGAATAGACTGGTAGGAGTTGCAACAGACTTAATTATTGTGTGGTAAGCAAATAATTACTTTTTGGTGATTTGATCACAAAAAATGAATTGCGATTGTATTAGAAGCATTCGATATCAGTTTGAGTTATTTTCTATAAGCTACGAAATCTCGAGAAAACGAGATTAGATAAATTTTAGTAGTCGGAGATTTTTTAGTTGAATCGGTTATGAATCTACCATTCAGTAGAAATAGAATTCGGATTTAATTAAATCTTTGATATTCAACCATTGAATATCAAAGAGAAACCAGAGTAAAGGAACTGAGGATTGAGTTAAAGATTTTTTTTTTTTGAGTAGAGTGAAAAACATTAGATTTATTGTCTTCCTAAGATCCTTAATTCAAAAAAGTAATGGAAAATGGTTGCGTCAACTAGCTTTAAGACTCAACTAGACTTGCTTGATCCAATCAAGATGAGTCTGAATAATGACCCAAGTGAGGGCAGGTCAAATTAGAAAATTATGAAGCAATGTTGATTCTGAAAACTTTTGTAGATTCGAGTTAAGCTCAAGTGAAAGACTGATAATATATAAAGGAAGGCTAGGTATCCTTAATATAGCCAGTTGAAGGAAGAAATCCTAGATAAATATCATCGATTTATATTTTCTATGTATCCAAGTTAAATAAAGACGTATAAAGAGACAAATATTAGGTTAGAAAGTAATAAGTGGAATATTGACAATTAGAGAAGGACGGGTATCAAAAAATTTAAAGGATTAACTTTATTCTTTAAAGTACCGCAAGGGCAATGAGGATAGTAGGGTGATAGCGGATCAACTCAACAACGGTACTTAAGTTATAACAGTCCACGTAGACCGAACTGCGAAAGATTTATTTATATATAGCAATTCATAAAATTACTTGAGAGTTAAGACATATTTAAGAATCTGGATAAGATTATTGAACCAAAATGAGATGATATAATATAAAATTCAAAAGCCAAATAATCCTAGAGATTAAGAGTTAAGAAGCTCCAAAAATTGTACATAAAAGACCGAAGAACCAACACCACAGTCACAACCTGAATAATTTTGACTCCTTGCTATATATTTATTAAATTTTATCAAGTCATGGATGTTTGTTTGATTTTGGATGTATAGAAATAGCAGAACAATATAATAAATAAGTTATAGTACTTTTTGATAAATTACGATGACACGACTTCTTTAATGATGAGAGTTTGTAACATCCCGCTATTCGATTAATAATAATAATATGTACTTCGGTATTTTAATTAATTTTTGTTTTATAAATACATAAATTTTTGGAATTTAAATCAAAGAAAATTCAAATTTCAAATAGATTTGAGTTATCAAAAAATATTTTAAATTCGATAAAAAGTTGAAATAATTAGTAAATGGATTTGGAAAACAATTTTAGAATCTTATTGAATTTAATTCAATAGAAGAGATTTTTGGAATTTGTATGTAAAATAATAATTAAAATTTCAAATTTGAAATTTGAACTACATTTTTGAAATCCAAAAGTTGTTTGGAAAATTATATTCGCAAAATAAATAATATTTGTAAAATTTTGGAATTAATTTGAAAATAAAACAATTATTTTGAAATTATTGAAAATTGAAAAGTAATATTTTTCAAAAAGAAAAATCATTATAAAAATAAAATAAATGCCTTAGGTGGATTTTTAAACGGATTTTGTAAGATGGTCCTAGTTATAAGGCAGTTAGGGTTTCAAATTTGTTGAAATATTTAACTAAAATTTGATTGGACCTAATTTTATACTTAACATTATGATCATTTATTTTAACTTATTCCCTAAACTTAAACTCTAGGTATCTTAAATCCTAAATTATAAATACCTCTGATATACACCTAATATGGTGCATAAGTTAAGATTAAAGGCACTGAAGTGGGTTAGTGGTAGTTATAAAGCTTCAAGATATTTAAATTTGTGAGATAATTATAGATCAAGATGATCAAAATTCCAATTCTAACTCAAAACCTTTGATTTTTGATTTTCAGTGAATTTTAAAAATAGTATTGACATATGTATGATATTTTAAGAATATCAAACTTGAAATTTTTAAATTATCTTAGCTTCTTTTGAATTTAAATTCAAAAGAGGAGAATTTTCCAAGTTTAAATATGTTTAAAATGAAAATTAATAGAAAACGCAAGTTTGTTGTTTTGGAAAATCCCAAAAACATATTTGAAATATTTTGAGATAAAATACTTATTTTTAAGGATTTAAATTTGAATTTTATTTTGGATTTAAATTCAAACTAAAAGGTTAGAATATTTTAAATGATGAGAAAATGAATAATACTCAAACATATTCTTTTGGAAATTCCTATAGATATATTTGAAGCGATAGGAGGTGAAATTTCTATTTTCAAAGTTTAAAGATGAATTATTTAATTATATTTTGAATTTAAATTAGGATTAAAAGAAGAAATCATATTTAAATAATTCAAATTTCACCTTGATTTGAATAATATGAATATTTATGCGGATACTAACGTAGGAAAGCTTTTATGAAATGAAGTTAATTTATTTTAGAAATAATTCGAATTTGAATTTAAACCATTTGGATGGATGGTTTAATTATATAAGCTTTTCTACGTAAGAAATTTTGAAATTATTCGAAACGATATCGAAAGTATTTTATAAATAAATTTGAAAATCATTTTATATATACCAATAAAGGTAAATTATGTTGATTTGAATACCAAATGGTACTAAATAATGCTTAGTTGAATTTTCAAAAGGATACAACATGATTTTACAAGAAGACGAACCAAGTATATATCTATGTATATATTTTGAGAACCATGAGTATTTATTCCACGACATATGAGATATAAGTTTTAAAGTTGGGTGATCAAAATATTTGTTTGATTGTGATATTAAGTGTTGATATTTCGCCCATACTATATTAGAATACTCATGATACAATAAATGACTGAAAACTTGCTTGATTTGGACTTAATTAATGAATTGGATGATATGACCGAATTTGGGTGATATTAAATACTTGTTTAATTTTAGAAACACAAGTATATGAGTATGATATGTATTTTCATTCATGATATATAAGCAAGTTTATCATATTCCATTAATATTGATTTGAATGGATGAATTGTCGTGTTTGAATTAAAGTGCTTTGAATGCATTATTGCTTGATGTTATGAGATGCACGTTCACGACATTATTCAATGAAAATAAGATATAACATCGTTTCGGAAATAATGCTGCTTTGGATAGCCATATGTTTTTGAAAGATAAAAATATAACATTTGATGAAAATGATACGAGGCATTGACTACTAGATACCATCTTAGTAGATTAATTTGAGGATCGCAACTCGTATCGTGACGACTTTGTCCATAGTCAAAGAGTCCAATGATCTATTGCACAGATAATATGATGAATAGTAAGATATCGAAGATGTAGTACCACAAGAGCCAGAACCTCAAGATGGAATTGGACAGGTGACTGCAACACATATTATATGCCCCTTCAGAAGCTAAAGGGCAACGCAACCAAGAGAACATGTGAAAGGCACTCACATATAAGCACTAGGTGAAAAAGACCATACAGGCTTATCAACGCAGTTAGTCTATGTAGAGGGTGAATCCAAAAAGGTATTCCTACTGGAAACTCAAGAAAGATAGTTAAGATATGATTCTCTTATATATATATCGACCCTGTAAAATACATGAACATTATTTAGGAATGTGGTTGAAAACAACCTACTATGGTAACCAATGAATATATGCAACTGTTAATTGTTTAAATATGTGGTTGAAAAAGGCCGTACTATGATAAACAATGAAATCGGACTTTTAAGATCTGCAAATAATGTACTTGAATTTAAATTGACAGCAACTTATATAATACGGATAGATTGTGATATCTCAGTTGATTGGAGTTGCAACTATGCATCACGATGAATATAAGGTTGTGACACGTGCGTTCAACCATTCTGATGAAATGTGGATGAGATATTGTATAGTGTTAATGACATTGTATTTTGATTGATATGTCACATATCTATACCCAACACTACACTTGTATGTTATCATTGCGTACTATTATACTCACAGCCAGATTTCTTATCTGCCTCGAGACTTGTTATGTGTGTGTATAACGTTGCCTCAGGTCAGACTAAGGCGTTGTATTTCCAGGTTAGCTTCATATGGGACGTTTATTTGTTTTGTTATTGAGCAGTCCATAGGAAATGTATATTATGTCGGGGAACTGACTTTGAGTTTAACAACCATTGTCGAGAAGCCAAGATCTGCAACACTGTTTAGTTTATTCAGAGATAAGATGAAGATGAGGCTATTCAAGCAGCTATGGAAGATCGGTTGCAAGAAGAGTCGTTACATGGATGTTTAGTAGGCAGTTTTGGATTGTACATTGTCTGCCAAATTTAAGTATGTATTTTGATTAGTCCTTGTATCAGACATATTTTTAGTAAAATATTTGTTACCATTTCCGTTGTGGTATCAATACATGGGTCATCATTGGTTATATGTGTTCCTGATATGCGAGTTATTCAATTCAAGGACTAGTGTACGTTGCTTTGTGTCAAGAAAAGATACGTATTATTTCAGATGTATTCGGGTATTCAAACGTATCTGTGTTGATCCAAAGTGGTGTATATGAGAGATCGCTCATCTAGTGTCCATTGATTCGAGCTATCAGACGATAAACTTCCTCTGATAATTTGGTTACTAGAGCTGGGGTGTCACAATGACCTACCGTCACACGGAATCTCAATTAAAAAACCTAGTTCCATGGCAAGGCACACGCCTATATGTCAAAAAAGGTAGAATCGTTATGTAGAAGAATCGGTAACAATTCGTTTTGCAAGGAAAGATATCCCATTCTTATTATTTTAATCATCATAACAAAAATTTCGGTTGATTATATTAACAATCACAATGTGTACCCAAATACTTCAAGTACATTGAAAATGGTGATATATAACCCAGTGATAGATCAAAGAAGGCAATATGAAGTCAAAAAAAGAAAGAAAAGAGAATCCATGTATGGCCTTATCTGGCTCATCACTAGATGTAGGACTCAGCTTGTCTTTTGTGTGTGTGTATGAGAACTATATATAATCCACATAGGTTGCATGGAGATCTAATTTAATCATTATGAACCTGATTCAGTGAGAAATTAACATTTCGTTAAACTTATAGTGTAAAACAAAACAATCACTAGATACCATTTCATTGAGTAATCATGCAACTTTTGTACTAATGTAAATGTGCATTACCAAATGGAGTTCGTTTTCTTGTACATATCATTCATGATAAACAGCAAGTACTATATAAATAAACAATTCGATGATAAATAAAGATTGATTTTTCCATATTCTTGGAAGTAAAGCTGTCAAGCAACACATATGGTGATATTTTGATTTTAGACTATAATCCTGAATTTAATAACCGTGCAATTACATCAAAACTAATCATTTCACATACCTAAATCATCACTGATCAATTTTAAATTGTACTGAAAATGTAAATCAAACTGAATATGGAATAATTTATAAACATTGTTTAGTGAATTAAACATTCGGATGAAAAACAGTACCTATATTTGATTCGAAAAGAGTTGAAAAGGGGAGTAAATCATTTGACTGGTATGCCTACTCTCGTTCAGAAGAAGCGCAGATTTTCGCTGGATACAATTTGGGGAAGGAGTCATTCGATGAAACCTCCTTTTGCAAATTGGGCCAAATTGTAATTAGTTAAATTGTTTGTTAGCCCAATAATTTTATATTAAGTTTTCGAACATGCTCGTGGAAAAAGAAGAAACACATTTGGATGGATTGATGGAATAAGTAATTGTATTGGAGCGTAAATTGTCAAAATGAAGTCTTTAGACCTTTTAACTGTCAAGTCGACAATAGGTAAAAACGGCTGGTGTAGAATTTAGTCGGTGGGCAGTGAAACTTCCTTTATTTTCGGAGGAACATAGAATTTTTAATAGAAAAACAAAATTTCAGTAAAAATTATTCATGTATTAGCTACTATACGACTTTTAAGCAGGGTTGGTTAAATCTGAAGCAAAACTTGTTGCTTCGTATTTTAAATAATTGACGTAAGTTGAATTCAAAGAATTTTGATATAAAATATGTTAAATTTTAGATGAAGGAAACTAGAATATAAGATTGGGTCGATAAATGTCAAATTACGGCAAAAATGGGTAGCTTTGGGCTAATATACTCAAGGTTTATAATAAAATGACTATATAATATAATTGTTTTAATGATGTAATACGAAGGAATGGTGAAAATGATAACGTTAAAGTCTTAAAGATATGGAAATTATATAATTTGCTTATATAACTTATAATTTGTTTATATAACTTAACTCTTATATCGAATCTTGTTCAAAATTAAGGAACTTTTATATTATTATATAGTGGTATAATTGTTTATAATATGTTGAGTATATACAAGCAAATTATCCATAGGATAAAGTGTTTATTTAACTATGGTTATGAATGCATTTGTAACCATGAGTATCGAATCGTACAAATAAACACTTATCATTGAATATTCCTAGTCGAAATTTATCAAGAATGATATATCAATACATTTGTCGAGAATAGCATACGTAATGCTACCAATACGACGGATAATGATTTACTCGTAACGATTGGGGATACCAAGAGGTTACTGCTACTCGAATTTCTTGTAAGTGTAGAGTATCTGTCTCGCCTCATTTAAATGGCCCGTATGACTACAACGACGCACACCATGGCCCATCTTTCGGCCCATGTACCCAAACGGTCTAGCACGTTGATAAACCCCGGCTCAAACAACATTGGCCCCTCCATACACTTCAAGCACCCGGCTCCTTGCCCGCCGTTGTAGTATTGGTCATGGCTGGTCCAAGTAAACAGAGCTCTCTCAAATAATATCGTGCCCAATACCATCCCATGCATTGGACATACATCACCCCCGCTTACCCTAACTGGAAACGGCTTTATGCGGGCCTGGCCCATGAAGCACTCCTTAATAATTAATCGACTCATCCATTCAATTGACACCGGACAGGTCTCTCATCCATCTACGTCACCATCCGCCTATGCGTACCAACGCTTTTTGCAACACAACCCTGGCTATAAGCACTGCTGCCCAGAGGAGCTTCGTATACACCGTTCCTTTAAAAAGACAAGCATAAACGACACTGTTCGCCTTACAGAGGCATCACTATGCAGCAACCACTCTATGTGCTTTGCTGCTACCAAAGCACCTCTGCAACAACCATGAAAAGAAAAAGAATTATTGATTTTATTGCTTCTGCTTTTGTACAGAGTAAAGAGAGTTACATTTCGTTTATGTACATACAATACTTTATATAGAGTTTGATGTTTGATACCTGTACAAAAGAAACAGATACATGGGCTGAGCCTAGGCCCGTTTACTTAACATAATAGTACTGGTTTGCTTTAATCATTGGTCTCAATACCCTCCCTCAAACCAGTCCGAGGGTTAGGGTTTCTTTCTGTCAATAATGGCCGCCCGCGAATAAATACTTCGCGAAAAATTCTTCAAATTACTTTCTTCTGTCTGATAAAATAGGAGTTGAAGACGAGAGTAAAGAGATCTGGAACGGTTGAGGCTCCATTTTGACGCAAACCTCAGATCTAACCATCAACTTCGAAAGTTACAAGCTTTGCAAATAGAAGCAATATAACTGATAGATCTGGAATGGTTGAGGCTTTATTTTGCTGAGCAGATCTCAGATCTCTCAGTTGCGATTGGTATGACTGATGAATCTGGAGAGATTGAGGCTTTACGATGATGAGCAGGCTTCAGATTTCTCTGTTGCTAGCAAATAGTTTGAAGCTCTGTTTTCTGAATCTAGATTTGCTTCGTCAATGTTCAGTTCGCTTCTAAATCTGGTAAAGTTGATTTTTGATAGAGATTTCGTAAAAATATCAGCCTTTTGGTAAGTGG
The DNA here is from genome assembly GCA_030765085.1 of Allium cepa. Lineage (NCBI taxonomy): Eukaryota > Viridiplantae > Streptophyta > Magnoliopsida > Asparagales > Amaryllidaceae > Allium > Allium cepa. The sequence goes on from CM060940.1 coordinate 55,991,337, forward strand.
AAGGTATGTGATTAACTCTTAGCTTTCCTTGTATGATCTGTTCATAAACGAAATACATATCTAATTCCATGTGCTTCGTTCTGGAATGCAACACTGGATTTGCGGTAAGAGAAATGGTGCTGAGATTGTCACACCAGATAGTCGCTGTATTATCGGTTTTAATGTGTAGTTCCTTTAATATTGATTCTACCCACATAATCTCAGCGGTTGCACTTTCCACACTTCTGTACTCTGCCTCTGTACTGGATCTAGATACAGTTGGTTGTTTTTTGGCACACCACGATATTGGGTTTTTTCCTAAAAGGATACAATATCCAGTTGTTGACTTTTTGTCATCACTGTCAGTGGCCTAGGCAGCATCTGCATAACAATTAATATTGAGTGTCTTGCTTGCATATAGAATAAGTCCCTGATTTATGGTGCCTTTAAGGTATCTCAGTAATCTTTTAACTGCCTTCCAGTGATTATCTAGTGGCTTTTGCATGAATTGACTGACTTTATTGACACAAATGATATGTCTGGTTTTGTTATTGTTGCATATTGTAAAGCTCCAACAATACTTCTGTATAGTTTTTCATTGTCAATTGCTCTCCCTTGTTTTTTGATAAGTGTGAACTGCTAGCCATTGGTGTTGAAAATGGATTTGACTTATCCATTTTTGCTCTTATCAGAATTTCTGAAATATATTTCTTTTGACATAGATGTAACTTGTTATCTGGAGTTCTTGTAACTTCTATGCCAAGGAAGTAGTTTAGCTCTCCCAAGTCTTTAATTGAGAACTCTTTGTTCAAGTTTTGTGTGACTTTGTTAATTTCTGTCTCACTGTTACCTGTAATTATGAAGTCATCAACATAAATAAGTATATAGGTAACAGTTGTATCAGAGAATTTAATAAAAAGAGAGTTGTCAGATTTTGTTGAAATATAGTTGAGACTGACAAGAGTTTGTTTCAGTTTGTCAAACCACACTCTTGGTGCTTGCTTGAGTCCATAGATTGCTTTCTTTAATTTGCACACCAGTCCTTCATTTCCTTGCTGTTTGAACCCAGGTGGTTGTTCCATGTACACCTCCTCCTGTAATATACCATCTAAAAAGGCATTATTTACATCTAATTGTTTAATGGTCCAATTCTTATACAAGGCTATAGTTAGTACAATTCTGATGGTAGATGGTTTCACAACTGGTGAGAAAGTTTCAGTAAAGTCAAAGCCACTCTGTTGTGAATACCCTTTTGCTACCAATCTAGCCTTGTATTTTAGAATTGTACAATTGGGATTTTTCTTTAATCTATAGGTCCATTTACAGCCTACAACATTTTTATGTTAATGTAACTGAACAAGATCCCAAGTTTTATTTCTTGTGAGTGCATCATATTCTTCTTTCATGGCTGTTTTCCACCTCTCATCTTGCACTGCCTGATGATAAGTACTGGGTTCCTCATTGAATAGTTCTGCATTGTATATTTTTGGTTTAAATATACCACTCTTTGATCTTGTTATCATATGATCACCACTGTCTTTATTTGCAGGATCAATCTGTTGAGTTCTATCCTTCATTGTGCTTTCCTGCTGACTATTGGATGATTGAAAATCATTCAATATTGAGTGGTGATCTGCATGACTGATGTTTCCCTGTTGTGGTGACTAATATGAGTCTTCAGATTCTTCATTCTGAACATGACTGAAGGCATTTCTAGTTGTTTGCTATTGTTGAAAAGCACCGTTCTCATCCTGAGACATCTATCTCTCTACAATTATGATAATCTCAGGTACATAAGGTACTGAGACTTGTGGATTGTACAATTTATTGGTAATATTGTTTTCAAACTTACTGAAGGGAAATTCATACTCATTGAAGGTTACATGTTTTGATATATAAATTCTACCTTTGTTATCAAGACACTTGTAGCCTTTTTGATTGTTAGCATATCCTAAAAATGTACAGGGAGAAGATCTGAATTCTAACTTATGTGTCTTGTAGGGTCTTAGACAGGGGAAGCACAAGCATCCAAAAACCCTTAGACTCTGATAGTCTGGCCTGATCTTTGTTAGCGTTTCAATTGGACTTTTAAGTTGTAGGACCTTGGTTGGCAATCTGTTGATAAGATACACTGCTGCTGAGAATGCATCAGGCCAGAACTTCAGAGGCACAGATGCCTGTGCAAGAAGGGTTAGGCCTGTCTACAATGTGCATGTGCTTCCTCTCGATTAGACCATTTTTCTCAGAGGTATGTGGACAAGTTATTCTATGATTTATTCCTTTCTTTTGAAAGAATTCTTTGAGTGGTAGGAACTCCTTGCCACCATCTGTCTGAATAATTTTTACTTGACAGTTTGTTTGCTTTTCAGCACTTGCTATAAACTGCATTACTGCATTACAAGCTTCAGATTTTGCTTTTAAAAAATAAATACACACATATCTAGAAAAGGAATCAATAAATGAAATGTAGTGCTTATAGCCATAATCAGTAGATATTGGGGCTGGTCTCCACAGATCTATGGCAATAAGTTCTAGTAGATTAATATATTCAGTGTTTGAATCTGGAAATGCAAGTTTATGACTTTTGCCCGTTGGACAGTAAATACAGGTATAGAAATAAGGAATATTTCTAACATGAATTTTACTATTATTACTCAATACATGTCTTACAATTTTCATATTGGGGTGACCCAGTCTGGCATGCCAGACATCATAGCTGTTACAGCTTTCAACAATTTTTGTTTCAGACATGTTACACAAGTTTTTCATATTTTCATGTTTTCTTGACTTTGCAACATCAAATTTGTATAATCCCCTACATTCTCTACCCTGCAAAAGAATTTCACCTGTTAGTGCATCTTTCACTAAACAGAACTATGGATGAAATTCAAAATATACATTGTTATCCTTTGAAAATTGCGAGACACCCATCAGATTTTTTCTGATAACAGGTACTCTTAAAAGATTATTAAGATATAATTGTCTAGCACCTATAATACTTGCATTTTCAGTGCATGTTATATAAGTTGCTTTGCCATTACCCATATATAGTAAATGTTTACCTTTGTATTCCTTGTTTCCAAGATTCAGATTGTTGAGATTGTTTGTAACATGATTAGTTGCTCCTGTATCTGGATACCAACTGTCATCTTGAATATCCTCTGCCTTTGTTAGATGATTAGTTGTGTTTTCTGATTGCTCCTTGCATCCTTATTGAACATTTACCATGTTTGTACTAGGATCATTCTGTCTTGAGTTGCCAGTATTTTGTTGAGATGGTGTATAGTTAGCATCAAATCTAAAATAGCATCTGTTTGCTGTATGACCATATTTTTCATAGATTTGACATCTTATCCTGTTACTATTGTTTGTATTATTCCATCTGCCACCTCTTCCTCTTGATCTGTTACTCTGCCTACCTCTTTGATTGTTGTTTGTCTGATTTCTGTAGTTGTAATTTCTTTCTTGATTTCTTCCTCTGTTATTGGTAACATAATTTGCGGAGTACTCAAGATTTGTTGGCCTTTTTATCTCTAATCTTCCTTCATGTGCTAGTAATATAGAGTGTATATATTGTAGTGTTGGTAAATTTTCCGTTCATGATATCACAGCTACAACTGATTCATATTCTTCATCTAATCCACTCAGCAGATATAGCACTTGCTCTGTGTCACTTACATTGTGCCCTACAGAGGCTAACTGATCACATATAGTTTTAGTTTTGGACAAGTACTCTCTCATAGTTTGATTGCCTTTCTTTAAGTTGTGCAATTGCCTTTTATGCTGCATAATTCTTGCAGCAAATTGAGAACTAAAAACTTGCTCTATTGTGTGCCAAATTTCATGGGCAGTTTTGCAACCTATTAGTTGTGGTAGAAGACTTGCACTAATTGAAGATAATAGTCAAAAACTAACTAAATTGTCTTGTCTTTCATGTACGATATAATCTTGATTATCAATTAACTTCCCTTGTGTATCTGCAGTGAATCTTGGTGGTTTAATGATGGTTCCAAGAACATATTCCAGAAGACCATAAGCTTTAATTGCAGTATCCACTTGAAATTTCCAGAGTAAATAATTGGTTTCATCAAGTGGGGTAGTAATAATCTGGCTATGTGGTTTAATGATGGTTTTGAGGAGTTCTTAGGTGATACTAGACTGGTTTTGGGTGGATTTGGATACAGAAGTGGGTGAAACAACACTGTTATCATTGCCTTCGGCCATTACTGGAGAGATTGCAGCAAGAAATGATGATGAGGATCAAGATTACCAAAGAATGAAGATGCAACCAGAAACTGACCGAATGATGATTGTTGACAGACAGTTTCTTGGCACGACACTTCAGGTTAGACAAGTTGAATCTTTAATTCTGATAGTACTGATGCAGCCAAAAGATTGATATGTGATGAATTTTTTCTGATATTCTTCCTTCTTGGCACGGCACAGTACTAAATGATGAATTTTCTTTAAGAAATTATATACAGTTGTTAAACTGTATATAATCTAATCTCAGATGATGAGAATGTCTATGATGAGATATGATTTCTGATCAAAGAATGATAATCAGATGTTGTTAAGCATAGAAAGCTCTGATACCATGAAAAGAAAAAGAATTATTGATTTTATTGCTTTTTGTTTTGTTCAGAGTAAAGAGAGATACATTTCGTTTATGTACATACAATACTTTATATAGAGTTTGATGTTTGATACTTGTACAAAAGAAACAGATATATGGGCTGAGCCCAGGCCCGTTTACTTAACATAATAGTACCGGTTTGCTTTAAGCATTGGTCTCAATAAACCACTACTTGATCCCGCGCCACATGCCCCTACTCCAATCATGCTCACGGTACGGTTTGTTAACCATCTTCATCTGTACCACATAGACCATTTGGTGTCATAGCTAGCATTTGCATCAACTGTGTATGCCTGTCGACAACTTATAGAGATTTCTAAGTCTTAGCAATACAATCTCAACCAACCAAGCACTAATTTCACCAATTATAAATAGATCAAGGCACACATTCTTACAAATGTTGGAAAACTCAAGCTCTCAAACATTTAGTTTCATATTATTATCTCTTGTAATCTAAGCTATTGCAAGAGAAGCACAGTAATAAGAAATTTCTCATGATGGATGTAGATCAACTTAGATCGAACCACTATAAATTTTGTCTCTTTACTTTTCGTGCATTTTATTCCTCGTTTTACATTTTAATCAAAGATATTAGTAAGTAACATTTGTTATTATCATCTCTTAAGCTAAATTTCTAGTCAATGTTTTGGCACTAGAAGGAGTGCTCGAACCTAAAATCTCTTATTTTCTTTATTTTACTTCTTCACAAACTCATTTCACATTTGCACCATGTCAAATCCTAGTGAAAATAAGGATGATAACACCAATGATCTCGATACCAATAGGGCTACTGAGGAAAGCAGTGCTTGTCGCATCCATGGATCATGCAACAACATATGGCTTGGTATGATCAATGGCTTGACTAGCATAGGGTAGCTCGCTCATGATGTGAACAACCTTCAGCTAGAATGGAACTCAAGCAAATGTAAACTTTGGTTATATCATTCCTCCGGTTGGCCAGACCTCTGTCTAGCCTGCTATGCCTAGTACCAATAACATAATGCATGACTCTTATGAGAGAGTTGTATTGGAAACCCCTGTAGTAGTTGCTCTAGTTCATCACCAGAACATACATACCACCCACGAGCAGGAAGACATCCATGAGGTCCTAGAACCTAAATAGATAGTGTACCGCCATTCCCCTTCGATAGAAAGAGTGTTCGCCTTTTATCGCCTTCAGACAGCGGGTGGGGCCTCGACCTGCACTTTGAATGCCTCATTGGCGATGGGCAAGGCAAAAATCCAGGACCCAAAGATCATCAGTCCACCCCCTGGCCTTAATGGGAGGTTCCCTGGCCTTGGTTATGCGAGAGGCACCCATTCCCGTCTGGGTCGTCTTTAGTTGTTAGAAGCATATCTCCTACCCAAGCCATGATTCGTCTTCCCTTTGCCATATTGTCGTCATAGGTCCCTTACACCAGTTAGATGGTAGAGGAGCCCTTCCCCAATAAGGGGACCACTGGCATGCAGATGCTAGCCTCTGAGAAGAAATGGTCGTCCTTTTCCATAAATGCACGTAATCCGAAGTAGAGGCACAAGTGGCAAGGTTTTGACTAATGATGAGAATGGGGACCCTTTCTAAGAGGAAATCCTAAGCACTTACATCCACCTGAGATATGTTTTGCCTTCTATGGATAAAAATGACGACAATACTAATATGTCCAACCACATCACTGCCTACAACTTATTAACCTAGTCGACCAGCTTTCCAATCATGCAAAGTGTCTCCATTTTCCCTCCGCCTTAATCAAGACGGCATCCCGTTGGTTCCTTCATTTGCAAGCTAACAATATCCACTCTTGGGCCCAATTTATTCCAAATTTAAAGCCTGCTTCTTCATGTTAGAAATAGGGGTCAATCGAGCTAGGAAACATAAGACAAAGTCTACCTGAATCCCTTCACTCGTATATCAACTGCTTCAATAAGGAATCAACTCGTGCAAAGGGAGCGAACAAGAATACCATGGTAGTCGCCATTTGTTCAGGGGTGAGGTATCAGTCCCGAATGTGGAAAGAACTACAAAAGTAACCCGCTTCATCCTTCACCGACTTTCTTCAAAAGGTAAAAGGCATAATGAGGATGGAAGAAGCTGACATCTCCGATGGTGATAAGGAAAGCAGCTAGAGAAATAAAGCTGGATCGAGAGAAGACGGTCGTCGAAAGAATGGTCGGTAGGAGAGTAGCAAAAAGCATGCCGATAACGGTGCATGCTTCAAGCCTAGGTACACCAATTATGCAACTCTAAAATGTGACATGGAAACTACCCATCTTGCAACACATAATCGCATATCCTTTCAACAGCCCGCTCCTTCCTGATCTGGGAAGAGGGAGGAGCCCAGGGGCAATGGGAAGTATTGTGAATTCCACCAGTTCCACAGTCACTTCATATTAGTGATGGCATCTCAAGGATGAAATAGAGCGGTTGATCCATGAAGGAGCACTAGTTCAATATATGAGACAACAAGTAGAGCAAAGCGAAGCTTATCAAAATCTACTTTCCCCATTATAGCGGGCAGACAACAAGAACGTGGCTGCAGTCGACATAGAGATTTTATCAGTCTATGATAGCCTGCACATGGTCGGAAGTAGTCGAGGGGCTTAGGCCCGCTGCAGGAGAGAACTCGCCCCCAACAACCAAGTGTATTGGGTAGATCTCTGGGTTCCAAAGGTCCCTTCGGTTGAGAAAGACATTACCAATGTTACTTTTTCTACGGAAGACAAGATAGGAGTTGGTTTCCCCTATCATGACTCTATGGTTATCTCATTTTGTATGGCTAGAACCAAGGTCCACCGTTCGTCGATGGGAGCAGCTCCGTTAATGTGACGTTTAAAGAGGTTTTTAATAGAATGAAGATTCCTGTCTCTAGCCTCACTCCTTGTACACTGCCTATCTACGAGTTCAGGGGTTTCAACATAGTACCATGGGGATTACCTCTTACATAGTTACTTTTGTCCAAGTACCTTTGATAGTCAAAATTCAAGTATAATTTATTGTAGTAGACTACTCCTCTGCTTATAACATCTTAATAGGTAGGCCTACTTTTGTGACTGTAGATGCAACTGTGGCCTACCAACAAATAATGATGAAATTCCCAACCAAAGGAGGAATAGGGTGCATCCGCAACAACCAGCGAGATGCCAGAGATTGTTACAACATCTCACTGCAATAGAAAAAAAAGGAGTACTCATGCTACAAGAGGAACTAGTAAAGCTCAATAGTGACATGCCTGAGAAAACACACGATCCGCTCAATGCTCCCGTTCATGTTGGGGTTGCTTGAATCCTCAAATAAAAATCATCCACAATGACCATCACCCTTGAGAGAACGTGCAAGCCATGTAATGCCCCCATTCATGCTAGAGGCCAAGATAGCAAGGTTGACAGTGATAATCTTTCCCCAGCTAGCCCAAGCAAGACAAGAGAACTTATGGAAATGTGGAATGAGAAGGTTCACCTCCATTGGTATGTGGAACAAAAGGTACTATTACTCCTTCCCTCTCAGCGTCGGCGGACTCATCCGTGAGAGACGGGGGCAGCCATAGTCCTCTGATTCACTCATGGACGTTCATCCTGGTCGAGGATGATATTAAGCCATCCTGATGGATGTGTTAGACTAGTGCAATCTAGAAGAGAGCGTAGAGAATAATGACGATGATCTGCTTGTCCCCCGTATGGGAGACTCAAATCCCAATAGCAGACCAACAAACCCGCTCGAGGCAATATCAATTGACAACAATGATCTAGCAAGGTCGTCTAATATGCGTAGAGCTGAGTTCGGAAGTAAGGGATAGTTGAGTTCGGAAGTAAGGGATGAGCTAATTTATTTCTCAAGAAGAAGTAAAGATGTGTTTTACTAGGGCATGTTGACATAACCGACAAAGATCCCTCTATGCCATGCCCTTAATATTGACCTGACGGCTCATCTGGTCTGGTAAAAAAGATGGCCACTCAACCTTGAACGGTATAGGGTGATCAAAGAGGAAGTTGAGAAACTACTGGCAAACTGATTCATCTGTGAAGCTACATACCTGGTTTGGGTAGCCAAAGCAGTGCAGGTTCGAAAGTGAAGTGGGCTTGGAGAACTTGTATTGATTTCTCAAATCGTAACATGCCCTACCCTAAAGACAATTTCTCACTGCTCCACATTGACCAACTTGTGGATGCGAATGACAAACATGAGCTACTCACGTTCGTGGACACCTATCTGGGTATAATTAAATTGCCATGCACGACCCAAATCAAGAACACATCTCCTTCATCGCTAACGTTAGAATCTACTATTACCGAGCCATGCCATTAGGCATTCACAACACTGATACCACATACTAATGGCTCGTCAATCGAATTTAGCAAATCTGCATTTCGATGGAGGTCTACGTGGGTGACATGTTGATAAAATCTAAAAAGACTAAGTGGCATGTAAAAACTTGCTGGAAAATTTCATTATTCTCCATAGGTAAAATATGAAGCTCAACCCCAAGAAGTGTTCCTTCTCTATTCAATTTGCGAAGTTCCTTAGTTTTGTAGTAAGCGCCAAAGGCATTGGAATCAAACCTAACAATATTCAAGCAATTCAAGATATACAGATGCCTCGTATGGTCATGAAAGTATAGATCTAAGTGGGATGATTGCAGCTCTTACCCGTTTTGTGTCGAAAGCCATAGATGGTTGTGTATTCTTCTTCGACCTCACTAAGAAGGACAAGTTGTTTGTACGAAACGAAAAGTGTTTTAAAGCCTTTGCAGACTTGAAGAGACATTTGGCCATGCCCATGTGCTTTCCAAGCCTATCGATGGGGAATACTTGTACTTAATCCCCATAATAACTGACCACACAATCAGTGTTATCTTAGTTTGTGATAAAGAAAAAGTCAAATGGCCTATATACTATGTAAGCAAAAGTTTGACGGCCCAGAAACGAGATACTACAAGTTGAAAAAGCTGTCCTACTTCCTATTGATGGAAGTTTGGTGCCTATGACCATATTTTCGAGCTTACCTCATCAAAATTCTCATAAACCACCATTAAAGCAAATAATGAGCCGACCAGATGCAGGATGCTGACTCTTGAAGTGATTCGTAGAGCTTGGACAACATCACATCACATTCTATCCTCACACTTTGATCAAATTCCAAGCTATAGCCGATTCCATAGCAGAATTCTCAAGCCCGGATAATGGGGATAAGGAGTCAACCACCAACTCATCGGCATGAGAGCTTTATGTTGATAGTGCATCTAATGAGAAGGGTGTTGGGGCTGAAATGGTCCTAATCGCACCTGGTGGGAAAGAGTTGGGCTTTACTATTCACCTAAGCGTCAAGGCCACAAATAACAAAATCGAGTATGAATCCATCATGTTTAGGCTCAGGATAACCAAAGAGTCGTGGATATTTTTTTCATGTGTTAATCAATTTTTCACTAGTTGTCAACTATATTGGAGAACGCTTCCCCATCTATGTCATAGAAGCCAAGAGACTCATTAGCACCTTCACACACTTCAAGATAGAATAGATCCCCGCTATAAGAATGCCAAGGCCAACTAGCTGGCTAAGGCGGTAAGCAATCCTAAAGAAAGCATCCCTTGGGTTCCAATAGAGGTGTGGGTTGCTTCTTGCTTTGAATATGGGGCAACTGCCGTGGAAATCGATAAAGCCTAAACCGATTCCTAGATGACTCCGTTTTTGAAATACCTTACAAGGGGCGAACTGCCCATGGAAAGAAAAGAAGCCCGAAAAATTTAGTACCAGACGCCCCATTATAACATTATGAACGGTGAAATATATTAGTGGGGATACTCAACCCTCTTCAACGGTGCATGACAAGCGAGGAAACCGACCACATATTGGAAGAACCGCATGAAGGCTTCTACGGAGATAATGCCAAGAAGGAAGCCTAGCAAAGAAGTAAAATTTTCTATGGATCAAGTAATATGAAGTATTCATCTAAGTTAAGACTTGTATACCGATAGCTTAAACAAAGTCCATATAATTATTCACCAGTAGATAAGCAGCGAAATAAATATAGTAAAGAAAGTAATAACGATCGCACCATAGATTTTTATACTGGTTTGAACTTCCCGTTCTATGTTCAATCCTAGACTTCCTTTTGATTTAAACAGCATCTTCACTTAACTCGGAAGAACATGTATATTACAAATCGCCTGAGCACCGAACAGGACATCAACTAAAAAATAGTAAAGTATTTAACTTTGTATGTTCTTAAATAACACGAATGAGTCAATAAAGTACACCCTTCCTATAATCTTCTTAAGATGATGATTTGAACATGCTGATTTACGAAGTTGAATGCCTTTTCTATTGAAAGTAGAAAAGAAAGTTAGAATTCGTGAGTGAAAAGAATAGATTTCAACTCTATTTATAGTTGTGAAGAGTTCTAGTTGAAAGGTTACAACAATTAAAGGATTGCAACCTTTATGGAAGATAGCAATTCTTCAAATTTTGAATTTCTATGAAGAGACACTTCTTTTCGCCCAAATTAGATGGCTGGAATTTAAATTAAAATGGTTGAAATTTGACAGTGTAAAATAGTCACATGGTTGAATTTTAATTTAGATGGCTGAAAACTAAAAATAAAGTGGCTAAAACTATACAGAAAAAGACAGAAACAAATTAGTTCAAAAAGTAGCTATTTCAGACTACTGAAACTAAATTTTAGACGTTTGGAATTCGTTCAAACCGTGTAAAATTTTATTTCAAACGTTTGAAATACCTTGTGCAGAGTATATTTGTTTTCTACCTTTTTAATTTTTAAATTGCTTTTGAAAATCTTAATTTCTTGTTTATGGAAAAATTTAAAATATAACTTCTTTGATAAAAAAATTCAAAGCAATATTTATGTGCGTGTGAAATCAGCACATAGGAGATTATACATTATAACTAAATCAACTATAACATACGACAAAATCTATTTTTGTTCTTCAATATTTTAGCTCAATTTCAACGTTGATCATCATTTTTGGTACTCTTGTACCTACAAGTTAGCTTGGAGGTTCTTTTGCACAATTGTATAGTTGTGACGACAAGAGAAGTTCTTACATTATCCCTCTTTTTGATGATGACAACTATACAATTTTTGAAAATATTTATTCTAATGATATAATAATATAATTAAGCTCTCCTTAAGTATAATATCTCCTTAATCAATATGCATATGTATTTCCCCCTCCCTTGTAATTGTCAAAAAGAATGAGGGAATGTAAAAATATTTCTTTTTAGGCAATAACAAGTCCAAAATATGAGTATTTTTTTTTAAAATAGCTTAGTACTCCTCAAAAATAAATGATTAACCCAATATTAATTATGGAGAAACTAAGTTAATTTTCATCGAATTTGCTGAAGTCCTTATTTCATTGTAAGCACATAATTCCATCAAATATATGGAACATCTTTAAAATTTAAAATCTATCATTTCTCCAAGTACATATAATAAATAATAATCGTTTTTTGGTACCTACTTATTACGGTAGGGTCCGAGGGTTAATTATTACTTATAAACTAAGGTATCGGGAAAAAAATTAATGTTTAAAAAATGCGATACCCAAGGTTCTTATAGTTTCCTAATTTTTAGGAAACCATACCTATTTATCCTTATTAATCGTATTAGCAGGAATCCATATTTTAATACTATTAGTTATTAGCTTCGTACTTGAAAAATATTTTCTATCATTTCTAAACAAAGTACTATTATGATTGTAAGTGGATTTTAGACTATTTTGGTTACTAGTACAAGCATTAAAATTAGTCTACATGAGTGAATATATAGTACTATTTTTACCTTTAGCTTATTTATAGCCTAGACCGCTTCTATCATTGCGAGCTTTTGAATTGTAACTAAGGAATATAAGATATCACTACACCACAAAAGGCTTTTAACAGCGTTTGATAAACGCTGTAATATGATACAACAGCGTTATTAGAAATGCTGTATAACGACATGCTGTCGTATATACATAACTTACAACAGCGTTTCTATAAACGCTGTTGAAACATCTCTGTGACAGCGTTTATTACGAGCTGACAATAATTTTTTTACAGCGTTTCAGACGTGCTGTATTATGTTTCAACAGCGTTTATAATTTAGTTGTCGAAGATGTTCAAATTCTACTTTAACTGTTTACAACAGCTTTTTCTAAACGCTGTTATTGAATCATCAACAATTTTGACAGCATGTTAAAAACGCTGTGATTGAATCATCAACTATTTCGACAGCATGTAAAAAACGCTGTTATTGACAGTTTCAAGATAATTACAGCACGAAATAAACGCTGTTGTTTCTTCATTGACAGCATTAATCGAACGCTGTCTTCTATTTATATAACAGCTTTAATATTCCACTCTATTTTTGAATATTCCAAAGCTATATTTTAAGCATATTCAAGCAACTAGTATATATAACAGGTTCTAATAACTATTAATTGGTTACATAAACTAGTTAAGAGAATATTAATAAACAAAAGACATCCATAAACCAAGTTTCAATAATATCCATAAACAAAATCCACTCAACTACACGACCAGACACCAAGCATTGTCATTACATTTACACCACCATTCATCTCTAAACCATCAATCCCACTCACTACCTCCTCACTGTCAAACTGCGCATCTGACTGCAGTAACTAAACCACTTGCATACAACAATCTCTAACCTCTGCCACTTACTTGCCTTCCCTTTGCTGTGCAACTTCATACAACATAACATTATCCACTTCCTTAACAACACACAAACCTCTCCAATTCCACCTGACTTGCCTTTCCTTCACATATACCACACAGTCCCTTGCCACTACCTACATATCAAATCACAAAACAAACTCGCCACTACTGCAAACCCCATCCCACTATTTACACTCGACAACCACCACAAAACCATCAAACTTCAATGCATATGCATCCAACTTCACCACTGTGCCACTGTACAACCAGTACATACCCTGCCATTGCCTACCTCCTTCACTATTTCTCACTGCATACCACCTGCATCAACCACCACCACCCTGTTTAACCATCACTGCTGCAACACTACTGTTCACCATGTTACTCCTCTCATACCATCATCTACAACAAAGCACACCTATCTTCTGCACTGCCTTCACCATACATTTCCAGTGCCTCACCATTCATCAAACGATACTTCATCAAACTTCAACAATCCACTTCACAGTTGACAATTCCAAACCAGTTCAACCACTAGCTGGATCACAAAACCAACCTACTTCCTTGTTACATCCCTTTCAGTTCAACAACACACATTTCACTGACCATCCCACTAATCATCCATACCATCACAAGCTCCAACTCAACAGTGTCCATGACCTTCTGCAATTCCATCACAAGCTGGAAATTTATTACCGCAACTGTACATGCTCTGTCATGCTGAACAGGTCTTCTATTCCTTATGAACTAGAAGGAAGAATCTGCTAATACATGGAAAGCATATTTTATTTAAAACAATCTGGAAGTATTGATTGTCTAAGAGAAAGAAAGATAACGTTGAGTGAATGCATGAAATATTGAACTTTCCATGTACAATCTGCATATGTATTGTATGACCATAATAGCATTCTATACCTATCAATATAATCTTGGATATTACAGTTTATAATTGTTCATTGGATATTACAGTTTATATTCATGATTTCAATATACATATTTTAAAAAAATCATGAACACACACATGTAGAGTAGTACAAAACTGCACTGCTGCAAATGCAGTAGTGTTGCACATGGTACGGTGCAAAACTGCACTGCTGCTTTAGACTGAGAAGTTACGATATCTTGAGCTATCTTGCATTTCTTAATCCTTAAAGCGAATTTTTAAGGATTGCTTATTGTATATACATTCCTTAAAGCGGATTTCTAATTCTTCAATTCTCCCTATGGTGTCGCCAAATTCAACAGATACAAGTAATCTCTACAATTAACCTTAGCTAAACAAGTTTCTTAGAAAGTTATCTTCATGGGTTGAGACCATGAGTTCCCAGAAGATCGATTTCATAATCAACTATTTAAATTTTGATGTTAATCATACTCTTTTATATTTTATACAATAATAAGTTGGTATGGAATGTCCTGAAAAACCCTAAGAAGTCCAGGCATTTCCAATGGAAATTGTTAAGCTCTGAAAGGAAAAGTAGTCATTAAACCCAAAACAAACAGATCAAGCATATACATAGAAAGGTATAAAGCATTGCTATCACCGAGACCCCAACTGTGATATTTTATAACCCGTTAGTACATTTACCACTAGACCACCTCCTAGGATTACCATTAATGTATGACATTTTAAAAAAATTATCATTCAGTGGTTTAACAGGATGAAATCCAAAAGGTGATCAATAACAAATGCTAACTGTCCATCGAGCGAGAAACCACCACTTTGGTGAAAGTATGTCCTCCCAAAATAAAGATGAGGAAATTATACTGGAAATGAAAACTCATTCAATGGAAATTATGACAAAGTATGGACTATGGATGTACACCAGAATACAACACAAATTTTCACTTCAAATTTCATAGTCCTTGCTTGTTGAACAGGTCGAACTGGTTTTTGCTTTTTAGATATTTATTCAGTTGGAAGCATTTATCATCTCTTTCTTGGAATTTTGATAGGACTGAAATATTAGCCATCTCCATCAAAATAATAAATGTCTTTTGATGCAATAATAATGTTACAGTTATTATACTTTTGATAACAATCACTAAAACACTTATTATAAATATTTAAATTCATGGGATGGTTTTGCTTCATAAACTATTAGCACTTTTATGTGTATTTTTGATGTTTATATTTGGTTAATTTATTAATAAATATTTAAACATGATTGAAATACATGGTTTTAAATTTTCACTTATCATAAAGCACATATGAGTTCTCATTTCAGGCAAAGCTTTAATATTCCAAAAATGTTACAAAAAAATTCTTCATAAAAAGTATAGAAAACCACATATGGATTTGACATAAAGAACCTTCAATGTGTTAGCTCCTCAAATACAATATTATTAAGGTCAACAGTGAATTGTGATTTCAAATTTTCAATTCAACTTGTTGAAATACTAAATTGTCGTCCAATATTATGTTGAACTGTAATTCTTGATGGAAGCTTGATTTGCTTTCGCATTCCCATGTACAAAACTAATAGTTAGAAGTTGATATGTCAAAATGTTTAGAAAAATCCTATAGCCAAATGAATTGTACTTGCCCAAACATCTAACGAATATAATACGTCCTAATAGAATTGAAAGTTGCCATTAAGAAAGTCTTTCGTAATAGATGCAAAGAGAATGAAGTTGTTTGCAAAGGCAATGTATGTGCTACCTCTCAGAAACCACAAAAATGTGATTCAAATGTTTGATAATTGTCTAGGAGTAGGAGTTCCTATCTTAGTGTATGAATATATACCCAAGGATACATTGTACAAATGCATTAAGTCTAATGATCAAAATATGCCATTGACCAAACAATAGCTCTTACAAAACCAGCATATTAAATAAAGTGGTCGTTAATGTAGTTCAAATAAAAAAGGTCACACACAAAACACCCTTAAATGTGAAGTTAAGATAAAATATAATCATCAAATACCTAAATCTGTGCAGCCGTGTGTAACTAGAGCAGGCTGAAATGTGTAAGGTGAGACTGAAGTAGATGTTGTAAAATGAAGAAGTTCGAAGCGAGACTAGTGCAGCTGTAAACTTGAAGAAGCTTGTTGTGAAGGATAACATGCTGAATTATAGGTTGGAGTGCAAAACTAAGTTGCAAGTGATGAGTGCATATTAAGTTGAGTAAATGCAAAACATGCATACAAGGAAGGTCATGCTTATAAGTTAACCCATTCAAAGTGTGAGAGCAGCATAACTCATAAATTCTAAAATTTTGGATTAGTATGCACCATGCAGGTTCATACAGTGCCTCTAAAATAAGCAAGCAGAAATGTTGGTTACCATTACTTTAAGAGAATATAGTCAGAATTATTCTTGCCGAATAAAAGATATCTTAACAGCATAACCCTTAGTGATAAGTAGAGAAATATGTCATGCATAAAGTACACGATTTATAAACTAAAAGTGACAGCAAACAATTTATGTATCCAACATGTGAAATGATATAGCAAGCTTGTGCTAAACTAAGAAGCTAAAGAAATAAACTGTGTATGAACTATTATCACCTGCTTCAATCCATCCATAATTAAACGAACAATAAGCATTTATCCATCATTTAACAATAAATATTAGCACTTAGTCCATGCAATTATGTAAGTAAACTGAAAATTTATAATATACACATCAATGTAAGTATATGTCATGCAAATAAACTAATAACAAATGAGCTAGCAGTAAGAAAATAAATTTTAAGAAAGATTCAATGAAACCTTAAATTGATCAATTATTGGAGTACTGTAGGTTACACCCAGAGGTGCAATAGCTTGGATGGAAGGACAACAGATCTACGATGGCTTGGGGAGAAAAAGATCCGATGCAAAAACAGAAAATTGGGCCACTGAAATAATGCCGGGAAATCAGATGAGTACCCAAATCAGGTGACGCGAGATAGTGGCGGCAAGGTCGATGAGGCGAGACAGTGGCGGCCGTGTAATCAGGTGATTAGATGAATTAGGTGATGCGAGACGGTGGCAGCGATGTCATTTACTTAGGATTGGAAATGAAGTATTGAGAGTTTACGTGGGAACTCGAAGAAACGAAATGAAACGCTGAAAATACAAAGGAACGTGGCCGCCAAAATAATTAGGTTCCCGCTTCAAAATTTTGTGATTTAGGCAGCGATCTGGTTTTAATGTTTTATTTTATAAACGTAAAATTGCATCTATAACAGCCTTTTTTATTCAAACGCTATTATCTACGGTTGTCAAAAACAACTTTTCTTGTAGTGGAACATGCTATTTTAATCCATACGTATACACACTTGCATGAAATTAACAAAATATCATACAAGTACAACAAGGAAATCAGATGACATGATAATTTACAGTGTGCAATTTGGTGATGGTAAACTATTTCTATTCATAGCAATGAAAGAGTCAAGCAACTAGCCAAACTCCAATTAAAAATTCACATTCAGACAAGTATTCCCACATGAAATTAGATTTGGACAAGATGTAAAATTCACTCACCTGAATTTCCAAATTTGTTAGCTTATTGGAGAGGAGCTATTGCCTATTACTTTCAGCTGCCGCCTCTACTAATTAATGCAAGGAAAGCATGACAACAACGAGGTCCAATCACTGAAATTCTAAGAAAAGAAATCCTATGAAAGATGAATAATGGTTTGAGATTCTATACCTGAAGTTTATAGCTTTATAATTTCTTTAATTACTTCTCTAGATTCTGAGGGGTTAGAGGTTTTGTATTTAAGGTTTGAGGTGGGGAGGAAGGAGATATAAGCTTCTAAAAGTTAACTGAAGTGAGGAGGTTGGAAAAATGAACATACAGTTCGTTTACTTTAGGCTATCAAAAGCCAAATGAGATTGCTAGTTGAGTTGCATAAAAATAAATCAGTTAAGCCAATTGAAGTAAGTTTTTGTTGTAGTGTAAACTTGTTTATGCATCGCATTGTACATGAATGTACTGAAAATAGAAGATGCAACAATTTGCCACTTTATTTCTAGTAGTGGCTAGTCTTTAGTTAAATGTAGTGTGGAGAGTTGACAAAATAATAACTATGCTGAACGATCCAGCTAATTATCTAAGAAGTCCTTATTTTTTCATAATTTTGTATATCAATTTTTATCTAAAATGAAATGGTTTCTGGACAAATCTGCAGGCTCTTCCACTAGATTAACTCTGTAGGAAAAACTTGCAGGCGATATGGTTGCCAAATATGTTAGCTTGGTATAAGTTATTCAGCACTATCTATTGGCAGTCACTTAAAAGAATTCGAGTAATTTAAAGACATTTTCTAACTTGTACGATAATTTATCTTTTAGTATCAAATTCACTACCTTTACCATGACAAAGTAACCCATGTCACGTACTTTACAGTTGAGAGGTATTGCATCAAGCTGATAAGTACAAAAGTTATAACTGAGACTTATGGTGGTATATAATATCATCTTTTTTTATTGAAGTGGATGTTCACGGATAAAAATTTATAATTGTGTCACAACATGTTGATGCATGTTCAGGCATTATACAATCCAATCAATATGAAGTCGACGATCGTATCGATTATTTACCTTTAATAGAACTAAATGTAATTTGTCAACATAAAATATTTTATTAGATCACAATAAAGATCAATTCAAAATTAGTACAAGAAACTGAAAAAATTACTCACCAGCGCTTATTTTCTCTGCTTCTCTTGTCAAATTACTCACCGGCGCTTAACCATACCTCCTGTATACATCAATTTACTTATTAAAGCAAATACCATATGGGGTGCTTTCAAACATAGATAACTTGTAGTTCTAATTATATTATGTTTATTTAAAGCAAAACAGGTTCTTATATTCTAATTCACATAGGCATATTGATGTCGAAAAGAGGGGGAGAAAAGGCTAATGTTGAAATCATTCGAGTAAATATATTCGGACTCCATCTGTCAAAGAATTACAACTCTAATAACATTATATGTGTTGTCACTTTTTCTTTTCTTCTCACTTGAACAATAATCTTAGCTTTCTCATTGTTATCCAATAAAAAATAAAAATTGAAAATGAATGGTTTAAGGATAAACTTTAAGAAACATGTATCAGTCTCTAACATCAGCTATTTCAAGAATATGTTTACACCGTTATATGGCTCGAATTCTGCAACTTATTCTCAATAATTTAGATAATCAAGATTTTACTGAATAGTAACAATATAAAAAAAACTGATCAAAATTTAAAAACCCAATATATGGAAAAAATATATATTTATAAACATAAAATAGACAGAAACATATATTAGGGAGAGAAGCGGAATTAAAATTTTGTATAACCAAGACCTCCATGCACAACCTAAAGCTAGAAGCCATAACACTTGAGATACATGGTTATTAGCCACTCAATTATTTCAAAACACTGCACACCATGACATGAAAAATTCAAAGCATATGTTTGGAAATTCACATTAACAAATAGATTAAAGTATATTGAACATTAACAAAATAAATATGATAGAAATCCATTATATAACATAGTAAGTCTTACAAGACTACAAGCATAGAAGGAATAACGACAATGGTAATAGTAATAGAGAGGAAGTTGATACGCTACTGCATAGTTTTTGGGTTGCTCTTAAAAAGTGTATCAATTTAGACTTCTGCACAAATTCTTGAAAAACAAACATTGATTGCGAGTATGGTTGATCTGAATCTATTCGCAAAAGGTAGCACAGTTTGTTTTTTTAGTTTTGCAAAACATATAATAGTTTTGCATATACAAGTGTACAATGGATAGAAGCATGGTTGATGTGTATACAAAATACAAAATATTAGTCAATCTGTTTGGCAAAGTCCATGTGTTAGGAAAAAGGAAAAAAGAGATGAGATACTCACATCTTCAGGAACATCCTCAGGAGTGTCAAAAACAGCATCTAGTGGATACACTTTGGTGATCTCCATCAGAGAACCATCAGGCAGTCTATCAAGCAAAAGAAACCACAAATTTAGTAACACAAGAATAAAGCCTAAAATTTAATAATTCGTTAGGTAAAAAACAATTCTTTGTATAGCTGCAGAAAAGGCCCCTGGATATTCACATATTACAAGCAAGAAATATGATGGAATTCAATATGCTTAATATACATGTAACAACTACGACAACCAAAAAAATTCAAAAACTTTAATTCTTCGTACAGATCGTGTCTAAAATATGCTATCAGTCATCCACCCTCATCGTGTCTAAAACATGGTCTACAAAAGCTGAAAGATTAACATTTATTAGGAAAGGAACTCTAACCTGAGAAAAGTCTAAGCATCCCAAAAATTTTGGTCATGGATTCAAGATTCTAAATTTAAAAAAGGATTAGAGTCCAAGTTGTTCGTTATAGCTAGAGTACCTGCGATTGACGAAGTGGATGCCGACACACCAATGCAAGCACCAAAGCATAGCGAAGCGACCATGGGGATCTCTTTCGTGATGGCATCGAGCGTAATATGGAGGCATCATTTTTAGGGATTTCAACAATGGAAGTATCACGGATTTAGATTTGGAGATGTAGGAATGGATGATTTGAGAATTAGGTAGTTATCATGGGCGAAAGGGGAAATATGTTTTAAGCGGTAAAATGAAAATAATAGAGGGAACTTTTGCTGGCTTTAGAAAAGACGTTAATACAGCGTTTTGTTCGGATGTCTTTGTATTTTTGTTCCGCGTTTTCAGTATTTACATAAATGAAAGGATCGACAACTGCAGTTTGCATCCAAACGCTGTGCTATATTGCCGTTAAAAGCAACTTTTCTTGTAGTGTATCTTTACCTTTAAAATTAAAGATTTTTTTATTTAATTTTTTGAAATTTTCTTTAGAATCATAAACTTATTTTTACAAAATATTACCTTTTAAAATCTCACATTCTTTTGATAATTCTAAATTCTTTTCAATTAAGTTTGTATTCACTTTTTTAAGAGACAAAATTAAAGAGCTAGAATTATTTAAAGAATTTTTCAAAAATATATTTTTAATTTGCAAAACATCGATTACCTTCAAAAGATCATTATTTTTAACTTCTAATTGCTCATTTTCTTTTTATACGAAATCTTTTTGTAAAACAATGTCTTCTACTATATATTTAAAATTTTAGTTTGCTTCACCAAAAGTTTATTTTCTTCTTGTAAAGTGGAAATTTCTTGCTCATAGTCTTTGAACTTAATTTATGCAATTCTATAAAATTCATTCAAAGTTTTACCGTATTTTAATAACTTATCATGTGCTAACAAAAGATCTTTATATAAGGAATCAAAGCATACTGATTATGATCTGAGTTTAGCCATGAAGCATTTATTTGTTTTCTCCCTCTTTCTATTTTCTTAATTAGATCTCTTTATGGCCATTTATTCTTAGGCGTTGTTATGATCTCTAGAATCCCTTGCTTTGGTACCAAATGAAAGTTGTGAAAGTCTATAGGATGAATCGTGTAGTGTATATGCAAGTATATGTGACAAAATATATGATGCAACTAAAACAATATTAATCTAAGGAAATATAAAATAAGCACACTAGGATTTTATACTGGTTTAGACATTCCGTCCTACGTCCAGTCCAAAGCTCCCCTTCTGAATTCGACTATCAAACACCTCGCTTCACCCGGAGGAATAGGCTTGGTTACAATAAGTTGTTCTTATCAAATGTGTATTCTATAACACGGATATTGATTAATTAGTACGAATATTTTCAATATATATCTAGAGAGTATTGTTTGTGAAGAACTGAATATTTGGAAGAGTGAAATAAAAGTATAGATTGCTAGAGATCAATAATATATGATAAAGTATGTAATTAGAGAGCATAAGTAAGTAAGGTTATTTGTTCTCTTGATTCTTGATGATATATATAGTTATAGAGAGGTTTCTTGAGTAGTTGCATCCATTAACGAGTGCTCTATAGTTGCTTCTGCTGATGATGAAGAGTTGTAGCAAAGAGGAGCGGAGATGTCTATTCGAATGTGGCAGTTGAAGTTCATATTTGAAATCTAAGTTTGAAATCAGACATCTAGAATATGTTTCAGACGTCTGATACTATATTTTTTTTTGAATATAGTAGTAGATCAGATGTTTGAGTGTAATTGCCAAACGTCTGGTTCAGCCTGTCTGTTGTTCTAGAAAATTGTTTCAGACGTATGGCTTGTGCACCCAAACGTTTGATATTGTGCATATCATTTTTGAGCTCTTTTTCTTGTGCTTCTTTGTTTCTATCGACTTATAGTGTCCTTTGAGCCTTTTTCTTGTCTTTCTAGTGATATCATTGTAGCAAGTACCTGTATATATAAATATATATATATATATATATGCGTATTTGATTTCCATTGTATAGTTGTTGTCATCGAAACCGTAGATTTGATTTCCTAACAATCTTCCCCTTTTTGATGATGACAACTATATAATGTACTTATATAATCTTATAAATCTCCCCCGAATATGTGCTTTCCATTATTTATTGTGCGTTTTATTATTTCTCCCACTTTGGCATTATCAAAAAGGAGTAATAACTTTTTAATTATCGACATCATGTCCATATCATTAAGTATTTACTAATCGTTGTAACATGACATGAATATACACAGAAATAACACACCAAAAAGAAATTTTCATTAATCATAATAATCGATTACATCCATAGATTTTTTTCATTTTATACAAAAGATGGAATCCTAAAAAAACTAAAGATCTTTTGGGGAAGCTTTATCTTGATCCCTCCTTTATCTTCATTCTTGGAAGAACTCGCTTGTTTTTTAGGAGACGTCGGAGTTTGTTTGAATGGTTCTTTCTCCTCGTCAAAAAATTTGGGATGTTTCGAAGGAGGAGGAGAAGGCACGGGAGTTGGCCAATCTTCTGAAGGTAGTGTAGGACCATGAACCCTTTGAAGAACCTCCTTTAGAACGGATAATATAGTTGAAAGTGATGTATCAAATGTGGTTAGGCGAGAAGCAAAAGATATTTCAAAACTATCAATGCGCTTAGCTAATAATTTTTGATTTCGAGATAAAATAAGCTGATTTTGATAAGTTAAGTCACTAATACTCTCATTTGGATTCGCCTCAGTGCGAGTCTCCAAAATGGATGTGTAATCAAAGGGTGCAGGAGGAGGAGTATTTTTGCAATGTTGCTCCACCTCTTGTGATGGTTCAGGTTGTGTTTAAGGTGGAGGCCTAGCTTGTCTGGCTTGACGACGTTGCGTCCACTCTTTAAATGATATAAAATCTGGAGGATTTTCCAGTAAGTGCATTAGAGAGAAAATTTTTATGGATGCATATTTCGAAGAAATCTCTTCAAAAGTGGATAAATATGAGGAGATGTTGTGAGCTCGTAGAAGTCTCATGATGTATATAGGATAGACGATGGATGGGCATGATCGAATCCAAAAATGTTTGAGCTCGTCAATTATAAATTTTGCCCAATTGACCCTGGTTCCATTGAATATGACATATAAGGCCTTGTGCTCTAACTTCGTGATTTGCTCATGACTACCAAGGCGAGGAATGATAGTGTTGATAACCATTCCAGTGGGAAGTCTCGCCTTAGGTCGTAGGTATTTGGATGCAAATCTAAGTATTTCATCTTCCCATATTTGATGTGTTATATTATCTCTCGGTTTGAGATGCATACCCGGAGTATTATATAAATCTTCTCCGGTGTCGAAACATCCGAGAGTTCAGCCTACGATCCTTGGAGTAAGTCAAATTGTGTTGCCGTAAACACTTGACCATAGTCAATTATCATCATTGTTAGTTTTCCAAACTGCCATGCTATCTAAATTAGCATAGAAAAGAAATATGGCTAGCTGATCGATTTGGATGTTATTGGGATTAAAGGATATCAACGTTTCTAAACCATCACTTTCGCACATTTCGTCTAAATCATACATTGGGAACTTTAGCAAATTATAAAATGGAACTATATGGACTTTCTTCTTTTGAATATCCTCGTATCTCTTGAGTGAATGTGGTATACGATTCATCCATCGCTCAATTTGATCGTCTGAACAAACTTGAGGGTTGGATGAAGAGGCTTGATCTTGCTTTTGCTTAGAGATTTCAGGGTTTTTTGTTTTATGGGCCATGAATTTCAAGCGTGTTTGGAGGAGAAAGCAAGTTTGAGAATCGAAGAATCGTTATTGCAGTAGAAATGTAAGTATGAAAAGTTAAAAAAAAATAGACGTTAGCAGGGTACTTTAGTAGTGTCGATTGAATTTCAGACGTTTGGAAAGCAAATTAGACATCTGATTTAACCTAGTTTAAAGACAACAAATAGAATCAAACGTCTGGTTGTTGGTGGCGGACGTCTGGAATTGATCAATAAGTAAATTTATTTAGATGATGATGGAGCACTGCGATCTTAAGACTTGTCGTCCCTCCTAGATTGAGTGAAGACCATATATTTCTACGTTCGTGGGTTCTCGGGGAACCAGAGAATTGCCTAGGTGAAGGAGGAGCATTGCGATCTTCAGACTTGTCATCCCTCCATGGCTTGAGTGGAGACCATATATTTCTACGTTCGTGGGTTCTAGGGGATCCAGAGAATTGCCTAGGTGAAGGATCCAAAGGTGTACGATAAGAGGTAGAGGGATCCAAAGGATTGCAAGGAATCAGAAGTGGTTCATCTACGTCCTTCTTTCGTGAATTACAAAATTTTATCACTACTCGCTCCAGAAAACTTATCCGTCGTGCAGTGACCTTTTGCTCAAAATGTAATTCTCATTGTAAATTTATTTGTTGTTTTTGATAGTGATGTATGTCATCGATTTTCTCCTTGGTGTTAGGAGAGACAAATAGAGATCGTTTGGACTTTTATTTATTGGGAGTGAGTGCCGTGTGGTAGGAAGACCACTTATAGGTCGGTTCCTGATCTGGTGTAGGAGTAGGAAGGCAATGAGGTGTATCCGCTGAGCTATCCGTTGTTGGTATCGAGAAGGAGATATGAGAGTTGTTGGAAGACATATTTTTTTGTTGTAAAAAAAATGAAAACTATATGTTCTTTACGTTTTGTTTTGTAAAAAGCTATTTATACACGATTTTAAAGGTTATTCATAGGTAATTTCAGAAAATAACCACCTAAAAAATTTAACATGAAGGAGTTAACAATTTTAATTTGTCGATAAAAGATTCGTAGTCAAAAATAGAATAAATGAAAATGTAGTATTAGTTTAGAAGATCATTAAGAGAACATATTCCTAAATCGCATCGTAGTTTAACAAATGTTTGTTCATTTAGTGGTTTTGTGAAAATATCTGCTATTTGATTCTCAATATTTACGTATTCTGATGTAATAATTCCTTTTTCTACATTGTCACGTAAAAAATGATGTCGTATATTTATATGTTTAGTACGCGAGTAATTTACAGGGTTTTTTGATAGATTTATTGCACTCGTGTTATCGTAATATATTGGTGACTTATTTTTAACTTTGCCGAAATCCGTAAGTGTTTCTTGCATGTATATCACTTATGCATATGCCAGAGCTGCTGAAATATATTCGGCTTCGCAAGTGGATAAGGAGACATAATTTTGCTTTTTGCTAAACCGTGAAACTAATGACTGTCCGATAAAGTGACACGTTCCGCTAGCACTCTTACAATCTGTTATACATCCACCGAAATTCGCTTCGCTATATGAAACTGGTTCAAATGATGATTCCTTAGGGTAAAACAAACCGTAATCTCTAGTACCCAATAGATATTGTGAGATACGTTTAACAACCATTTGATGAGATTCTTTTGGTTTTGCTTGAAATCGGACACAAAGACATACGCTCATCATAATGTCGGATCGACTAGCCGTTAAATAAAGTAAGGAGCCAATCATACTACGATATAATTTTTCATCAAAATCTTTTCCGTTATCATCTTTTTCAAGTGAAAACCAGTACTCATCAGTGTTGGTTTTCTTGAAGTTTTATCCATTTCAAAACGACGTAATTGATCGTTACAATATTTTTCTTGATGAATAAAGATACCATTTTGAAGTTGTTTTATTTGTAAACCTAAAAAGAAATTTAATTCTCCCATGTGAGACATTTCAAATTCGTTTTTCATAATATTTGAAAATTGATTACAAAGATTTTCATTAGTTGAACCAAAAATAATATCATCTACGTAAATTTGTACAACTAAAATGTCGTTATTTTCTTGTTTAATAAATAAAGTCGTATCAATTTTACCTGTTTGGAAACCAGAAGTAATTAAATGATTTTTATGACGTTCGTACCAGGCATGGGGTGCTTGTTTAAAACCATATAAGGCTTTTTGTAATTTAAAAACATGATCAGGATATTTTTCGTGAACAAACGTTGGAGGTTGTTCAACATATACATTTTATTTAATAAAACCATTTAAAAAAGCACTTTTGACATCCATTTGAAATAATTTATAATTGTGATGATTTGCAAAAGCAAGTAATGTACGTATGGCCTCCAGTCTTGCTACTGGAGCAAAAGTTTCATCGTAGTCAATACCTTCTTTCTTGATTATAACCTTGAGCAACTAAACGTGCTTTATTTCTAACTATATTTCCATTTTCATCTGCTTTGTTTTTAAATATCCATTATGTTCCAATAAATGATTGATTTTCTGGTCTTGGTACTATTCCTAAACATTATTACGTTCAAATTGATTTAATTTTTCTTGCATAGATATTATCCAAAAATTATCATTTGAAGCTTCTTTATAATTTTTCGATTCAAAATTTGACGCAGATGCTATATGACTTATTTGGTAATTTATTAATATATTTCAAATTAATATGACAAAATCATTTATTCCATAACCATGGATCGTCATGTTTGGCGGTTAAACATAAATTTGAATTTCGATTTATATTCATATTTAAGACATAAATATTTTTGTTTCTAAAACCCTCAAAGATAAGTTGTTTGTCATTGTCGAAATTATTACATCTGCCTTTTTCTAAATTGATTTGAAAACCTTTATCTCATAATTGACTAATACTAAGTAGGTTGTGTTTTAAATTTTCTATTAACAAAACATTTGTAATAATAGGAGAGTTAGAAATACCTGAGTTGATGACTTCTCTGATGCCAATGACGTATCTTTTTGAGTTATCTCCAAAAGTTACTGTTCCACCATCGATGTATGTTATATTTGATAACATTTTTGAGTTTTCGGTCATATGCTTGGAGCATCCACTATCAAGTATCCATTTCTCCTTATTTTTTTATTTTGGGTACCTGCAAAATAAAAGATGATTTAATTGGTACCCATATACTTTGTTAGGGTCCTAGATGTTAGGAGGAGCAGGTAGCCATACCCAAGAAGGTTTAGTACCTTTATGAACATATTATAGACTACATTATCTAAAAAGTTGTTAATATGTTTTTGTCTAATCAACTTATTATTTGTCTTAGGTATCCAAATTTTTATATTTTCGGTATTCGTATTAAACTTGGGCGATCTTTTAGTCTTTTGATAAATACAACTATATTTTTTTAATATTATTCCCTTTTTGTTTAGGAATATTTTTAAATCCTATTCCATTTCTATTACCTGATGGTTTTGAAGTTTTGATAAGATTTTCCAAATCTTGTTTTCCTTTATTAAATTTAGAAACATTATTTGTAATTTTATCTAATTTTTCTTTTAATTCTAAATTTTCAATGTTTCTATATTACTCTTAAAGTTGATATTTTCTTTTAATAAGTTATCCTTTTCTAGTTTAATTTTGTCAAAATCATTAGCTATAGTCTCATTTTCAACTAAACTACTTTTAATTTTTTCTTGAGATAATTCTAGTTCCTCCTCTAAAATAATTTTTTCATCTTTTAACATTCCTACTTCAAGTTCTAATCTATTTATTTTGGCTATATGTTCTTTATTCAATTTTTTAATTTGTCTAAATTTATCATCTAATGTCATCCTAAGTTCTACTAATTCATCATATCCAAGTTCGGGACATCAGTTTGCGCCATGAAACATACATTAGCTTGCTCTTCGTCACTATCACTATCACTGTCTGATGATGATGAAGAATCGACTCATCCCATGTTACTTTAAAAGCTTTCTTCTTTTTAAAATTTTCAAATTTGTTCTTCTTTTTATCATTGTTGAGCTTGGGACAATCTTTCTTGATATGTCCTAATTGGTCACATTCATAGCATTTGATTGATGTTTGATTTCTAAAGCTTGATTTTCTCCTTTCTAAAATCTATTCATTTTCCTAAATTTCTTGAATTTTTTGTAGTTTTTAGCAATAAATATGTTTTTTCTTCGTTTAAGTCAGAGTCTTCATTTGTTGCTGGGAACGCTATGTTTTACTTCTCCGAATTTTGTTCTTTTCTTGCCTGCAAATTAGCTTCATAGGACATTAAATTTCCTATTAATTCTTCAACTAAGAGTATTGAGAGATCATTAGCTTCTTTGATAGATAATACTTTTCTTTCCCACTTCGAAGTTAAAGAATTGAGTATTCTAGATATTAAATCGAAATTTGTGAATTTGACTCCAAGTGCCATTAAATCATGCTGAATGGTTTGGAATCTAGAGTACATATCTAATATAGATTCATTTTGTTTCATTTTAAATGATGAAAATTGATTTTGTAAAACTAAATTTTAGTTTGTTTAACTTTGTTTGTGCCTTCGTGTGTAACTTGTAAGGCATGCTAAATATCATATGCAGTGTTACGTAACATGACACGTGAAAAATCATTCTTATCTAATGAACAAAATAAAACATTCATAGCTTTTGCATTATTAGAAGCTGCGGTTTTTTGTGCATCATTCCATGCGTTCATAGCAGTGTCAAGTGCTTCATATTTATTTTGAGTGGCTGACCAAATTTCCACTCCATTAGCTTCCATAAAAATTCTCATACATGTTGACCAATATGCATAGTTAGAACCATTAAAAAGTGGGGGTCGTGTTATGCATTGACCTTCTTGAAAAATACTTGCCATATTAAAGTGATTCAAAAACATGTTACTGTACTTTGATCAAGCCTTACTCTGATACCAATTGAAAGTCTACAAGGTGGATCGTGTAGTGTATATGCAAGTATATGTAACAAAATATATGATGCAATTAAAACAATATTAATCTAAGTAAACATAGAATAAGCACACCAGGATTTTATAGTAGTCACACCTCTCGTCCTACGTACAGTCCCGAAGCTCCCCTTCGGAATTCGACTATCAAACACCCTCGCTTCGCCCGAAGGAATAGGCTTGGTTACAATAAGTTGTTCTCGTCGAATTTGTGTTCTATAACACAGATATTGACTAATTAGTATAAAATGCTTCCAATATATATCTGGAGAGTATTGTCTGTGAAGAACTGAATATTCGAAAGAGTGAAATACAAGTATATATTGCTAGAGATCAAGAATATATGATAGAGTATATAATTAGAGAGCATAAGTAAGTAAGGTAATTTGTTCTCTTGATTCTTGATGATATATGTAGTTGTAGAGAGGTTTCTTGAGTAGTTGCATCCGTTAATGAGTGCTCTACAGTTGCTTTTGTTGATGATGAAGAGTTGCAGCGAAGATAAGCGGAGATGTCTATTCAAATGTGGCAGTTGAAGTTCATATTTGAAATTCGAGTTTGAAATCAGACGTATGGAATATGTTTCAGACGTCTGATACTATATATATTTTTGAATATAGTAGTAGATCAGACGTCTAAGTGTAATTGCCAGATGTCTAGTTCATCCTGTCTGTTGTTCCAGAGAACTGTTTCAGATGTCTAGTTTGGGCATCCAGACGTGTGATATTGTGCATATCAGTTTTTGAGCTCTTTTTCTTATGCTTCTTTGTTCCTATCGACCTGTAGTCCCTTGTAGTGTCCTTTGAGTCTTGTTTTTGTCTTTCTAATGATGTTGTTTTAGCAAGTACCTGTGTGTGTGTGTGTGTGTGTGTATATGCATATTTGATTTCCATTGTATAGTTGTTGTCATCAAAACTGTAGATTTGATTTCCTAACAAGTCGCTATGCATCAAGTAATATGAAGTACTACACTAAATTAAGACTTGTATACCAATACTTAAATAAAGTCTATAAAACTAATCACTAGTAAATAAGCAGTGGAATAAATAAAGTAAAGAAAGTAAAAATGATCAAAACGGAGATTTTTATACAAGTTCAAAGTTCTCATTCTACGTCCATTCCTAGACGATTTTTGGATTTAAACAGCACCCTCCTTAACCCGGAGGAGCAGTTATATTACAAACCGTTTGAGCTGCCGAACATGACTTCATGCCTGATATCTCCAACAGGACTATGACTATAAAAAGTTGTAGTATTTGATTTTATGTGTTTTTGAATAACACGATGAGTCAATAAAGTACACCTTCCTATAATCTCTGATGATTTGAACGTATTGATTTAAGAAGTTAAGTGCCTTGTAATTCACATGAATCTTGAAAGTAGAAAAGCAAATTAGAATTCGTGAGTGAAAAGAACAAATTTCAACTCTATTTATGGCTGTGAAGGGTTCAGGTTGAAAGATTACATGCATTAAAAGGGTTGCAACCTTTGGGGAGGAAAGCAACTCTCCAGATTTTGAATTTCTATAAAGAGACCTCTTTTTGCACAAATCAGATGACTGAATTTCAAATTCAAATGGCTGAAATTTGACAGTATAAAACAAAAATAAAATAGTTGAAAAGAGGTTAATTCAGTTGGCTGAATTTTAAAATTCAAATGGCTGAAAACTAAGGATCAGATGGCTGAAAATACATAGAAAAAGATAGAAACAAAATAGTTCAATAATAGCTACTTCAGATAGTTGAAATTAAATTTTTGAAGTCTGAAATTATATTCCAGATGTCTAAAATACCATGTCGCAGCATATATTTGTTTACTACCTTTTTAATTTTTAAATTTCTTTTGTTCTTGTTTATGGAAAAAATTAAGATATAATCTATCTAAATGCAAATTTTCAAAGCAATATTTGTGTGTATGTGTGAAATCATCATAAAGGAGATTGCACACTATAACTAAATCAACTATAACGTACGAAAAACTCAATTTTTTCTTCAATATTTGAGCTCAATTTCAATATTGATCATCATTTTTGATATTCATGTCCTTGCATGTTAGCTTAGAGGTTCTTTTGCATAATTTTATAGTGTTATCATTAAAATCCAACAAGAGAGGTTCTAACATTCTCCTCCTTGTTTATGATGAGAATACAATTTTTGAAAATATTTATTCTACTGATATTATAATATAATTATAGCCCCCTCTAAGTATAATACCTCCCCTTATCAATTTGCATATGTATATGCCTCTTTATCATTATCAAAAGAATGAGGGAATATAAAAATATTGCCTTTTAGGTAATTATAAGTCCAAAATACGAATATTTATTTTTCCAAAAATAGTTTAGTATTCCTCAAAAATAAAAGATTAACCCAATAATAATTATGGAGAAAATAAGTTAGATTTTACCGAATTTGTTAAAATCCTTGTTTCATTGTAAGCAATCAAATGTGTGGAACATATTTAAAATTCAATATCTATCATTTTCTTTTCGTTTTTCCAAGTACCTATAATAAAGAATAATCGTTTTTGTATCTACTTACCGTATTAGGGTCCGAGGTTAATCACACGATGAAACCTTACTAAAATAGATGTGGATGTACCCTTTAAATAATGAAATTAATGAAACAATTTTATCGAATAGTAATTCCTTTCCAGTACTTTTAATAGTATTAAAACAACAATATTTTAACAGAGAATTATACCTTTTATAGCATTTTAGTAAATTTCTATGTTTTAGTGTTATAAGTAGGACTGTCAATCATTAATAAATAACACTACTTATAAACTAAAAATCAGAAGAAATTTTTTTAGAGTTTAAAGAATGCGATACCCAAGGTTCTTATAGTTTCTTAATTTTTAGAAAACCATACCTATTTGGGTGTGGTTGAAGCTTTATAAATGCAGTTTCATTACAAATCACATTCTTATAGGTACTATTATAAAGTGTTTACCTGTTTATCATGATCTATCGTATTAGCAGGAATCCATATTTTAATATTATTAGCCATTAGCTTGGTACTTGAAATATATTTTCTATCATTTCTAAACAAAGTACTGTTATAACTATAAGCGGTTTTAGGATTACTTTAGCTACTAGTACAAGCATTAAAATTAGTATACATGAGTGCATATCTAGCACTATTTTTACCTTTTGCTTGCTTATAGTCTAAACCGCTTTTATCATTATGAGATTTTGAATTTGTAACTAAAGAGATATGATATCTTTACCTTTAAAATTTAAGATTTTTTATTTAATTTTTAAAAATTTGCTTGGAATTACAAACTTCTTTTTGTAAAATATTATATTTTAAAATCTCATATTTCCTTAGATAACTCTAAATTCTTTTTAATTAAGGCTTCATTCACTTTTTCAAGAGACAAAATTAAGGAGTTAGAATTATTTAAAGAATTTTCCAAAAGTATATTTTTAATTTACAAAACATCGATTTCTTTCAAAAGATCATTATTTTTAAATTCTAATTTCTTATTTTCTTTATGTAGAATATCCTTTTACAAAATAAGATCTTCTACCGTATTTTCAAAAAACTAGTTTATTTTTCCAAAAATTTATTTTCTCCGTGTAAAGTGGAATTTTTTTTCTCATAGTGTTTTAACTTAATTAATGCATTTCTATTCACTTTATTCAAAGTTCTACAATATATTAATAACTTATCATGTGCCAATAAAAAATCTTTATATAAAGAATCTATGCATACCGATTGTGATATGAGTTTAACAATAAAGTATTTATTTGTTTGCACCCTCTTCCTATTGCCTTGATTAGATATCTTTATGGCATTTTACTCAAGGATGTTGTTACAATCTTCATAATCTCTTGCTTTTATACCAATTGAAAATTACTATGGAGAGAGTAATATGAAGTATTTATAAACTAAGACACCAATAGCTTAAATAAATCTATATAACTAATCATTAGTAGATAAGTAACGGAATAAATAAAGTAAAGAAGGTAAAAATGATCGCACCATAGATTTTTATACAGTTTTGAACTTCCCGTTCTAAATCTAGTCCCAGACTCCTTTTGGATTTAAACAACACCCTCACTTAACCCGGAGAACCAGGTATATTGCAAATTGTCTGAGCTGCCGAACATGACTTCATGCCTGAAGATCTCTAACAGGAGTTTGACTATAAAAAATAGTAAAGTATTTGACTTTATGTGTTCTTAAATAACACGAACGAGTCAATAAAGTACATCCTTCCTATAATCTCCTTGAGTTGATGATTTAGGAAGTTGAATGCTTTGTAATTCACATGAATGTTGAAAGTAGAAAAGCAAGTTAGAATTCGTAAGTGAAAAGACTAGATTTCAACTCTATTTATAGTTGTGAAGAGCTCTGGTTGAAAATTTAGAGATCAAATGGTTAAAATTATACAGAAAACGACAGAAACAAACTAATTTAAAAAATAGCTATTCAGACAGCTGAAATTGAATTTCAGGTGTCCGAAATTTGTTCCAGATGACTGAAATACCATTTTGCAACGTATGTTGTTCTACTTTTTTAATTTTTAAATTGCCTTTTAAGATCTTAATTTCTTGTTTTTGGAAAATTTTAAATATAATTTGTTCGAAAGAAAATTTTCAAAAAATATTAGCGTGTGTGTGTGAAATCATCATATAGAAGATTGTATATTATAACTAAATCAACCGACACACTCTATTTTTGTCTTCAATGTTTGAGCTTGATTTCAATATTGATTGTCATTTTTGACAATGATATTCCTACAAGTTAGCTCAGGGGTTCTTTTGCATAATTGTTTAGTTATTGTCATAAAAATCCATTAGAGATATTCTAATATTCTTCTCTTTTTCGATGATTATGACTATACAATTTTGAAAATATTTATTCTAATGATATTATAATATAATTAAAGCTCCCCCTAAGTATAATATCTTCCCTTATCATTATGCATATGTATTTCTCCCTTTTGTCATTATCAAAAGAATGAGGGAATGTAAAAATATTGCCTTTTAGGTAATAATAAGTCTAACATATGAGTATTCATTTAGACAGCTTAGTATTCCTCAAAATTAGAAGATTAAACAATGTTAATTATGGAGAAAATAAGTTAGATTTTACATAATTTGCCAAAGTCCTTATTTCATTCTAAGCATATAATTCCATCAAATGTATGGAACATCTTTAAAATTCAATATCTATCTTTTTCTTTCGTTTCTCCAAGTACTTGCAATAAATAATAATCATTTTTGATACTCACTTACTACGTTAGAGTCTAGGGGTTAATCATCGGATGAAAACCTTCCCAAGATAGGTGTGTGTACCCTCTAAAAAATAAAATTAATGAAACAATTTTATTAAATAGTAAATACTTTACCATTACTTTTGATAGAATTAAAATAGTAGTAATAGAGAGTCTTACCTTTTATAGCATTTCACAGTAAACTGTTATGTTTTAAACTATAACTATAATATAAGGCATCTCTAAAAAAATAACGTTTAAAGCATGTGATTCCCAAGGTTCTTATAGTTTCCTAATTTTTAAGAATCCATGCCGATTTGAGTGTGGTATAAGCTTTATAAATATAGTTTTCATTACAAATCACATTCGTATAATAGTTTGCTAATATAAAGTTATTTATTATGATCAATCGTATTAGCATGAATTCATATTTAATACTATTAATCATTAGCTTGGTACTTGAAAAATATTTTATATCATTTCTAAACAAAGTATTATTATGACTATAAATGGTTTTAGGACTATTTTGGTTACTAGTACTATCATTAAAATTAGTATAAACGAGTGCATATCTAGTACTATTTTTACTTTTAGCTTGTTTATAGCCTAAACTGCTTTTATCATTGTGAGATTTTGAATTATAACTAAGGAAGATAAGATATCTTTACATTTAAAATTTAAGATTTTTTATTTAAGTTTTCAAATTTTGCTTTAGCTACACAAATATCTTTTTGCAAAATATTATCTTTTATAATATCATATTTTTAGATGATTGTAAATTCTTTTTAATTAAGGTTCATTCACTTTTCCAAGAGAAATAAATAAAAATGCTAGAATTATTTAAAGACTTCTTCAAAAAAATATTTTTATTTTGCAAAACATCGATTTCCTTCAAAAGATCATTGTTTTTAACTTCTAATTTCTTTTTATAAAAAATCTTTTTGTAAAATAAGATTTTCTACCGTATTTCCAAAAAAATTAGTTTGCTTTTGGTAAAATTTATTACATTCTTGTAAAGTGGGAATTTCTTGTTCACAATCTTTTAACTTAATTAATGCAATTCTATTAACTTTATTCAATGTTTTCCAATTTTTTAATAACTTA
Source organism: Allium cepa (assembly GCA_030765085.1). NCBI lineage: Eukaryota > Viridiplantae > Streptophyta > Magnoliopsida > Asparagales > Amaryllidaceae > Allium > Allium cepa. The sequence goes on from CM060940.1 coordinate 56,026,944, forward strand.
TCACATACTAACAAAAGATCTTTATTTAATGAATCTAAGCATATTGATTGTGATCTGAGTTTAGTCATGAAGCATTCATTCATTTGCACCCTCTTATTATTGCCTTGATTAGATTTTCTTATGGTCGTTTATTCTAGGATGTTATTACGATCTCTTGAATTTCTTGCTCTGATGCCAAATGAAAGTTGCTATGGATCGAGTACTATAAAGTATTCTACTAAATTAAGATTTATACACCAATAGCTTAAATAGAGTCTATATAATTAATCACTAGCAGATAAGTAGCAGAAAAATAAAGTAAAAAAAGTAAAAATGATCACACAAGAGATTTTTATAGTGATTTAAACTTTCCGTTCTATGTCCATTCCCAGACTCCTGGATTCAAAAAACACTCTCACTTAACCCGGAGGAACATGTATATTACAAACCGCCCAAGCTGTCAAATATGACTTTATGCTTGATCCAACATGACTTCGACTACAAAAAATAGTAAAGTATTTGATTTTGTGTGCTGTTGAATAACACAAATGAGTTGATAAAGTACACTCTTCATATAATCTCTTCGAGATGATGATTTGAGCATGCTAGTTTAGGAAGTTGAAAGTTGAATGCTTTGTAATTTTACATGAATATTGAAAGAAGAAAAGCAAGTTAGAATCATGAGTGAAAAGAATAGATTTCAACTCTATTTATAGTCATGAAGAATTCTAGTTGAAAGGTTATAACCATTAGAAGAATTGCAACCTTTACGGAAGAAAGTAATTCTCCACGTTTTGAATTCATGTGAAGAGATTTCTTTCTACATAAATCAGATGCTGAAATTTGACAGGGTAAAACATAATCAAAACAATCACAGATGGCTGAATTTTATAATTTAGATTGCTGAAAATTAATTAAAGACGTCTGATACAAATTTCAGATGTCTAAAATTTGTATTTTATTAACTGTTTTCTTTTTGACTTTTTCTATATGATTTCAACCGTCTGGTTTTTAAATTTAGCCAACTGACTTATACAAGGAGAACTATCTCTTTTTAGAAATTCAAATTTTGAAGAGAAGCCTTCTTCCCCAAAGGTTTCAATCCTTCTAACGGCTGTAACTCTTCAACTATAATTCTTCACAAATATATATAGAGTTGAGATCTGTCCTTTTAAAAAACCAATTCTAGCTTGCTTTTCTACTTTCAATATTCATGTGAATTACAAAAGCATTCAACTTTCAACTTCCTAAATCGGCATGTTCAAATCATTATCTCAAGGAGATCATAGGAAGGGTGTACTTCATTGACTTATTCATGTTATTTAAAAACACATAAAGTCAAATACTTTGCTAACTTTTGTAGTCGAAGTCTTGTTGGAGATCTTAAGGGATGAAGTCATGTTCGGCAGCTTAGGCGGTTTGTAATATACATGTTCCTATAGGTAAAATGAGGATATTGTTTAAATTCAATGGGAGTCTAGGACTAGATGTAGAACAGGAAGTTCGAACTAGTATAAAAATCTCTATTGTGATTGTTTTTAATTTCTTTACTTTATTTATTCCATCGCTTATCTACTGGTGATTTGTTATATAGACCTTATTTAAGCTGTTGGTATACAAGTTTTAATTTAGCAGGATACTTCATATCACTCAATCCATAATGACTTTCAAGAAGGCTACCCGCCAAGGCTATTTCAAGCCCACAATTATCAAGGATGCAAAGAATTACGTTAAGATATGTGATTGGTATCAAAGGTTCGCCAAGATCTCGAGAGCTACCCTAAGCCTTCTAACTCCCCTAATGTCGTCTTGACCGTTACACACTAGGGGGTTAATCTGATTGGCAAGCAACCAAATGCCAAAGGTGGATACAACCATGCCATAGTCGCCATCAACTACTTTACAAAATGGGTTGAGGTGGAGCCCCTTACTAGGGTAAATGCACTCAATATCCTGAACTTTGTGATTAAGAACATTATTTTCAGTTTTGGACTCCCTAAGAAAATTATAACAAATAATGACACACAATATGAGAGCAAGCAGTTTCAAGGTTGCTTTGAGCGGAAAGGAATAGTAAAATGCTTCTCCTTAGTCGTCCACCCACATGCGAGTGGGAAGGTTAAGGCCATGAGTAAGTCCATCAAGGCAATACTGAAGAAACACCTCACAAAGGCTAAGGGGGATTTGGCTAAAGATCTACCGCCTATGCTTTGGTCATACCACAGCTCAGGTTGAACATCAATTAGGCACTCTCCAGTCTCTTTAGCCTATGTGTACGAAGCTATGCTACTCATCGAAGTCGACTTAACATTTCCAAGACACCTCACTCATGACCCTAAATAAAACAAAGAACTGCTTAAGCTGGGGCTCGACGGTCTGGAAGAGAGAAGAGCATAGGTAGCGCTCCGCACTCAGGCGTATAAAATAAAGATAGAAAAGCACTACAAAACTAGGGTGAAGATCCATTAATTCAAGGTTGGCTACTTAGTACTACACAGGGTCTTTGCAAGCACTAAAAACCCAACCAAAGGAGTATTAGGGCCAAACTAAAAAGACCCTTATGTTATCAGTGTCACACTCATCAATAATGCCTGCCGCCTTCCACACCCCGATGGCACCCATGTGTCCTGCACTTGGAATCCAAAGCATCTTCGGGAATATTATGTATGAAATCATGTAAGTTGTAGTTATAAGGCTATGTGATTTTGCTGTAATTATAAGGTAAAAGAATTTTTGTATAACTATTCAAAGTATGGAATGTAAATAAAGCGCTCCCTGTATATTCTTCATTCAAATATCAGCAAGGCTATCTAGCAGGAATGAATCAATCAATGCTCTTTTCTTTATCAAGGAACGACACAACCATAAATATTTGGGGATTGCGGGCCGAGGAGGTCCACCTTTGCAACTGGAGAATGCCGAAAACTACTTCATAAGGATGCATGAGCCACTTGGTGCTTGTATCCGTGTCAGAGGCATCGATAAACAAATGACATGACCACCCACACTATGATCCCTACTCGTTCGCCAATGATGTTATCCATCCCTCTAGTAGGGTGGGGCATTGGTACCATGGCGGTGCAGTTAGTGATGTTGTAACCTCAAACCTAGCATCCGTAGTGCTACTCCATGAGGATGCGCAAGTAACTCGGCTCTCCCTTCTACCGGAGGCATCGACAAACCGATGGCACGACCACCCACACCATCATTTCAATTCATTTACTTGCGATGCCGCCTATTCCTCAAACGGGGTAGGTACTTGTGCCATCAAAATACAGTTACACATGCTGTAACCCTGAACGTAGTATTTATAATGTTGTTGACCTAAACACCTAAAGCGATCCTATCGAACAAAGACAGGCCCCTCGACGACCTGCAAATGCCACAACGGCACATCCTTCCAAGTATCAAGCGACCATTTGGATACCCCATCACCAGACTAAACCTGCCGTGCAAAACCATGGATAGGTTGCCTCATTAAATGATAAGTTTATTTGGTTTGGGTGCTTATTATTTTCCTTATGTCAACTTATTTGTTATATTGTGCTTAAAAAGCTAAATCTACATGTTCACTTAACACGCCTAGGTCTCTTGAGCCACTCGACTTAAGAACAAGTAAAAAACAAGCATGAAGAACAAATATATGTATATACACATGCACAATAATAGTAGAAAAGTACAACAAACATAGGATATTCAGACAAATAAACAAATCTACAACGACTGATTTCATCAAAAAGAGCTCAACACGTCAAAAAAAGTTCATGGTATTAAACAAATAGTATCATTGCGAAAATGGGCCATGCCCAAACAACTCATTAGCAAAAATACAGAATGACCTGCAACTCCATCTGTAGTTGGCTCGCTTGGTCCACCTGTCAAGGAGGAGATCCACTCAACAGTCGAAATAGCTAGTGGAACCCTACCGCTCGCCTCCATCTCTATTGCCACCTTACCATGGACTTCGTCATATTGCTCCGAGGTGAGGAAGCTGACTACCCAAAGGAGAACAAATAGTAGCAAAAATCGTCTTCAACATCTTGGCTAGCATATCATTCCATAACCTGTTCAAGGCATCTTTCTTCCTTAGAAGCTTAGCCTGAGTTATGCACTGCAAGTGCTAATGCAACCTCCCCTTCATCTCATCTTCCTCCTTACGGCTTGCCTCTAGGTCTGCTCATACCCACCCAAGTTCTTCCCCTAGCTTCTTCACCTCCTCCACTTGCTCCCTAATAGTGATGTCCCCAGCCCTCTTAGCCACATGTTGGCACTTTCCGCCTCCAAGATCTATCTCTAACAGTCCTTTGACTTCTACTCAACCTTTATAGCCTGCCTCTCAAGCTCTCCCATCAACCCCTCCACTCATTGGTGAGCGGCCACCTTGTCCTTTGCTAATTTCTTCAAGGCCTACAGGCCTATATAAATGCGAAGAGCTTACGTTGCGGTCTGCATGGTGGGCACCATGAATTAATGATGATAAGAAGGGTAAGGGAAAAAAATTATTATAGGGATCCTTACTAGGTAGGCGTCCGTTTGCTAGGCATCCACCATCGCTTCCAAAGAATAGGCCACCCGGCCCACCCCTGGACAATGATTTTTAGCCAAGGCCTTCGAGGCCACCCCAACCATTGAGTTCACCAACATATGTAGGTCGGCCCCATCATTCTCTTAGACTATCCTTAATATCATCAACCCCACCACTTTATACCACGATCCTGGTAAGGGTCTAACAACCTCCGCTTTCCCATAAAATCTATAACCTGACCCACTATTAAAACCCTCCGGCTTAGCAACACAAGCTCTCTTCAACCGCCTCCTCCCCTCCTCCACCCACCTAGCCATCTTTTTGAGATGACTCCACTAAAGTCTGCTTAAGCAGTGATATGTCCCCCTCCTTGAGATGGCTCGGAGTCGGTTGGCATCTGCTGCTAATCATCAATGTTTGGTGGTAGTTGTTGGGAACTAGTGCCCGTGCGAGGTTGCAAAGTAGGGATCCACGATATGGTACTCCCCGTTGCAATAGAATCTAGAGTTGCTACCAAGTTTAAGCAGACCACTGTAAAGCACAAAAAGGGAATAAAGTTAGAATAAGCTTAAAGAAGAATAAAGGAAAAAGCAATGCAAAGCTAAGATACCCTCACTAGGTTGGTCTCCCCATCACCTTCTAGCTAAAGGCGGGTAGGAAGACTCATGCTGTTATTACTAGATTGTTTCTCTTTAGGGTTTTGTATGTTGGTGGGCATAGTATGGTTAAATTAGGTCAGAGACCCATGGGCGGGAGGAGTCTCAGAGGTGGAGCCCTCGCCTATCGCGTATCCAACTCATATGCCTAATCGCCCATCCTTTCCACCTTAGGCATCTTTAGCATGTTAGAATAACTGGAAGACTAGTTAATAACAAGATTGCACTTCAGAACCATGATGTCCTCCAAAAGGGACTAGTCGTAAGTTTACCAATCGCCATTGTCACCCGCTTCATTTTGACCCAGGTTTGATACATTGACCTCCTCCTCATCCACCACATCTACCACGGACACTGTCACTAATGGCTCTCTAATCACGATCCCCATGGGCTTAGCAGGCCATCGGGCTGGGGCCCTTACTGTAGTCCACAACCTTCCATGGTTTGCCTTAGGCTTAATAGTCTGATCTGATGGAGGTTCTTGTCTACCATAGTCATTGTAGGTTCTTGCATTATTATCAGTCTCCTTTATGCGGTGGATGTAGTCCTCATAAATTTCGAAGCCTCACCCTTTCTCAATAGGATTCACTACGGTAGAAGAAAAAAGAACAGGTCATAGATTATTGAATTTCTTTAAGGGAAATGCACTAAGTAAAAAATGTATCGAGCACATCGAACACCTAGGCTGTGAGCGCCAGATTGACAGTGGCCAGAACAAAAAAGAACTGGTCTTGGTAGGCAGAAGCCTTGTTCGAAATGCCAAAGAAGTAAGGAGGGTTTTAATCCCCTGAAGATAATAATGGTTTCCCGATTCGGTTTTGGCCTGCTGACGAAGCTTGAAGATTTAGATCGCAACATACGATAATGAGCCCAACTAAGGTTTTATAGCTATTTGGTGTAAGCTACCCCAACGTTAGTGGTGTGCATTGAAGAACCTAACAAAGTAGTTATGGAGGGCAGCATCGCTCGATCTTCATGTAAGTAAGTGACCGGGAGAAGCAACCTACTATGGCTGGTTGGCTCGGTCAACAGTCAAGGGTTATAGTGGAACTACGTTCTCACAGTCGAGTTCAGCTAAAGAACAAACTAGATCAAATTTGTCCTCCTAGATCTTGGAAGCACCCAAGGGAGGAAGCTGTAACCCACTGTAGAAGCAACATCGACCATCTGCAATCAATGACGAACAATATAGATTATTGAACCACGTTAACCTATTAAGAAGAGAAGCTAATTTATTTCGAGAAAAACCTTTTTACCAGCCAGTTGTATGAGTAAACCACCATCGTGCTAACCCCACTCGTCCTCTAGACTAAAATTGGTCATGTGGCCCGCACCACTACCAACCCGCTACCTAATCCTATCCATGAGTCCATACTCAGTGTGTATTCTTCCAAGTAGTTAAGTAATTTTAGAAACATCATGTTTTAGTGAGAATTTTCTTATGCTCAACATTAGACGACCAACATTGGTGGCACAATAACAATTATTGGACACCACATTAGGGGAAATTTATTAGAAAAGGTCACTAGTACAACCACGATATGCAGATTAATTCATCAGTAATGGTAAACTAAACGCTAAAAAAACATGAAAATGAAAAATGTAACAGCATGACCCTCAAAACCATATGGAAAGCAAGCAATCAAAGTTCTATTTAGGCCATAACATGAAAAATGCAATGGATCAAAGATAAAAAAATACTCAATGATGATGAATTAAGCTTGTAGTTGAAATTTAAAGTCAACATAAAAGAAGGAGAGCTCTCTAAACTATTTTAATGGTAGTAGAATTCAAAAGTTCAGTGTACAAAAGTGAATGAAAAGAAGAGCCAGTGTATTTATAGGCAGTGAGAGATGGTGTAAGCCGTTGGATCTGCCATGCAAGCACCAATTTGAACCATCATGATCTCATCAATGCACATGTCAAGTCACCACATCGAAAATCATTTTATCTCAGTGGCACCTGGGAAAATAGGCCACCTCTGCCAATAATTAAACGACGTGTGTAATGCATTAAATGTGGCATTTGATGACTAATTGATTATCCCATCCTCACATATGAGCATGGTCTTAGGGGAGAAAACGTTACTCGAATTTCTCGTAAGTATAGAATGGCCTAGATCGCCTTATTCGAATAGCCTATATGTCCACAGCTGCACACCCCTTAGCCCATCTTTTGGCCAGTGTACCCTAATTGTCTAACACATTGATTAGCCCTGGCTCATACAACATTGACCCGCCCGTACACCTCAAGAACCCGACTCCCAGCTTACCCAAGTAGTATTACACCCTATCCAATAAAAGCAAACACAGCTGTCTCAAAGAATATCTCACCCGACATCATCCTAGGCGTTGGACATGCGTCGTCCCCTATAACACCATCAAGCGACGATTATACGCCGATGGCCTAGCTATGAAGCATTCCTCGATAATTGAGCTCCCTATCCATTCAATCAACTCCCGGACAGGTCCCGTACCCATCTACTACACTATCCACTTACACGCACCGGATCCTTTTGTACCACAACCATGGCTAAAAGCATTAAACCGCCATTGCCTATGGAAGCTTCGCATGTAATGTTTTGCTGAAAAGAACCAGTTGTTCACCTGACAAAATCATCACTGTGTAGTAAGCACTCCATGTTCTCTAATGCCACCAAAGAACCTCTACGATATCTATTCCCTGATCCCATGTCGGCTACTCCCACTCCAAGCATGTTCATCGTATGATTTGCTAGCTATCGTCATCTACACCACACATGCCATCTGCGCATCAACCGTGTACTCCTATCTATGGCTTAGAGTGATTTAAGGGCCTTAGAAATACAATCTCAACCATCCAAGCACTAATTCTAGAAGCTATAAATAGATCAAGGAATAAATTCTTACAATGGTCGAAAAACTCAAACTTCTAAGCATTTACTTTCTTATTATTATCACTTGTAAGAGAAGCATTATAATAAGAAATTCCTCATAGTAGATGTATATCAACTTAGATCGAACCACTTTAAATCTTGTCTCTTTACTTTTCACACATTTTATTTCCTTATTTTAAAGATATTGTAAGTAACCTTTGCTAGTTTCACCACTCAACGATAAATATGAGGTTGGCTTAATTTTTGGTCAATAGTTATGTCCTTGTAGTTGTATGGAACAATTGCATAACGACTCACTACTGAGAGTCTACTGTCGATAAATATCTAAGTCATAATAGAAGATCTCGTATTATGATGTGTAATATCTTTTTGATTTGAGAATACCATGGAGTTAGAAAAACTGCACATCGATTATGGTCAATCATACGACATTTAAAGTTGTTTTATGGTCATAGTACATGTAAAACCATATAAAGTGAAAGTACATTCAATAGAAGATTTGTCTCCTTTGCTATAAAAGTTTAATGTCACCATAGTTGGTAGTGAAATAAAGTCAATTTTTTTTTGTCATAATAAATTAATTAACCAATAAATGTTACAGGATTAGGATTGAAGCAAGGACTTTATAGTTTGGACTTTACAGTTAACTATAGTTATTATTTAAATTGTTGACCATTGACTAAGCTATAGGTATCTTAGTGACATACTGATAACGAAGAGAAAACATGCATAATATATCGTTGGTTAATTGTGTAATTTAAAATAATTAGACACCTAGATGACCTATAAGCAACCGAACTCGCATCCACTATTGTGCTCAGCAAAGTCCATATAGACTTGTATATTAAAATATTACCGAGGGATGAGTTCACACTTGAGAATCATGCAAGTCTAAACACTTAATTAACTAGTTTATAGATATTATAAAATAAAGGTGAAGGAAATGAATATATATGTTGTATTATTTTTTGTTTTTTAATCTATTGGAGGACTTAGAATTAACTAAAATGATATATAATTGTTATATATTGATTCAATAATTAAATGATTCAAAACAGATATTCAAATAATTAATAATGATTATTAATTAGACCCAAAATTCATATATAGGATACATGGTGAGGTCGGCCTTGCTTGGTCATTTGATGACTAATTGTTGCTTTGATTTGTTATTTGATGAGCCAATTGCAAAGTAACAGGTTAGTGGAGAAAAAGGTTGAAATAACCAGATATTTCATAGCCAACGAGAGACTATGAATAGAATCTTATTCTCCCATTCAAAGGAAACCAAAAATGATTTAAAACCTAGCCTCCATTAAAGTAAGTTGAAGCCAGTAGCCCACCTTTACAAGCCAAGCTAGGAGGAGGAAGGAAAAGGTCTCTACGGAGAAAATTACATGCAATATGATGTGCAACTGACCAGCTATGTCAATCTAAGGTGTAACATTTGATTTGTTTAAATTTATTTCTTAATATTATCTTCATAATCTTCATTCATAACAGTTAAAAACTGAACTTAATATTATCATTGGTATGGTTGTCATTTTCTAAATCACCTACAAATTATTTCTTATTATTAAATAAGATATAATATTTATAACTTACTACAAAATAATGATTAATGGCGACTAGTCAAATAAACCCTAACCAAACTCATCTCATTTTTGCCTAGATTTATCTTCCTAGGTTATTTGTCGTACATCAACCGCATCTCTCCTCTCTCCACAGACATCTACCTGAATTTATTTTCTCCCAAAACTAGATAATTTCCAATCAGAGATCTTTTTCTAATATCTCCTTAAGTCATTCGTCATACAATAACCGCATCTTTCCTCTCTCCATAGACTCACTACAAATCTTTGCCTAAGCCAGAGAATTTAACTTATCACCATACACTCATTTAGATGTACATCTCATCATATATCATATTTGTTTCAAAGCATTGATGTGATGCACTTTACGCCTAGAATAGTTGTGGTGCACTTTGTGCCTGGATGCAAATGACATTTAGCTTGACCTTACTTGTTAATACAGCCTCAAAAGACAAGACATTGATTTGCTAAATAGCTCCTCTATTTTTGTTGTATTTTGTAATTTAAATCAACTGCATGTGTTAAAGACAACATACTTGTATGCATCAATAATATTTAGGAATCTTCTAAATGCAAATACATTATTTCTACGTACATTTAAGGCAAAGTTGATTCATTCAGGGACTATAACTAAATCCATATAAACTATGGAGAAGATAGGAAAAATGTGTTTATGGTTTAAGAAAGGTACAATTGTTTGAAAATATGAATACAACTTTAATTTATATTTGTTTGTATGGATATGTAATATTAAACTAGTGCCTTTAAACCCGACTACTACTTATATAAGAGTTTAATTTCAAGTTCAATATTTATAACATTATCGAAAAGGGAAATCTTTGAACTTATTTTTTCAAATTTGAATGCTTCAAAGAGTTGAAGATTTTATAATATAGAAGTGATAGTGCTTTTACAAGCAAGTTTAGAAGTTATCACTAATTGAAACTTGTTTTTTTATTTCGAAAATGATTGCATATACCCAAATCAAGCTCCAGATGAGATGTTATTTGCTCAGTGAATGTTTAGAGTTGGGATATATACTTTAAGTAAAAAAGATATCAAAGTAGTAGAATTTAAAATAGAATAACAGATAAAATCCCTAGGAATGTAGGCTATACTTCTTATGGGGAAACCCTTGGAAGCCCTTCCTTTCAGTTCTCTTCAAATTCTCTTCTTCTCTCATCTTTTATCTCTAATTCTTCAAACTCTATTCTACGAAGGCTAAAGTAGTAGAGTATTAAGAGGCGAAAAACCGAGGTAAGGATGATGAAGGGTTGGAAAAGGCAGTTAATAGAAAGAATAAGAGGAAAGCGGTGAGATCAGAAAGCCAAGAACTTAAACTAAAGTGGGGACCTTTTACAGATGTTAGATCTACTCTAGTTGGCAAATTCCAATCTAGGTAGGGTATGAAATCGAGATCAGGATCTAGCAGTGGAACTAGATTTAGTATAGCTGCGAGAGCTATGAAGATGTCATTACATGGATGTGATAAAAGGGAATGGAAGATCAATAAGTGGTGATCCAGTTATGGAATTTGTGGAGCCAATGGTTTTTTTCATAGCGAGATTTGAGAATGAAATTGATTATAAAAAAATTATGAAGGATGATCCTTGGTTCTTTGACAAGAACCTAATAATTACGAAGAATCATAATCTTAACATTAAGACTAGTAGGGGCCTTTTCATAAGTTTGTCGGTTTGGGTTAAATTACCGGTGCTTAGCTTTAGATTATAGGGTCCAAATGCAATCAGTGCACTAGTTATCCCAATTGGGACACTTACTAAATTTTTTGAAGCTATATAAAAGAGATCCTACATATCATTTGTTAGGGTTCTAGTGGATATTATGCAGAGTTGAGATTTCCAAACTTATGGAAAGCATTTTTTGAGAATGGGTAGGTTTTTAAACATTAAGTTTTCTATGAGAATCCTCTGGTAAGGTATGAGAAGTGATATTGTTTTGGACACATCAGAAAATGATGTATGTTAGCTAAGGTATGGGTGCCTAAGGAGGGTTTAAGCATATCGTAAGACATGGGAATTAATAGTAAATGTTCAAAGAGAGGGGAAAACCCAAAGAATAAAGGAATGGACATCAAGGTGGGATCGAAAGAGAATTTAGAAGAGGAACTAGAAGAAGAAGGGGAGGACGGAAGGAATGATGAGGAGGTTAGGGAGGAAAGTAAGGAGGTCAATGAAACAGGGGTGAGAGGAGAAACAACAGTTGAAAAGGCCAATTTGGATGAGGGACCAGTGGTCAACAATAAAAATGAGGAGAAAAACGAAGCAACTTTGTCGAAGGTAGAGGATGTCGTAGGTCAATTGGAAAAATTAGGGAAGCCATCACGAAGGAGATGGCAAGGAGCAAGAAGGTGGTCACTTTTGAGAAGTCAAATGAGGAGTTTATGGAGTTAGTTGTATAAGAGACAACCGTGGAAATAAATGTAGGAAGTGGAGGAAAGGGGGTATCGAAGGGGGTATTTGATGGGTCCTCGGTTAAGGTAGGAGAGAGGGGGTATCATTGAGTACATCTACTCAACTCACTTCAACAGATACTCCTATAGTAGACGGAGCCATCAAGAATAGTGACCCTATAATGTCGCCATCATCGTTCTCCCAATCATCATCGGATGCCTCTAGAAATCCTGAAATCCAAACTGATCCCACCTGAAGTCCAAATTGATCCCACTCTTATTTGTATTTCTAACAACCCTTTAATTACTTCATGTAGTGAGATAATAGAATTTTTTTACAGGGTCAAGCCCTACAAAAGCCGAGAAGCGATTGGATGGGCGAAAAATTAACAAAGATTTGAATGATCGGAACAAGCACCATAAGGCAGTAGTGGAAACAGATAGACCTAAGAGCCCCGCCAGACGTCCTAAAAAATTTAAGTTATTAAAGAATGAATTTCTTTAAAGAAAAATCCAGAATGGGAAAGTGTAATAGGGAAAAATGAGGAGAATAAAGGTTCCAATTACCAAGACTGAGAATTACGAAGTAGAAATAAGGTTAGTAAATGACATTTTTATATTGGAATGCTAAGGGTTTTCACAAACCCAATAGGCCGGCTAAAGTGAAGAAAATAATGAAAAATTATAAAATGATTTGTATTGGTGTTCTGGAAAATAAGTCGAGATTCTCCAAAATAGAGGAGGTGAAAATGAAATTTGATGATAATTGGATGATAGTAAGTAATGTAGATTGCTATTATAAATGAAGAATCTTAGTCTTAATTAGTAAAGATATTTAGGATATCCAAATCATATGAGGGATCAACATATAATAATAGAAATGAGGAATCGTAGAGGTTCCATTTGCTACTACTCTTTTACATATTGAATACCTAAGAGCGAATCTTCGACAAAATCTGATATTTATAGATTGTGGGTTTTGATGAGAGACTTTAATTGCATTAGATTTTCTAATTAGAAGATGGGGAGAATATGGTGCATATTAGTAAGATGGTCGAATTAGAAAATTTGATGTATAGAACGGGTCTATTGATGCTCCAATTCAAGGATTTATGTAATCTTGGTGGTCAGGAACGGTTAAGAATATCTTATCAAAATTGAATAGAGTTTTGGTGAATGTTTATTTGTTGGAGAAGTTTAACATTTTTTTAAAGTATCTCCCTTTTGCATCAATGATCATACACTAATTATATATGGTATCCACTATGGAGCAAAAAAAGAGTTTTGCTAAATCTTTTTAAATACACGAATCACTGGAGTTCGTATGAAAACTATAACATGATGGTGGAGGAAAGTCAAAAGGTTCAAGTTTTTGGAAGACCGTTATATTATCTAACCATAGACAAAGGAAAGTTAAAGAATCTCTAAGACAGTTGAGTGAAAACACAAACAACACTCAAAAGGAGGTGGAGCTGGATAAGAGAAAGTGCGTTGAGTTACAAAGCTAGTTAGAACGTAATCAAGACTAAACTTGGGCTCTGAACTTTAATAAATGAAACCTATATAAACTAGAAAAAGCTATACATCAAGAAATTATGGACACTAATTAGAAATCGAAATGCGACCGGTTGTTCTTAGGAGATAAGGCTGCTATATTTTGATGCAAAAATGCCCAACTATAAATGTCAAAGAAACTGGTCTGGTAGCATTTCGGTAAATAGGAGATTAATTGACAATCAAGTAGATTTCTTGGAAAAAGAAAGTATGTACTTCTCAAAGCTCTTTAATCAACATTAATATATCACTCCGCTTAAAATTGTCTATAAACATATTGTATCAGAGTGCTATCAAAACTTCACTAATGATCGAATGGACATGGAAGATATTAAAACTGCCTTATATAGCATGAAATATGACATGTTGTCCAGACCAGATGGGTTTAATTCTAAATTTTACATGGGAGCTAGTAAAAAAGCTACTTCTTGAAGCTTTGAGCAATTGTTTTGAGAATGGAATTTTTTTGAAAGAGAGCAATCATACTCTCTTACATCTCATCCCTAAAAGAAAGAAGACAAATCATACACAAATTTTAGACAACTACTTGCTGTAATATGATATACATAATCTTGTTTGAAGTGTTAGAAACAAATTAATGTTGTTTATGAATGACCTGATTTTTAATGAACTAATGTACTTTTATTCAAAATAGAAGCATTTGGGACGGGTTCTCTTTGCGCATGAAATAGTTAGGGGTATAGGTCGATGCAAAAATAAAATCATGTGTATTAAAGTGAACTTAAGGAAGGTATATGATTCGGTTAATAGGAAATTTGTGATACGCATAATGAAAGAAATGAGATTTACCCACAAATGATTTAGAATCACTGAGGAAATGATCTCGTCGCCTAATTTCTACATCATGAATCAGGGGAGTTCTTATAGTTTCTTATGCAGCTCATTAGGGCCAAGGCAAGGATACCCTCTTTCTTCGTACTTGTTTACATTTGTTATGGAGTTTTCACTCTACTAACGGATGAGAAATTGAAGAGGGGACTAATTACACTAGCGTTGTCTAGTAGCATAATTACTCACATTTTTTATGCTGATGATTTCTTATTCTTTATCAAAGCAAATAGGATGGGTACACAAGTTATTCAAGATGTGTTTAACATGATGTAGGAAAGTATATGCTTAAAATTAAGCAGGAAGAAATATTCTATTTCTTTGGTGGCGGGGTTATTGACAAATTAGAAATTGAAGAGGTGCTAGGCATGAAACAAGGGAACTTCCGATAAGGTATCTAGGAATCTCTTTGTTGATTATAAATCTTAAAGATAAAGAGTGTGATCCTCTAATAAAGAAAACCAAGGGTAGAATAAATGGATTTGAATAGAAATTATTAAATGTCAGTGAAGAATATAACTCATCAAATCAACTATATATCCAATAATTTAATATTGGGTGCAACGTTTTAAACTACCAACCATGACACTTTATAGAATTAAGCACGTATGCCTGAAATTTTTATGAAAGGGCAAACTATGTAAGGTTCTGTGGGAGATGGTATGTTGAAAGAAGAAGAAGGTGGTTTGGGCCTCTGATATCTCAAAGAAGTAAACAATGGCATTGGGCATTAAATTAATATGGAAAGTGATAACCGAAGAGGGGATATGGGCAAAATGGATGAAATTGAAATAAACTGAGAATCAATCTGCCTAGGATATGGAGATCGGGAACGATCACTTAGGCATTTGAAAGCACATCCTTAAAATTCGAAGGGAAATGCTAAATTTTTTGAGAAAAAGAGCAGTGGATGGGAAAGCTACCTCCATATGTTTCTACCCATGTCTGCGAAAGGGGATATTTGTCAACAGTTTAGGAAAGGAAACCTAAAAAAGAATTAGAGAGGAAAACTTGGTGATCAAATACATAATTGCAAATGGAGAATGAAAGACAGATAGTGTTAGTTATTTAAGGCAGTTCATAAATGAAATATTGGAAACCAAAATCCATAGATACAAAGAGGAGGATTATTAGGCGTGGTCATGCACTAAAAATTTGGTTTATAACTTCAAAGCCATCTGGAACAACGTGACAACATCATACAATAATATGCAATGGGAGAAATTTATATGGAATAAAATACATGTCCCAAAAATGGCAGTTTGCGTATACAAATATATAAACTACTATATGCCTATGAAACTCAAACTGCTTTAAAAATACATCAAGGTGGACCCTAACTGCGTTTACGCTACCAACACATGAAGAATATAGACCATCTTTTTTCCAAACGTCCGTTAAGTTCCATAATTTAGAAATGGTGTGATACGAAATTGAAATGGCTAACATCCCAAACGGATCATTTAAACATCAAACAGAGTGTTATCCATAAATGTTCTCAGAAAAAAAGTATGAAAGAAGGACTCAAGAGGACGTTTCGATAGAATAAAAAGAAAGCTTTCGACGAAGTCGAAGACCATCATCAGAAGTCAACAAACATAGAGCTTTAGAAAAGGTCGGAAGCTACCTTTCGAAGACAATGGATAGCAGACATTTCACCTTTTGTGCCAAAGCATTCAAAATGCTACGGTTTCGCCATCATCATTCCTGCCAGATGAGTATTCAACCAATTCAACCCTTTCGAAAGCATGTATATCCTTTTGAAACGGTTAGGGAAAATGTTACTTCAAAAAATTCACCTTTCGACTGGGTCAAAAGTTCCTTCGACAAGGATTAAAAAAGAGAAGTTCAGACCAAAACTTTTGAAAAAGTCAAAGGGATGTAGTCATCAAAGTCTAAACAGTTTCAAACCTTTCGAAGCGGTCGAAAAGTTCCATCTCACAGTACTCAGGGAGTTTTAACCTTTCAAAGAAGACGAAGAAGTCAAAACAAGAAGTAGCAACCCCATGAAGACCTTTTTGAAAGCATAATAAACCTTTCGAACTAGTTAAGACATATCCAGGATACCTTTCGACAACGTCGAAAGGTTTTATGAAGGCAGCACTCAGAAGTCGATAAAGAATGAAGGACAACCTTTCGACAACATTGGAGGGAGGCACAGCTGTCAACACCATTCAAGTAAAAGGCAACTTTCCGATAAGGTCAAAGGGCTCACAATAGTATGAACAAGGCAAACCTTCCGACAGCGTCGAAAGGTTCATGAAAGCATCAGAAAGACAACCTTCCAACAGCGTCGAAAGGTTCATGAAAGCATCAGAAAGGCAACCTTCTGACAGAGTCAAAAGGTTCACGAAGACATCAGAAAAGAAACCATTCATCAAAGTCAAAAGGTTCATGAAGGCATCGAAAAGGAAAACCTTTCGACAACGTTGAAAGGTTCATCATGGCATATAATGAGCAAACCTTTTGAAATGACAAAAGGTTCATAGCCACATATAAAAGGAGGATCTTCCGACACGATCGAGAGCATGGAGACGAAAGGGGGGCCACGTGCATATATAAATAAGACCTAAGAGATCATGTTTTTGGCTGCTGATTTTTCCTCATTCTATTATTGTAACTTCTTAATCACAGCTTTGTAACCCAAATTGGGTATTGATTTGGGTAATTTAATAGAGTGGAGTCTTTCCTTGGATAAAGAGGGAAGTTTTAAGCCTTGTGAATTACTTTACTGTTTACTTAAATATTTGCTGGTTAAACTCCTATATTCAGGCTTAGCCCCTTCGGAAGGTTCTTGTTGATGAAGATAATAACTTTCCTTTTTGGACAATCTTTATATCCTTTAGAGGTCACTACCCTCCAATCTAAACCCTTCGTCTACAGGGGAAGTTTATTTAAGTCAACATCCTTAAAAACCTTCTGAAGTCATAGAGAATGTGGATAAAACCTTTTGATAAAGTTCATAATCTTTCGTATTCCAACCACCTTAGAAACCCTTCGAATCCTAAGCAGTTATTTGCCTAACCTTCTAGTAAGAGCCAGTATCAACTCTCCTTGTGGAACAAACTAAGGAAATTCCACCCTAATCAAGAATATTACTTTCGTGGGAAATCTTATAAAGGTTCAACTAGACTAGTGATCATTATACATTAACTCATCAAAGTCAAAAGGTTTCTTTAATGTTTTACCATGACCGTTTTGACCATGTCGAAAGGTCAGATTCGAAGTTTATTTCTAAGTAGAAATACCGAGACAATTCTGGAGATTATAAACCCTTTGGTATAGATCAGTTTAATCCCGCTATTTGGAGTAACTCTAGGTTATCAACAAGACATTTACCGATCTTCTTAGAGATTCTACTTTCCACCATTCTCCAATAACTTCACCTACCTGGATTCTTTGGGGTGTTGACAAGAAATCTTGTTTATATTTTTAGCACTAGAAGAAGGGCTCGGACCTCCGATCTTATGGTTTCTTCATCACTGATTAATTACATAAAGCTTCTCATTCGAAAGAAGAAGAAAATGGAAGAAACAAGTAAAGATAATGACATCTCAAATAAAGAGGCTTTGCCACAATCAATTTCGGAAAACAATATCATCCTAAACATTCACTTAGAAAATATGGAAATTGGACAGCCTTCAACCCTGATAAACAATGAGATTAAAGTTCAGTATCTATAACAACAAATCATAGCATTGCAAGAATTGCTTGAAGGGATTCCATCTCAAGAATCATTCGGGATCGTGGAAGGAGAAGGTGAAGCAGAACCTTCGAATAAAGATCAATATGAGGAGCAAAGAAGTTAAGCTAAGAGGACCATTGAGCAATCAAACAGTTTAATTATGGAGGACAGCGGAGACCACCATGACAACGTTCACAACCAAGTTACGGAGGATGCAATAAAAAATGTATTGGATGAATTAAGGAAATGTGTTATCCTGCAAAAGGCTCCTTTTACAGAAGAAATTATGACAGTTAACATCCCCTATCACATTCAAATTCCCCCACCAAAGTATGATGGAACTACGGATCCAGATGATCACCTTACGACATTTGAAAATTGGATGAACTTGTACAATGCTCCTGGAACAGTTCGATGCGAACTTTTTCCGATTACTTTTCAAGGAGCAGCTATCAAATGGTGTAGGAATTGTCAAAAGAAGACCATTTATTCTTAGGAACAATTTTCTCAGACTTTGTGATGCAATTTTACACATTCAAAGGTCAAACTATGAGCTTTAGCCTGCTAGCTACAATCAAGCAAAAATCGGGAGAACCACTGAATGAGTATTTAAAGAGGTTCAATATTAAAGCATTAAATGCAGAAAATGCAACGGATAGAGACAAGTTAATAGCCATTCGGTTTGGGCTAATAGAACAAACCCCTTTCTGGGAACAACTTTATATTCATGGATGTAAAGATCGACGAAACTTCTATTTTCAAGCCGAGAAATTTATTCAGATGGAGGAAAAATATTCCACGACAAGGGAATCCCTATGAAGACAAAGGATAGAAGAAATCAATTTTGGTCCCTTAATGAAAGATTGGAGGGAAAGAAAAGTAGGAGGAAAATTTAGAAAGAGATTTCTGGATCCAATTATGCGAATTTGAACAGACCCCTTTCTTATATTTTTGCTGTAGCAAAATATTCTGAAAGCTTTCCAATCACTCAAAGTATATCAAGCTGCCCCAAGCCAAGCAAGGAATGATTATTGTGACTATCATAAAGCAAATGGGCATAAAACTGATGAATGTCGCACCATATCGAGACTGGTCCAAAATGCGATCAAGTCGGGATCTCTAAAAGAATTCATTGAAGAAATTTGAATGGCTTCTTATGCTAATAAGAGAATTGCCTATATACTTAAGAACTAACTTTTTATGTAGAAGAATGATAGATTAACGGTTTATTGAGCCATCAAGTCCAGTGGCATTCATTTACTTTAAACTTTTCCTATTCATAAAATTCTAAATTTGATCCGTATTTCAAAACTGTTTATGTGCTAATTTGAAATTCGAGTATCATTACAGGTAAAAACAAAACTAGTCCGTGACATTCAACACAACGGTGGAGCACAACAAATTTCTAGCTACTTGAGAAAGATGGCTCAAATACCTGATGCAAAGCAGCTATCAAGGTTTAAGTCAGTGCAGTACAAAGAACAGTTCTCGTGAAACCTCGGGCAGCTATTAATGCTTCATCAATTTTTCTAATAATAATAATATATAATTTTTTCAAAAAGGTCAATGGACCAAAAAAGATTTTAACAAATGTCGCCAAATCTGTTTTTATGCCTCTTGGAAGGAGGATCAAAATTACGTTCATACCTCATAGAAGATTGGAACAAAACTATTTAATCTTTCCTTGGAAATGTCTCTTAAAAGAGGAACAAAAACTTTGAAAATTATATGTATGTATGTATGTATGTATATACATTTTTTTTGAGAATCAACCTCCGACGTCCAATCCATAGTATAAAAAATATTTTTGAGAATCGACCTTAGATGTCGAATCCGGAGTACAAAAAATGTTTTTGAGAATGAGCCTCCGATGTCCAATCTGGAGCACCTCCTAGGGAAAGGAATAAACCCCTAACGTCCACATCACCTCTTAAGGGAGGGTCAAGATAAGCACCCACAAAATCAAAAACGCCCTAACATCCATATCACCTCTTAGGGGAGGGTTAGGATAAGCACCTAAAAAATTAGAAAACCCCGAATGTCCAAATAACCTCTTAGGGGGAGGGACGAGATAAGCATCCATTAGTAATCTTTCAATGGAAAGTTAGCTCAACATAAACTCCATCCCTCAGAATCAAGAGAGGCTTAGAGGAGGCACCGAACAGATGAAAGAAGACAAAGATGTCTACAAAATAAAATTAGAATTAAAACCCTAAAGAATAAAGGGTTAAAGAAAGAAACCCATCCATCATCTAAGACAAAGATGAAATCCAAGAGAGGGGTATAGACAAAGGTTAATAGATAAAGAATCCAAAATCATAACCGGAAAGAGCAAAATATGAGCTATCAAATATCAATACATCTAAAGCCTTATAGGTGGTACCTACCACAAGGGACTAAGGAACATGCATTTCAAAAGAGGAACATGAAAAAAGGAATGGATAAAAGGAATCCATAACATGACACCAGAAACAAAGGTTTATATAAGAGTCAAAGACATAGATTATATAATGAGTTCTTACACCAAAGATGAAAGTGGCTCCATTCAAAGATAGATTGAATAAACCAATCCATGGAAATAAAATGTCCTTTTAAGATAGAAGAGTCTATATATATTATGTTTGTGTATATATATCAATATGTTATTTGAACCATTGCAACACTGAATGGTCAAGCAATAATACAGAACCACTATTCCAAGTAATTACGCGGCTTTATAAAGCTACTTGGCTCCAATTTAACAATATTAGTACTAACTTATAGGCACTTTAGGAATCATACGTTAACTAAATGTGTTATTACTAGACAGACTTCTTATTTGGTGCATACCTTAGATGAATTTATAAATAGTTTATTCGTCAGATGAGATCCTAATAAGATTTTGGCTGAATTATTGATTTTGCGAACTTTCAGATTCCTTATCTCTTTTCATGAAAATTTCATATTGATTTTTGTGAAGCCAAAATTTTCACATTGGCTTTTATGATTTTTTACTGATTTCATATCCATGATTTCCATGCTGGGTTCCCTTGATGATGTCATATTGAATTTCTAGTTCCATGAATTCTGAAGTTTCTCATTGAATTTTATGATGGTTTAAGGATTTCATATTTTGGGTTTCTTAGATGGATTTGTGATGATTTCGTATTGAATTTCTGATTTCTAGAATTCCAAATTCCTATGCTTATTTTTATGATGATTTGTATTCTTTGTTCCTTGTTGGATTTTTAATGATTTCGTGGTGATTTTGTGAATACTGAAGTTTCTCACTGAGTATTTTATGATGATTTATGGATTTCATATTTTCCTTGTTGAATTTTTTGATGAATTCATATTGAATTTCTGCTTTCACGAGGTCTGGTTTCCCTTATTGAAGTTTTGGTGATCCCTTATTGGATTTCTAAATTTGTGAGCTTTAGACTTGTTAATTGGTTTAATAGTGAGTTGAGAATTCCATATTGATTTTTCATAATGGTTTCTTATTAAATTGCTGATTTTGAGAATTTTGAATTTCCATGTTGACTTTCGTGATGATTTGTTAATGATATATGCTTGATTTCCCCATGAGACTTTTGTAATGATTTCTAACCGATTTCTTATTTGCATGAAATCTTAAATTTGTGACTTCTTTGTTGAATCTCCGTGATAATCGAAAGGGTTTATATTGAATTTCTAATGTTGTATTGGAAAGGGTTTTATGCAGATTGTTTAACAGATGTGGTCTAAACTATTTTTTATTTACATTTTTGGATCCTTGGATTTTCATATTCTTTTTATAGTGATCTTATGCACTTACGAACTTTGAAATTTCTTATTAGTGTGAATTTCATATTTCTGATTTTCTTGTTGGATCTTTGATGATTTTTCATCAGATTTTTTGGTTTTGTGAATTTTAAATATTGCCATTGAATTTTTCCTATTAATTTACGAACTCTATATCGACTTCTTGAAGTTAGATTCCATATAAAACTTTCTCGATACTGGTTCGACTTTCATCAAAGCACAAGAAACTAGATAAGACTGCAAAGAGCAGGAAATTAATCCTCGATGGCCGAAGAAGATAAAATTGAAGAATATGGGATTTAGTGAATGCAATGGCCTTTTTGGGAAGGCATATTTACTTAAATTGATAACAACAAACCAGGTGATATCGTTTCATATATCTATAATGGTCATGTAGTTGATTGAATGCTCTACCTAATAAATTAACCAGATAGTATCAATAATTATAAGGATACTCATCATGGTTTAGCTTCAGGGATAAGATCCTTATAGAAGTTATTGTTTGTCTTGCAGGAAGAAAAAGGGGTGATTCTTTAGGATTTTTTTTCCTAAAGAACAAAAGCTTCTTTCATACCAGAGGGGGAGGTGGCTAAATGTTATCTATAAAATATTCTCAGAAAAAAAGTATGAAAGAAGGAGTAAAGAGGAAGTTTCGATAGAATAAATATAAAGCTTTATACGAAGTCAAAGACCACCATCAGAAGTCAACAAACATAGAGCTTTCGATAAGGTCAAAAGCTACCTTTCGGAGACAACGAATAGTAGACACTTCACTTTTTTGCACCAAACCATTCGAAATGTTATGGTTTCACCTTTATCATTCCTACTAGATGAGTATTCAACCAATTCAAATCTTTCAAAAGCATGTATAGCCTTTTGAAACGGTTAGGGCAAATGTTACTCCAAAAAATCCACCTTTCGACTGGGTCGAAACGTCCTTCAACAAAGACTAAGAGAGGGAAGATCAGACCAAAACTTACTAAAGAGTCGAAGGGATGCCGTCATCAAAGTATAAACAGTTTCAAAACCTTTCAAAGGGGTCGAAAGGTTCCATCTCACAGTACCCAAGGAGTTCTAACCCTTCGAAGAAGATGAAGAAGTCAAAGCAAGAAGTAGCAACCCATAGAGACCTTTTTGAAAGCATAACAAGCCTTTAGAACCAGTTAAGATAGATCCAAGATACTTTTCGACAATGTCGAAAGGTTTTTATGAAGAAGACAACACTCAGAAGTCAGTAAAGAATGAAGGACAACTTTTCGACAACATTGGAAAGAGACACAACTCTTGACCACGTTCAAGTAAAAAAGAAACCTTCCGATAAGGTCGAAGAGTGCACAATAGTATGAACAAGGCAAACCTTTCGACATCATCGAAAGATTCATGAAACATCAAAAAGGCAACCTTTTGACCGCGTCGAATGGTTCGTGAAAGCATCAGAAAGGCAACCTTTCAACAAAGTCGAAAGGTTCATGAAGACATTAGAAAAGCAACCTTTCGTCAAAGTCAAAAGGTTCATAAAGGCGTTGGAAAGGCAAACCTTTCGACAATGTCAAAAGGTTCATCATGGCATATAAGGGGCAAACCTTTCGACAAAAATGGAAGTTTCATAGCTGCATATAAAAGGAGGACCTTGCGACATGGTTGAGAGCATGGAGACGAAATGGGGGCCGCCTGAGTTACTTTACTGTTTACTTAAATTTTTGATGGTTTAACTCCTATTTTCGGGTTTAGCCCCTCCAGAAGGTTCTTGTCGACGAAGATAATAACATTACTTTCTGGACAATCTTTATATCCCTTCGGAGGTCACTACCTTGCAGTCTAAAACCTTCATCTACAGGGGAAGTTTATTTAAGTCAACATCCTTAAAAATCTTTCGAAGTCATAGAGGCCATGGGTAAAACCTTTCGATAAGGTTCATAATCTATCATATTTCGACAACCTTAGAAACCCTCTGAATCTCAAGCAGTTATTTGCCTAACCTTCCATCAAGAGCCAGTATCAACTCTCCTTGTGGAACAAACTAAGAAAATTCCATCCTAATCAAGAATATAACTTTCGTTGGAAATCTTATAAAGGTTCAATTAAACCAGTGGTCATTATACATTAACTCAACAAAGCCGAAAGGTTTCTTTAATCTTTTACCAGGGCTATTTTGACCACGTCGAAAGGTCAGATTCAAAGTTTATTTCCAAGTAGAGATATGGAGACAATTCCGAAGATTATCAACCCTTCGTTATAGATCGGTTGAATCCCGCTATTTGGAGTAACACTGGGTTATCAACAAGACATTTACTTATCTTCTTAGAGATTCTACTTTCCATCATTTTCCAATAACTTCACCTATCTGGATTCTTTGGGATGTTGACAAGAAATATTGTTAACATAGAGATTGAAAACATGATATTAAATTTCAACTAGAAAAATTGGAGTACCAAGGTGGCCAAAATCGTGTTTTCTACCTGTGTTTGATCCATCTAGAAAGAACGCAAAAACATAGCATTTGGCAAAAATTAATTTACAGATGCACAAATATGCAAGTAAATCTCAGAAATAGTAAAAATCAGAGCAATCAAGTCCATGAACAACATTTCTAACATGCAAGAGGAAATCATATATGCAGAATGGTTATAGTAAAGAGCATTTACCTACCACCATAATTGGGTGGTTTTACTGCCATTGGTTATCAGCTCCGATTGTGAAAATCCTTAAGCCTTCAACTCGAAAATCGAGCTTTGGTATGGCCCTATCTTAAATTAAATTTTCTCCTTTACATGAATTAATTTATAGCAATGGTGAATACGAGATCCAAGCAAGATCTATATCTTTCTCGACCTACAGAGCGTAGATATAGAAACATCAGATATCTCCTTAAATTGACCCTTAATTCCGAGGGTATGAGAAGGTAGAAGACATCTCTTGTCTCTGAATGCAGGTAGAGGAAAAAGGGAGAAGAGTAGTCGTATGCGAGTGATGAAACAGTAGGGGAAACATAGAGAAGACAAACTTTTTTCTTTTCATGCCGCCATTAAACTGAAAAAAGCGGAATGTTTTGAATTTGCTTGAATGAAGATTAGGGTTATGCAGTTTGGAAACTTCAGGATTTTCAAGTCGTGTTAAGAATGCCGGTACCAAAGAGTTTTGGGCTGGTTATTTCTTTTAGTTTTAATATTATAATGGGCTAAGCATATTTTCTTGTAGCTTTAGAAGCTAAGTAAATATTTATAGAATTTTACATAAATTTTAGTAATAAAGGCAGACTGAACCACGTTGCAAAAGAAAGAAGAAAAAAGTATATCATGAAAATTTGTAAATTTCCACTTTAATATATTCTACCCTTACAGACATAACTCTTGATTTATGATATGATTTTGGTGACTTTTATTTTACTTTAAAAAATATTTATACTTACGTAAGGAACAACTTTCTTGTTCAACATGTTCCAAAATTTTTAGGTTTTTTAGTGCTAAAACACGTTTTAAGTAAAAGCAAACTATTAGGCCTGCATTCTGTATTTTCAGAATTTTAGCGCCTTACTGTTTTAACCATAAATTTTAGGACTCTTGTCTATTTAATGATCATGTACTTTCCGAAAAGACAAGAAAATAAGTAACAACTTTTGTTTTGGAAGTTATGTGAAATTTTATAGGTTTTAGGCGAAAAATGAAATTACCATTTGAGAAATGGTGTTAAATATTTGTTTTCTCAGTTGATAGTTCTCCCATAAAGTATAAATGATTGAGAATATGCTTATATATAAGATAAATTGATTTTCACTGTTTATAAATTTAGAACTTTACAATAGATCGACATGAAGACTTATAATTTAGGAGTAAGGAGAAATGTGACATTCTTTACTGGTTTAATGCATGAAATGCTTATAAATTTATACATATGCGATGTTTTAATATTGTTTAAGTTAACTGTAGGTACATGAAGATTATATGGATAAATTTAGTGCATAATTGCATGAAAATTAATTGAACTCGCTTAAAAATGCTAAATAATGTATATTTTATGTCTATATATACATATAAATTAATCGAACTCGCTTAAAAATGCTAAATAATGTATATTTTATGTCTATATGTACATATATACATATATGCCTTTATATTATGTTATAGATTGTGAATTTGATCATGATTTGATTGTGCATACTTATATATTCATATTTTAACTGTTTGAATGCCTCTCCATACAAAGGATACTTTGTCGAAATTTTTTAAAATTTCGACACTTAGAAAATTTCAATTTTTTTAATACCTTTTGAAATTTAAAAATTCTAAAGAGTAATTGGAAGCTATACGTACATTGATCGATATGATTCTAACATTATGTGACACATTTGAATGAAATGGAATGTTCACTTTCCCCTGCACGGTTGTGTCGATAAAACAAATTGGAATAAATGGTATAAGATTATATGGGTTTTTATCAAAGTGGCCCAACAAAAGAGAAAAAATGATATACATTATATAGATTATATGAGTTTGTGAGTGCATATATATATGCATACTAAGACCGTGCATATATTATATTTTGTTGTTGATGTTATTGGTTGGATCGATCACAGTTTCTTTTGTGAGGACGTAGTCTCTTTAAGGATGGTATTCTATAAGATCCCTGTTCGATGTTGAAATAAATACATATATTAAAATTAATTTTGGAAATTTATTTGACATTTGACTTAGAAGATTGAAATTGAATTTAAGTGTTGTATAATTATTTTATATGGATAAAGAAAACTAAAAGTTATTTTGAATATTTTATTGATTTTAATTCAATAAATTAGATTTTATTGGATTTATTTGATAATAAAAGGAAAATACTGCTTGAAATTCAAATTTGAATTGTGTTTTACTAATTTAAAAGTCATTTAAAATTTGTATTTGTGAAATAAAAATATTTTTTAAATTATTCTAGAAAAAAAAACAAATATTTTGAAATTGCTTAAAACAAAAATGCGATACTTTAAATAAAAGAAAATCAAAACAAAAATGAAATAAAAATTAAATAAAACGTCTTGAGTTTGATTTTAGACGATCGTAAAAAGTTCATTTAAAGGTGTTTAGTTTTGAAGGCGGTTAATGGTGTTGTTTTATTCAAAAAGAAAAATTAAAATCTCTTTTATTTTCATTGGACCACTACCTTTGAGCCCATCCACTCCCCAACCCTCTTCATTCTTATCCCATTTCTAATAACACCCATATCTCCATTTTACTCTCGGAGCCTTAATTCTCACTAATCGACAAAGGGAAATAAAATCGAATCATGTTATGGAAGGAAGGCCACGGTAATGGGGAGGGGAGGCAACTTCGGCTATAAGCGTGAGTGTCGTCAGGTAAGCCTTGGCTTGGATGGTTGTTTGCTGGAGACATGCACATAAGCGTAAGAAATGTTGACATCGATGTTGGTTTTGGAGTAGTGAAGTTGGCAATGACATAGAAGTTGATGGCGAACTGTCTAGAAGGAAGCAACATCGATTTATGAATTGGGACTAGTGGTAGGATTTGAAAGAACTAGTGGATCATATATAACTAACTTATCAGAATATATAATCAACAAAATATGCAGTATAAATTATACAACAGAAAGTAAATGAACACACCGAGATTTATACTGGTTCGGAGCACCTCTCCTACGTCCAGTCCCTAAGCACCTCTTAGGAATTTCCTTCGTAAATCCCTCATTGACCCAGAGGAACATGTTTTCAATCTTGCAGTCTGAGCACCTCTTAGATTATAACTTTTCTTTATAATAGAATGTTTGCTTTGACAATCTTGTGTTCGTCTAACACTGATATTGGCTGATAGTACAATGTTCCTCTAATCTCCTTTGATGACGTGTAATGAACGTACAAGGATTATTGGAAGAGAGGCAATAGATTAGAATACTTGAATGCTTGATTGCTTTTGAATGCACAAGAGAGAAATAAAATAGAGATCAGAATAGCAAGATTTGTTTTGAATATGCATATGTTTGTGCTATGTATAGAAGTAAAAAAGAATCGCTAAAGAGTTGTTTCTTTTCACCAAAAACCATTGAAGTATACTAACAAGCTTTCAGAAGTTCGCAACTTTTGAAGATGACTGTTCTTAAGAAATGGCTATTATAGTAATTCAGTAGACTGGGAAAACGAGTCAGTCAACTGTGTATGAACGTTTGAAATTCATGCATTAAAATATTCAAAAAACTATAATATATAAGTCTTGAGCAGTCTACTGGGAAATGTCCGAAGTCGACCGAGCTTAGTCGACTGAGGCATTCTCCTAGTCGACTGATTCTGCTTCCTTTTTTTTTTATTGTTCGACATTTTTCTTTTTTTAAATTAATGTTTATGTGTATGTGTATGAACCATAAAGGAGATTTTTACAATTAAATCTAAGACCATACACATATAATATTACTTGACTTTCTTCATTGTTTGATCTTGTTGAAGTCCATTGTAGTTTTGAGCTAATCTTTGATTCTTTCGTCTTCTATCCTGCCAGAATGTGATATATGTATACAATATATAGTTGTCATCATTAAAATGAAGAACCGATGTTCTAACAATCTCCCCTTTTTTGATGATGACAACTATGAAACTATGAATTGAGTTTGATATAACTTTTACTCCCCCTTAGTTGATGCTCCCCCTAAATATACTTCTCCCCCTTTGCCAGCAGCAAAAAGGTACAAATATTCATACAACATATAACATAAATACAAAACAAGATACGAACAAGCTCATAACAAGAATATAAAAGCACATTGGTTCAAAGTTATGATACATCTTTAACATAGAACAAATACAAACAACATCACCACGCATTGTTTCAGATAATTTAAATACATAACCAACATTACCAGATTGTTCATTAAAAGGAGTAGATAGTAGTAAGATAGAGATAATAGAAATCATACCAGATAATGTGGAAAAGATATTCTTTACGATTCTAGTTCGGAGGAAGATGAACTTGAGCATGATGAAACCTTTTTCCAAAAAATTTCAAGTAAGTGACCAAACATCTTTTTCCTTTTAATCATTTTCTTTTTTTGATTAAAAATAATTTCTTGGTTGTGCAATATAGCTGTAGTCGTATTCATTGTTCGTGAAGGTTGCACCAAAGAAACATAATTTTCACTTTCTAATGACCAAATATTTATTCGGAAGGTTGAGGAGTACGAGTACTTGATTCAGGATGAGATGGAGGAGGAATCATATGTTCTCTTACTAAATTTGACAAGTATTCATTATAAGGAAGAATTGGTTCCATTCAGGAGGGAACTTTCATAAGAGAGATTGCTTTTTGAACCATGATATTTGGAGGAACAAAATCTTGTAATATATCAACATTAATTCCACAGTGAACAAAGATCTTTGTGAGATAAGAAGCAAAGAACATTGTTTTCCAAAATTGAGAGTTAAAGCTCTTAATTTTATCCAAAATAACTTTACCCCAATTGACATTTTGATCAGAATAAATAGCATAAAGGGTTTTGTAATTATCATCATACATTTTTTCATAGCTACCAGTATGTCGGAAAATGGTATGAAGAAGCATTTTGTTGATGATACGCACTTGAGGTCGTAAATTAACAGAAATGTTTTTTGTATTGTCAATTTGAAATTTGTAGCTAGTGGCATTATAGTCAAAATTCCTATGATCAATATCATCCATATCTCTCCCCTAATGTTTACAATCTAAGACGATTGCTAAATCCTTGACGGTTAGGACTACGTCAACTCCTAAAACTCTGCTCCATATCATTCCTTCCCCAGTTTCATTCGGAGGTGAATAGAAATCACTGCATAGGTTGGCATAAAATAGCTTGACCAAGAAAGGATAAATTTTTACCTTATTCACCCGTTCATCTATTAGATACAAGAATCCATGATGCCTTGCTAGTTTCTCAATTCCAAAGGTAGCAAAATCTTCCATCTTGTAAAATGTTTCATGAAAGATTCTTTTGTCATTGAGTTCATTAATTTTTTTAAAATTTTTAGAACTTCCTCCAAGCCATTCCAAGATCTGAACATCTCATGCAAATTCTAGATGAGAAGGAGAGTGAGAAGCGGAAGCTGGAGCTTTTTCTTTGCCTGGTCTTTGTTTAGAAACTGGAAGTTTTTGTTTAGGAGCCATTGTTTTGGAAATGGAGTCTAGGTTTGAAGAGATAGAAAAATGAAAAGAAACGTATAGAAGGAGGGTTAAAACAGAAACCTGGGCCGTCTCAGTCGACTTAGGCCATTTGCCAGTCGACTGAGAAAGGCAATAGTTGAATCCAAGAACTTTGGATAGAAATTGAAGCAATTTCAGTTGACTGAAGGATATTCCCAGTCGACTGAAAATGTTAAAATTGTATCCCGGTTACATAATAGTATTTTCTGATGATACAATTGAACAAAATCAGTTGACATAAATACTTTCCCAGTTGACCGAGCCTGGTATATTCAGCATTTTGTAATATTTTGTTGAATATTTGAGATGGTAAAATAATTTTTATTTGATTATGATTGATGATATACATATACATATACATATATATATATATATAAACAAAAAAATTCCAATAATATATAGAACACAAGTCTCGGACTTTTCTTGAGATAGATGTGAAGTTTTAGTCTTTTGTGGAATCATTGTTATCATTATCAAGAAAGTGATTCCATGATTTTGGTTTCACTTTTGTTTCCTCCATCAATAGTCATAGTGGTGACCAATGGTTGTACGGAACAGGAGCGTGATAGCAATTTAAGCTTGAAGAACCATCTTCTCATGAGTTCCATGGAGGGGTTTTATCAACAATAATAACAGGAGATTCTTGAAAGCGTGGTTCTCGTTTCTTGATTGAATTTCGTGTTAGAGAATGACCGCATATAGCCAGCACATATCTTTCTTGAAAATTGAGTTTTGCACCTTGAGCTTTTTGCTCATAGTACATTTCTCTTTGCACATGCATCATTTCTTGCTGATAGTGATGAATTTCGTCAATTTTTGCGTGAGTTTTATGATTTCTTGCTCTCCTTATCTTCTTTCCCTTCGGAGAGCACCCAGTGTGGTCATATGTGGTATGACCATGCTGATGAGATGGTGGAGATGATATTTTAGGAGATGTCCACTATACGATGAAGGTGAACTAAAATCAAGTGAAGAATTTGTTGAATCGTAATTATCAGACATTGTTTTGATTGAACTAAATTTATTTTATCTGTGATGAATTATAGAAAGATGTTTTTTTATATGGAATTTTTTTACTATATTTAATCCTCTTTTTACTCTACTTCTCTTATAAATAGGAACTTTTATTTTTAGAAGTAATATATACATCTTTCTGAGGATGTTAGTCTCCGTGATTTAATTTTAACCAATAATTTTATTTATGATTTGTGTATTATGTGTCTATATCCTTTAAAGAACAAATTCCTAAGTTACGTCTTAAGTTTATATATATTGATTCACTTAATGGTTTGGTAAAGATATCTGCAATTTGTTTATCGGTAGTAACAAATTCTAATGTAACTTTTCCTTTTTCTACATTATCTCGTAAAAAGTGATGTCTTATATCAATGTGTTTGGTTCTAGAATGATTAATAGGATTTTTAGATAGATTAATTGCATTGGTGTTATCACAAAATATAGGCGATTTAATTAAACTAACTCTAAAATCTTGTAAAGTCTGTTGCATGTAAATGACTTGAGTGCATGCTAATGCGGCAGATATGTATTCTGCTTCGCATGTAGATAATGATACACAATTTTGTTTTTTACTAAACCAAGATACCGGAGATTGATCGATAAAGTGACAAGTTCCACTTGTACTTTTTCGATCCGATTTACATCCACCGAAATCCGCATCACTATAGGATACAAGTTCAAATGGACATTCCTTTGGATAAAAAAGTCCATAATCTTTAGTATTTGATAGATATCTTAGTATTCGTTTAATTTCACGTAAATGTGTTTCTTTTGGATTAGCTTGAAAGCGAGCACATAGACACACACTCATTAGAATATCTGGTCTACTTGCAGTTAGATATAATAACGATCCAATCATACTTTTATATAGTTTTTGTTCAACTTCCTTTCCATTTTCATCTTTGTCAAGATGGATACTCGTGCTCATTGGAGTAGCTTTACTAGTTGCATTATTCATGCCAAATCGTTTTATCAAATATATACAATATTTTTCTTGATAAATGAACATCCTATCTTTTAGTTGCTTAATTTGTAGACCTAAAAAATAGTTTAACTCACCCATATGAGACATTTCAAATTCACTAGCCATCATTGAAGAAAATTCATCGCAAATTTTTTTATTGGTTGACCCGAAGATAATATCGTCTACATAAATTTGAACTACTAAAATATCATGTTTATTTGTTTCTATAAATAGCGTTGAATCAACTTTACCAATTTGAAATCTTGATTTTAATAAATACATTTTTAATCTTTCATACCATGCACAAGGTGCTTGTTTAAGACCGTATAATTCCTTTCTTAATTTAAAAACATGGTTTGGATATATTCCGATAAGTTAGCTATATACAATCCACTAGTTCTTTCAATTGGTATTGGAGCACCTCTCCTACGTCCAGTCCTTAAGCACCTCTTAGGAATTTCCTTCGTAAATCTCTCACTTGGCCCCGAGGAACAGGTTTACAATCTTTCAGTCTGACCACCTCTCAGATTATAACTTTTCTTTATAATAGAATGTTTGCTTTGACAATCTTGTGTTCGTCTAACACTGATATTGACTGATATACAATGCTCCTATAATCTCCTTTGATGATATGTAACGAATGTACAAGGATTATCGGAAGAGAGGCAATAGATTAGAATACTTGAATGCTTGATTGCTTTTTGAATGCACAAGGGAGAAATAGAATAGAGATTAGAATAGCGAGAGTTGTTTTGAATGCGCATATGTTTATGCTATTTATAGAAATAAAAAAGGATCACTAAAAGTTGTTTCTTTTCATCAAAAACCATTTAAGTATACCAACAAGCTTTCAGAAGTTTGCAACTTTTGAAGATGACTATTCGTAAGAAATGACTGTTACAGTAATTCAGTAGACTGGGAAAATGGGTCAATCAACTGTGTATGAACGTTTGAAATTCGTGCATTAAAAAATTCAAAAAACTATAATATCTAAGTCTGGAGCAGTCTACTAGGAAATGTTTGAAGTCGATTGAGCTTAGTCGACTGAGGCATTCTCCTAGTCGACTGACTCCTGCTTCCTGCTTTTTTTATATTGTTGGACATTTTTCTTTTTTTAATTAATATTTATGTGTGTGTATGAACCATAAAAGAGATTTTTACAATTAAATCTAAGACCATACACATATAATATTACTTGACTTTCTTCATTGTTTGATCTTGTTGGAGTCCATTGTAGTTTTGAGCTAATCTTTGATTCTTTCGTCTTCTATCCTTCTAGACTGTGATATATGTATACAATATATAGTTGTCATCATTAAAATGAAGAACTGGTGTTCTAGCAGGATTATAACAATGAATCACAGTGAGTGTACCAATCAAACCCTATGGTTATCGTATGAATTTGACTTCCATTTTAGTATATGATTGTTCTGCTTGCTGTTTTGATGTTTAGGATGTTATAATGTAAATGTATCCATCCAATTATGATATTTTAGGTGATATGATCAATTGCTTACTGCTATAAGTTGTAATTTTCTTTTATATAATGATATTTGCTGCTAAAACTTGAGTATAGATTTTTTTAATTGTTAAGCTTCATGCGGTATATTATGTTAATGAAACCATTTTGTAAAAAACTAATTTTGTTTCAATGATTGAATAAATAACTATGTAACTTGATATGCAGTTAATAAAGCACTTAAACCTCATCCCAAATCACCCAAAGATAGCTAGAAAACACACCAAGTTGATCGACGTGGCTGGATGTTCACTAGGTGCAAAATGCTCCTAACAACAGCCGCCAGCGGTTGGTTGGCATGAACCAGATGTTGGGTTCAATGCTGTTTGGAGTGTTTTGCTCCAACCGACCGATGCTTGTTTAGTTGTTTTCATCATTTGGTTTTGTGATGTTTACTTTGATGATATGTTACTAATGTAAACTGAAATCATAAAACATAATTGTTGAATTTGTTTAAACCTATTTCAAATATTTTAAAGAAAATAAAAAGGAATGTTTTGAATTACCTTTGAAGGACATTAAAGTGTAAAAGAGATTAAATAATATTGAGTTAAAATCTAGGTAATTGAATTCATTTGCGATGAATTTACAAATAAATTTTAAAGTAAAAAATTGCTCATCTCTTTGCATAAAATAAGTTGTACATATGTACATTGATATGTATGCGATTGCGAATGGTTTGAAATGGATTATATTAGTGATTAATATATGAAAATATCAAATTCGTCACTAATTTCAAGACTTAACCTATTAATTAAAAATTAAGCTATGTACATTATGTTTCTAAGAGAAGCTTTATGCATTTTATATAGATATGCATATGTGTGTATGTGGGTGTGTGTATGAGTAAATATGTGTGTGTGTGTGTAAGAAAGAAATCAAATCATTTATGAAATACCGGGTATATCAAATACTTTGCTAAAGTATGAAAGAATTGATTATTTAAAGATCAAAATTTGGTTTGGATTGAATTTGATAAGATATTTTCAGATTTAAGCTGATCTTATAAATGAAGTTCTAATTCATTTTCATATCATTCTATAAATAAGTTTTGATTCATTTTTAAATATATACACGAAAGCTTTTCCATGAAAGAAATTTGATTGAATTGTGATATTGAAAATATTTATAATGGTACATAATTTGAATTATTTTGGGTAAAGATAGGTTCGATTTCATTTTGAAAGTTATGAGAAAATGAATTTACAAATGAATTTTAAATTCACTGTTATATGAATTTTCTAATACAAAAGTAGTTTGAATTATTTTCTAATTACTTGTGAAGGCTTATTTGCTTGTATTATGATGAGTATATGCTCTTGGAATGTAAAATAAGTGAATAATAATTTTACTGATAATACTTGGTCACTTAAATGGTTGTGAATGTGGTTTTCAAAATAAATGCCAATTATTCAATCGAAAGTGGAAAAATGCTTGGTTAATCAAATGAGTATAGTATGATTTTAATAAATGAATATCAAGTATATATTTATTTTTTGAATCATGAGTATTATAAATGCATTTTGTTGTATGAATATATTTAGGTGACTAAAGTTCTTGTTTGAGTTTGATATAAGTGACTGAATGTTTATGTTTCATCGATGTTATGCGTTATACTGATGAATATTTATACCCCATAAAATTATCATGCAGTGAATGTATAAACTATTATGTTTAAATTACCCAATCATATGATATGATGAAATGCACATACATGATATTTATTTGATGAAAATGGGATATAAATTTAGGGAATAAATGATGACTGTAAACTAAAATGATTGAAAAGTAATAAACTTAACATTTGACAAGAACAATAAGAGATCAACGAAGTAGAAGCCAATTCTCGGTATCACTTGCAAGTGATCAACGGTCGAATTGTAGATCTTTCAACACGGTATCTTGCGAGATCAACGGGTTGGAGATAGCTAGATTCCGGTATCGTCACGATCAACAGAATTGGGCATTTATCGTTCTATCAGGTTTATTTGACACGAAATCATTTCGTGAGGAAGAAAGCTGCGCCAAATTGATATCAAAACATTATTAGCACGTCAAAGTTATATCCGCTGTGTCACTTTTTGGTATCAGAGCCGAATCAGATCCATATCAAAGCCGAGAGCCAAGTTAAAGCCAGAACAAAGCCGAATAAGATCAAGGCAGTTCAGAGCCGAGCTAAGTCAAAGCCGAGCGAGTTAAAGGAAGTTAGATCGGAGCCAAGTCAAAGAAACGAGATTGTTTGAAGATCATGTTGAGTCACAGGTTCTATGAAGGTTTTGATTTCTGACAAAGAAATAAAGGCGATCGACAAAACAAAGACATCATGGCTACATATGGTACTCTAGATTATAGGTTGATTATTTGATATTGTAATAGTGATAAACTTGTTAAAATCTATCCTCAAATAATCATGCATTTCAATATAAATCAATATATATACATTTGAATAGCATTGCACATTCACTATGCAAATTATCAGAGACCGGTCGACCGGTAGTAAAAGAGGCGGTCGACTGTTTCTGTATAATATGCACAATGAATGTGCACACATGCACATAACGACTATATATTTGAAATCCTGTCTACTGGCCAATTTTTGACATGTCGATCGTTTTTAAACAGAGAGCAACCTTTTCCAAAAGACACTTCTTTCTCCAATGATTGCATCTCTTACCTTTCATCAATGATCATATCTATTAATGGCTACTGTTCACAAAGAGTTACAGCTATTTTTCTCTATATAAACTCATCTAAATCATTGATTCTAATAACATTAAAAAAACATACATTTTTTACTCTAATTTCTGATCTTACTTTCTAAATACTCCTGCATTCTAAAAGCTCTCAATTATTTTAATTGCTTATTGAATCATTGAAATTATTTAATATCTTTTGATTCAATAAGTAATATATTTCCCTTAATCTTCACAAAACATCATTCACATATTTTGAGGATAAGATTATAGGAAATTTGTACTACAAGTGACAAAACTGTGTTAGGAAGAACACATACCGTCAACAAACAATTATATTCATCATTGTTGAAGTCCTCAGTGTTGTAAGAGGCAAGTGTTGAAGTCCTCTATGTTGTAAGAGGCAAGTGTTGAAGTCCTCGACGTTGTAAGAGGCAAGTGTTGAAGTCCTCGGTGTATTAGAGGCGTGAAATCCCGTTCGTTTGCTCGGGTGTTGTAAACCTGTTCCTCCGGGTGAAGCGAGGTAGTTAATAGTGAAAATCCAGACAGAAGTCTGGGACTGGACGTAGGACGGTGCTCCGGACCAGTATAAAAATCTCTGGTGTGATTTTTCTATTTTTATTTACTATGCTATTATCATCTATTTCCGCATTTATATTATATTCCATATTACACGATCCGTGTGTACTATATTAGTACGTGCACTCGTACACTATTACTGTACACTTTTCATTTGGTATCAGAGCACGGTCATCATATAACCGTAACACAGTTATTTGATATATTCTTGTAATATGGCAAATAACGCAAGTAATAGCACTCAAAACACCACTTACATGGAAGGTCAATCGACACAAAGACCTCCATTTTTCAATGGTCTTAACTATAGTTATTGGGCAACACGTATGTCATTTTTTATGCAATCAAATAATTATGATGCTTGGAATGCAACTCAAAAAGAAATAGTAAATCCAACAACTGATTATTCAGAATGGACTGCGGCTGAGAAAACGGCAGCAGCCGTAAATGCAAGAGCAATAAATATGTTGTTTTGTGCATTAGACCAAAATGAACATAACCGAGTTAGTATCTGCACTACTGCATATCAAATTTGGCAAGCGCTAAAAATCACTCATGAAGGTACTAACAAGGTTAAACAAGCCAAAATAGCCATGCTGAAAAGTCAATTTCAAAATTTCAAAATGAAACCAAATGAGACAATCAATGATATGTACTCACGGTTTCAAACTATCCACCATGCACTTATTGGCTTAGGACAAAAGTATTCTGATTTTGATGTTGTTTCAACAGTCCTACATTCTCTGACTAGTGAACGGGAAGGAAAAGTATTAGCAATTGAAGAAGCTAATGACCTTTCCGTCATGAAGCCAGATGAATTGATAGGAAATCTAATGTCCTATGAAGCTAACTTGCAGACTAGAAAGGAACAAAAAGAAGAAAAGAAGAACGTGGCATTCCATGCTGAAAAAGACGAAAATGAATCAGAGTCTGAAGACGAAGATCTGGCATTCATTGCAAAAGGTTTCAAAAAATTCCTAAAACAGCGAAAAGCCAGTCGTTATAACAGAAAGAAATCTGGATCAAATAAACCAACATCATCCTCTATAGAATGCTTCAACTGTCACAAAAAGGGGCACATGCAGAAGGATTGTCCAGAACAAAAGAAGAAGTCAGAAAATGACAAATTCAAATATAAGAAGGACAAGTCAAAGAAACGAGCCTTCTCAGTAACGTGGGATGATTCAGACTCATCTTCATCAGAAAGTGAAAGTGATTCGGAGAATGAACATGCTAATGTTTGTTTTATGGCAACAGAAGATGAGGTACAAATTCCTACACTTGATGAATTACTTGATATTAATGCTGAATTGATAGTCAAATATAAAGACATAAAACGTCAATTAAAAGTAGTCAAAGCAGATTTAGGTAGAACAGAGTTTGAACGAGAGATGTTAAAAGATGAGAAGAAAATATTAGAAAAAGAACTTGAAAAAATTCAAGAATCATCATCTAATGTTGACTCTCAACTATCTCTTTTCAGTCAAGAAATAGAAGCTCAAAAAGAGAAAAATAATGCTCTCACTACTGAAAATCATGAGCTTAAGGCAAAAGTCAAAATTTTGGACCTAGAAAAGGCTAGTTTACAAAATAAGTTAGATAACATTACTCAAAATGTTTCTAACTTTAACAAAGGTCGAGAAAATTTGACAAAAATCATTGAAAGTTCACAATCTATTTCGGATAAACAAGGTTTGGGATATAAGAAACAAGAAATCAAGAAACATCATGGTAATAAAAGAAAGAAGAAAGTACAAAAGACTGAAGTTAAGAAAAATCTTAGTTTATTATATTCCAAACCAAAGCCAGTTGTGAAATTTCAAAAGAAAAATACAAAGACTATCAAAATATGGGTTCCTAAAACAAATAACAATTTGATTAGGAACAAATACATTCAGCAATTCATGAATACTGTGCATCTTAATACTAATTATGTATATAAAGGGGATACCAGACCCGTATGGGTTTGGACTCCTAAGACCTAACTCTTAGGACCCCATAAAAAGTGGGTACCATGGACTTAATTTTATTTTTTGCAGGTCCCACTTAAGAAAAGAGGAAAGTGGATATTGGACAGTGGTTGCTCGAAGCATATGACTGGAGACAAGAGCTTATTAACAAATATTACATACTCAGATGGTGGCTCAGTCACTTTTGGAGATAATTCAAAAGGCTATATCATCGGCAAAGGCGATGTGAGCAATTGCGGTACATCTAACTTACCTCTTATTACTAATGTCATGCTAGTTAGAAATTTAAAACACAATTTACTTAGTATTAGTCAGTTATGTGACAAGGGTTTTATAATTTCCTTTTCGAATAATAAGTGTAGTATTTTAGATAAAGACCATAATTTAGTTTTCGAAGGTTATAGAGACAGAAATATATATATTCTGAATATGAATATTAATCATAATTCAGATATGTGTCTTGTGGCTAATGATAATGATCCATGGCTATGGCACAAATGCTTCTGTCATATAAACTTCAGAACTATTGACAAGCTAGCCAAAAACAATCTAGTTAGGGGACTACCCAAAATGAGTTTTAAAGTGAACAACATTTGTGATGCATGTCAATTAGGAAAATTGACCAAATCATCTTTTAAATCCAAGAAAGTCATATCAACATTACAACCACTTGAGTTACTACACATGGATTTATTTGGACCTACTAGGGTGCAGTCAATAAATCACAGTCGATATGTGCTTGTAATTGTTGATGATTTCTCTCGTTACACATGAACAATTTTCTTAAAAAATAAAAGTGACACTTTCTATCATTTCAAATCTTTCGTCAAAAGAATTCAAAAATCAAAAGGGATTAAAGTTAAAAATATAAGAAGTGATCATGGCGGAGAGTTTGAAAATAATGAATTTGAACATTTTTGTACAAAGAAAGGTATATATCATAATTTTTCGTTTCCAGAACTCCACAACAGAACGGAGTTGTAGAACGGAAGAACCGAACTTTACAAGAATGTGCAAGAACATTATTGAATGGAACCACCTTACCAAAACATTTCTGGGCAGAAGCCGTTGCAACTGCCTGTTATGTTTTAAATCGTGTGTCCATAAGACCTCTTACCAAGAATACTCCTTATGAATTACTTAACAAAAGAAAGCCTAAAATCTCATACTTCAAAGTTTTTGGTTCCAAGTGTTTTATTTTAAATACGAAAGACCAGCTTGGCAAATTCGATCCAAAAGCCGATGAAGGAATATTTGTCGGTTATTCAGAACGAAGTAAGGCCTATCATATATTTAATAAACGAACCAAAACTATTGAAGAATCACTTCATGTCTCTTTTGACGAATTCTATCAGCATCCTCACACTATATTAGATAATGACGAATCAATAGTCACTGACAATCCAATTATCACGAATATTGACTCTGACTCGGAAATAATTATTGAGAATATTCCTCAAATATGTGAGTTACAATCACCACCAAGAATATTAAGAGACCATCCGGCCCAAAATATAATCGGTGAAGTAACATCACATGTCAGAACAAGGAGTCAACTCAATCAAATGGGTCATGTCGCTTTTCTCTCAAATATCGAACCTAAGAATCCAAAAGAAGCTGCTACAGACGATTACTGGATCATTGCCATGCAGGAAGAACTAAATTAGTTCGAGCGCAATGACGTTTGGGAACTTGTTCCAAGACCAACTGATCAGTCAGTTATTGGTACTAAATGGGTCTATAAAAATAAGGTTGACGAACAAGGAAATATCACCAAAAATAAAGCAAGATTAGTAGCACAAGGGTATAATCAGGAAGAAGGTATCGATTATGAAGAAACTTTTGCACCAGTTGCTCGACTAGAAGCTATTAGAATCCTATTATCTTTTGCTTGTCACCATAATTTCAAACTTTATCAGATGGATGTCAAAAGTGCTTTTCTCAATGGATTTATCAAAGAGAATGTCTATGTCGAACAACCTCCTTTGTTCGTACATGAAAAATATCCTGACCATGTGTTCAAACTTAAGAAAGCTCTGTATGGTTTAAAACAAGCACCTCGTGCTTGGTATGAACGATTACGTAGCTATCTTATTAACTCAGGATTTCAAATAGGCAAAGTCGATCAAACTTTGTTTATTAAACATTCTCAAAAGGATATTCTAGTTATCCAGATATATGTAGACGACGACGTCATCTTTGCTTCAACAAACGATAAACTCTGCAAGGAATTTGCAAGTATTATGACCAAAGAGTTCGAAATGTCTCATATGGGAGAACTGTCATATTTTCTTGGACTTCAAATCAAACAACTTCCGAGTGGTATCTTTATCAATCAAGAAAAATATTGCGGAAATCTTATCAAACGCTTCGGATTAGAAAATACATCTGGTAAACCAACTCCTATGAGTACAACTACACATCTTGAAAAAGATGAAAATGGTAAGAGTGTTGACCAGAAATTATATCGAAGCATGATTGGTTCTCTTCTTTATCTTACAGCTAGTCGTCTAGATATAATGATGAGTGTTTGTCTATGTGCACGCTTTCAAGCAGATCCAAAAGAATCACATCTACGAGCAGTGAAACGTATAATTCGTTATCTTAATAATACCAAAGATTTCGGTCTTTTTTATCCAAAAGGACGTCCATTTGAATTAGTATCATATAGTGATGCTGATTTTGGTGGGTCGCGAACGGATAGAAAAAGTACAAGTGGTACGTGCCATTTTATTGGAAAATCACTTGTCTCTTGGTTTAGTAAGAAACAAAATTGTGTTTCACTATCAACATGTGAAGCTGAATATATATCAACAGCTCTCGCTTGTACTCAAGTACTATATATGCAACAAACACTTCAAGATTTTGATATACATTTATCAAATTCTATTATATACTGCGATAACACAAGTGCTATAAATCTCTCTAAGAATCCAGTGAATCACTCTAGAACCAAACACATTGATATCCGTCATCATTTCCTTCGAGATAATATTGAAAAAGGAAATATATGTCTTGAATATGTCCAAACTGACAATCAATTAGCGGAGATTTTTACTAAGCCTCTGCTCGAATCTAGTTTTATTAGATTACGAAGAGAGCTTGGTTTAATTTCAAGAAAAGATCTTGACTAGTAATTACTAATGATCGTCTTTTCTTTTGGTTATATTTTAACTATAGCTTTTGCTTAAGCTATTTTTTAACATTGAATATGAGCCTCTGCTTTCTTTCATGGTTAGTTTTCTTTATTCATTCTCATCCACAGACT
Source organism: Allium cepa (assembly GCA_030765085.1). Lineage (NCBI taxonomy): Eukaryota > Viridiplantae > Streptophyta > Magnoliopsida > Asparagales > Amaryllidaceae > Allium > Allium cepa. The sequence goes on from CM060940.1 coordinate 56,069,027, forward strand.
TATTTACAAGGAAACTCTTTATAAGCTTGTAAAAATTTCTCTCTTTATTCTTTTTTCTATTATCTGAGCATAAGAATCTATACATAATTCTCTATGGCTCACATTTGTGATAAATGTGCTCAAGAATCATACATTTCCATTACAAGTTCTGAGTCAGAAGAGTATTTTTCTCCCAAAACACCAAAACAGAAACCAAGGTATCATCATCAATGTTCTCGTACTCCTGGTAGTACACCAACCTCAAAACGAGTGAAGAAGACGCTGTTTTGTTCTCCTCGTACCAAAGCACAGATCGAAGAGATTCACCACTATCAGAAACATCAAGTAGATCTTCAGAGACAGCTCCATTATGGGCAAAGCCAGCTTTATCATGAGCAACAACGAACATTGGCACGTTTATCTGTTTTAGAAAAGGTGGCATCATTCTTCTGTAGTTCCAACAAGCATGATGTGCATGAACCAATGCCGTCTAGGCCGTCTACATCTAGGAGTCCTAACTCTTGGGATCGGAATTATGACAGGAATGAAGGTGCTCAGAAAAACTGGAGTCCATGGTCAAAACGTATTGAAGATAATAAAAATTCTAATGACGAACCACCACTTCTCATTAGATTTATATATACTTGTTGTATCTTTTTCTCTCTATTACTCATGTAATAATGCTTGTGCTTTACAATAAGAGTGAAAATATAACACGATATATTCAAAAAAAATTGCAAAACAGGCTATTACATAACTGGTCGACCCCCCATATTATAACCGGTCGACCGTTTGGCCTCTGTTTGAAAACGGTCGACCGGCCATAATCCATTGGTCGACCGGTATACGTAATTTCAGTTTTTTTTATATATTGTCCGTCCTTTTATTCCTCTATCTTCCTCATTTTCTTACTTCCAGTAACTTTTTCACCAAAACCCTAAATCCACTCCCCAAAATTTCAAAGTTCCTGTTCTCCAAATTCTCCAAAAATGGCTCCTCCGCAAAAGAAATCCAAGAAAGGAACATCCTCCGAAACTTCATCTCTCAATATCTCCGCCAAGAAATGGCTTCAAAATCCGAAAGCTATCATAAGATGGAATCAAATGACTAACTACAAATTTCATCCGGGTTCTTACATCAAGTTTGATGATTTCACATCTTATGGAATCCGAAGGTTAGCAAATAATTCCAATCTTTCTCCATTAATCGTTTTTTCAGAAAACAAGGTGAAATAAATCACTTGATGATTAAATTGTTCTATGCCAACATGAACCTGGACGAGTATAAACCTGATAATCCGAACAGAGTCATTTGGTCTGTCGTCTGTGGCAAACAAATTTTTATCACTCATGATAGGATTGCTTCTATACTTGGTATACCAAATCGAGGTGATGAGTTTTCATCTAATTTCTGTGAAGTCTTCACTCGCAATAGCATCAGCCATCAGTTCATAGAGGACAACAGTGATGGCACAAAATCTATTGGACTTCGCCCCACCGCCAGACTACTACATCGCGTCTTGATGCATTCTCTGTTTCCTAGACTAGGAAATTACGATGTTGTATATAAAGAAAACTTCAAGGCTCTCTATGCTATTTATGGGGATATCCAAATCAATTGGGTTCATATGCTATTTGACGAGATTCTCAAGGTGAACAACTCTTCGCGACCTCATTTTTTCTACAATGAATATATCATGCGTATTTTGCTAGCTTGTGGGGTAAAGCCTCCTGACTCTGCCACCTCGAAACCAAAATGTATTGATTCCGTAACCATCAAACGCATGAAGCTTCCTCCTCCTTACCTTGAGATTATGCCGTTTGAACAATAGCAACAAAGAGGTCCATCAAAACAAACAGCTACTTCCTCTCGACCTCGTTCCGAAGAAGTTAAATTGTTGAAATCAAAATCCACCACAAAAGAATCACTTGAGACTATTGCGCGTAATCAATTCTTGCTTGAATCAAGACTCAAGCGCATGGACACGAAAATTGATAAACGCTTCAACAAAGTCAAGTCATTCTTTGGTATTTTATGGGATGCGATTTCATGTAGCACATCCATCTCTGCTCAAGACCCAGGCAAACGTCCTGCTCCTCCTGCTTTCAACTGGTCATCAACTGAGGAGTCTGCTGGTACTAGTGGACATGGTCGTGGAGAATCATCTAGAGAGGACGATGAAGAGGAAGATGATGATGAGGAAGAAGATATTCATGAGGAGACAACTTCTGACTCATCCTAGATTCTGTTTTCTATCTTTTGGTTCAGTAATTTAAAACATCATTCGACACTTGTACTAAATAGTGTCGTTACTTTTATTCATATGATACTTTGGTATGTTTGGATACTCTGGTATGTTTGGTGTGTATGATACTCCTATATTATGGTGTATATGATACTTTGGTATGTTATATTATGATATATTCTGGTTGATATACTCCTATAATATTCCATTATATATTCCTTTTTGTCGATGACAAAGGGGGAGAAAGTGCTAACAATTATTTACAGGAATATATATATAAAGAATACAAACAAAATCTCAGGGGAAGATCACATATTCAGGGGGAGATTCGTAACTTCAGATATATGTTGTCGTCAATCAAAAAGGGGGAGAATGTTGAGTCACAGGTTCTATGAAGGTTTTGATTTCTGACAAAGAAATAAAGGCGATCGACAAAACAAAGACATCATGGCTACATATGGTACTCTAGATTATAGGTTGATTATTTGATATTGTAATAGTGATAAACTTGTTAAAATCTATCCTCAAATAATCACGCATTTCAATATAAATCAATATATATACATTTGAATAGCATTGCACATTCACTGTGCAAATTATCAGAGACCGGTCGACCGGTAGTAAAATAGGCGGTCGACCGTTTCTGTATAATATGCATAATGAACGTGCACGCATGCACATAACGACTATATATTTGAAATCCTGTCTACTGGCCAATTTTTGACCTGTCGACCGTTTTTAAACAGAGAGCAACCTTTTCCAAAAGACACTTCTTTCTCCAATGGTTGCATCTCTTACCTTTCATCAATGATCATATCTATTAATGGCTACTGTTCACAAAGAGTTACAACTATTTTTCTCTATATAAACTCATCTAAATCATTGATTCTAATAACATTAAAAAAACATACATTTTTTACTCTAATTTCTGATCTTACTTTCTAAATACTCCTGCATTCTAAAAGCTCTCAATTATTTTAATTGCTTATTGAATCATTGAAATTATTTAATATCTTTTGATTCAATAAGTAATATATTTCCCTTAATCTTCACAAAACATCATTCACATATTTTGAGGATAAGATTATAGGAAATTTGTACTACAAGTGACAAAACTATGTTAGCAAGAACACATACCATCAACAAACAATTATATTCATCATTGTTGAAGTCCTCAGTGTTGTAAGAGGCAAGTGTTGAAGTCCTCTGTGTTGTAAGAGGCAAGTGTTGAAGTCCTCGGCGTTGTAAGAGGCAAGTGTTGAAGTCCTCGGTGTATTAGAGGCGTGAAATCTCGTTCGTTTGCTCGGGTGTTGTAAACCTGTTCCTCCGGGTGAAGCGAGGTAGTTAATAGTGAAAATCCAGATAGAAATCTGGGAATGGACGTAGGACGGTGCTCCGAACCAGTATAAAAATCTCTGGTGTGATTTTTCTATTTTTATTTACTATGCTATTATCATCTATTTCCGCATTTATATTATATTCCATATTACACGATCCGTGTGTACTATATTAGTACGTGCACTCGTACACTATTACTGTACACTTTTCAGATCATGCCTCCGAGACGTGCTAATCGCTATCATAATGTTGAAGATTTGTATAGAAGACAAGAAGCTGAGCAGATGGAGTAGCGTATCAATGAAAATTTCAATGAGGGTATTGCAAAGTTAGAATAGATGATGAATGACATGAATCGAAATCAAAGGAGAACGTCACCAGTTTCGCACCAGAGTGGAAACAGCGTTTCACCATCCGTTTCGGAAGAAAGGAGGATGTCACCCCAGTCTTATCGGGATAGAAGAGAATCTTCAGTTTTAATGAGGCGAGAACACCATGAGTATCGAAATGAAGAAAGAAGAACTCAACGTGGATTTGAGGATGATCCATATAGTGATGCTGAAAGACAGGGTAGAAGAGATATGTGTAGTCGTAGAGATGTAGATGGACGGGATCGATATCGAAGTACATATGATTTTGAGGAGGATGGTGATGGAGGAAGTATTCATTATCGAAATTGAGGCCAAGGGCGAAATCAATATGCAGATTCAGAGAATGATCGTAAATGGGAGTCAGGTATGAGGATGGAAATTCCAGAATTCAAAGGTGGTATGCAAGCAGAAGAATTTCTTGATTGGTTGTCGAGTGTTGAAGAAATTTTAGAATTCAAGGAGGTTCCAGAGAATCGCAGAGTCCAGTTAGTTGCTACAAGATTAAGGGGAAGAGCTATGGCTTGGTGGCAACAAACTAAACTAACTCGGGAGAGAATGGGAAAATCAAAGGTTGTCACTTGGGAGAAGATGAGAAAGATGATGAAAGCAACATTCTTGTTGTACAATTATCAATCACTTATGTATCAATGTTTGCAGAATTTGAGACAAGGGACGAGGACAGTGAATGATTATGCAGATGAATTCTATCAATTGATTGCGAGGAATGATATTATGGAAACAGAGGAACAGTTAACAGCTAGATATATTGGAGGGTTACGAATGCAAATTCAAGACATGGTGAATATGTTTAATCCAATGTATGTTGCTGAAGCACATCAGAAAGCTCTAGCTTGGGAGAAACAAGGAAGACGAGGAAGTGGTGTGTTTGTGGGTTCTAACAACTAGAATAAAGGTGCTAGTAGCAGTGCAAATGTTTCCAAGGCAGTCAATAAACCAGTTGTCAATGAAGCTGCTAAAGCAAAGGTCAATAACAGTATCAAGTGCTATAATTGTCAGGAGTTTGGCCATAGGTGTAATGAGTGTACAAAGCCAAAGAAGAGAGCATTAGTTGTAGGGGAATGTGAGTATGAGGATGTGGAAGCTGAAGTTGATTATTCTCAACCATCGAAGTTTGATGAAGATGAAGAAGTTGTGTCAGGAGATGAAGGATGTAATTTGCTGATAAGAAGGTCTTGTTTTGTGCCAAAGCATGAGAATGGTTCTAGTTGGCTGAGAAGCAATATCTTTCAGTCTACATGTATTATCTTGGGAAAGGTTTGTCGATTTGTTATTGATGCGGTAAGCTGTGATAACATTATTTCTGAAGAATCCGTCATGAAGTTAGGGTTGAAGACTGAGAAACATACTAGACCTTATAAACTAGCATGGCTGAAGAAAGGTAGAGAAGTGACAGTGGGAAGACGAGCATTTGTTACATTTTCTATTAGGAAGAAGTACAAGTATGATATATGGTGTGATGTTGTCGACATGGATGTGTGTCATTTACTATTGGGAAGACCATGGCAATATGATAGAGCTGTACAACATAATGGTCGCACCAACAGTTACAGTTTCATGTTCGAAGGTACTCAAATTACGTTAGTTCCTAAGAAGCGTGAGCAAAGTGAAAGCAAATCATAGAAGAAAGTGGAATCAACTAGTCTATTATCTTCGAGAGAATTTACTGAAGAAGTGAAGGATATTGTTGAAATGTTTATGTTGATTGGGTATGAAACAAGTGAAGATCGTAAAGTTCCTGCGGAGGTTAGACCGGTGTTGAAAGAATTTGAAGATGTCTTTCCTGTGGAATTGCCCAAGGAATTACCGCCATTCAGGGACATACAACGTCAAATTGATCTAGTGCCAGGTGCTATTTTACCGCATAGGCCACATTATCGTATGGGTCCGAAAGAGCATGAAGAGTTGAGGAGACAAGTTGAGGAGTTGCTTGAGCAAGGGCGTGTTCGAGAGAGTCTCGGTCCTTGTGCTGTACCAGCTTTGTTGGTACCGAAGAAAGAAGGTACATGGAGAATGTGTACCGACAGCAGGGCACTCAACAAAACAACTGCTAGATACAGATTTCCTATGCCAAGACTTAATGATATATTGGATCAAATTAGTGGGTCTGTAATCTTTTCGAAGATTGATCTTAAGAGTGGTTATCATCAGATTCGCATTAGACCAGGTGATGAATGGAAGACAACATTCAAGACTCGGGAAGGATTGTATGAATGGCTGGTCATGCCATTTTGTCTAACTAATGCACCAAGTACATTTATGAGAGTGATGAATCAAATTTTCAGACCTTACATTGGAAAGTTTGTTGTAGTTTACTTTGATGATATCTTGATCTATAGTGAAAACACAGAGGAGCACATTCAACACTTGCGAAAGGTGTTAACTATTCTTCGTCAAGAACAGTTCTATGCAGTAACGAAGAAATGCGTGTTCATGAAGACAAGTGTTTTATTTCTGGGATATGTCGTGTCCAAGGAAGGGATACAGGTGGATCAGAGTAAAATAGCCGCAATCAGAAATTGGCCACGGCCCAAAACTATAACAGAAGTCAAAAGTTTCCATGGGTTAGCTTCATTCTATCAAAGATTTATACCACACTTTAGTAGTGTGATGGCTCCTTTTACTGATTGTATGAAAGGAAAGAAGTTTTCATGGACGGAAGAGGCAGAATATGCTTTTGAGCAAATCAAGAAACTTTTAACCTCAGCACCGATTCTAGTGTTGCTGGATTTTCAGTTACTATTTGAGTTACATACGGATGCATCGAAAGTTGGAATTGGAGGAGTGTTGAGTCAAAAGGGTCGTCCAATTGCCTATTTCAGTGAAAAACTTTCTGGAGCAAAGATGAGATACAATACTTATAATGTGGAGTTCTATGCTATTGTGCAGGCTGTGAAGCATTGGAGACATTACTTGTTCCACAAATAATTTGTTTTGTATACGGACCATGAAGCGTTGAAACATTTACATAGGCAGACTAAAATTGCAGCCAGGCATGCATCATGGATAGCTTATTTGCAACAATTTACATTTGTCGTAAAGCACAAGTCTGGAGTAACTAATCGCGTTGCCGATGCATTGAGTCGAAGGAGTAGTTTACTAACAACTATGCGAGTAGAGATGATGGGTTTTGACTTATTTCCAGATTTGCTTACTACAGATTCATATTTTTCCGAAATCGTAGACAAAGTCAAACAGGGAAGCATGGATGGTTATATGCTGATTGAAGGTTTTCTATTCAAAGGAAATCAGTTGTGTGTTCCAGATTGCAGTCTTCGAATGAAAACCATCAAAGAATTACATGAAGAAGGACACGTGGGTCGCGACCGTACGATGCAGTTGATCTCGAAGTCTTATTTTTGACCGTCAATGAGGAAGGAGGTTGAAAAGTTTTTTCAGAGGTGCCATATTTGTCAAGTTTCAAAGGGGACCGCGACAAATGCAGGTTTATATTTGTCGTTGCCTATACCTACTAAACCATGGGTGGATGTTAGTATGGACTTTGTATTGGGTTTGCCAAGAACGCAACGTGGCAATGATTCTATCTATGTGGTGTTTGATCGGTTTTCAAAATTGGTACATTTTATCGCATGCAAGAAGACGACAGATGCAGTTAATGTCGCACAGTTATTCTTCATAGAGATCTATCGTCTTCATGGGTTGCCTGACTCTATTATATCAGATAGAGACACTCGTTTTCTAAGTCATTTTCGGATGAGTCTATGGAGAATGGTCGGGACAAAGCTGAAATTTAGTAGTGCTTATCATCCACAGATGGATGGACAGACAGAAGTTGTGAATAGATCCCCGGGTAATCTATTGAGATGCCTCGTGAATGATAATTTGAAGAGTTGGAATTCCAAGCTGTGTCAAGCTGAGTTTGCCACAACCATGCAGTTAATCGTAGCATTGGTTTCAGTCCATTCCAGGTTGTTTATTCAACAATTCCGAAGGGACCATTGGATTTATCTATAGTACCACAGCAGAAAGGAGTGATCAAACGAGCTAGTGATTTTGTGAATGAGTTGCAAGAATGCCACAAGGTTGTGCAGGAACAATTGATTAAGGTGAATGAAAAATATAAGCAATCCGTAGATATTAAACGAAGGAATGTTGAATTCAAAGAAGGAGATTTTATATATGTAGTATTGACTAAGGATCAATTTCCTATTGGTGCTTACAACAAGCTAGCTGATAGAAAGATTGGTCTTTTGGAGATCGTAAAGAAGATCAATGAGAATGCTTATCAGTTAAGATTGCCGGATCATATCCATACTGCCGACGTTTTCAATGTCAAACATTTGATTCCATATCATGAGAATAAGCATGTCGAAGAAGAGGAAAGTGTGAATTTGGGGTCGAATTCTTTTCAACCAGGGGAGGATGATGCAGCGCACCATGATAGTCACAGTTCCTTAAGTCGCTATCTTCTTAAGTCGCATCAGGATAAACGACCTAACGAGCTAACGCATCATAATGCATGACCTAGTGAGTAAGTGCACCAAGACGAGCGAGTTAGGCCAAATGATCTTATGTCGGTTAATGTTAAGTCGCCTGCGAGTATGTCATCCATATGCCTAACCTTAAGTCGCCTACTACAAGTTGCTTACTTAAGTCGCGACCACCTTAGGTCGTAAGTCGTATGCCCCTTATATCGCTTAAAGCATCATCATAAGTCGCCTACATTGATAAGCGACTCAAGAAAATAAGGCCACCACTCATAAGTCATTCCCTGATGCCACACTTCTTTAGGTCGCTGATGTCTTAAGTCGTAGTTACTTACGTCGCTCATTTTTACGTCGCTTACCTTAAGTTGCTAAGTCGCTCCTGAAGCTTAAGCCGATCATCATTTGTCGTATCACTTAAGTCGCTCAACCTATACCGCAGATTCTTATGTCGTAGGTTCTTATGTCGCCTGGAGCTGTGCTATCTTATGTCGTTATGTCGCTATGTTGTTATGTCGCGTGGTATTGTAGTTCATATGTATTGTTGTTAAGTCATATTGTTGTTAAGTCATGAGTCGTATATCTTTGTATGTTATATGTTGATGTATTGTTAAGTCGTATGTTGTAACTCGTGTGATGTTGGGTTGTGACTTGTTAAGTCATAGGAGATAGGTCGTAGGTCGTGAGTTGTTGCTGGTTGAGTCGCATGAGTGCTGTGTTGTTTTTTCCCTATAAATAGGGATGTGCTGTCACTTGTAAAAGGAGTTGATTTTTGAATAAAATTTGTGTGTGCGCTTTTGCCACCATTGTTGAAGTTGAGTGTGATCTCCTTCTTCTTTCCTTTTTCGGGTTATTTGTGCGCGAATCAACGAAGTAGAAGCCAATTCTCGGTATCACTTGCGAGTGATCAACGATCGAATTGTAGATCTTTCAACACGATATCTTCTGAGATCAACGGGTTAGAGATAGCTAGATTCCGGCATCGTCACGATCAACGGAATTGGGAATTTATCGTTCTATCAGGTTTACTTGACACGAAATCATTTCGTGAGAAAGAAAGCTGCGCCAAATTGGTATCAAAACATTATTAGCACGTCAAAGTTCTATCCGCTGCGTCAGTACGCTTTGTGGGCTATGTTATGGAGTTGGAGAAGATGATGATTAGACCTGTCAAACGGGCTGGGTTGGGTCAAAATGGGTTCGGTCGAGTTTGACCCAACCCATTTATGATCCATTCTTTTTGACCCATTTATGACCCAACCCATTTAATTAGCGGATTACGTATTTTACCCATTTAAAGATTTAAATTTGATTTGACTAATGATAAATAAATAGATATAAAATAATTCTAATTCTAATTTTTAAGTTTGAATTTCAATAAAAATCAAATTTTAAAAATTAAATTTTTTAATTTTAATTCTAATTTTAACCAAAATTCAAACATGGGGATGTGGTAGCCTATTTTTTTCTAAGTACAACTGTCAGTCTTCATGGAGAACTATAGCGTGAGTTCACAAGATGAAGTATCCGAGTGTTCCATATTGTTCGTAATTTAGATGACAGTTAATCAGTTGAAGTCTCATCTGATTTCGAGTTATTATAAAGAAGTTATTGCAGTATGAATAAAAAAATAGCAGCTTCTACACTGGGTGGAGTTCAAATATGGGGATGTGGTAGCATCTTATTTTCTTAGTACAACTGTTAGTCTACATGGAGAACTATAGTGTGCATTCAAAATATGAGTATCTGAATGTTCCATATTGTTTGTAATTTAGGTGGGAGTTAATCAGTCCAAGTCTCGCTTGAATTCGAGTTAGTATGAAGAAGTTACTGTAGACTGAACGAAAGAAATAGCGGCTTCTATGGGAGTTCAAATATGGACATGTAGTAATCTGTTATTTTTTAAACACAACCGTTAGTCCCTATGTAGGACTACAATTTTCATTTACAAGATGAAGTATCCGAATGTTCCATATTGTCTTTAATTTAGGTGGAAGTTAATTGGTCAAAGTCTTGTCTGATTCCAAGTTAGTATGAAGAAGTTATTGCAGTCTGAACAAAAAAATAACGGCTTCTGCACTAGACGGAGTTCAAATATAGGGATGTGGTAGCTTGTTCAAAATACAACTGTCGGTCCCCATGGAGAACTATAATGTGCGTTCAAAAGATGAAGTATTTGAGTGTTCCATATTGTCCGTAATTTAGGTGGGAGTTCATCGGTCGAAGTATCACCTGATTACGAGTTAGTATGATGATAGTTATTGTAGTCTGAACAAAAGAATAGCAGCTTCCACACCTGATGGAGTTCAAACATGGGGATGCGGTAGCCTATTATTTGCTAAATACAACCGACATTCCATTATATTGGTTGATGTGATGTTTTTGTGTGATGACTTGTATTTATGAGATGGTGCATCAGATTTTTAGATATGATATAAAATTCATCATTTTTATTTACCTTGATTCTGTTTGTTGGGATATTTCATTCGTATCTCCAATACTACACTATTCAAACCTAGAAACTCGTGTATATTCCTTTGTATCAAGATGTGAGACGTAATATTTTAGATATATTCAGGTGTTTTAACATTTACGTGTTGACCCAAAGTAGTGCATACGAGAGATCACTCATCTAAAGTTCTTTGATTTAGGTCATCATATAGTATTTTCACTATTTGACAATCTAGTTACTGGAATGGGGCATCACATCGTGGAATTAGAGCCAAGGTTAGAATAATACCGAGCTAGAGGTATATTTTTTCCTTAGAGGAGCGAGACTTAGGATGTATACCCATTTTTTGACTCTCAATGTAATGCGCGAGTTGATGAATTATGGAAGGGGTTGATCATTGGAGTATGATATACATATTTTTTTGTGTGTGCGCGCGCGCTCGTTTACGCTAAAAATAGGCACGAACACCCAAAAATTAACAGTAGATAATTAAATGAAGAAAATAAATGGGAAATCAAGGATAACAAGAACACACAACAATTATAGTGGTTCAATTAATCATAGGCCTACTTTTACTTAAACTTTGTTTAAGTTTCTGATTGGTTTTTATAAAGATTTTCTTATGGAGCAATGATGATCCCAGGAATTACAGAATGAAAACAAAAATTCATTAAACAAGCTAAAATATCCCTCAAACCATGCCTCTCCTCTTGTGTTCATAGCTGTAGATCGATGAAAATCCCTTACCTACGTTTTTGCCCACATTTCCCACGTTCTAGAGAAGTTGAACTTAAGAGATCGTGATCAACTTAACAATGCTCATGGATCGGTATCGAACCATGGATGGAGATCGGTATAATCACACGATCCACAAGTTAGCTTTGTGGATCTTAATTTCCCACTTATGGAGGTTTGGTTGACTTGTATTGTTGTCTTCGACGTTTTGATGGCATCGCATCAGACTTGAACTTGAGTGAATTCCTTGGTTCAGAGGTTGGGCAGAAGCACTTAGTTTATCCATTGATTGTTGAATTGAGATGGGCTTGCCAACCATCCTATGTTAGAGTGGACTAATCTTTAAACTACTCTAGCTTGACATGGCATGAGGCAGGTGAAGGATTCGGGGAGGTTTAGGGATCGGTACCGACCCATGTTATGGATCGACACTGACCCATAACTCCACTTATATCTTGAGGTTTTCAATCTTGCATTTGGATTAAGAAATTGCGTGAGCAATCCTTAAAGGTTCAAAACAAGTTTATGACTTCTTTTCTTGGTCTTACCCAGCACATGAGCTTAGCTTTTATCGCTTTGGGTTTTTTGCTTGATAATTTTCAGTTTAACTGACCCGATTCATCTGAATATGGCCTAGTCACAAGGCTGGATAACATTTTCCCACCAAAGTATACCTTATAACAAGATATGCTTTAGAATGAAACAATTGAAGTTTCCGTGCTATTGGTTCCAAGCCTTTGCTCTAAATAGACCCTATCTTTCCCTTGAACTACTTTTATGAAGTGTAGCATCTTTCATCAATCATTGCATCATTTAAAGTAGTTTAGAACTGTAACTTCGTTATAATATAAAAGTTGTAGCATGTTCTTCAAGTTCGTCATTCAAGTTTAGTAAGATTTCAATGATTTCCTTCTTCGGGTTCTAGAGGTTCGACGTTATTCCCTTGGAACTTCAGTTGCCTAATACCATGCATGCACATCCACATAAAACTTCTCGTATACATGTTCATCTCATGTATTGTACATTTTATTATATTTCTTTTTTGTGGTTTGGTACCAATCTACGACGTCGCCTAAATCTTAAGTGATTTTCTAGGCAAGTTTTTAGGTCAAATGTTATATATGCACCAAACCCTCTCTTCACCCTACTTTACTTCCAACTTCTGTTTTGAGCCTTCACCTTCCATAGCCGCCATTACCAAAGCTCCAAATAGCTAACTTGCTTCCTATCCTTAGACCACCGCCTCACATTGACACTAGAAATGCCACCACTTCCATCAGCAATGCTAGGTTTTCACCCTAACTTACAATCACTGGTTGATTCGAACAAACTTAGGTGTGAATGCTAGTCTCCTCGAACCTATCAACACCTTATAACTTAGGTAAGCAACGTCGTCGTTCCAGTGATCTCGCCACTGATCCATCCTTTTTCCATGCTCGACTCAGAAAAAGAAAGCTTCTTTCTCCCCATGTGGATCGGCACCGATCCCACACTTAAGGGAATTCTTATCAAAAATTTGAGTGCATAAGCCTTCCTTGTGAAACCATTGAGTTGCTTGAGTTTTGGTACACCACTTTCTCAAATTTCAGCTTGAGCTTAATTCCCTATTGCCTTGGCTTGGGTTGACATTAGGTTCTACTTGTGCCAAGCCCGTAGTTTTGTAAGTAATTCAAATTTTTGGTGAAAATTTCCTAAATGTTACCAAAAAATTGTAACCGAATTTTGTTGGGCCGTGGTCGGTGATGCACAGTGCATTGGGATGGTCAGTCATGACGGTTACTCTGGATATTAAATCAACATTTGAACGAACTATCTACCAATCTTTCATCGATTAAAAAACCTAAATTGTACGACATTTGATGCATGCACTACATAGTTTTATATACACACACTACATAGCATTTCTCTACTGTACACTGTTGCCCTCCATCGGTGTGCAAGATCCGATTCACTGACACACATCTATATTTGTTGGGATTTATACGTCGACTATACAAGGCCTTCTTTCCAACATGAAGAACACAACTTTTAGTATGCCTAATACTGTTTATATGTAAAGTTTTAATAGTTAAGGATCGTAGACGCCCCTTGCGTCTCCCCGCCATGGCCACAGGTCCTTTAACATCGGCATATGCCAAATCACATACCGAATCTAGCTCTACCACACTACCTGTAGTGAGACATACTCCTACACCATCTATGTCCCACTCGATTAGTCATTGAGTAGAACAATTGTAACAACCCATACCTTAATAGGTCTAAATTTTGATAAAAATTGAAACCCAAGTCCATAAAAGCATAGATCATTGGATTTGGTACCTGTAAATAAGCATGTGCATTATCAGAGATTGATAGAAATCAAAACTCATAGCGGAAACAATAATAGGATAGGAATACCGACTGTGACTACTACCTTGGAATTAATTTATTCCTTGGGTAGCAGATTATCGCATCAGAATCGAGCATGAGAGAAAAGATGACTTCTCCAACAACAAAGCACATCCAGCTTTAGCGAGCTGTTTCTCTAAATCTATCATATCGGTTATCATGAGGAGGGGGTCCGAGCAACGTTCTAGTGCTGGAAAATCTAAAAAATATCCATAACATAAATATACGGGTTGGTTTGCATTTAATCATTATGTTTATTAAGGTTAGCAACTCTAACCTTGCATTGCACACGCGATTACTTACTTACCCCTTCTCAAGGCACAAAATACCTATGAAGCCTTATCAACCACCTAATACTTCCAAACCCATTTACCACTTAGTACTTCTAAACATGAAGAAAGCTTATATAATCATCACATAATAATTTTAAAAGAGAAATAGGCAGACTCTGCCATTTAAGACCTCAGTCAAGGTAGATCCCGTCATTTAAGACCTAAATCAAGGTAGACCATATCATTTAACACCTATTCCTAAGGTAATTTCTTAACAATGTTGTCAATGATCGGTGGGTCCTAGCTACAAAGACATATAACCACTATTTAAGGCTTCTGACATTAATGTCCAACTATTACCGCGTCTGTCGCCGATAAAATCATAGCTATGTAATAGACAGTACCCAAGCCACTTAATACCTTTTACTGAAAAATAGGCAGACTCTGGTCATTTAAAACTTTATTTAAGGAAGACTCCATCATTTAATATACCTATTTCCAATGCGTGCTCCTCACTATACTATTATTATTATGGCCTTAGCAATGTGAGAGACTGTACTCAAGCCTCTTAATACCTCATTCTAAGGACTAGGCAGACCCCTGACCACTTAAAACCTATTTATAGGAAGGCTTTTGTCACTTGATACCTAAACCGAAGGCGGACTCCTCACTGGAACTATCTAGCTGACATTGCTTGAAAACCTCATTGGGCTACTTAAAACTTCTTTTATAGGAAAGAGGCAGACCTTACACTCACTTAATACCCCAAACCTGAAGCGAACCCTTCTCGAGATATCCATTATTACTCTTAATTGTAAATATGGAATCTCATTAGGTTACTTCATTCGGTAGGGAGGCGGGCCTTACGACCACTTAATACCTCAACACTGAAGTAAACCCTTTTAGTGACATCCTTATTTATGTGGAATCTCACTAGGTTACTTAATACTTCCTTTTAGGAGATATACCCTATAATCACTTAATACCTCAAACTAGAAGCGAACCCATATGGAGATATCCCTCACCGCTCCTAATTCCAAACTTGGACCATTTAATACTTTCCAATTAAGAATGCAGGCCCAATCTCATATATCGTAGTGGGTCCTTGGATTAGTGATATCTCATATCAGTAGTAAGTGCACACGACTACTGGTAGCCTCTAAGTGAAGGGAAGCCTTCCATCGAGTGACTCCATTGACCTCACATCCCTAACCTACTAAGTCCAATTAACCATCCTAAATCTTTACTTATATTATCTTAGGTAGACATTAGACTTAGCTTACTAATTTTCTTTTTATTTAAGACAATAAGATTTACTTTAAATACTTTTCTACTGATAAATCCCCCTTTAGTGCTCATAAATGTCAATTTGTCCACAAAACCCTAACGGACATTTCCTAAGACATTTACGTATGATTGCTAATTTCAAATTAGTAACCTTTTATATCTATCCCCTTTTTGTCATTCGCATTATTCCATTTACCCTATCAAATTATTGAAACTCCCATATTTATTACCATTTATTTGAGTTACAACCTTTTAAATTTCTTTCTCATTTAATTAATTATCCTAAATGTGAATATTATGTGTAAGCGTCGTTATTAGTCAAGTTTTATTTTTAATTATTATAAGCGCAATAAATTATGTACAAATATACACTTTTATCAAATATATTCTAGCGATATATCTTCACTAAAATATTCTTTTCCATGTTCATTTGTTGGAATCACATCTAAAAAGATTATCCGCTATAATTTTCGTAAATTGGTCAAAATCAAAATATTTAACTTCAAAGTATAAATGATTACATCGTTTGAAATTACAAGGAATAATCATTTCTTTTTATTTCTGAAATAGACAGTGTAAAATACAACGAATTCGTACTTTACACATCCCTTTCATTTTTAATTTGCATTTATCCCTTGCTGGATCAAATGTTGTATTCATCCAAAAAGGGAAAGAAATCAACTAATTTAAACAGATCTAAATTCTAACAATTCCAAACATAGAGAAGTTTACATTCCAGCATGATTTGGGTAATAATCCAACATAACATCATTATATAACCTATTTCAGATCTGGAATAAATTTCATTGAACTCGGTGTTTTAAATTCATACTTTTGGGACTGATTTCCAGATCAGGTTGTAAATAATTCTAGATCAATTCATAAATAAGAATACATTGTCGATATTTATTATTTTTAGATTATATTCAATTTGTTTCCTAAAACTCGTATACAATTATCCAGTTAGGTATAATAATCAAATAAGCACCAACGGGATAATTTTCATAGTATGAAATTCTATAAAATTTTCTGCTCGCATTTTAAAAGCGATCCAAATCTGAAGTATAACCTGTAATTTATCTCCAAGTCCTTTATAATCCAAGAAATATGTATAAAATGGTATATACATACATTAAATTACATATCTGAGAAGAGATTTGGGGTTAGAAGAGAAAAAGGATACAAATATATAAATTACCTCAAATACGCGTATAGTTGATTCTCTTCTTTTCTTCTTTTTGTTAGATTTCTATTCTTCTATGATTTGTATAAATATAAATTTTTATTATCTTATTTTTTTACAATTAAGAAAGAAAGTGAAGAAGAAATGGCAAAGCTTCACTACAACCGCCTAAAAATTATGAGAAGAAAAAAGAGGGCTAGGCCTGAATTTATAGGCACTAGAATCAACCATAATCGTTAGATCAAAATATATTATACCGTTGGGCCTAGGCTAACCCTAGCCGACCAAAGACGACCGGTCGACCGCTCATGGAGCATCGATCGATCGCTATGGGTCAACCGGTCCAAATGACAGGTTGGCCTATGGGCCCGGGCGATTAAGTAATAAATGTTAATTTTTCTTATTTATTTATTTATTTTCATTCCGAATTCATTTTTCGTCCGTAACTGCTTCATTTGGACTGCGATCACAATACTCCAGTATGAAAGTTGCTTAGAATTTTGCCACGAACACAAAAAGTTTCGTAGTTAAGTTTCATCATTTGCAAAAATTCCCATTTTGGAGCCCGATTAACTAATTAACTAATTAAATGACTAATGTCAAATTACGGGTGTTACAACAATCTTTTCAGATGGTTCCTTTAGTGCAAGCCGACGGGCCAACCGTAGGTTGCTCCCGATATAGACATAGAAGACGTTATTATTCTTGATGATCCTTAGGATTCTCCAACATTGATAGTTGATGAGTCATCTCTCAAAGAATATGTGAGAAGAATTACATTCCATTAGAAAATATGCTAGTTCCTTCATGCCATCAGTGAGCGCACCTTCCGCTAGTGGGATATATAGCTTGTAAATGTTATATGTGTATGGCTGGCTACGTCCCACCATTCAATCACTTTATTCGTTTGATCCTATAATATATGAAGCTTGATTCGACCTAATTACACCCAAACAGCTATGGCTTCTTGAATAGCATGTATGTAGTCTTTGTTCATCATTTGGACTATGAGCCTAACGTCCGAGAAATTTGCTATCTATACAGTTTCAAACACAGAAAGGAATCTCCATCACTTACATATTTGGAGACCTCCAAGGGTTAACGAATTGTGATGTGCCTATGGAACAAGTTAAGCTATTTCAAAAATGATTTCATTTTTGTACACTGCCCACCCGGTTTCACTTTGTGGTGGCTGTCCAGACATAAGTCTTATTCTCATCTTCTTTAAGATGTAGGTGTTGTAGCTTCAGCTACTCATACTATTATCCTTTACTTTTGCAGACAACTCCAGAAGGCCTAACAGCACGGCTTTAGCTAGTACCTTTGCATCTCTTCGCCGAAAGGGAAATGAGGGCACTCCTTACTAATGAGAACTTAAGGGCCTATAACCTTTTAGATGAAGGTTGTAGAGTTGGCTACGTTCCCGAAATTGGTGACGAGGATGATGACAGTTCTTCA
The DNA here is from genome assembly GCA_030765085.1 of Allium cepa. Lineage (NCBI taxonomy): Eukaryota > Viridiplantae > Streptophyta > Magnoliopsida > Asparagales > Amaryllidaceae > Allium > Allium cepa. Next base: position 56,087,198 of record CM060940.1, read on the forward strand.
TCAAAGAATGGCGATGAAGGACAAGAGGCGTCCTAAGTTCCAAGTCCTGTCATAGAACTTAGAGGGCGAAGAGCATGCATTGAGGAAGAAGAAAATGGTGAGGGCAATGATGATGTTGAAGTTGGTCGCGATTCTTCCAGCAATGAAAGTGATGGTGACTATGCATTTCTTTTCGGTCGACGACCCAAAATAAAGATTGTTCCATCAAAGACTCCCATACTACCTCCACCGACCATTGCAACAGAGGAAACTCCTGTTTTGCTCCATGGAGATATTTACGGATCCCTCGTACTGATCCTAAATGAATTCGGTTCTTTTGGCTTAGGCAATATTAGCATTAAGGGTATTGGATCCCCTATCCATCTATCAGATAAAGTTCCTCCACTTGTATAAGGGACTCGCCCCTGTTAGCAAACTTCAAGTCTATGATCAATGGGAGGACACTAGGACACATGCACATATTTACATAACACTACACCTTGCTTAGTTTGCATCATGCTCTTATCCGATTAGTGCTAACTTGTTCATATTTCACTTGTAAATTCAATGGAGTGTAGGAGTATATAGGACAATATCAAAAGCCAAGCGAGAAAGCATAGGAAACACAGATCACATGGTCACCCTCATGGTTCTTCTTATGATTCTAATCCAGGGATGTGCTCACGTCGAGACCATAGAAGTCTAGACGGAGGATACACATCTCATGGGTCATCTTTGCGACACAGTTCTCGCTCACCTTTACCACATATCATGGATAGACATTCCTCGAGAGCCGATCATACCCCATTCATCGAGGTATTGCATGCTCTTGCTTCCGTTCCTTTATCCGACGACCACCTCTCATGTGCCACGACGCTTCGGGCAGCCATTAGGGCCGATCACTTATGATATTCCTCATTTGAGGCCTGATAAGAGATCGGTTCAAACAAAGAAGGAGATTATTTCTAGTCCTCATATCGATGTTTTGAAGCATACTTTCTCAAAAATCTTTTTCGATGACATCATGTTTGTCCTCCATTTAATGGACATCCCTCGGCATATCAGAACTGGCACCATGGCTTGTGTTGAAAATGTATAACATCAATATTTCAAACGGAGACAGTAAGTCGAGGTTATTTATAAAAGCATTTACAAAGTGGAGATCAATGAGTAAAACCATCGTAAGAACAAGTGTGACGACCCGAGATTTTGGCAATATTATTTTAATAAGCATCTAATCTGATTTATTTAAAATGCAAACTTATCAAAAAAATAATAATAATAAATAAGATTTTTAGCCTTTACCCTTTTTTTATATACATGCATTTTGAAAAAAAGTTATGATTTGGAAATTCAAAATAAAAACCCTCAAATAATTTAACTAATGCTCCATCTTATTAACATTTTGTCTAAATATATGCATATGAATGTAATCTAGATAATAATGTTTAAATTAAAATCAATCTTATCAATACTAAATATAAATATAAAAAATAATATATGATTATAAATTAAGTGTTTGATAGTTTAAGCTTAAAATAGAAATAAAAATAAGGATTTATGTTAGAAATAGAAATAAATATATAAGGTAACTTCTATGATTCTATGAAAACATAAAGTAAACACATAAGGTAATTCTACTAATATATATACTATGGAAATACAGATGTATAAGTAAGGCAAGAAAAAAAAATCTATGTACATACAAAATCAATGAGATAAATATGTGAACATGGAAGGAGACATGCATTAAATGATATCAACTCAAGCATAAAAAAAGTCATTTCGCAACCTTTATAAATAATTTCATTTTAAAAAAAAAATCATGCCTGGTCAAAGAGAAAAAATCTCTGACCAAAGAAGGAAAAAAAATTTGTACAACAACTACCTATCCCTGTAAAACCTTTCTCTATATATACATCTTCTCTTGTTCCAATTCTTTCAAAACACAGCAAACCAAAAGAAAAAAAGAAACAAAAAGTAAACGATTCCATTTTAAAAGCTCAAATATAGCTCAACTAAATAAGTAGGAAGACTTAAAGGAAGATCAAGCTAGTAGCTTTTCAAAACAGAATTGTTCTCTGTTCAAATTATTTTTACAAGTGAGGAAACTTTAAAAAGAAGCATAAGTAAAATCTAATCTATGAATGAACTTGCTTCACTTTATGGTACTCGCATGTGTGTGTATATATATATAAATCTCTGTGTATGTTTATTTATATCTATTCTGTGCATGCTTGCATGTTTTGTCATCTCTGTTTTTTTCCAAGTACAAAGTTCAAACCAAGTTAAAATTTTAAACTCTACTTCCCTGATCTCTGATAGGCCATAGTCTTCAACCAAACAAGTGTGGTTAAACATAGATTATGGTATAAAATTTGTTTTAAGCTTGGTATTAAGGTATTGTCTTTGTAAATTTAGTTTTACAGTGAAAAAGATGAACATATGATAAATTCGAATATTATAAAATATCGATTCAATTACATAACTTGAATCAACATTCGAAAATAGGATTTTTAAAATGAAAATGGTGATTTTTAGTTGAGAGTACTACGAGCAGTTTATAGATGAACCGAAAATGGGTTTTAACCAATTGCTGGCGATCAGAGGTATGCTGGGTGTTGAAATTTTTCTTGAAGCTAGTGTGGCTGATGGTGGAGTCGAAAAAATTATTAAATAATTTTTCCATTGCAAACGATGGTGGAACGAGGCTATTATAAGGTTTAGCACTCGAGTTTGTCATGGTCGGAAACGAGATGATTTCGTCTCCTCTGGTTGATCGAGCTGCATGGTACTCAAGGGAATGGTAGTATGGGGGATCGGCGAGGTGAGGCCGGAGTCATAGTGCCTCAGGTGGACGACATGGGCGAGGCGAAGTGATTTGATAGGTGAGGTCGAGTTCCAGTTTTCGAACCGAAGACTCAATTTCAATTTAGAGGTTGTGGAGTTGAATCGATCTTTACTTTCGGATGTAGCGATAGTTTGCGACTCGTCCGAAGGAGCATAGTTCGCCAGAGCGTCGGCAAGGCGCTGTGCACGTGCACGGCAAAGTATTGGTGTCTGGAAGAAGTGGGTTCGTGGTAACCCGAAGTGGTACTCATGATTTTGAAGTTTTGACTCGAGTTATTGCGTGTGTTGTCTGGGAAGTATAATAACTGTTGTTCTTTAAAAAAAATGTAGGAGGAAAAGATGATAACTCGAAGCAACATTGAGTTATTATCAGGTCTAACCCGAAGTCAGAGGAATGCAAGTTTTTAAACCTGTTTTAATAGAGTCCTTTTGGAAACTTAAAATGAAACTATTTAACCCTTTCTTAAATAAATTATTTCCTTAAATGTCTTTTAATACTTTAATTAAGGAATGGTATGTTTGTTAATTTAAGTTGATATACCTTAAAGAGATTTTACACTTAATCATTTTTATAAAAATAATTAAATGCTAATTAAAGGTTATTTAATGGTGTGATTAAGAAGGTGAATTATCTTAAAGGTAATAAAGTTTTTGATAATTAAATAAATAGTAATTAATTATTTAAATTATCGAATAAGTAATTGATTAATTAATAGTTAGGAATTATAGATTAATTAATTAAGGATTAATTAATTTGTAATTAAGAATTGTAGATTAGCTAATTAAAGTTAATTAATAAATAATTAGCAGTTAATTAATTAAGTAATTAATTAAGGGTTAATGATTAATTAATTAGTAATTAATGATTAATTAATTAAGTAATGGGTAATTAAGGGGTAATTAATTAGGTAATTAAGGTTTAATAAGTTGATTTAAAAGGGTAATTAAGAAGTGATTAATTAATTTGATGATTTGTAATTAATTAAGGATTAATTAAGAAAAATTAAGTGACTAATTCTTAAATAATTAATTTAAGATAATTGAATTAATTACAATAAGGATTAAAGATGCTTGCTTATGGATGATTGTATAAGTGGAATATCTGGATTTGTGATATCTATTTGGTGATATTCCGTGTTACTCTGAAATATGCTTTGGATATATCTGTGATGTCTGAGTATGATTTATCTGTGATAAATGCTGTGTAGATTCAAAGTGTTGAATTAAATTGTTTAAACTATTAAACGACTTGACCTTTAAAATGGCGTTTGGATTTCGATGAGTCCGGGATCGGGTGTCAGTTATGATTATCCGAAAACCACATCGATCCAAATTAAACGTTAGGTCGTGAATCTCAAGTGAAGATCGAAATGGTGTTTCATAGTGCAAGGGTTATCGTCGTTAGCTCTAAGGGTAATTCCAAAATGAGTGTAACGAGATAATGCCTTCGGTTTCGTTCGAACCCGGAACGAACTTGTATGGATTGAATGCTTTCAGAACATCGTCAGGTGGACGATGAGCATTCTAAGAGGTGTGTTCTCTAAAGGTAATCGTAGCCTCAAGCGTCATCAACCGGGAATGGCTAAAACAGGGGAGGTGCAGCAAGGTTAAGTGGGTAGCACCCAAGCAGGACGAGATATACCCCTGTCTAGATGCCCCTTTTTTCGGCTGTGTGGGCAGTTGTTGGCCGCAACTATGGGGTTGTCTTGTTCGGGACTGTCCAGTAAGGGATGGTTCCGACCTAGTGTTGCAGGGGATCGGGAGTGATCCTCGGTATGGTGTTCTAGGCCCCGTACTATGACGGGCGGTGCCCTAGTAGCCCTGCCATTGTATGGAATCCAATCTCCAATAAGCACCACACGTTTTGATTGTGCCCAACTATGTTGAAATGTGAGATGTAAGCATTTCAGCTATTTTCTATTTTACTTGAAAACCCTAGACACTATTATAATATCACCGGATTTTCTATAAAATGTTTTGGTTAGCGTAAGGTAAAAACTTACCCATGTTTATGTGTGGGAAGTCTTACATGATACCTTTGTTTAAAATGATTTTCAAAATTAAGCAACTTTAACCCGTTTATCAGGTCTTGGATTGTTCGAGTCCGGAGAAGCTTGGAGCAGGAGTCCAGGCGTATCTATCTATCTAGTTCCGTTGTGTTAGTTGATGTATGTTGTATTTTGGGATGTATGTAATGGAAGATATATATGACTATCTTCTTTGAATGATATTATGTAACTCTGATGCATAGATAACTATGTAATAGTTATGTGATGTATTATATTTTGTTCCGTTTCCGCTGTGAGATTCTGATATTCGTTAGTTCTTTTTCCATCTTTTCTATTTCTACCTATTTCTTTCTTATTGATGATACGTCTTTCTGTGGATTGAAAGACGGGTCGTCATAGTTGGTATCAAAGTATAAGTTGTGATAATACCTAGGCTCTGGAATAGTATCTATCTTGAGAGTGCGCATTTGTATTTTTATATAACTATATACCTATCTAAATTTGTTGGGTTACATGTCCAGGTTGCCAACATGAGTTCTGGAAGGAGAGGCAGAGGTAGGGGCAGTACCTCGATCGATAATGGAAGAAGTCAAGCTGCTAATGAGGCTGTGGATCCAGCACCGCCTCAGGTTAGTTTTGCCACTTTATGCAAGGACTTCACCAACCTTGGAGGGAGGCCATTTAAATGGTCAGAGATTATAATTGAGGTTCAAGCTTGGCTACGCTCATGTGAGCGCATCTTTAAGAGTATGAAGTTGTCTGATGAGTAGAAAAGGGAAATGGCTTCATGGTAATTACAAGAAGGTGCTGCAGCCTGGTGGGATGCAGCGGTAGTAAATATCTCTGAGGTTGATATTTCTTGAGAAAGATTTGAAGAGTTATTTGAGGAGAAATTCATGCCAATAGCAGGGAAAACTCATCTGTACCGAGATTTTTTGAATTTGAAGCAGGGTAGCATGACTTTAGCGGAGTATGAGACTAAATTCAATGAACTTTCTTGCTATGGACCAGGGCTCATGGATACTCCCCTAAAAAAGAATGAAATGTTTGTGCAAGGATTGAGGCCAGAATTTTATGAAAAGATGACAGCGCATTTGAAAGGATCTTTCATTGAGTTAATTGATATGGCTCTGAGATATGAGGATTTGATGAACAAGAAATCAGTGGCACCAGTAGTAGCACCGGGAGGGAATTTTGCTAATGCAAATAAGAGCAAGTTCAATCCCAATTGGAAGAAGCAGAATAAGAAGAAGCCTGGAAGTAATAAAGGGCCTCGCAAATGCTATATATGTCAACAAGAAGGTCACTTGGCGAATAAGTGTCCCAGGAAAGGATCTCAGCAACAACAACAGCAGTCGCATCAAAGTGGACCGGGTTCGGCTTTGGTTTAGAAATCTCTATGCTTCAATTGTCACCAACCAGGTCATATGATCAAGGTTTGCCTGCTACTTTATAAATCTCAGCAAAATAAGGTATTTGCTTTGGAGGGTGCACCATCAACTTCATCTAAAGGCAAGGGAGTATTGGAAGGTACATTACTTTTAGATGGCAAGTATATTAAAGTTTTGTTTGATTTGGGTGCTTCTTTGATTTTTATTTCTCTGGAATCTGTAGAGAAGTTCTTTCTTACCCCTAGTACTGTTGACCGTCCCATCTTTGTGTCTAATCCTATAGGAGGGGTAACCAAATTAGATATGATATGTAAGGATTTGAGGATTTCCTATCTGTCCCATAGTTTTTCTTGTGACCCTTATGTGTTGGATATTAAGGGGGTTTGACCTTATATTGGGGATGGATTGGCTTGATAAGTATAAGGCTGTCCTGAATTGTGATGAGAGAATGGTTTCGTTGGAAACCGATCTGGGTAGAATTGCTAGAGTAATGTGTGATAATTTTGGAATTCACTTGAGTAGTCTTTTACACGGGGTTGAGACTTCTCAAGAGAAGGTTGAAGATATCGATGTGGTACAAGATTTTCCTTATGTATTCGAGGAAGTCAAGTGTTTACCTCCGCATCGAGAGATAGAGTTTCGCATTGATTTGGTTCCAAGAGCAGTACCAGTGATTCAGCCTAGCAGGAGGATGGCTCCTTGAGAGAGGGAGGATTTAGTTTAACAAACTCAGGATCTTATGGAGAAGGTATTGATTAGACCCAGTTTTTCTTGTTGGGGTTTTGCTGCGGTGTTTGTCAACAAGTCGGATGGGTCGCTAAGGTTCTGTGTTGACTATTGAAAGCCGAACAAAGTGACCATCCGAAATAAATATCCTCTTCCTCGTATTGATGATCTCTTTGACCAACTGCATGGAGCTTCTGTCTTCTCTCAATTGGATTTAGCATTGAATTTCCATCAGTTAAGGGTAGCTGAGGACAGTATCCCCTTAACTGCATTTAGGGGACCAAATTGCTTCTATGAGTGGTTGGTTATGCCTTTCGGGTTAACCAACGCTCCTGCTTACTTTGTTGATGTAATGAACCGAGTCTTTCGAGATGTATTGAATAAGTTTGTTCTGGTGTTCATCATGATATCCTAGTCTACTCTAAGTCTGAGGAAGAGCACAAGCAGCATTTGAAGATAGTGTTAGAGACTCTGATAAGGCATGTTTTGGAGGCAAAATTCTCTAAGTGCCATTTTTGAAAGTCGGAAGTCAAATTTTTGAGGCATATTGTTTCTGGAGAAGGTATCTCTGTAGATCCAGCAAAGGTTGAGACTATTACGGAGTGGAAGCAACCGAAGACACCGACTGAAGTTTGTAGTTTTCTGGGATTAGCTGGCTCTATAGGAAGTTCATCAAGGACTATTCTAAGAATTCTTTTCATCTGACCAAGATGACATGGAAGGGAGCTAAATTCAAGTGGACCCCTGAATGTGAGGAAGCTTTCCAGAATCCGAAGGCAAAGTTGACCAGTGCACCTGTGCTAGCTATTCCAAATGGAAAGAGCAAATTTGAGGTTTATACAGATGCCTGTATAGTTGGACTGGGAGTAGTTCTGATGCAGAATGGGAAAGTAATTGCGTATGTGAGTCGGCAGTTAAAGCCACATGAAAGGAACTACGCTACGCACGATCTTGAGTTGTTAGCCATTGTTTTTGCTTTAAAGATCTGGAGACACTAGCTTGTGCGAGAGAAGTTCGAGTTATTCACGGATCACAAATCTTTGAAATATCTTTTATCTCAAAAGGATCTTAATCTGAGGCAGCAGCGATGGGTCGAGTTTCTGGCATCATATGATTTAGATATCCTGTATACCCTAGGGAAGGCAAATGTCGTGGCAGATGCTCCTAGCAGGAATGCAGTTATGTCTCTTTTGGAAGTTGTTCCGTCTCTCCAGGAAAGAATCATAAGAAAGAAAATGGAGTATAGATCTTTTGAAGAACTAATTCTTGGAACCATGGATGGTCGATATTCAGATTTCAAGATGGACGATCAAGGTGCTTTGAGGATTAATGGTCGTTTGTGTGTACCTAATATAGATGGATTGAGGCAAGAAATCTTATCTAAGTGTCATCGCTCCAACTGAATATTCATCCAGGAATATCTAAGATGTATAAGGATATGAGAAGGGTTTTTTGGTGGCCAAGCATGAAGAGGGATGTAGCTGCTTTTGTCAATAGTTGTGCTATCTGCCATCAGGTGAAAGGAGATCAGCAGAAGTCGGCAGGTTTGTTGCAGCCTTTGGAAGTTCCAAAATGGAAGTGGAAATGATTTCTATGGATTTCGTCGATGGTTTTCCAAGAACCAAGAAGGGAAACGAAGGAATATGGGTTATAGTGGACCGGTTAACTAAGAGCGTCCATTTCATTCCAGTTAAGGCAACCCGTACTGCAGCATCGTTGGCTGAGATTTTCTTGAAAGAGATAGTCAGATTACATGGAGTTCCTGTCAGTATAGTAAGTGACCGTGATCCTATCTTCACCAGCAAATTCTAGTGGGCTTTGCAATCAGCCATGGGAACGAGTTTGAGATTAAATACAGCCTATCATCCTCAGACAGACGGACAGACGGAGAGGCTAAACCTAACTCTAGAAGATATGCTGAGGGCATGTGTTTTGGATTTTGGTGGATCGTGGGAAGGCCATCTTCATCTAGTGGAATTCTCTTATAATAACAGTTACTAGGCGAGTATTAAGATGGCTCCCTATGAAGCTTTATATGGAAGACCATGTAGATCCCCATCCTGTTGGATAGAGTCGAGAGATCATCTTGTTCTTGGACCAGATTTGATCCGTGAAGCTTCTGTGAAAGTTGAGCTTATCAAGAAGAGGATGAGAGATGCTCAAGACCGTCAAAAGAAGTATGCAGATAAAAGGCGAAGACAATTGGAATTTGAGATCGGAGATTTTGTCTTTTTCAAAGTTTCCCCGATCAAAGGAGCTATTAGATTCGGAAAGACAGGAAAACTTGCCCCGAGATATATTGGTCCATTCCGGATGCTGGAAAGGGTTGGTGCTGTGGCTTACAGAATTGAATTGTCAGAACGGATGTTTGGAATTCATAATGTATTTCATGTATCCCATCTAAGAAAGTTTGTCCATGATCCATCACTGGTTGTAGAACCAGTAGTCCAAGAAGATTTGGAGGTCGTGCCAAACTTGACGGTTGTCAGGAACCCTGTTCAAATTGTTGATCAAGACAAGAGGCAACTCAGGAGAAAAGTAGTGAAGCTTGTCAAAGTGTGGCGGAGCGAGGATCCCAGAGATTGTACCTGGGAAACTCTGGATATTTTTAGGAAAGCCTATCTGGATTTGTGTCCGGATAGCTAGTGATATTTGTTAGGATAGACTGTTTTGTTGATTGTTGATGTATGGATCATATGTATGTTTGGGTTGTTGATATAAAAAGTTTTGAATTATCTTTTGCTTTAAATTTTGGGGACAAAATTCTTTTAAGAGGGGAGGAATGTAACGAACTGGGATTTTGGCAATATTATTCTAATAAGCATCTAATCTGATTTATTTAAAATGCAAACTTATCAAAAAAAAAAGATTTTAGCCTTTACCATTTATATATATATATATATATATGTGTGTGTGTGTGTGTGTGTGTGTGTGCGTGCGTGTGTGTGTGCATTTTGAAAGAAAGTTATGATTTGGAAATTCAAAATAAAAACTCTCAAATAATTTAACTAATGCTCTGTCTTATTAACAGTTGATCTAAATATATGCATATGAATGTAATCTAGATAATAATGCTTAAATTAAAATCAATCTTATTATAAAAAATAATATATGATTATAAATTAAGTGTTTGATAGTTTAAGCTTAAAATATAAATAAAAATAAGGATTTATGTTAGAAACAGAAATAAATATATAAGGTAACTTTTATGGTTCTATGAAAACATAAAGTAAACACATAAGGTAATTCTAGTAATATATATACTATGGAAATACATGTGTATATGTAAGGCAAGAAAAAAAATATCTATGTACATACTAAATCAATGGGATAAATATGTAAACATGGAAGGAGACATGCATTAAATGATATCATCGCAAGCACAAAAAAGTCATTTCGCAACCTTTATAAATTATTTCATTTCCAAAAAAAAAAAACTTGCCTGGTCAAAGAGAAAAAAATCTACGATCAAAGAAGGAAAAAAATTGTACAGCAACTACCTACCCCTGTAAAACCTTTCTCTATATATACATCTTCTCTTGTTCCAATTCGTTCAAAACACAGCAAACCAGAAGAAAAAAAAGAAACAAAAAGTAAGCGATTCCATTTCACAAGCTCAAATATAACTCAGCTAAATAAGCATGAAGATTTAAAGGAAGATCAAGCTAGCAGCTTTTCAAAACAGAATTGTTCTCTGTTCAAATTATTTTTACAGGTGAGTAAACTTTAAAAAGAAGCATAAGTAAAATCTAACCTATGAATGAACTTGCTTGATTTTATGGTACTCGCATGTGTGTATATATATGTGAATCTCTGTGTATGTTTATTTATATTTGTTCTGTGCATGCTCGAATGTTTTGTCATCTCTGTTTTTTTTTCAAGTACAATTCAAACCAAGTTAAAAATTTAAACTCTACTTCCCTGATCTCTGATAGGCCATGGTCTTCAACCAAACAAGTGTGTTAAATATAGATTATGGTCTAAAATTTGTTTTAAGCTTAGTATTGAGGTATTGTCTCTGTAAATTTTGTTTTCCAGTGAAAAAGATGAACATATGATAAATTCGAATATTATAAAATATCGATTCAATTACATAACTTGAGTCAACATTCAAAAATAGGACTTTTAAAACGAAAATGGTGATTTTTAGTTGAGAGTACTACGACAAGTTTATAGATGAACCGAAAATGGGTTTTTACCAATTATCGGCGATCGGAGGTATGCTGGGTGTTGAAATTTTGCTTGAAGCTAGTGTGGCTGATGGTGGAGTCGGAAAAATTGTTAAATAATTTTCCCATTGCAAACGATGGTGGAACGAGGCTAATATAAGGTTTAGCACTCGAGTTTGTCGTGGTCGGAAATGAGATGATTTCGTCTCCTCTGGTTGATCGAGCTGCATGGTACCTAAGGGAATGGTAGTATGAGGGATTGGCAAGGTGAGGCCAGAGTCATAGCGCCTTAGGTGGACGGCGTGGGCTGGGCGAAGCAATTTGACAGGTGAGGTCGGGTTCTAGTTTTCGAACTGGAGACCTGTTTTCGATTTAGAGCTTGTAGAGTTGAATCGATCTTTGCTTTCGGATGTAGCTATAGTTTTCGACTCGCCGGAGGAAGCATAGTTTGCCAGAGCGTCGGCGAGGCGCTGTGCACGTGCACGACAAAGTATTGGTGTCTGGAAGAAGGGGGTTCGTGGTAACCCGAAGTGGTACTCGTGATTTTGAAGTATTGACTCGAGTTATTGCGTGTGTTGTCTGGGAAGTATAATAACTGTTGTTCTTAAAAAAATTATAGGAGGAGCAGATGATAACTTAAAGCAGCATTGAGTTATTATCAGGTAACCCGAAGTCAGGGGAATGCAAATTTTTAAACCTATTTTAATAGTCCTTTTGGAAACTTAAAATGAAACTGTTTAACCCTTTCTTAAATAAATTATTTCCTTAAATGTCTTTTAATACTTTAATTAAGGAATGGTATGTTTGTTAATTTAAGTCGATAAACCTTAAAGAGATTTTACACTTAATCATTTTTATAAAAATAATTAAATGTTAACTAAAGGTTATGTTAATGGTGTGATTAAGAAGGTGAATTATCTTAAAGGTAATTAAGATTTTGATAATTCAATAAAGAGTAATTAATTATTTAAATTATCAAATACGTAATTGATTAATTAATAGTTCGGAATTATAGATTAATTAATTAAGGATTAGTTAATTTGTAATTAAGAATTGTAAATTAGCTAATTAAAGTTAATTAATAAATAATTAGTAGGTAATTAATTAAGTAATTAATTAAGGGTTAATGATTAATTAATTAGTAATTAATGATTAATTAATTAAGTAATGGGTAATTAAGGGGTAATTAATTAGGTAATTAAGGTTTAATAAGTTGATTTAAAAGGGTAATTAAGAAGTGATTAATTAATTTAATGGTTTGTAATTAATTAATGATTAATTAAGAAGAATTAAGTGATTAATTCTTGAGTAATTAATTTAAGATAATTGAATTAATTACAATAAGGATTAAAGATGCTTGCTTATGGATAATTGTATATGTAGAATATCTGGATTTGTGATATCTATTTGGTGATATTCTGTGATACTCTAAAATATGCTTTGGATATATCTGTGATGTTTGAGTATGATTTATCTGCGATAAATGCTGTGTAGATTCAAAGTGTTGAATTAAATTGTTTAAACTATTAAACAACTTAACCTTTAAAATGGCATTTGGATTTCGATGAGTCCAGGTTCGGGTGTCAGGTATGATTATCCGAAAACCACATCGATCCAAGTTAAACGTTAGGTCGTGAATCTCAAGTGAAGATCGAGATGGTGTTTCAGAGTGCAAGGGTTATCGTCGTTAACTCTAAGGGTAATTCCAAAATGAGTGTAATGAGATAATGCCTTCCGATTCGTTCGAACCCGGAACGAACTTGTATGGATTGAATGCTTTCAGAACATCGTCAGGTGGACGATGAGCATTCTAAGAGATGTGTTCTCTAAAGGTAATCGTAGCCTCAAGCCTCATCAACCGGGAATGGCTAAAATAGGGGAGGTGCAGTAAGGTTAAGTGGGCAGCACCCAAGTAGGATGAGATATACTCCTATCTAGATGTCCCTTTATTTCGGCTGTGGGCAGTTGTTGGCCACAAATGTGGGGTTGTCTTGTTCGGGATTGTCCAATAAGGGATGGTTCCGGCCTTGTGTTGCAGGGGATCGGAAGTGATCCTCGGTACGGTGATCTAGGCCCCAAACTATGACGGGGGGTTATCCTAGTAGCCCTGCAATTGTATGAAATCCAATCTCCAATAAGCGCCATACGTTTTGATTTGTGCCCAACTATGTTGAAATGTGAGATGTAAGCATTTTTAGCTATTTTCTATTTTACTTGAAAACCCTAGACACTATTATAATATCACCGGATTTTCTATAAAATGTTTTGGTTAGCATAAGGTAAAAAGTTACCCATGTTTATGTGTGGGAGGTCTTATGTGATACCATTGTTTCAAATGGTTTTCAAAGTTAAGCAACTTTAACCCATTTACTCACACCAGGCCCATGTCTGACCCAGAGTTTATTCTGTTTTTCTTAAACTCTTGCGCACTTAAATTTTTATGAGTAGCCAAGTGATTAGGTCTTGGATTGTTGGAGTCTGGAGAAGCTTGGAGCAGGAGTCTAGACGTATCTATCTATCTAGTTCCGCTGTGTTAGTTGATGTATGTTGTATTTTGGGATGTATGTAATGGCATATATATATGATTGTCTTGTTTGAATGATGTTATGTATTAGATAACTATGTAATAGTTATGTGATGTATTATATTTTGTTCCGTTTCCGCTGTGAGATTCTGATATTTGTTAGTTCTTTCTTCCATCTTTTCTATTTCTACCTATTTCTTTCTTATTGATGATACGTCTTTCTGTGGATTGAAAGACGGGTCGTCACAACAAGACAAATGCATTATCTCCTATTTCGAGAGGGAAGTTGAAGAGCTCAATGCATCATTGGCCATAGCCAAGAAGTAGGTGAAAGATCTGACCAAGTCTGCAAAGTTGGAGTATCAGAATCAACAAAAGTAAATCGCGGATTCTCATCATAGAAGCCATACTTTGTTGCTAGAGAGTGAATGGCTTAAGAAAAAAGTGGATGAGCTGAAAAAACTACTGGAAAGTGAGAAGAAGGAGAAAGACGACGCCCTCGTCCAAGCCCAGGGCTATTATGAGGAGTTTTAGATGCTCGTTAAGCAAAAGACTGTGCAAAATCCTGCATAAAACATGTGAAGAAGTAGTTTGAAGCCGCAGAGAAGCGGGTTAAGGATGAGTTTGAGCGTACACTCATCCCTTATAATGCAAATGTGATTAAGTCCGAAAACTTGAAGTGGCTTGAAGAAATATATCCTGAGGCTTAGGCCCTGACTTGAGAGGAGATTGTGAATCTAGATGAGAGCTCCCTGGTTGGGCTAAGGTCGATGTCGAATAGTTGAAACTCAACCATCTAGATGAAGAGAAGTTGGTGGCGCTTAAGGCTGGTGAGCTTTGGATCTGCTCTTTATGACTCAATGGCATATATTAATGCTCTTTTGACTACAAAGGCAATAATTTCCAAGACCATAACGTCTCTTTTGGCAGTATTATTATTACCTCTTTTGGGTGGTCTCATGACTTTAAACTTCTTTGATAGCCTCATATCATGCTCAGTATAATCTTAATGAACATTTGCTTCCGAAGTAGTCGGTATCATTCCCCATTCTGAAGAGAGGATCTAGTGGCACTCTAGCCCATGCTGAGATTGCACCCTTGAAGGTATATCACTGACATCATCCATGTTTGAGATGGCTCAGATGACACCGGTCAACATCACTTATTTATGCTTTTCTGTTTCTCAAATATTAGGTCAACCTTCCATTGTTTCTCTGACAAAGGAAGTTTCACAGCTCAGTGCACAAGCTTCAACAGTTGAATCCATTATTGTGTCTTCTTCCCAAACAATCCTAGATGGTCTAATCAACAAGACTCCTAGCCCTTACGCTAATATGATTCATGCCTTGGAGGAGGAGATGACAAGTGACCTCTATGGAACACAAGAAGAGGAGGATGTCACCATAATTGGGGCTTCTGATCCTTCCTCAGGGCTCACTATGGAAGAGATGCTTCAGACACAAGTCGTGTTGGCTAGGGAGATTGAGAAAGAAAAAAATGTTGATATACCTCCTCTCCTGTCGATTTCGTTACCCGATAAGCCCATCTTTGCTTACATTACCATCCTTACCTTTATAGGTGTTCAAAATGTACCTCCTAAGTCCCCTGGGAGCGACCTTTCGAAGGTTCATAAAGGCACGAATAAAAGCAAAAGGAGGCATCGCAAGTCTGGCACGCCCTCCTCCGAGGAATGGAAGAAAGGGACAAAGTGGAGGAAGAAGACTTAGGTGTCCTTTTTTTATGTTTATTACTTTTTGCTTTGTTCAAAACTTGTGTAGATAGGCTGAAGTCTTTGCGAGTACAGCCCTCGCATTTTATTTAATCAGTATGTTGATAAAATTTGACTTGTTTTCTTTCAAGCCTTATGTCAATTTCTCTGAGCCTGGAGAAATGATTATTATTTTTACTCTTATGTGTGTGAGGCATTCATCTGTTATCAGTTAGCTAAGTCAATAGCTTATTTTGTTTATCTTCAGTCGAGTTCCATCTGACCAATAGTAGTGATTGAGATTACATTATTTCTATAATCGAGAAATAATGGACTAGATGCATATCTCCAGGCATCCTTGTCGGTCATGCCTACCTGTGGGCCTCGACCAGGTTAGGTCAATTGAAATGGTGATTTGAACATCTGTTTGATGGAAGTTTTAATTCGACCTTGCCTAATTCATGGTATTGATCAGGATTGAACACTGAAGTGATGATTGAAGTGTCTATTTCCAATACCTTTATTCAAGATCTCACCAAACTCCAAGCGTTGATCTTTCGCCTTTCCATCCTCTAGGCAAGGTGTCAATGCTCTACCTGTCTCCAAGCATGAGCTTCTAGGGTGTATTTTCTCGTTCCACCCATGGGAGTTTATGCTCTTGCCCCCAAATCATGGTTAAAAGGAGCTGGTTGGTATCTTTCTCTGGAAACTTGGAATAATTTTGTTCCATAGGTCTGATTATGGACCATGAAGCTTTGGTTGGTACCTATCTCTGAGCACCTGCATACCTACATTATTCGTACATAGTTTTTTTCAATTCTATTGTTGTTTATAGCATAGGATTAGGCTAACTAGAACACAGATTCATTGATCCTGAAAGCCAAATTTCTGTATATTTACAAGAAACGATAGATACTGTCTTTTTTACATGAGAGTTGATTATATATATATATAAAGTCTAATTCAAGTGAAATAACATCGTAGATGCTTGCTGTTCCATGTCTATAGGAGTGAAATCCCATCAATAGTTGCCGGCTTGAATGTTCTGTCCCCAACCTTGTGTTTGATTGCATACGGACCTTCCTAGCTCGGGCCCATATTCATAGTACCAAGGAAGATTCGTTTAAGGACATGGTTGCCGATCTCAAAAGTACAATTCCTGACTTTAGTATTGTAATGTCAGGTTACTCATTTTCATTGAGCAGTCGTTCGCAAGTAGGCTTCATCGCGCTTCTCATCAATCATGTCGACTGACTCCAAGAAAAGTCTCTCGTTTGCTCTAGGGTCAATATGGGTCATCCTATGAGAAGGTTCCATTAGCTCAATTGATCATGGCCTTTGACCCATAGGTCGAGGCAAATGGATTGTGACTAGTCACGGATTTGTGGGTCGTTCGATAGGTCCAAAATGCCAATGGTAGCTCGTTAACCCACTTGCCGTTGGTTTTCTCCAATCATATCTTCAAGATGGACTTGATTATCTTGTTCATGGTCTCAACCTACCTATTTTCTTATGCGTGTGCTACCATTGCAATCTTTTCTTGATGCAGCGTCTATCACAAAACATCTTAAACTCAATGATGTTGATTTGGGTTCCATTGTCGAAGATGATAGTTCTTAACATTCCAAATTGGCAAATTATGTTTTTAACTACAATTGATCACTTTCTTCATTGTGATAGTGGCCAATTGTTCTTCTTTGGCCCATTTCACAAAGTAATCAATGACGATAATGACGTACTTTGCTCCACCCTTGGACATTGGTAACGTACCAAAATTATCAATCCCCTATACGACAAACTCCCAGTGACTGACCATCTGTGTGATCTCTATCGGTGGGGCTATAGGAATCTTCACAAATTTTTGATACTATTCCACCTTCTGGTGTCATTAGCCACATCTCGATCGAAGGTTATCCAAATTGCCCATAGCGAAGAATCTTTTTAGCTAACATTTGACCGATAGTGTGATTACCACATGCCCCTTCATGTGCATCTGCTAGGATCCTTTTCACTTGATCATTGGCTCACAATAGGGGAATAGAGAATCCCTTCCTATGCATGATTCCTTCCTGAATAACGAACCGTGAAGCTTTGTGAAGGAGATTTCACCATTCATTCCATCTGTCAGGAAGGGTTTTCTTAGCAAATACACCTTAATCAGAGTCATCCGTGACTCATTCTCATATTTAGTGTTCATGTTCCAATCAACATCCATCTCGTTGATGCTTGGAGCCGTTAGTACTTCCGTCGAAACAAACCCATGAATTGTGCATCCCCCGAACTAGCCAGTTTGTCCAGTGAATTAGCTTTTGCATTCTCTTCTCTAGGGATATGTGTATCATATAATATTTAATATCACTTATCAGTTCCAAGACTTTGGTTAAACAAGGAGCTAGCCTTGCCCCTTTGGCTTGAAATTCCTTACTTACTTGGCATACTACCAGTTGGAAGCCGCAATAAATGTGCAAAGTTTTGACTCCTAACTCCTTTGCCATATTTAGTCTTGCGACTATGGCTTCATACTTGGCTTCATTATTTGTTATTGGAAAATTAAGTTTCTGGAGCATAGAAAATCGATCGTTCCTCAGGGGTTACCAAATCAACTCTGACCCCCAAGGAATGTCTATTGGGTGCCCCATCAACATACAATTTCCGCTTAACATGCAATTCCCCTTCGTTCTCAATGGTATTATCCTGAGCAGTGTATTCGACAATGAAGTCTGCCAAAGCCTGGCCTTGAATTGCTCTTCAAGGATGATACCTTATGTCATATTGACTTAGTTCGATGTTCTATTTCAATAGCCTTCCAAAAGTATCAGGTCACTATAGAAACTGTCTTAGTGGCCGATCTGGCAGTACTTTAGTTGGGTGAGTGTGGAAATATTAATGGAGCTTCCCTAAAGCGATCAATAGACAATAAGCTAGCTTCTTCAACTTTGGGTAGTTCCACTCTGCTCTTTTTAACCATTTGCTGATGTAGTACACATACCTATGGATCCTAGACTCTTCATGTATAAGTGCAACACTTAAAGCATGCACTGATACTGCTAGATAAATAAACAAATCCACTTCCTCTAGAGGTTTTGACAAGATAGGAGGTCACTCTAAATGATCCATCAAGATCCAAAAAGCATCCTAGCACTCCTACATCCATGAAAAGTTTCTCTTCACTCTCTTAATAACATCGAAGAAAGGTATACATTTGTCTGTGGCCCTTGAGATAAATCGACTCAAGGCAGCCACTTTCCTATTTAAACTCTAAACCGCTTTCATCGATCTTGGGGCCTCGATGTTCCTTAAAGCTTTGATTTTCTCCGGATTGGCTTCTATTCCTCTTGAGTTTGCACGAGAACTTTCTTGACGTGACTCTGAACGAGCACTTCAATGGGTTGAGCTACATCCTGTGCTCTTGGAGCACACCAAACATATCTGCCATCCATGTGGTTCACCGATCACCATGACTTCACAAGCATATTGTCAATGTAAAACTCCATTAAGCATTCGATTTTCCATTGAACATTGAATTCACCAGCCTTTGGTAAGTTGCTCTTGCATGTTTCAAATCAAACGACATGATAATGTAACAATACAATCCCAGATCAATTACGAAGCTAGCGTGCTCCGATCCGAGACATGCATTGTAATCATTTGTGACCTAAATATGCATCCATAAATGATAGCAACTCATGTCCATTGGTTGAATCCACCACTTGTCGACCTTCGAAAAAGGGAACTTTCATTTGAACATGCCTTATTCAGATCTGAATAATCTATGCACGTCCTCCATTTTCCATTGAACTTTTTAACCATGGCCAGATCTGAATAATCAACCTACTTCTCCTTTCCATGTTGCTTCACGTCCTTTAGTTCCATGACATAGCACTCGCATCGGACACTCTGGTCACCTTGAATGACTCCATTCTTTGTATGAAATATCGTCGTTAAACACCATGGGGCAAGGGCCACCCAAAAGATAGTTAGGGACAGCCAACATTAGAAAGTGTTATAAGTAGAAAAAAAATTCCATCACCACAAAGGCCATCACCCGCACTCTCTTGCGATCACCTTTACATAGTACCACCGGTAAATCCACACAATCCATAGGTTCCGTCTCCTCTTTGTTAAACCCCTAAATTAGAGATTAAAATGGCAGATCCTGACCATCCATCAACATCTAATCGTAAGCTCTTTTAAACAAAATGTTTATCGAACTACCACAATTGACTAATACCTTCCTTGCAGTCGAATGGGTGACCGATATCATCGAGTGATCCAGCATAGGCGCTTTGACCCCATTAGCATTCCTGCTCCTAAACATAATATTGTCAGACATGTTTTTGAGCTACTTTTCCAGAGCTCCTTCTTCAACAGCAAAACAATCCTTACTCAAAGCAAGCTTCAAAGAACTTGCATATCTTTCCATCTCATTCCAGCTCTTCGCAGCTGGATGAGGTCCATCAGAAATCGTGTTAATAGCCAATCTTTTTCCACCTGCCTCGGCACATCATTACTAGGCCCATCTTAGCTCCATTGGAATGACTCTCCTTAGGGATGAGCACATCCTTGTCTGCCATCCTGTAGGGCTTTGACACACTATTGCAGCTTCTTTTTTCTAATTTCATTCTCTATCACATCACGCAAATGCCTACACTCATTTGTATTAGGACCATGGGTGTCATAAAAATGGCACTACTTACCAAATCTCCACTCTTTCTCCATCCACTCCTTCAGAGGTGGCTTCTTGTATTATTTCATACCTTATATGGAAATATATATGTTCTCAATCGTGTTATTCAACAGTATATATTCCTTATATATTCCTTATATTTCACAAATCAGGGATGCTTATTGGGTTCAATTTTCTATCTCCACTCCTTCGGTTATCCCTTTTTGTGCACTGGCTTTGTTCTCAACATTTGCATCTACGTTACCGAAACTTCCTTCGTTTTGCTTTACTGCAATATTACTCTGAACAACTTCACTCAACTGCTTTCTACCATCACTTCCATCTGACATATTTTCCTCTTCAAAGCCCAAGAACTACATCACCTTCCTATAAAACTCATGCATAGTTGGTGGGGGTTTCATTTTCAGCTGTCTCCTAAGATTGGTGTTTGAAATGCCTTTAGAGTGAGGAGGAACAATAGGAATAAAGGATTGAGAGGCTGAAACCTATTGTAGCGAATAAGTTTGAGCTTATGTGTGCGGCAGAACTATAGTCAAAGAAGGCCCACGATGCTCGATGGATGCTCTTGTGCATTTGGTAGCATCACTGGACAGTTCAAACTTAGCCTCTCTCCTCTTTTTCTCCTTCTTTCCTCTCCCTATCCTTTTCTCTTTTAGCTTCACGATCCTTCCTTCTTCGCCGCTCCTTATCAGTTTCATAGTGATAAGGCGGGTTAGGATCATAAGTCTAACCTCTGTATGCACTGGCATTGCGAAAGAGCTTCTCATAATAGCCACGACCCATGGAACCTGATAAAAGAAAAAAAGAGGAGTATAAGAATAATAAATTCAGAAGGTACAAGTATATGCAGGGATGCGTATTCGTGTTCCTAGTGAAATGTACAACGCCGATGACCCCTTAAGTACTCTACGGACAGTGTTTGCATGGGCGTAAAGTTGAATTTTTTTCACCATCATTTATACTTCTTCCAAGACAAAAGTTAAAGCCAGAGCTCGTCTCATCCTAAATGTCACAAATAGAAAAGCCAACCTCACCGATATCACTTAAACCGATGAAGAGGTTGCCAAAAGAATAGGCTTGAGGCATAATCTCCCCAGCAGACAACACCCACTTAATCTCCAACTGCTTTAGAAGTTTCCGTAGCAATATGCTCCAGATGGGATAAGCTAGGGAGAGCAAGACTCATAACGGGTGTCTCTCCGAGCAATTCGCCCTCTTCTTTACTGGCGAGATAGTCGCTATTGCTATCACCGACACTCTCTCCCTCCTCTTCAACCATAGGCTCTTTTCCCTCTTCTCTTTTGGGCTCCCTCATCTTCTTTAGGAATTGGAGACATTTTGGAATCTTCATCCCCGTCTCTCGGAATATCATCGCCAATGGGTTCTTCACACTCTCTCTCAACGGGTTCCCCTATGTGAGCTATGCCAGAGGGACCCTCAATAACCCTCGAAAGATTCCTGTCGGAGCTGCAAGTAGGGATGGAAGAACGTGTATAAGTTCTAGAGCCACAGGGTACAGGTGACTCCATGATAGCAAATCTAATAGGGCTCAATAAACAACACCGCTGTAAGTTCTAATTCGTCAAAAGGAATGCGATGGTGCATTATTGGAACCTAACTTCTCGAAGGCCCACGAGCGTAGTCTCGTGCTCCTTGTAGTCATCTCGATCCAAAATCCATGTAAAGAAACAAACATGAAGTTGATAACTTGAGTTAAATAAATTCAAGTTTGGAAGAACCTACTTCTAGAGAGCTAGAATCAGTTGAAGCCATACGGCATCGTACGTTGAAATACTCATTCTTAAAGTACGAGCGCATGTTTTGAAGCTTCTCAATGATCTTACATCAGCATCAAGCTTCGATTATCATATATAACAGAGATTCTTGCATCTTCTTGAAGTGGAGTAGATAAGTTAACTTATAAAAATCCGAAGCCCGGTTGAACCGATTCATAAAGATTATGTAAAGAGAACCCAGAAGGGCATATCCGTTTGGGTGAATTTGGGTCAGAGCCAGCCCAAGTTCGTAAAAAACAAATAGAAGTATAGGATTGATGGGTGGGATAATACCACTTAAGCACGTGTACCGATTGTACGTTGTGTATCCTTTAAGGGGTTGTGTGCAAACTCGACCCTCATGGGGAGAAGAACATTATCTTCGGGAATTCCATGCCAATGACAAATGTTTCGGAGCATCCTAGCCAATAGAATTGTTGGCACTTGTTCTGGTGAGTCAGTTAGTATTCTTAGACCTAAGAACTCATTCAAAGGAGGTAGCTGATTCACCATTGGCACAACTAGAACCATCGAGCCTTCTGATTCTGATATAATAGGATGACTCGATCCAGCAGGAATTATAAGCGAGGCTTGAGCTACAGAGGATCTAGCTTTGGGAGGATTAGAAGTGCCCTCATTGAACTTGATTAATGACGATCGACGTGTTATACTAAAATAGAAAACTTAGCGTTCAATGTGGTCAGGTATGTTTTATTTTGAGTAATAAGCTTATGTGACCAACGCTTGAAACCCAAAGAATGTTGATGTGTATTAAACAATTAGATTCTAAACGTTGACCAAGGCAAGTGAGAAGTGTTAATCTATGCAATGTGAGTCCTAAGTACGACGAACAAACCATCTGATGTAGATAGCTTGCTCATGCTAGAAAAATGATCCGCATTGTATGATGATATTATATGTTAGAATTTATCCATTATCGATGAATAATAGATAATGGAGCCGCTTACTAGAGCGATGCGGAAATCTTTTCTTTTCAAAAACATGGGAAGTGCAACAACATGGAAAAGCAATGCGATGGAATCATCCATTGCGACCATTCTTGAAATAAACTGTCATGTTAGAATTCAAGGGATGACGATGGATTAGTCGAGTTTTGAACATGAGTTATCAAAGTCAGAGAATCAAATTTGTATCCGAAATGGCATGCATGTGACCAAGGCAAAACTTGAGTTCACCAAAAGTCAAGCACCATCCAAACTTCGACAATTACCTATCAACTGTAGTCGGCCACACCCCTATCCTCGTCACTATGGAATCAATCGCCAACCTGAGTCAAATTCAACATGGTCAGGGCTAGAAACTCTTAGGCCCAAGAACCTTTTGAGGTGAATCAGAGAAGGGTGGAGGTTGTGATTTAGTGGTGGGATAGATCCGAAGATCGACGGTGGCAAGGGTGGTCAAACATCGTTGGAGTAGGCGGACGTGGTGCATCGAGCACGTGGAGGTTGAAGGAATTGGTACAAGGAGGACTCGGTGGGAATAGATCGATACAAAGAGCAAGCCATGGAAGAAACAAAATTAAAAATTCTCTAATTCCCAAATTTATATATGAATTTGGGGGAAGACAAAAGGTCTCGGTACCCGGAGAAACCTCTCAGTACTATAAGGTTTTTCCTCCTCGAAATCATACATAAAGCACAACACGAAAGGAGAATGGTTCTTGGAGCATAGATCTAATCTCCAAAGCATAGATCTGGTCCTTTGTATGAAAAACAAGGTTACAACTATGCTAAGCAAATAAAGAAAAATCCATCAACCAAAGGTATTGTTTCAAAGTAAGACTGGAACAATCGACTGGAATTACAAGATACATGTCAGGACTTGTCTCGATCTACAACGCACTTTGTTTCCAACGAAAGCATACACTCTGGGCAATTGTTATCTAGGTTTTTAACCAAGAAAAATTCAACTAAAAGTAGAAGGTGAATATGAAGACAAAATGACTCAAGAACTTGGAAACATGATTAGAAGGACAAAGGGATGGAACATAAGAAGTTCTACAGAGTGTTGAGGCAAACTCAACCACTCGGTACTAAGAGGTTTCTATCGGTACAGAGTGGTCCTCTTCATTTATTTAGGTCACACGAACTCTGTAAAATTCATACTCTACTCCAACCTCTCATGATAAAGTGCTTTTCTCAGAGATTCGATGAGTAATTCTCAGGATTGATTAGAAGAAAGCATGATAGTTCAAGTGTCGTTAGAAGAATCATAGGAATCAACTCAAAGTATATGGGAAAAAACTTGAACCGTATCAAATAGGAGATAGAAGAATGATACAAGTGAAAGAAGTGGATTTGCACAAGGCAAAACCACTCAGTACCAAGAGGATCCAATCTTTACCGATAGGTTTTTATGGCCCCCAGGTTCCTTGAGTTCACTTGTACGACATTGAGCTTGCTTCTGGACTCCACCGCAAGCAGGCTTCTGAACCTTGCAGATTTGTTTCTCTATAAATATTAACCCTACTACAACTAAAGAAGGATTTTCACTATGCTGCTTCATCATCTCTTATCTTCCTCATTCATAAGTCACCTAGGAAGCTACTGTTGGCAGCTTTAAGCAATAAGACATGTTAAACCCTTGAATGAGTGATTTTTAATTCTCTTAAACTCACAACTAATAATAATATAAAGTAGACGTAGGTCAGAGATTGCCGAACCACTATAAAAATCTTATGTCTTGCTATTCTTTTTCTGTTATTTTGCTATTGTCCTCTAGATCTAGGTCTCATAGGTACCTTACAACGTATCTAAGCTAGTCTCTATTAGAATATTCATCTCTTGTATTATCTATAACAACATTTTGTTTCGCTTTATCAGCTTCACAAAATCTATCAGTGCCATAATTTCCATCAAATACCAACCTATTATTATCGACGGTATCCATAACAAAGCCACTATTTTTTATCCAAGTTTTAAGATACTTATCTAATATTTGCAACATCCTTTATATCAATCGAAACAATCTCCCTCATGCTACTATTTATAGCTACCTCTGGATCATATATCTTGACATCAGAATTGTTTTTAACATGCCACTCCTCTTTTATTGATGTAGACGAACACCAGTTCAAATTAAGCATCTCATTCAATAGCTATAAATTATATTTTGGCACCATAATTTTGTTTCTTTCATCCACTAAGTTACTAACATCTTATGCATGCTCAGCTGCATTAGAACATTCCTTATTTATCAATATATATCAACCACTCTAGCCTCATCAATATCTCCCAATGCTTAAAATGTATTACGGAAATTCAAATTAGTCTTGCAAGATAACATGGTAGTATAAGAAATATCTTTATTTACTTTATACTTTTTTTCCAATAAATTTCTTGCTACTGAATTTGTGCTAATTGTAAGAGCTATTGTATCTTTACGACAAGCATCCTAAGTAGATCCCACCTCCAAATTGTAATCTTTATTTCCTAACTTATTAACATCTTTGATCCTCTTAACCATCAAGTTTTTAGATGTAGCAGTTTATTGACATTCTTAGCAACCTTGTTTATATCTTGACCAATAGCAGTAATTCTCTGCCCTACATCAATAAACATAGTTTTTTCATTTTTCATAGAGTCTGCAAAAAACATACTTGACGTATAATTCTAAAAATTCTACCAAATGTTATTCAACAGATACATTCCCTCCTTGCTCTTAGTCAAACCACCAGAGAATCTATTCAAAAAGATACCCCTTAAGTTTAAGAGTTCAAGCGTAAAATAGAATTTATGTTCTTTTTTACTCAAAGGTTTTGGCGATGGATGAACAAATACCATTAAAAGTACATTTATTTCTTTTATGGTCGAATACTCCACATTTAAAACATCTAATCAGGTCCCTGTAATACTTAGCAATATGGTCGATATTACCACATCTAAAACATAAAGCGAACCTTTTTGTTTTGTCAATCCAATTTTTTCCTTAATGACGATGAATCAGATTTGCGTTTCTTGAATCTTTGACGTCTTGTGCATATGAACAACTAGGTCAAAAAGATACGATGAGTAGTATTAATATGGAGGCACTTATTTGATGGGAAAATTTCCTGGAGGATGACCTGAAGAAGATGGAATTAAGATAGGAAAAGGTTTCGAAATTCGGATTTTAGAGAAAGCGGTCACCATTATTTCAAAATATTATTTTTAATTTTGCTTAAACCTATTTTCAAATATTTTAGAGAAGACTGAAAAGGAAAGTTTTAAATTTCTTTAGAAGGACAGTGAAGTGCAAAATAGATTAAATAACATTGAATTAAAATCTAGGTAATTGAAGTCATTTACCATGAATTCACAGAAGAACTTTAAAGGGGAAAAATTAGCCCGTCTCTTTATGAAAATAAGTTATGCACATGTACATCTCATATGTCATGCGCTTTTATAAATGATCGTGAATGGTTTTGAAATGGATTATATGTGTGATGAATATACGAAACTATTGAATTCATTGCTACTTTCATGCCTTAACCTACTAATTGAAAAGTTATGCTATGAATGGCATGTTCCTAAGTGAACCTTTATGTGTTTTATATAGATGCTCATATATAAATAAATGGTTGTGTGTGTGTATAAGAAGGAAATTAAAAAAATTATGAAATATTAGGCTTATCGAATGCTTTGGTAATGTATGAAAGAAATGAGTAATTTAAAGATTAAAGCTTAGTTTGAATTGAATTCGATAAGAGATTTTCAAATTGAAGCCTTTGAGAGAATGATTTTACAAATAAAATTTTAGTTCATTTTCTTATGGTTTCATAATAAGTTTTGATTCATTTTTTAGAATGTATGGAAACTCTTCTATGAAAGGAATTTTGTGGGATTAATTGAGATGTGATATTAGAAATATTTACAAAGATGTATAATTTGAATTATTTTGGAAAAAAGGTACAAGATTATGACTAATAGACGATAGAATCCATTTTAGGGAACTGATTTGAGTGTCCAACCTAATCCCGATGAGCTTGTCAAATGCCATTATGTTCAAAGATACGTTGCACTAACATATGAAGAAATTAAAGATTTCTGAAAGCATGGTGCAAACGAAGGAAAATAGCACCACAAGCTAGAGACTTGAAGTGGACTATAACATAGTTAAGATATATCACTTTTTTAGATGCCAGAAGGGCATGTGCGAGTAAAGGATCATGTGAAGTGCACTCATAGCTGGTCGAAAGCAATAGGTGAAAAAGACCGGGATGTTTATCGAGTCCTTTGATCATGGATCATGTGAAGTTTTGTGAAAAATTTCTGTCTCCAACCACCCAGATCCGTTTTAGCTTTGCCTCTACGACATCAATTCCCTTCTTAATCTCTTGAATGAGAAAATTCAACTCTTTTTTGACTCTGTCATCCACTTGTGTGGATGAAGAATGCTTTCCATGAAGGACATCGAAGATAATCGATGGTACAAACTTGAAACAAGCAAGCATGAGATAGATCAGAAGTCATAATTAAATTTTGGTCAGGCTTACTTGTATGTAGGTTGGAGAATCAAAAATAAGGAGTTTATTAAGAAATCTTTTATCTTTTCCCATACTAAAAGTAACTTTGGGCACTTGTTAGATATGGGATACGATAGAGAATTACTTGATCTAGATGTGGATGTATGTAATTCGAGCCATCTACCGATCAATGATCAAAATGAATCATCCACTCTATAACTTCAAGTCAAGATTCTTTTAAAATTAACCCTACATTACCATCATGCACAAGGAAGATTAAAATGGAAACATATCCCATGCCTACTTGTTAAGAGGAGTCCTAGACTTATGGATGAAGGAACCAGGTCAGTCAAAAGCGGATAACCTTAGGGCTTCATCCTTCGGGATAAACTAGTAGCCAAGTAAGGCAGAGTACTTATTACTTAATCCCAATATTGGACACTATCCTTCTAGACATCGCACTAAATGGTTGATCTTTAATCAGTTAACCCAAACATTGTTAATTTAGCTAGCATAGACTATTATCGCTTTATACCAATGAAGGAACTAGGTTAGTCGAAACTGGGTGAAAAAAGTAGATTTCAAAAACATGATCTTATTTTGGATGTATTGGGCCCATGAAGTCTAATAGATTTATGATCCATTATAAAATATTTTAAATGAATATTTACTTTATTTAAATTTTTAAAATAGGTTTTAATTATTTGTCTTTTAATCAAAATGATATTTATATAAAATAGAGTGTATCAGATATAATCTTATGCATCTATGTGTAACAACTATTTGTTTAATTTAATCTGGAGAAGGAAACCTTATGTTTCTCTCTTAAACTTATTCAATTATGAGGAAGATTTTGTTTTATTTGGATAGAGAAACCTTTCATTTCTCTATCTTTAATTAAATTTATTGATTTGTTAAGGAACATTAATTATCAAATTTATACGTAGCATATATTGTGAGTATGTCCAAATATACTTTAGTGTATACTGTGTAAGTGCAACATGTAACATGTTACATTATGTACAAAGTTAATGCATACATGTTTGGGTGCTTGGATATACACTGCAACAAACACATTCATCCTTTGTAACGACTCGACTTTTCGACACTCGAATGTCGATACTAAATACATCCATGGTATTTGTGTGCTAAGCACCCAAGCGCCAAAAAGATAGATAGTTAGGGTAAAATTAAAGAAAATGCGTAGAATGAGAAAGAAAGAACACAACATCAGAATATCACAGCGGAACGGTAATATATAATATCAAAGAATAGTACAAAGGATTACTTCGAGCGTAGAAATTTTAGAGTGACAAAGCCTATTCCAACCATATCTTAGTGGGTCTAGACAAATACATCTTTCTTAAATTAAAGACACTAAACTAGCTCTCCCTTTAGTTTGCTATCTAACTCTCTTCCAATTCCAATTGTCTTCATTGTATCGACTGAATCTATGCATATTTCCTCAAGATCTTCTACAGGTTTCATTCTTTCTTGTTCATTTCTACAGTCTAGTTCAGTTACAATTTCCTCATCTTCTATTTCGTCTCCCACCAGATTTGTTTTCTTCCATTTTCTTTCACCTTTAAGAAGTAAAATTTTCTCAATACATGTTTAGTCTTCTTAACGAGCACTGTTTTCGTTTTGGGCAATGAATTTGAAGAATCACCATCCAAAGGCTTTATAGTATCATTTTAGATTAATTTATTTTCTCCAAATCATAACAAGAAAGGTAATCTCCTTCGTATTGTTCAATGATTGCAAAGTACATCTTGGGGGCACTGAATTATTCCCCTCTTATAGTTCCTCAACCGCTTTTAGTCAATAATTTCACCATTAGATACTTGGGGAGAGACAAAGGCATCAACCTCATTCAAAGCTGGTCTTTCGAATAAGGCATTATAATACAAAGTTGATCCATGACAACGAAGAGAGTTTCGAAGGTCTGAGAGCGTGGTAGAACTCCCATTTGCACGGGAAGCATTATCTGTCCAACAAGGGTTAACCCTTTATTATTTAACTAAAAAATGGGCTTAAAACTCGGTTCAAGATTTTCCTCTGGAATCCCCATCTGGTCAAATGCGTGCTTGAAAATTACATCGACAGCACTTCTGGTATCCACCAAAATTTTGGCAACCACAAAAAGTCCGATTTGCGCAGTAATTATAAGTGGGTCATTGTGCAGGCGGCAGACCCTTCTTAGATCTTTTACTGTGATTGTCAAATTATGCATCTGAATTTGAAATCTTGGATTCTTGAGCGGCAGCTCCTCTTGAATAGAGAAAACCCTTCCTTTTCTTACATAACATAGCGACTCCTTGCTCTATTACTATTTCCAACCAGGTGTAGGCCTCCGTAGATTACGTCAATTCTATTGAGAGGAGAAATGAAATCTGGTCGAACATCATCCTCTACTAGATTCGTGGTGTTGCTTGGTGGTCTTTGGTTTCCATTTTCAGAACGAACAACCTTTTGATTATCTTAAATAAACTCCTTAAGATTCCCGGGTCGAATCATACGCTGGATCATGCCTGCTAGTACTCGGCACTCATCTATTTTATGCCCGCTTAATTTATGATAAGTGCTGTAATCTCCCCTTTCTTGGTTCGGTATTAGTTTTAGCTTTGTAAGAAATAAGAAAGTCATTTCTATCCTTTATTGCAGCATATATGTATGATATGGACTCGTTCAAAGCGACATGGTTGGGGCTTGGGTCTTCTTCCCATCTTGGTTTCTTATGGTTGCGTTTGTTGTTAATCTTTCTTATTTCCTTTTTACCTTAGGCCTTCGTTCGGATGTGATACCTCTCATCCACCCGAATGAATTTACCAATTTGAAAATGGAAATCTTGCAAATCCTTACATCCACATATGTATAGTTCTCGCCAAAATAGAGTTTGCTCAATTAGCCCAGAATCTAATGCCACCATTTTGTTTCTATCAGTCATGTTTTTCGCTTTTAGGGCTTCAGTATTGAATCTCTTAAGATAATCGCCCAATAACCCTCTTGATCTCTGTTTGATATTAGCTACTGGGGCGTAGTCGATGATGGGATCTTTGCAGATACAAAATTGCACTAAGGATTCAAATGAAAACTGTTTTCAAGGATAGATGGTCCTCCCCTAGTACCGTTGGTACTATTTAGGTGCTGTTCTCTAAAAAGTAGTTGGGAAAAGCCTACAATGCACAGCTCCATATGCATTGTATAGGTTCAACTTACTTTCAAAAGCTAATAAGTGATCATTTGGATCAGTCATTCCATTATACCTAATGGATGGGATCTTTATATGAGAAGGAATTTTTATGGCCATAATCTCATCTTTGAAGGGAGCTTCTTGATGATTATCACTTTATCATCTAGAGTTCCTTTTCCCTTTAGAAAAAGCATATCTTTTGTCATTTTTTTGCCAAGTCTCTTAAGTAAGATTCATCATTATGGTAGTTGCTTCTTTCAGGTTTGTACCCTTCAGAAGTTGAGCTTCCAAGTTGTTCCTTGGGTTTTTCCTCTAACCTTCCTTGGTAGTTTGCCTTAGCTTGTTGGTCACCTCCTATCTTATATGGAGTAAGGTAAGTTTGCCTTTTCTTTTGTTTCTAAACAAAGAAGTATTCAAGTCCCTCCTTGGAAATTTTGCTTCATCTCCTCTTGCGTGTCTGGAAGTTTTGGAGGATTGAGCAAGTATTCCTTCCAAAAGTCCTTTCATCTCTAAAAATTATTGTTCTAGGCTTTTAATCTTAGCTTCATATAAGTAGGTCGTGCCAGCTCTAATCATTGTCCAAGCTCTGCATTTGTTAAGTTAAAGTTAGGAACTGCATTCCCTTCTAATGTTGTTATTTGAATAACCTCTTCATTTTGAGCATTAAATTGTATTGATCTCATTTTTCTAAAACAACAATTTGCTTCATTAGCTTGTGGAAAAATTAAATAGGATCGGAGGTTTGAGCCCTCCTTCTAGCTTTAAAAATGTTAGACCAATAATTGGTATAACATTCATGATGCCAACAGTGATGAAATAATCCTTGACTTTTACAAATGTAGTAACATGATCAACCGTAACTCAATCAATATTGACTTAGTTATTTCATCAAGGACCAATTCATCACTTAAGACTAGTGCATGATGGAATCATTAAAGGATGGATTGGTGATGACAATATGCCTTTGAGAAAAATGTGAAAGTCTACATGTTTTCTTAGATCATTATGCTTGAGATTCCTTAAGGTCATTTAAAGTTATCATATTCAAGAGTCTATATAGACTTTTGGGAACAATATTCCAAATAGGCCTATATCATGTCATATTTCATATATTCAATAGAGGTATAGAAGGTACGTAACAAATTTGTGCAAAAGTCCATTAGGCCTGATAATGGGCTATGTAATTTGTCCTTTTATTTAAAGTCCAATGTCCATATAATTATGCATATATGCGTGATCATCATAGTTCAAAACTTCTCGAGATAGTACACATCGAATTTTGATCTGGATGAGTTCGAATATATTCAAGTCCATATCAATAATTTTCGAAAAAAAGCATAGTCAAAGTCAATGGGCATATCCAAGCCGTGTTCGTACTGATTATGCATGATTACAGTCAAATAGGATTTGTCCCTATTATCCATATAATTTTAACATCAAAGAATAGTGCCATAAGTAAAACTTCAAAGCAATAAAAGATCTTACCTCGTTAATATGGGAGTATAAACGATGTTACATGTGTTCGAAGAGATTAATAACGTCGTAGGTGTTCGAAAAACTAAATGTCTTTGATATTAGAGTACTTGGCGTCGTTAGTATCGAAGTCTGCCGAAGCCTATAAATGACGAAGTGGTTTATAGGTGGAATTGGTTGGCGTCAAAGTAAATAGTTGGTGTTGAAGAGTATGGATAACGAAGAGGAAAAAGCACCGAAGGCAATTGACACCACTTCGAATCAGTACTAAAGACGATCAACGTCACTACTAATCTACATCGTATTCTGCTTTAGGAGAATCATCACATACCACTCTTGCGACGATGATGATGAACATTGTCGACATGCATGAAGATAGAAGAATAATCAATGTTATTTCATTACCAACACCCCTTTGCATCATTGCCACACATATCGACTAAAAGGTAAGGCGAGGACTTAGACTGTAGCGACGTTGAAGTCACTAAAGACCTTATCGACTATACCGTCGAAGCTGGTCTATGTCGAAGATGTTTTCACTTCTCACACATGATGTTCAACCACAAACATAGTTCCAAGATAACATCGACGAAGTCGAAACTCGCCAAAGATCATCATTGCTAATGCGACGTCGACATTCTCTTGTTATCATCAAGCAAACAACGTTATTAAAGTTGCCGAAGTCATCATTTACTTCATTTTCAAAGCCGATGGTAAAACGTGCTATCAAGTTTATGAAGAATATTGCCTAAAATCATGCCATAAGCTATTAATCAAAGTCGTACATGATTATTAATGTTACATGGTATCAATACCAAAGCACGTTGAAGCCCACACAAACAAAGAAGGATGGGATCACTTACAAGAGCTAGTTCAAGAGGATTCGGTACATTTTCCTTCATGAAATTTCATAAGCCTTCACATTCATTCACATGATCCATAGCACCACAAGTCCCACATCGCAAGTTGGAGCAAGCATTCCTTCTTCCAACTACTATAAATATAGTGTTACCCCTCGTGGAAAAGGGTCCTTGACTTCTTTTCCTCTCTTAATTTTTAGATTTGAATTTTTACAAGATCTCTTAAGAGCTTGAGAGCCTGAGAACTATTATAATGACATATGACCAATGAAGTAGAAGGAAAGTGGACATTTGCATATAAGGAATTGAATAATTGCATATTTGCATAATTGTACCTAATTGTGATTGAATAAAAGGACTTGCTTGAGCCTATTTGCATATGCGACAATGGACTTGCATATTTGACTTATGGACTTGTCTATTTTGTCCAATGAATTGTGGACTTGCATATTCTTTCCTTTTGAATTTATGGACTATGATTTAAACAGACTTGTAAATTGTTACAAAATCAAGGAGTATATTTGAAACTTTTTTGAATATGACACTTTATACAATCATTTAGGTGATAACGAATTTTATCGTTAATATTTTAGCGCTAAAATGAGGGCTGAACCTCTGAATGTTCAAAAATGACCAAATTATCCTAGAATTTGAATTTTATAATTTAGAATTTAGAATTTTAAAATTTACTAGTGCAGGTAACAGCCATCAAGGTCATCCAATCAAACTCAACGTCCTTTATGCATCGCATCAGATATGTGTCCACTTTGTGACTCATATTCCCACTTCGATAAACTCACTTCAACTCGTACAATACTTTTCATCACATTATCCTTTGCTATGCCAATTCAAATTACCGCCTCAATCATAATTATCCATTTCATCCATTCAACATCAAGACCTTGAGAATGGAGACCGACTTCACCTATTCGACACTAAAATCTCAGATCCATCCCCGATTTGAAAACCACCCGACGCCAATTCCACTTCGATGCCAATTAATTTTGTAAATCCACAAGCTCGGATGAATTTAAAGTGGATCTAAGTATAATCGAAGTGAGATGATCTTCGGAGTGATTCTGGTTCAAAGGACTTCGATGTGGTATCTGAGTCGGTTCTGTAATAATTGAAGTGAGATGACCTTCGAAACGATTTTGCTCCAAAGGACTTCGAAGTGGTAGTGATATTCGAGGCAGTTCTATAATAATCGAAGAGAGATGACCTTGGAAGTGATTCTGGGACAAAGGACTTCGAAGTTGTTAGTGGTATCTGAGGCGAATCTGTAATAATTGAAGTGAGACAACCTTCATGGTTTAAAGGACTTTGAAGTGGTTAGCAGTATTCGAGGCTGTTCTGTATAATCCAAGTGAGGTGATCTTTGTAGCAATTCAGGTTTAAGGACTTCGAAGTGGTAGTGATATTCGAGGCAGTTCTATAATAATCGAAGAGAGATGGCCTTCGAAGTGATTCTGGTACAAAGGACTTCGAAGTTGTTAGTGGTATCCGAGGCGATTCTGTAACAATTGAAGTGAGACAACCTTCATGGTTCAAAGGACTTTGAAGTGGTTAGCAGTATTGGAGGCGGTTCTTTATAATCCAAGTGAGGTGATCTTTGTAGCAATTCAGGTTTAAGGACTTCGAAGTGGTTTGTAGTCTTCAAACCGGTTCTACAACTATCCAAGTAAGGTGAGCTTCGAAGTGGTTATCTGTTCCCGAAGCGGTTAGTGATTTTTAGAGAGGTCCAATGGTTCTCCAAGTGATTACTGCAACTTGCAGTGGTAAGGTAAACTTCAAAGCGATTAATGATTCCCAAAGTCATTCCCTTCAATTACTCGTCAAGATCCAGTGTCTTCGACATGCATCAATATTAGTTTTGGCAATAGCACTGACAACGGCGTCGACAACCCCAATGTTGCTTTGTGTTTGGCTTGCTTGATGATGACACTCGACACCTCTTGATGAACAGAGGAACTTTGGCATTGTTAGTCTTATGCTTAATTATACTTTCAATTGGTTATTGGCGGCATTGGTTGATAGTGGAATTAAATGTCGATGAAGAGCGACCACATTCCATATGGTGTTGGCATTGACGGTTTCAATAGATGTTAATGAGTCGCGATGTCAGTATTGGACATTTATACGCATGGTGCTTCTTTAGTATGAATGAAACGAGCCACGAACAGAGTATAGTATCGGTTGTTGACGTCATTCATGATTGGTGGCTTTAATGAATAGGAGACCATTTGAGTAGAGGCATTAATATCATCATTGTCGATTCTGAACTGCATTACTAGATCAGTGTTGGCAACAAGCTGGTCTTTCTTGCATACAATAGGGGTATTGATGATAGCATTGAGTAATTCGGCTTAGACTATCATCCTAGCTTTATGGACGTTGATGATATTCATCATTGACAATATAGAAGATGATGGTAAATCCTAAAATAGAGTATTGGTAGTAGCTTATCTTGATGATATTCAGCGACATTAAAGGAGCGAAACTTTCTAAATGGAGACGTTGATTAGGTGCGGTACCTACCCTGGCTATGAATGGTGGTGTTGGAGAATGACGACGCTAAATAGGTCTGTCATCGAAACGACATTGCTTCCACCACTGTATGACTTCGATAATGGGTGATTTGAGCCCCATGCGGCATTGATCAAATGCGATATTCTTCTTTTTCATTGTTGATGGAATTCGACGCTGATGACTTTTGAAGTAATGATGTGCAGTGTGGATGAGGGGTGGTGTAAATGAAGTGTGGTGTGGATGAAGGACGACGCTGAAGAGATACGTCATCGACTTCACACATCATTAACCTTTGATGTAGAACCTAGTGATACCAATTCCTTTGTGATGCTCTCACTCATGGCACTACTTCTGATGTTGAAAATATATGGATAACATATTCTTATAACCAATACAATTTCTTTACTTCCAACTTTAAGTAAATACATAATTTTAAGCCACCCCTCACATCAAAGTACAAATCACCATTATTGCCAGTTAAAATTTTTGAATTTGATTTGATTTGATTTGAAAAAGTTTTGAAAAGAAGATTTGCAGTACTCCGCTACCAATATCCCGTCTGTGTACCGACCGTGAACGACAGAAGTAAAAATATGATCGTGCGTGGAAATGCAGTTGATCCTAAAAGAATTATAAAATACACTGGTTATCAAATTCCAAAACCTCAAAATACTAATGTTTGCCATAAAATATGTCGAACGAAAATTTATTTATTTTCCAAAATAAAAATTATGGAAAAATCCTATAAACTCATTTAAAAATATGTCATTAAAAATCAAGTCATTTTATCAAAAATTGACTTTCTTATTATTTATTACATTCGAATGAAATTTGAATATTTAAATAAATTAAATATTCCAGTTTGAAACTTTAAAAATTCCGGGTCGTTACAGCCATAGTCATGGCCCCTACCTCAAATCTAAAAAGCTCCTAACAACAAAGTCTTCCCGGCTTTCGGGATAAACTTTATCTCAAAAACTTTCTTAAATTGGGCCTAAGAGAAGTCGTTCTCTTAGACATCAACCGTGGTCGAACTTCAACAATTCATGGCTCCGTCTTTCAGATGTCACGACGTCAACCGACGCTTCATCGCATCATCCAACTCCGTATCCTCGAATATATGATCATAGAATCTGAGCCAAGACTGAACCTCTATGATTGTCTCTAATCCACTAGACCTCTTGCCCCCAGCCTCTCATAATCGTGATAAAGCAAAGAAAAATTCATCCAAGGCCTAACCTACGTGACCTCCTCTACGACGTTCACTCTCGATTCCTCGACAAGAGCAACAATCCTTGGTGCCTGACTCCCACCGTTAGTGATTGTACTACCCCGACCATCTCCACCTCTACCTCCTCGAGGATTGGCAGCTCTAGCGAAATATATTTAGGATACTAAAGGATAGAGTTCTTCAAAGAAAGAGATATTCCTAAGGAAAAGCTGATTAAGGGGTGTAGGTTTACGAAAAATACAAACACGCTCTTATATGTATAATACACTCAACTCATTCTAGGGTGTCGCTTAACCTATCTCTAATGAGCCATACCCGACCAAATCCAGGGTGTTCGCTCAGCCTAGGCTTAACACCAAATGTAACGGCCCGACTTTTCGACCATCGAATGTTGACACTAAATACATCTATATTATTCGTATGTCGAGCACCCAAGTGTTGGAAAGACAGATAGTTAGAGTAAAATAAAAGAAAAGGAGCAGAATAAGAAAGAAAGAAAGAACACAACATTAGAATCTCACAGCAGAATGATAATATATAATATCAAAGAACAATAAAAATGGTTACTCCGAATACAAAAATTTCAAAGTTACAAAACTAAATACTATCATCGGCCTAGACAATTATAACTACCGTCCTCACAATGCTGATAGATACATACATAATACAGTGCAACGGAAATAGAAATAGATAGATAACAGAAGCCTCCAGCTCATCTCTTAAACTTTGAAGAATCTAAAGTAAAATCTGCTTTACTTAGCCAACTTGAAAGAGTACACGGGGAATTTAGAGAAAATAAAACACATATTAGGCATAAGTCCGATATAAGAAAACTCAAGATATATGCAATATGTAATAGTAAATATTGAGACCGTACGGATTCACTTAATAGTTTTCCCCTCAAAAGAAACCAACAATTCATTTAGTATAGCGATACAATAGGTAATATCAGATGTAGAATATAAATAATATCAAATAGTATGATGTTTATCACACCACAATAGGGTACAATCAAAACTGCTAAGGTATGTTTGCATATAGATTTTCTATTGAAGACATCCCTAGAATAACTAAGGCTAGCCTCCCGATAAGGGTCGAAAACTACCTTCCAAGCGTCGTATATCTCTAGTTAAAATAAACCATTAAGGTAAATATAGCCAGTCCACGCCTGGACACGTAATACCGGATATCATCAACTCCTGTTAGCAACATCAATAAGCATACTCTATATTTGGAGTTGATATACCCTATAGCTTAGCTAAACCCCGCTAACTATGCTCCTACTCTATTTTATATCATATTCAATGTCGAGGTTACGTTCAACATCTCTTACGTGAGTCTTCATCACTTGAATAGAACATGGATTTTCAAAAGGATCTAGCATATCGAACAGTCCATGAATCTCCATAAGGATCCCAACATAAGCCCGTTTGATAAATACTAACACTGACCTCTCCTTTGGACTTAACCTTAGGATAGACAGTTCAACTCTACAACATTAGTTTATAATGTTAATGTTGACCTCTCCTTTGGACTTAACCTTAGGATAGATAGTTCATCTCTATAACATTCCACTTCACAATCGCTTCCGAAACATAGACTTGTATATTAGATTTGAAGTGGTGTTCGGTAAGTAAAACACTTATCAATCATGAACTCTCTAAAACTAATTGATGAATTTCGGTAAACTCAATTCTGGTTCTTTTAGAAGTAAGC
Organism: Allium cepa; assembly: GCA_030765085.1. Taxonomy (NCBI): domain Eukaryota; kingdom Viridiplantae; phylum Streptophyta; class Magnoliopsida; order Asparagales; family Amaryllidaceae; genus Allium; species Allium cepa. Next base: position 56,125,482 of record CM060940.1, read on the forward strand.
GAACTATATAAAAGGAGTCCTTCCAAGGGTTCACGTATATATAAATTCTTAAAGCTAGAAACGTTTCATATCAATGCACCACCATGGGTGTTCTCAAAGGGTATGAAGCTATGAAATTTTTAGATACTTCTTAAGTTACATTTGGTCAAGTTCGATAATTGACTAATTGACAATAAAGTAAAAAAGATCGCTTATAGAGATCAACGTTTGTATACTTAACTCGTTTCCAACATTCCAATTTATACTATCCCTCGGTCAAGAATGAACCCAGGTAAGTTAGAGCACTGATTACATATCAAAGCCTTACCTATACAGTTCATTCTTGACTCTTACAGATAGACAAGTCTACCTTGTAAGCTTTTAGTATTAAGTATAGTATTAATGACTTTCCATAAACGAGTAAGAAATCAACACAATTAACGGGTTTTCAACATTCCAACTTAATTATTCCTCGGTTAAGAGGGAAGTCAGTAGGTTAGGGTACTATTGCTTTATTTAAACATCAATCTTAACTCTCATAAATAAAGAAGTCCACTTTTAGTGTTAAGCATAATTAATTACTTTTCAAACAAGTAACCAAACCACGATTTAGCCACTAAGCAATTTCTAATCCCATTACAAACCTTTGACTTATAATTAAAAAACCCTTTTTAAAATTATATATGTATGTATGTATGTATAGTAATTTATTTATAAAACTAAATATTTAATGAAACAATTTAAAAAATAATACACGACATAAGATATTTATACTTTAAAAAAATAATCAACTAATTTTATAAAAACTATATATACTTAAAAATGATTTTAAAATACTTATAATGGGTTTTGAAACATTTACTCAAATTATTGCTTTAAAATAACAAGTTTATAAAACATTTTGAAACTTGAAAAACCATGTTTTCCTTATATTTAAAAGTAAACTCTATTCTTTAAAAATTCATAATTAATTCTTAAAAATACTTATAAAATATCAAACCACTTTTAAAACACTCTTATATGATTTAGCAAACACTTGGAAAAAGAATGAAACAAAATACTTAAATTTAAATATATTTTTAAACTTTTAAAGTCCAAAATAAAGGTTACAATGGGACAGGTTTGCACATGTATAAGTTTGGCCACTTTTCGATATGTTACTCACTTTTCAACATTCAAAATTTTTGTAGTAACTAACATACATAATATACATCACATATATGGTAAGAAACCCCTTAAGAATCTCTCTACAAAGTTCCTTAAAAATTGCCAACACGAGGCAATTTCATAGTACATCTATAGCGACTATCGCTTTAAGAGCACTTCCAAATCCAAGTCCAATTCAAACCTATGTTCAATTACAACCTATGTGTTTTATTCTAAGGCTATGCTATAAGGCATACAAGTCCATTTAAGTCGATAAAAATGGATTACATATGTTGTTTTCTTTCAAAGCAAGAATCGAATCAGTGTTACAATCATATATCAATATTACAACATATATCAATGTCCATTCAATCATAAAGAAACAATTAATCACAAGCACATATACACAATATATTTTCATTCAAGGTGATAAGTTAGCTCACCCTTAAGCAAGTAAACAAGCAAGTCTAAGCAACCACTTCCTATCTCAACCTTACAAACACCAACTTCCTACATTCACCTTACTTTTGCACTTGATTTTAAGGCAATATTGCCTATATATGCTAAAAATCTATGATGACAGGGAGAGATTTTCTTTGGTTCTTTAAAATATAACTTGGTGGAAGGTGTTGTGATGTTATGATAAGGCTCTAGTCTAGGTTTGAGTAGATTTGGATGTGTTTTGAAATTATTTTACTTAGGAAATTTATGTAGAGAAAGAGATGAAAGAGCATGCTTTTATTTTTAAAATTAGTATAAGTGTTATCAAGGGGTATACCCTCTCTTATATAGGCTCAAGATGGTGTTCCTAAACCTTGCTTTTACCCTCCCATCTTGCCATGGAAGGTTCACCCCTCCACATGCCAATCACTTCTCCTTTACACCTCTTACATTTAGCAAATGACTAAACTGCCTCTTACACAAAAATATCTTTTATCCCTTAGAATCTTCTAGAACATTCTAATTACTCCATGAAGAAAAGTGTGTTAATTTGTTCCTAATGTGTCCATAAGTTCATGAGCTTAGTACAAAAGAGATTGAACAACTTATATCGAATAAAAAGTTGTTTATTGATAAACTGATTTTCGATCACATTATCGATATTCCTTCGAATTATATATTTTTATAAACAAATTTTCGAAAACAAGCTTCTTATCATTATTCATTATTTAAAAGATGTTTAACAAGTTATAAAATCGCATTTATAACACTTAACTATGTTTCATAATGTTATGATATTTAAAGATGAAGTGTTCGAAATTACGGATCGCTATACCCTTTATATACGAATTGGCTGTCCGAGGCATTATTTATAATTATATATGTGTCTGTACATGTTTAAATATATTTCAAATACACACACACACACACACACACACACACACACATATATATATATATATATATCTGTGTGTATGTATGTGTGTATGTACGTATGTATGTATTGTTAATGATCCTTTAATAAGTCTAAGTTAGTTCAAGCAAGTCAACTATTTTGAATTCAAAATTTGTTTCCAAAATATGTAGTGTTTTGATGTAGTGAAACAATTTAAAAACAGACCTTAATCGATAAATCCAAATGTAACCTATGTATATGTTCTTTAAGGTAATCTAAAATATATATATTTTATAACCAATAATAATTTGCTAAAAGTATATAACAAGTGTAACAACCTGCACCTTAGCGGGTTTGAATTTTTGCTAAATCAAAAACTTAAGTCCGCTAGGTTATAAATCGTTGGTATTAATATCCGTTAAATAACAAAAGCATATTAAAACACTATAAATATAAACTCATAGCGAAATTGTAAAGTATAATAAACATATAATTACTAACCAAAGCTAATGCTTATGATATCTAGCGCACTTGTCAGTGTCGAGCATGCATGTCCTTCTACCTTTCCCGCCTTATATCAGTATCCATCCCTCTAAGTCTATCCTATGAGTTATAATGATGAGGGGGTCAGAACAACGTTCTAGTGACCGGTAAATTACATATTATATATAACACTAGTTTATACATATTATTTTCCATTAAATGTTATGTATACTTTTTAAACTAAGTCATCTTGACTTCATATACTCGCATGATATGCCCTACCTGCTTAAAGTATTAAATAACTACATACGTATATATATATATATATATATATGTTTATATATAAGTACAACAGTCCCCCTTTGGACCAAGATACTTTCTCCGTTAGTATCCGTAATTCTACATCGCGTCAAAATCCATCATCAACACATTATCACGTTTTCACCGCTGTGCATACCAATAAACTCTTGTTAGTTCCAAATAACGGTGTTGCAACTATATAGGCATCTTGAAGATTTATCCAACTGCTTCATGTCATGGACTCAGCTCAATAGACTACTGAGGACTCAGCTTGTTAGACTATCCTATTCATTTGAAAGACTTCTATTAAGGGTTATCAGTTAGTACCTTAGGTATTGGTTTTGATGATAACAACTATAGGGCATTATATAAAATATAGATACCAATGTTTTATCAAGTTATATGTAGTATATAATGCAAGGTATTAGATAGTTTTTGATTAAGAAGACTGTACAGTATCAAAAGTAGATTCAAGATGCTGATATAGAGTTTTAAGAATTGGACAATTAAGACTCATGAGTATTGAAGAGTTTAAGATTTCAAAATATTCCAGATAAGTCACAGAGTCGTACAATTTAAGTTAAAACCTTGATAGCACTTTCCTGATCTCTCTCCCCTTCTCTAATTTTGTTTTAAACTGTTTTTCAAACATTCTGGTTTAGAAATAACATTTTTAAAAATTTCTCAAAATGATTTTCAATCTATTACATTTATAAAAATATTATTTTAGTGTTTCTAAGTTTATATATATATTGAATTTTTTTTTATGCTTTAATAAGTTATAATTATATTTATTATATACATATTATTTACATTATATTAAAATCTTTGAAAATTATTGAAGTTTTATTAATTTATATTTTGATTAAAATGTGTATAAACTATATTTAAATGATTCTACAAAGTATCAAACTATTTTACAAAGTAATGGATTTTCAAAATAATATTTTTATTGTGTTTTTTAATTTTGTGAAGAGTAGTCAACATAATCTATCTATGTATGTCAACATAATGGCCGTAATTTTCAAAATTTGAATTTGAATGGAAGTGTCTTTTAGTCTCTTCGCGAATGGACATGACCGTTGTTTCCCTATTATACTTGACTTCCAAACGAATTTTTTACATCCACTTTCTTATTTATCTCTCCTTCTTCTACTCATTTTCTAAATCAAAATATACCCAAACTTTACCGTAATTCATCCAGAATCAAATTCAATCATCACTAGTTTGATTCTCCTTCATCTACTCTCTGATTTCTCTCATCTCTCTCACTCAAACCAAGACCAAAGTTCCATTCAAGATTTATAGGATCATTTGTAATCAAGATCGAAGATCCGAGTCTGTAAAACTCTATCAAATCATACTGCTATACTCGTGGGTGTGATTATAGCCTATGAATCTAGTGGGTGTGCTTGTAGCCTGGAAATCAAGTGACTTTACCCAGAGGTCGTATTCTGTTGAAAACGAGGTTGTATTTGTATTTACTGGTTGAAAAGGAATCTGTACAAGGAATTGTGTGGGAATGGATGTAGGGTAACTCCAAACCAGTATAAAATCCTGGTGTGTTCTTTCCCTTGTACTTTTATTGCATTTAATTTTATCCGCACTTTGATTCTATGGTTGTTAATTACATCATTCCAAGTAGAATCTTAAGACTTTGAAAAAGATTCATACAATCCATTAAACACTATTCACCCCCCTCTAATGATCATTTAGCCTTAAGATTCCTATTCTACTGACTAACATTATCTATCTTGCCTCCTAATAAGAAACTAACTAACTAACAACTGTGGGGCAGTGCATGTCCTGAATGTGACCTACACTAGGAGGAGGTGTAGGCCATTTAGGCGTAACCCTTATCTTTCGACTGACTGCTCAGGACCGATGACAATTCCGACCTATGTAAATAGCTCTTATACTCACATATATGGTACCAACCTTACTATCGTAGCGTCGAGCTTATGCACATCGTCTCATTTAGATTTCCTAGTGCAATCAAGGAAATACCCACTTGGTTACTTAATACGTACCCCCTAAAATGTTGAAGCAGATTCTACTTGGCCCTTTGACACTTCGACCAGGTCGAATCATACTACTTTGGTATATTCCCTCATCTATACATGAACGTATAATCCCATGGGTCCTACAATTGGATACGTCCCACATCGGTATAATGTATACACAACTGCTGGTAGCCATTTGCGGTGGACAGACTTCTATTATGTAACATTACTGACCTTACATTCCAACCCATATGAATGACTGAGTCATTTTTAATTAATCCAATTTATTGATTAGATTCAATAATTCACACCTATAAAAAACAAATACCTGAGGCTATATAAAATTTATTGAAATACGTCTCTTGTTCAACCGTTGTATCTCTTACTTTTACTCAGTTAGCTTCTTGTTTCAATAATGCCATTACAATGACATTTACCGCTTACTTCTACTTTAATAGATTAAATATCTTTTACTACTTGATTTCTACCTGATACTATTAGGTATATCCTACCATTGCTTTTCAATCATCCCTATCTTTTTTTGATCACTGTAGTTTTTTTAATTACTCATTTCATTGCTTTACATATATTTCATCATTTAATGTAATTTTCTAACTTATTGCGTATATTAGGTTTATGGTTGAATTATTGTTGTTATTTGTACTTATGCTACTTTGATTTATACTTAGAATTTTTTTCATTTTAATACGTTGGAATTAAGCTTTCCAAAGAGAAACGTTAACATTGAAATTTTCCATAAGTTATCTAAAAAGGGACTTGTGTTACGTTTGGAATTACAAGGAATTATCTTTTCTATTTTTATTGAAATACACGATACCAAATACAATAAACATCCTTATTTTATACATCTTTTCTTAGGCATATTCCTTGTTATTTCAAAGGATACATTTTATTCATATTTATATATCTGGATAATTTATAGAAATTTACATCCTAACACACTTCATTCCATTGAATTAAAATACTACTCAAGTCACAGTCCAAATTATAATAACTCCCAATTCTAGTCACATATATTATTCAACCAATAAACCTGGAATTTCTATACAATATTATAAATTTAGGGACTACTTTCGCCCTTACTTTCCAGATTCAAGTATATAATATTTAACCAAAGTTGACTATTCATAGAATATGTAGGCATGGTTCTCAAATCCATTATATGTATATAATGAAGCCTACAACTCCAAAGTTACTTTCAGGCATATAAGGAACAGATTTACAATGATATATATATATATATATATATATATATATCCAATATTATATCAAAATATATAATTTTCCACTTACCTTTAAGCTTTCAAATCTAGATCTAAATCATGTTATTCCCGTTTGACTTCCTTTTTCTCCCTATCGAAATATGTACCGCAAGCATATAAAAATTTATTAGAAATTTAGATCCGAGAAGAGATTTGAATTTAATATAAATTTGGGTTTAGATTTACAATTTATCTTAGTTGGCGATTTGATTCAATACTATTCTTTTCTCCTATTACAATCCGCTATTCTCAATTTAAATATCTAGATTATAGTTTATATAGATTTTTAGATTTGAGGAGGAGAGAAAATGGCAGACCTTCCATTGCTTTTGAAAATCGGAGGAGAATAGTGAGGGATTGGGCCTGTATTTATAGGGATTCGAATCAATATCAGCCGTTGGATTTGATTATATCAAAATTTAGGTCATTCGACATAGGTTCAATTTGTATCCCCCACCTTTCACTGGTTGATTGGTCCTAATAATAGGGTAGGCTGGTCACTTGTTTATGTTAATTAATTTTTGTGTTTTATTTAATTCATATTAAAACTTATTTTGTCTAATTCTGACCTATTTGAATTAACGTTAATTCTTTCACACGTTAAGTAACTTTTAATGTTAACTAACTTTAGTTAATCACATTTATTTCCTCAATTACATTTATAATTACCTCCAATCCGAAATTTTCAAACATCAATAACTTTTCGTTTGAACTCCGATCAAAAAACATTTTATATGAAAATTGATCAGAAAATCATCACAAACACAGCAGTGCAAATTTCATAGTCAAATTCTGACGTTTGTACAATTTCCATTTTCGGCTTTATTAATTTTTAATTAATTTCTTTTTATTAATTATCTTTCAATTAACGGGGTGTTACATTCTCCTCCCCTTAAAAGAATATCATTCCCGAAATTCCTCAAGGACTGAATCGTGTAACATAGCATGCAATCATTTTAAGTTATCCTTCCAGTGTGTGTACAACCAATTTTGCAGCCAATCATGTACAAAAGCATGGTGTATCACAACACCTATGATATGTACGCAGAATAATACTAAATCGGCGCCTCCTATAGCATTCTTTAAAACAATTTTGATAAATGGTGCAAATAACCTATATATACATGCACTTCTATATATATGCTAGTCTGAAAATCAAAATCTTTGTTTTTGCACATAAATTTTCCCACACTTCTACAAATAGAAGTATAGTTTAACCAATTTTTCATCCATTCCTACCATCTAATACCTAACACACCATTTCTAACATCCAAAATTTTTAAAATCCGGTTTTCTAAACCTACATCCCTATGTCAGAAAAGGATTTAGATAGAGAATTTTATATTTCCATCCTTCTCTTGTGTACCCTTTCTGTTGTACTTTGGAACCGTCTCTTATGCCCCGCATCTTTACCAACTTTTCCAAGTACAATCCACATAAGAAAAATTATTTTTGTATTTTAAAACAGAACAATTTTAAAAAGCAAATTTATTTCTACTATCACAAGCTATGGAAACTGAAATTTCAAGGCTAAAACAGCTTTTCCCTTGTCACCCTCTATTTTTACATATTGTCAATTCTGCTACACTGTAAAATTCACATTTTCTAACCCATCAATTTTTCCTATGTTGAGCATGCGGCGTTCCAAAAATCAAACATTTTCCTATTTCGTTCAAAATCATTTTGAATTTTTTTTTTTGAAATAGTTGGAATTTGAAAAAAGAAAAACTCATTTTAAACAAAAATATTTGAATAAAATTTTTCAAAAGTATTTGTTTTTTTTTTCAAAAGAAATTTAACCACATCTTATGCAATCGGGATTTAATGGGTTAACTTCCATGATTGACTCTTTTCAACTACACAGTAGATTTTCAAAGTTCTAAAACTTTCTCTTTTATTTTAGAACAACAATCACATAAGTTTATTTATAAATTTCCACTTTTAAGGTCTAGGGATAGTGACACGTGGTTTCACAATAACCTTTCCCTGTCCTTTGCTCGCTAAAATTTATCTTCTAAAATTTTAAGATTTTTGGGACTTAGCATTATATACTTTTAGTAGCTAATAATTTTTCTAATTTATTCTATAAACAGTCTTGTTTTGCATTAGTTAAGTGCCTACATGAGATTTCCTTATTTATTCTGTATCCAAATGTATAGCGGTCAATATAGAAAATCAACACAGAAGTAAAAAGGAACTTTTCTCACAAAAAATCGTATGCTGTTTTATACAAACAAAGACAACTAATCCGTACAACCCAACTAACCTTAAAGAAACAATTGCTAGAAGCTGCCATTCAACATCAACGACATTAATGATGTTGTGATCATATCACTTCTTATTTAAATAAAGTGGATCTTTTTAACATGCCATTCTACTGTAATTCATATATCTTAGCTTTTTTGGGTTCTAATAAATAAGGTTCACCCATTACTTCCATTATAACAACGAATTATATTACTATCTTCTTTTAATCCAAATCTCTTGACTGTATTCTCAAATCTTGGTATATGCTTTCTTTATTTTTTAAATTTTCATGCAAGTACACCCCAACTCGTAGAAATGTACTTTGATACCATTTCCTATTTCCTTATGGGTTCTTCTTTATGGTCCTCACACATTTTAATGAAACATTCCTAGGCTCGTACCAATATTCCTTATATCCAACGATGATTCATTGTTACTATTCTACAAGCATTCATCGCTATTTCATTCATAGCCTTAACTTTTACTTCATCTTACCTAAACAGTATTCTCTATCTACTTCATATTGAAAATTTGGCTTGGATTCCGTCACTCTTTTTGAAATTAAAAATTCACAGTCATGAAGTACTTAATTCTGAAACTTTTATCTTTAAAAATATAAACTAAGAAACTTTTTAAAACTATAATTTTAGGACGTACGAAGCAAGTTTATTTATTAAGTTCCAAAATTCATTGTTATCAATTTAATTTTAAAAGGTCCTTTCTTTTTATTTGTCAAATAAGAGTCAAGTTTTTATTACATGAATGGTTATTCAAATCAACTTTTCCTTTAAAGCCTTTTAACAACAAAAATTTTACTTCTTAAAAGTGGGATTTATAGCTCAAACCATTTATTTAGTTTTGCCTTTAAAACTCAATTATTATATAAAACCATTTTTTAAAAAATACACTTTACGGTTTTTATAAATCATGTTTCAAAATTCTAAATAAAAAAACTGGAGTAGATAAGGACATTTCCATCCTATTAATTTCCTATCACTTATGCTATATCCACTTTTAACCTTAGCGTAGACTCTGATAGCATAGGAGGATGACTTTTAAAAAGGTATGTGCAATTACTACACATATTTATGGAAATGATTTTTTTTAGCAAATCTAGCCGGCTTTAAAGAGGACCGTGCCACTGTATAAATAATGGAAAAACAGGTGTTCTGCACATGCGCAGAACATCTAAGTGGGAAAAAAGAGCGCAGACCATAATAATAAAAAATAAAGCACAGGAGCTAGGAAAAAGATCCTAAACTACTAAATAAAAAAGACTACATACCCTTCGAAGTGGAACTACCACTACCCTCAATAGTGGAGGGGCCAATAATAAGAACATACCTAGAGAATAGGGTTGCCAGATTAGGAACATAACCCCCCGAAGATGGTGAGTAAATAAATTTTCTATCCCGGCCGACGTCATAAAACTTACTTTTATTCTCTTCTCCAATCTCACCTTCCCTAGTAAGGGACAGACCCTCACCCTTGATGTGATAAATGAGAAAACGACCCTCATTCACAACATCACTGATGTAGGCATAATAAAAGTCAAACTCAGGCGAGTACCGCATTTCAGAAGGAGCATGAATCCATGCCCGCTCCTTGGAATTCCAAGCAATAGAATCAGACCAAATAGAGATAGTAAGCTCAATCTGGGCCATATTAGCAGGAGCCTCAACAGTAGGAGCAAAAAACAGAAGGAGCAACAACAGAAGCAACATGCTCAGAGGTAGGAACCAAAGTAGCAGAGGGAGGAACGACAGGGGCATCATCAATGGGAGCTACACAAACTGGAACGTCAGATGGAAGTGGTGCAACTTCAAAACCTATTTCCGGATAGGAGATCGAGGTAGAGGGATCTAATCGGCAAGGGGAACAAAGCCAGTGGAGGCCGAGCTAGAACACGCATCCGAAAGATGCCTAAAGGTCTGATAGGACGTACAAGTCTTAGGTTTTCAATTGTAGCGAACTCTGACCTCAGCAAAATAGCCCTCATCAAGTTTAAATTTTAAGATTAAAGGAAGAGATTATTAGTCCTTGAGATGATGGTTTTGATGACAACAACCTTAGAATAAGATTATAAAATATAAATACTAACATTATAGTTTAGATATATATGTATATGCAGGATTTAACCATGCAGGTATCAAGAATGAAGACTGTACAATATAGAGATTCAAGATATCAAGATTGAAGACTCATGAGTATCAAGATTACCAAGAGCTCAAGATTTCAATAATAGGTAATTTAATTAGGAATTTTGTTAAAACTCCTAGAAAAGCACTGGCATCTATCAATCCAATTTATTCGTGAAATGGAATTCACTTCGAGCCCGTTAAAGGGATGGAACCCTAAGTAGGATGGAACCTATGAAAAATCTAGTGGAACATTATTTTGTATCCGCTAACTTTTATTCAAATGTTTTTACAAAAATTATCTTATTTTTAAAATGAATTCAAAACTTTCCTTTTTCAAAAGAATTAAAAACACCTATCCTGGTTTTAAATATTTTTAGCCTAAAAATTAATCGTTATTTTCAAAATCAAATTATCTTTGATTTTTAAAATATCTTTTAATTATAATATATTTATTTCACTTTTATTATTTATACTTAGATTTAAATATAAAATTATAGTAAAATTTTATATATATACCAAAATATTATTCTCTATATTTACTTATGTATTTTAACTATAATTAAGTGTATTTATAAAGTTTAAAATAGTTTTAATATAAGATAGAAGTTATTTTCAAAGAAAAATAAATCACCAAAAATTCCTTTGGCATGTCGACATCCTCAAGTAACCCATGTTGACATGGTAGCGGTTTATTTCAAAATTTTGAATTTCAAAGGGAGTGTCTATTCGTCATATCCTTTCACGAATGGACATGGTCGTTGTTCTACTATAAATAGTGGTGGTTTTGAACGAATTTTTAATCATATTTTTCTGGTTTTCGCTTCTCTTCTTCTTCCACAATTCTTTATACACATCCTTACCATTACTCTGCTGAAATCAACATTGAATCTAACTAGATCATTTCTGGTTTGATTCTCTATCACTATTTCAACAATATCTCAGTGCTATTCAGAGTTATAGACTTCTTTATAATTAATTTAGTGAGAAAAGGTGTGATTGTAGCCTTGGAAATCAATCAAGTGAGAAAATGTGTGATTGTAGCCTTGAAAATCAATCAAGTTAGAAAAGGTGTGATGTAGCGTTGGAAAACAATTGGGTTAACTTGTTGCCCCTGAAATCAAGTATCTCTGCCCAGAGGATTGTGAATCTGGAGTGGCGTACCTCGTGGCCTTGAAATCAAGGGTGTAATTGTACAATTTGTTTTGAAAGAAAATCTGTACTTATGTGTGGGACTGGATGTAGGGTAACTCCGAACCAGTATAAAATCCGATGTGTTCTTTCCTTTACTGCTTTTACTTTATTTCTGCATCTGTGTTTGATTCTGTAATCATATCTGTCTATGAATATTACATACATTTGTGTTCAAATTAATATAAACTCAAAAAGATTTAGTAATTCCTTTAAACACTATTCACCCGTCCTCTAGTGTTAATCCTAGCCTTAAGATCCGTATTCCTCATTTTTCACAGAGATTTGGCAGGAGTTATTTCAATTAGAGCTTTGGCAAAAACTAATCTCTTCCTGGCCACAGTGTAACATCATAACAGATTACTTTACCAATAAGACCTGCAAGCCAATCAATCCCAATAAAAGACTATAGGACAGATGGAATGTGAGAAAAATGGGCCCAAACAGGAATAGATAAAACCTGAGCTCTAGCCCTGACCACAGACGGACTCTACATTGTAATAATGAAAAGGTTTCCCTTCTATGAGAATAGGGCCAGCTTTCAGAATATGCCGCCTTTCATCACCATGAATGAATTTAAAATAGAATATTTCATTTTCAAAATGAACACTCAAGCCCCCTAGGCTTCCAAAACTGGTTGCATCTAGCCTTAACAAGATGATAGGAAGGATTGGAATCGAGGAAAAATCCAACCAAAAAATCTTTCCAATAAACAACACCAGCCCATCAATCTCAACATCATCAAAGGAATGAGGAGAATGCACACCTGAATTACTCGACATTTTGGTGAGCAAAGACGACCAGAAAGGGGCATTTTGGTAAACAAAGATAACCACGAAGGGGAAGCCAAAGGAGGAGAGGGTTCCATAGGGTTAGCAAGATTACCAGGAGGCGATGGACGACAAGATAGAGAACAGGTTAAGGCAATATCAGGCTCGGCAATACCACAAACACCTAGAGTGCAGCCATATAAATATCCACTATCAAAGGATTTGGACCCCGCTTCCCTATGCTCAGAAACACGAGCGCCAATGGCATCAGTGGCAGTGGCCAAAGGCTCATTACCACAATCATTTAAAATAGTTTCAACATCATTTTTATTTGTACCAAAGTTGATTCCAACAATAGACCGTGACCAAAAATTATTTCCAATAGAATCCAATAGAGGAGATAAAGCATGCTCACCAACAATCGAAGGGCAGACAGGCAATTAAGATGAGACACCTTAAGGAGAGGAACATATCAAATAGTAGACACGCAATGGGACTGCCACGACTCGACTTTACCAAGGAATATTCACTAAGAAATTTTGCACCAACACTGTTGGCTCCAGATAAGAAGGCAGAGGGCCAAGCGCATAGATTTTGAGAAAAGAGGCACCAAAATTAACGCAAGATCGAGTAGCAGAGCCAACCAGATCTGGAAAGGCAGGCTTAAGCTTCTTCTTATGAGGCATGAGAAAGAGACGAGGCGAGAGCGATTGGGTGAGAGGAGGAAATAGACGAGGAATAAAAGGAGCTCGGTCCTGAGAAGAATCGCAATCCAGGAGAGATGCCATTATCGTTCAAAACAAGACCATTTAATTGTTTTTGATATATAATATTAATTTTGTATTATAATTTCCTATATTATTTCTAGTTGCTAACATTATTTTATTTAAGTTCATAACATTGTTTATATTTCATACTACTATTTAACTTTCTTCTATCTAAACTGCTCTTATTTAAATTGCTTTTGTTTGTATAACTTTTTTTCTTCTGAATTAACTGTCGTTTTATTGAACCATCGCAATGCATTCGCATACTGCTTTGCTTTTGGGTTCTTGTCTCCTCTCCATCCTTTTTACCCCACTTAAAATCATGGCCACTTTCTACTGTCCGCCCCTTTAAAATAATTTTAAAACTTCGAATTTACAAAATCATAAAAACCATTGAGCTACGCATAGGCTATATTTTCTATTATATCAAAGGAAATACTTTTATTAAGCCCCTTTTTTCTATACAGTTTTAAATTTCAACTAGCCATTTTATTTAAAATATAAAATGATATTTATTTTGCAGACAACTTTTAACATCTACTTATTTTCAGAAATAGATTTTTCTAGTTTTAAACAAATCCTTTGAAAATCAATTTCAAATATATTTTTTCAAAATTTTTATTAAATTATTTCATATGGGGTCGGACTCAAAGTGGGTTTTATTCGTTCCTTCTTTTGGACTTTTCCCTCTTTTCCACTTACTTTTTGGCTTATCTTTCTTCAAAATATATTAAAAATTTGGTTATCATCTTGGAATGATTACTACATACATTCCTTTAGGAACTAGCTCAATTCTTGCTTTCGAATATCTGCAACATACAGATTCTTTACTTTCGCTTTATCTGGATCTAACATACATCATCAATCTAATGGGGTTCTACAACCACTGAGTAGTCCAGGCCCAAAAAGGGAATCAAGTATGATCCAGCTTCAGGGACCCTTTTGTATGTTGCACTCATGCTCTTCTTAAGTCTACGAATTCCAATATGACCTATTTCTCATGGGGTGATCAGAATAGGTGTACATCTTCAACTTCATCTATTGTTCCAACTCATAGTCGCATTGTCCATCTTTTTAGAATATGGTTGCAACTACTTCTATTGTCGAAATTTGTATAGTTTGGCATTATTATATAATTATAGGTAAAAATACAAATACGTTCACTCAACGTATCCTAATTCTTAAGATCGACTAACCAAAGCTCTTATCCCAAATATAACAACCCGCATCTTAGTGGGTCCAAATTTTTGCTAAATCGAAAACCCAAGTCTAATAAGGTGTAGATCGTTGGTGTTGGATCCTATAAATAACAAAAGCATATCGAAGCACCACCGATATAAACTCACAGCAGAATAGTAAAGTATAATAAACAAATAATTACTGGCCAAGGCTAATACATCTGATATCTAGTGCACTTGGTATCGAGCATGCATATCCTTCCACCGTTTTCGCCTTATACCAATGCCTATTCCTCCCAAGTCTATTCTATGAGTTGTAATAAGGAGGAGGCCATAACAATGTTCTAGTGACTAGTAAATTACAGACTTTATACGTAACACTAGTTTATGCTGATTGTCTTCCATTACATGTAATGTCCACTTTTTAACTTAATCCTCTCGACTTCATATACATGTATGATACGCCCCACCTACTTGAGGTATAAAATAACTATATATATATATATAGTGTGTGTGTGTGTGTGTATCTGTGTGTGTGTAATCAACACAGCCCCCATTTGGACTAGGATACTTTCCATGCCAGTATTCGTAACTCCACACCGTGTTAGGATCCATCATCAACACGGTATCACGTCCTTGCCATCGTGCATACCAAGGAACTTCCGTTAGTGCCTAATAATGATGTTACAACTATTTAGTTGTATTCTACCTCGTCTTGAAGGCTTATCTAATTTCTTTATATCATGGACTTGGCTCTATGGACTATTAAGGACTCAGCTCCTTGTACTATCCTATTCATTTGAAAGACCTCCATTAAGGATAATCTAACATGGCCTCCTAACAAAAACTAACTAATGAACAACTGTGAGGTGGTGTGTGTCCTAAACTACACCTATACTAGTAGGAGGTATAGCCTTTTAGGCGTAACCCTTGTCTTTTCGCTGACCGCTCAAAGAAATAACTTTTATGAAACAATTTTCTATATGAAAATATATTTGGAATAGAAATCACATTCTCATTCCATGTTAAGTATCCTTTAGTATTTTATAAAATTCTCATTTCCAATGTTTGTTCATGAAGTAGAAGTGACAATTCACTTTTTTCATCCAACCATGCCTAAATTACATCCACTCTCTTACATTCATTTTCCTTTCCAAAATGGTCAAACCGTTCAGAAGAGATCTTGAAGTCTCATACATCACAAAATACGACTATTCACCATATAACATTTATATGTGACTGAATATGGATTAATTATCCATATTCTTATATTTTTATTAGAGTTCGACAATCATAGAAGACGGTATATAGTCTTCTACAAATAAACAATTAAGCGACCGAGGCATTAATGTGTTAGTGGTTATACAAATGGGCTATTGCGTGGGTCTTGAAGTGAAAACATAGCAATGGATTTAAAGGTAAGTATACTTATAGTTCTTTGTTAATATTAAATTTAGTTCATTTATATGTCTTAACTGGAATTTTTTATCAGTTTTATTAGTTGCACAAATTTATCCAAGTAGAATATTTTAACTTTATATAGAAGATGTTCTTACAATGCTGGAAAAGTTAAATGTTACCATTTAATTTTTCTAATAAGATTCTCACTAAATTTTTATGTTGCTCAATACCCAAACAAAAACATAGAAATATTTAGATTTCTCTAGTGGGTGTTAAGACTCGCTTGCTTTGGGATTCCGACCTTGAGTTTTCTCAACTAATCATAGGCCCGTAAGCGATGGATAACACTTTATCATTTGTATCATATACAACTCCTAACCCATGGTCTTTGTTATAATTCTATGTCGATCTTGATTTTTCTCAAATTAAAAGAGATTATTCACTCATACCGAACATTTCATGACAACTTAAGTATAATGTAAGTACCTTGAGTTTGCTCAACAAACACATATAGTTATCTTACCCCATCTAGTCAATATATTAGTAATACTACACATAACATTTTTAGCTTGTCTTTTCTCAACAACTAGAGAGTATGCAAGTAATTTACTAACATATAAATGGTAAAGGACAACATTTATATTACTGATTCATAATCTTTAACAAATATTTAATCGAAAAATATCGATTTAAGGAACAATATGTTTCTTTTGAAATACCTTTGTGATTCAAGGGTTGAATACATCAGAAATCATAATATGCATATATTATGTATGTATTTGTTCCTTAAATCTAAGTTAGTTTTCTTAAAGTTCCACTTAAGCTTATATATATATATATAGTTATATAAATATTAACTTATTTATAACTTTTATAATTTAATTTACTTACATAATATGTACACGTATATAATTCTCATTAACTAAACCATATTTGATTAATTTAATTTACTTTATATAAAATTTGTAAATTTTTGGTATTACTCGTCTTAAATCATTCAATATAGTTAATCAATTATAACATTTGTAGTTTGTTTATGTGTACATATCAATATACTTATACATTATAATTAATTAACTTCTAATTAATTTTATTTAATAAATTTTATTTAACTAAACAAATTAATTAATATTTTTAATTAATTTGAATTTTAGTTTAGTGTATCTTAAAAAAATTAAGATAAATAAAGAACTACAACAATTATAGTTACATACATATATCATTATATATGTTTTAATCAATTAAATTTTAATTAATTATTTTATTTAATTAATCATATTAAATAAATTTTAAATCTCAAAATTTCAAAATTATTTATTTAGTTTCTCTAAAAAAATTGAAAATTTTGAATGCATTTTACAACTTTTATAAAATTTCACTTTAAAATTTAAACATAACTTTTATATTTAATATATAATTTAAATTTTCAAACAAAATTTGAAATTAGCCAAGGTCCAAAATCAATTTGGGCCTATATATTAGGGATAACATTTAGGGTTACTTCATCCTTCCAGTTAGGTCAGTGGCCAGATAGTGTATAGTACTTATTACCCCAACTCAACCTTCGACGCTACGTTTCTTGACACACTACTAAATGGATATGCGATAACTAGTTAGCACTAACAATGCCAATTTAAACTGCATAGACCATTATTACTCTAACACTATTGAAGAAACCAGGCCAGTCGAAAGCGGGTTAAATACATAGATTTCAAAAAAATTCCTACTTTGGCTTCATTGGGCTTAAGAAGTACAAGAGATTTTAGACCAAATCTAAAATATTTTAAATAAACTCTTTATTTTAATTAATTTTGTTTCAAAAAATGTTTTGATTATTTACATTTTGATCAATATGAGATATATAGAATGTAACAAATATACTCTTGTGTGTATGTGTGTGTAAAAGTTTATTCTTTAGTTTAATTTAGATAAGGAAACATTTCATTTCTCTCTCTTCAACTTATTCAATTAGCACAGAAAGATTTTGTTTTATTTGTAGAGAGAAATCTTTCATTTCTCTTTCTTTAATTAAATTTATTAATTTATTGAGTAACAAAGATGACCAAATTTGCACTTGGCATACATTATGAGTATATCCAAATATACTCTACTACACATTGTATAAGTGCAACATATCATATTGTGTGCATAATTAATGTGTACATGTATACACCACAACAGACACATTCTCCCTTTAAATACGCAGTGGTTATTCGATGCATCGTTTAATATTATATGTGTATATATATGTTTAAATATATTTCATATATATGTATGTGTATTGTTATTGAATCCTTTAGTTACGAATTAGATCAACCAAGTCAATAATTTCGAATTCAAGATTTATTTCCAAAACATGCAGTGATTTAATTTAGTGAAACAATTTGAAACAAATCGTAATCTATAAATCAAATATAACTATGTGTATACGTTAATAATTTAAAGTGATATAAAATACATATACTTTATAAGCAATAATAATTTGCCAAGAGTATTTTATTTAACAATACTACCGTATTGATTTTTTTCATTAATACATCAATGCAATCCTCCTTTATTATTAGTATATATATTAAAAAAATTCTAAAACCTTTTCTATGCAAAATAATTTTAAATAATTTTATATATTTATGTATACTTATACATGTATGTATCTTCAAATAGAAAAACCAATTTTGAATCAAAGATGCTATCATTGACAAATGAATTACTATGCAAAATAACAAATTAATTAAAAGGTCTATATTAAGATACAAACCAATAGAAATTATCAATGAAAATCATCAACAAAAATTATCAATATCAATTCAAAACCAATCTAAATGATAACATGTTATAATACTTTACGATCTACACTTGTATATTCATAAGGGACAACAAATGCATATGTAAACTCATCCGAATGAATTAACCACTAGATCCATAGTTCATGGGAAAACTAATTGATTTTACCTTGGCAATGTTTCTTTTTGATTTGCACTTTGAATGAAGAAAGCTTCTAGATCTGATTGAATCACATTTAGAAACTGCAACAATCTAAAGCACTACCTTTGTATTTATTTGATTTGATTTTGGGAAAATTTTCTATTGGAACCATTATGAAAATGGATATTAAAGGAGAGGAGGAGAGGAAGAGAGCAAGATAAAGAAAATGAATTAGTTAGGAAGAATAAAATGAAAGAAATGAAGGAAGATTTGTCTTAGAGGAATGGTTGAAACCTTTCCAACTACTCCTTAAAACCTTCCCTATTTAATTCTTTATTAAATCGCAATAAAATCCTCTATCTTCCACCAAGTATGGCTAGCCAAGAATGGTGCCGCATGGGCGCTCAAAACTTTCAAAATAATTTTAGTAATTAATGGATTTAAATAAAATTTAAATATTTTATCGATATCGTATATCGATACCCGCATACGTAACTATTTGCATTTCATTAGATACTAATGGTATTCAAACATCAAATCAAATAAATCATAATAATTCATAATTCATAAATATTAATTATTCCAATTAATTCATAACGATTATAAATTGATTGTGGTTTTTGGGAGGATTCATCATTATGGTTGTACGAATCACTGGTGTACATTTGGTCACAATTAATAATTAACATTCACTCATCACCTTAGCCAGCGGTGTTACATTTTAGCTAAATTTATTGCTTACACATCTTTTTGATAAAAATCGAGTTTTACTATTATAAGCTATACCTGGTAGTCACATTATTTACACCAATTCTCTTTGTCAAAACTATGTTACATTAGGACTTATGAAATTTGGTTTTGGTCAAAATTCTAATATCATCCAAATTCAACTTGATTAGCCCAAACATAAAAATCCTTGGTTTAATAATAAGAGCTATTATTAACCATACTGCTCTGGGTAGAGACTTCGACTTTGAGTTGACTACAATTAACCAGGATGCTAACTTCATATAATCGAGGAGACAAAGTATCTATTTGAATAGTATTTCACTTTCATACTTTAACTTAAACCCAACTATGGTCAGTCGATGGATTCCGCACCATGATTTAACTATAATCAAATAGGAGCTCCCCATTTAAATTCCCTGACGTTACAAGTCGAAGGAACCGTGTAACTTCATCACTTCGTGATTCTCCTATTTAACTTTAGTTATAATTAACCAATAAGACACACTTGAGTTAGCCATTCCTTAGTAATCCAATAACTATCAGTGTATAACCTCTTAGTTCCTTCAGCAACCATGGGTAATATGATGCCTAACATTGAAGAGCGTTACGTACTCTAGTCTTAATAGATGTATTGATGTCTTGTCTCAAGACACATTGACTAGGGATATTTAAATTAATATGTTATTTTTAATATGATGATTTTTTATGATTATGAAAAATTGTAATTACTATCACAAAGATATTATTTAAAGATTTTCTATTTAATATGTTTAACTTAAATAATTAATTAACATATCATAATATGACAAGTATATAATAGGAAGAAATCACCTTTTATTTTGGACAAAACTGGCTATCGAGTTAGGTGTATGTAACAAATTACATAATAGCCCCTAGAGCATACCCTTAACTTTATCAGTTGATTCTCTTTTAACTCAAACATTTGCTACTTCAGCATCGCACTCGAATGACTTAGGTGAACATGTTCCTTTAAGAAGTAGTTATACCCCTATTACACTTAACATTTTATCACATAATCAGGCTTACCACATTGCCAAAAAACTAGTTTTATATATAGTTTGGATAACAATGAATTTGTAAACTTTAAGACTAAAGAACATAATTAACAACTGGATGAAAGTACAAGTTGGAATATAAGAGGTTTAGGTATATCAAAAAAAAAGAAATAAAACAAAAATTAATTAAAGGATAATTTGATAGATATTATTTATTACAAGAAACCAAAATAGATTCTCGCAGTTCCTACATCGTTAGACTAATAGAAGGACATACTTTACACGCGGTGGGTCTGGCTTTCTGCTAATTGAAGTTTAGGGGAAATATGGTGTGAAGCTAAAATACAAACTCTAATCAATTGTTATTCAACACCTCTCTTTTCACCATATTTTATGATCTACAGTGTAATTCTATAATCCATATTAATAATGTATATGCATCGATAATAAAGTACTTAGACGGACATTTGAAGATAATGCACTGATTTAGAATAGCTCTCCTATGGTCTTTGAACTATAGGTGGGGAGTTTAACGTTACTAGGTTTATTGGAGAACTTTTAGCATACATAGGTGTATCATTCGATATCGAGGAGTTTAACGATTTCACTAATCTTAACAGTGTAACAGACTTACCTCTCCTAGGAAGATATTTCACACGATCAAATGAAAGAGAGCATCCCTCTATGGTTCTCATAGAAATATTCTTTATTAGTGAGGGTTGGGAGGAAAATTATCCGTTGACTAAGATGTATGGATTGACTTCTATAATCTTTGGTCGTTATTCCACTTTATTAAACACACAAGATCTCATATTTTAAAAAGGTCAGTTAAATTTGAAAAACCATGGGCAAAAGACGATTCCTTTGAGAATTTAGTCATCTTTAAATGGAGGTTATAAAAATATACGTAACTATTATAATGCAGCTAAAAATTTGGTTCTTACATTTCATGAATTTATAATCTATTTAAATATTTTGAACAATAACGTATTTGGTAACACCAAAATAATAAAAGATAACATAGTAAATAAAATTCTAGATCTGAACAAGTTAAATGAGTGTAGATCCCTTAATGAAGGTGAGAATAAATGGTCAACTAATCTCTAAAAAAGCTTTACAATACTATGGACCAAAGAAATTATATGGAAGCAAAAATCCCAAATTCATTGGATTGAAGAGGGAGACAATAACATGATTTTTTTCCATAGAATTGCTAAAAGTGGTAGAAGACTTAATACTATTAAGTTAATTAAGATTTATAGAATCAAATTACAGGGCTAACACGATCTTAACACCTTTTTAACTGATTTCTACAAAGAGATATATGGCCATAAATGAAAAAGTAGAACTAGGTAGATTGAAGTATGTTATACCCATAAATCGATCCTACCTTAAGTCATTTAGTTTGTCACGTCTTGAAGGAGGAAGATTGAGCAGTGCTTAACGATATGACTAGTTATAAGGTCTCAGGCCCTAATGGCTTTCCTATGTTTTTTGAACATAAATTATACAAATTATTTAACAATGACATAATGAGTATTTTTACTAGGCTCTCCATTGGTAAACTTCAATTAGAAAGATTCAATTTCGTCGACGTTGTTTTGATTCCAAAAGTATAAAAACCCGAGGACTTAACTAACTTCAAACCTACATCCCTCATTAACTAGTCCTTTAAAATTATTAGTAAGTTGTTAGTAAATAGAGAAAAAAAGTAAAATGAATAAATTAACTGACAACTCACAAACTACATTTAAAGGAGGCAAAAACATTATGGATGGGGTTGCTACAACTCAGCCATTTATTAATTACAGTCCAAAAAAATATTATTACATGCGCACCTCTTCTTAAATTATATTTTTCCAAAGCATTTGCCTCTATTGACTGAGATTTCCTACGGACACTCAGAAACTTGTTTTAAAGGTCACTGGATGGGTTGGATTAGCCTCATTCTCAAATATAGTCTATTCAGTGTACTTAATAAATCTTGTTAAAGGAAACAACATTCAATCTAAATAAGGACTAAAGGAACTGTGCTAGTCGAAAGCAGGTGACATAGGTAGATTTCAATAAGTTTTCTATTTTTGGATCTATTGGACCTAGGAAGTCTAAAGGATTTATTAGATCCAATTTAAGAATTTTTACAAATAAAATCTTATTTTATTTAATTTGTTTAAAAGTAGTCTACACTTAATTTAAGTTAAATATATTATTATGAGTGTATCAAATATACTAATGTGTGTGTAATGCAAGTGCAACATTTGAACAACGTGGTTAATGTATGTGCTTATAGGTATTGAGATTTACGCTGCAACAGACACATTTGTCCTTTTGTATATGGTTTTTTTTCCATAATTTTTTATTTTAAATTATGTATTAAATAAAAATTGTGTGTATATATAATAAAATTAATTTTGACTATTTTACATGTTTTGAAAGCTAAAATAAAAAAGTGAATATTAGGCTCGGGTTCTTAAAATCAAACTGAGTACATGAAATCTCCTCCTCAAAAAAAGGTTGTAAATTAGGTTCTTAGAATTAAGTTACTGAATAATTGCATACATTTATGTAATTATTCAGTGAAATATCCGCAATTTTTTTGAGCAAATAATTGCGAAAATTTCCGCAATTTTTCAATGAATAATTGCAGAAACGTATGCAATTTTTGGATATAATTGCATAAAAGTCTACAATTATTTACTGAATAATTGCATAAATGTATGCAATTATTCAATAACTTAATTCTAAAGACCTAATTTACATACATTTTTGGCAAGGATGTTTGGTGTATTTTGAAACTTAATAGGGACTTTAGCCAAACCGTCCTAATAAAAAATTTGAAATCTATTTTTGACTTAAGAAGGAGTTTAGCAATAGATCTGTAATTTTACACAAAAGCCATTTTGTAATATTTGAATTGAAATATTATATTATATATATTGTAGGAACCAGGCCGGGTCATAGCGGACTGAATGGGTGAATTTCAAAAAAAAATTGCATTTTAAATCTTTATTGGGTCTATCAAGTCTAAATTGATTTTAGATCCGATCTAAAGTAATTTAATCTTTATTTCATTTAATTTGTTTATGAAAGATTTTATTTGATTTATATAAATGTTAGCTTATAAATGTACATAGTACACTTATATGTGTGTAGTGCACGTGCAAAAAATATAAAGTATACATGGATAATGTGATTGTATATAGATATTGAGATTTACACTGCGACAAACACATTTTTCCCTTTATATATGCCATTGTTGTCCATAGCATTTTTAAATAATATAAAATAACCATTTTAAATACACATATAATAAGAATCATATATATGTATATATATACATATTATTTTGACTATTTTATTTGTTTTGAATTCTAGAATTAACAATTTTAATTTTTTTAACTTGGGAAGGATTTAAAATTAAATTTATGATTTTACATAAAAGTTCCTTTTATAAACTTTAAATCGAAATAACAAGCATGTATGTATACTTGTATTAATAATTACAAACAATGTTTTAAAATTAAAATAACATAAATTTGTAAAATTTGTAATTTTATATGTTTAAAACTTAAAATTAGCAAATGAAAACCTAAATTTAACTTATGACGGATTCAAAATAGGTGTAAGATTTTGCACAAACGTCCACTTATGAATTTTGATTTGAAGGAAAATTTGAAAATATGTAAACAATAACCAAGTGAATTTGCATACAAAACAATAAGCATACAAAACATGTATTCAATTTCCAAGATGATTTCAAGTAATCGACAAATGTATCTCCTTTATGTTTGTATATGTAATAAGTTACAAAATTATATTAATTGATTAAAATCCATTTCCAAATCAAAACTTGTTTTAAACATTAATGTCAAAATCAATAACAAAATTATATCGAACAACCTAGGCATATATAAATTCCTTATATAATGTTTAGGATCCTACTATACATACAACATGAACATGTTAACAAAAGAAAGATAACATGAAGATCTAAATTGTATTAACATCATGTATTACATAATCAAATAAAATTAGAAATTTACCTAAAGATAAAGCCAAAAATCATGCATTGAATGAAGAACAAAATTCCTAAATTTGACTAAATCAGCCTTTGGATTTTGTAAGGATCTAAAAACAAATACCACCTTTGAATTTTTATTTGGGAATTTTATACCACTGAGGCCGGAATTTTAAATAGAGAGAGGGTAAATAGATAGTACAAAAAATGATGAATTTATTTATTTTAATAAGGTAATAAAAGAGAATTAAAGGCTAGAGATATTTTGTCTTCCTTTAATTACTCCTTTGGCTTTTCAAGTCAAATTCGAATCCCTTCCTCTCCCTTCTTTGGCCGACCATAAGAGGTAAGATAGGCATCAAAAAATTCCCTAACCTATGTTTGTAATTAATATATTTAAATCTCATTTAAATATTTATCGATATCGTATCTGATAGAGTTAGAGGTATGCCCTAAGGGAAATTATGTAATTTGTTACATATATCTAACTCGATAACCAATCATATCCAAAGTAAAAGGTGTTTTCTTTCTATTATATATTTGTTATATTGTGATATAATTAATTAACTAATTTAATCTATATTAAATAAAAAATCCTTAAATGATAAGTAATGTCATTGTAATTACAAGCTATAATCATGATAAATTTATCATATTAAAGTGACACTATTTTAAATATTCCCAGCCCATATGTTTCAAGATGGGATATTTATACATCTATTGAGAAGTGTAGTTCTCATGGTTTCTAGGGGTGATAAAAGGTTAGTTATTGGATAACTATGGAATGAATCACCCGAGAGTTTTATCGGTTAATGTAAGTAAGGTTAAACAAAGAATCTTAAAGTGACGATGTTACATGATTCTCTCGACTTGAGTACACTATTGAACTTTAATGTGGACACTCCACTTTAATTATAGTTATATCATGGCATGACATCCATCAAATGACTATATAGATCTAAGTTGAAGCATTGTAAGTGAAACACTATTCAATAGAGTATTCGTCTCCTCGGTTATATGGGGTTAATATCACAGTCAACTATAGTCAACTTAAAGTCAAAATCTCTAGCCAGAGTAGTATGGTTAACAATAATAATTATTTTTAAACCATGGATTTTTTGTTTGGACTATTCAAGTTGAACGTGAGTGATACTGGAATTTTGGAAAAAACCAAATTACATAAGTCTTAACGTGATATTATGTTGACAAAGGGAATTTGTGTAAGTAATTGTTACTAATAAGTACTGTTTATAATATGTAAAATTTGATTTTACCAAAATATATGTGTAAGCAATAAATTTAATGAAAATATCACACTAGTGATGTGTGAGTGAATTGTTCGATAGTAATCGCTGATTGAATTTACACCTTTGGGTCACACAACGAAATGATGAATGCTTCAAATGAACCACACGATTTAATTAATTTGTAATCATTATAGATTCTAAAACAATAATTATCAAATTTCATTTGATTTATTTGAATACTATTGGCTCTTATCAGTTCTAGGTTCCTTTGCGATTTGCATCGCAACATTTATATTACAAAATAATGTTATTGGATTCTCAATGCCTAGAAACACCCCTAGCTTAGTCATAAATTTGCACATCTAGACCGCTTCCCAAGCCGCTTCATCAAGGATGATGTATTCGACCACAATTATTGAATGAATCGTTGTTTCTTGTTTTTCCGATCAATAGTTTCGCCGTTCAATGTAAAAACATAAATTAGATACAGACTTACTATCATCAATTTCTCTTTTGAAGCTAGAATTGGCATACCACAAGTAGGTCTTCATTTCTATATATGAGGAATAAGTCTTTAGTATTTCTCAAGTACTTAAGTATACATTTTACAGGTGTCCAATGCTTCTCAACATGGATAGACCGGTATCATCTAAGCATAAGCCACATTTGATCATGTACATAACATAACATATGTTATGGAACTGATAGCAGATGCATACGATGTACTCTTCATATGCTCCTTCTCCTCATTAATATGAGGAGAATCCATTCTAGAAAGGATGATTCTAGATTGCATCGGAACATTTCATTCCTTGGAATTCTTCATATCGAGTCTTTTCTGTATGGTATTTATGTGTAGGGATTGGGACCATCCCAACAACCTCTTCGATCGATCTCTATAGATCTTAGTACCATGTTAGTTGCTTCTCCAAAATCCTTCATTGAGAAGTTCTTGGATAACCATGCTTTCACTGATTGCAATAATGGGATGTCATTGCTAATCAGGAGTAGATCATCGACGTGCAGGATTGTGAACACTATACTATAGTACTTCCTTGTTCTTTCTAATATACACAAGCTTCCTTTGTATTTTGATAAAAACCAATCTGTTTGTTCACTTTATCAAAACACTTATTCCAACTCCTCGAAGCTTTCTTAAGACCATAAATTATCTTTATAATTTGCAAGCCCTTCCCTCACTCCTACCGACTTCAAAACCCTTCGGTTGTGTCATATAAACGATTTCTTCTAAATCATATTTTAGAAATGCCATTTTCATGTCCATCTATTATCTTTTGTAGTCATAGAACATGTTGATAGCAAGCATTATCCGAATGGATTCAAGCATGGCTACAGGCAAAATGTTTCGCCATAATCATCACCTTGAATTTGACAAAACCCTTTTGCAACTAGCCTTCCCTTATAGTTCTCTACCTACCCATTTGCATTTAGTTTTTTCCTTCAAAATCCATTTGTTGCCAACTGTTTAATCCCTTCGGGTATGTTAGCAAAAGTCCAAACTTTCTTGTTATACATGGAATCCATTTTGGATTTCATAGCTTCAGGCTTTACGCTGCAGTGCTTGTTTGAATGGGAGTGGAGTGTCATCTTCTGAGATACAATCCTCTTTCTTGGCATCCATGAGAAATACATAATATCTCTCTGGAGTGAGATTCCCTACCATGCCTTCTAATAGGTTGCATGTTTTCGTATACTGGTGAATTTGATTCATCTACTGGTTCGATCTCCATGTCAACTTCTTGAATATCATCTAAATTTATAATCTCACTATTAATTAATTTCTTTCGGAAGGAAGTCCTATTCCAAAAAGACATCATACTGAGAATTAATAACCTTTTGTTCCCCGTTATTGTAGAAAACATACTCTATGGAATTCTCGGGATATCTTATAAATTTATATAAAGTTGATCTTGCCTCAAGTTAATTGGGGCCAACGTTCTTAACGTAGGATGGGTAACCCCATAACTTCAAATATTGGAGTTTGAGCTTTTTCCCACATCTCATCAGAGGTCTTACACACTGATTTAATAGGTAATAAATTCAACATATGCGTACAATTCTAGCATATATCCTCAATAAGAAATAGGTAACTCATCTTTACTCGCCATGGAAGGAACCATATCTAATATGGTTCAAATTCTTCTTTTCGAAGCACCATCTTGCTGTGGAGTATAGGATGGAGTAACCTGAGAAATAGTCCCATTTCCTTTTAAGTATTATTGGAGCTCTTGTCTAACATACTCACCACTTTGTTCATATTGAGGTATTTTAATCTTATGGTTTGTCCGATTTTCAAACTCATTCTCATACTATTTGAATTTTTCATAGATGTTGGACTTATTCTCATGACAGATACATATCTTAGTCATGAGAAGTCATCAGTGAAAGTAACAAAGTAAGAAAAATTATCTTTGGTAACTATAGGCATTGGGCCACATAAATCAGTATACACGAGACCCAAAGGTTCATCAACTCTACAATTGCTCCCACTAAAAGGGTGCTTGGTCATTTTTCCTCTTAGACATGACTCATAAGTATCAAACGATTTGATCAAGTGATGACAAAAAACCTTCGATTTTCAATTTATGCAATCATTTTCCATCAATATGACCTAGCCTACAATGCCATAGATAATTATTATTTATGACGACATTGTAAGAATTTTTAATAGTACAAATTTTAATAAAATTAAGACCTAAGTGTCATTATCTAGAACACCATCGCATATTTATTTTCACCAAACAAAATATTCATAATATTATTATAATGAAAATCATAACCAGTTTCAAGCAGTCTCGAAACAGATATAATACTGTAAACAAAGTTCCTTATATTACAGGAAATATTCAAGACTAAATCAAAGCCACTAGGCAAAAGTAAATGGTAGTCTCTAACTGCAGTTGCATCTAAAATAGATCTATCAGCAATTTGTAGCCTCATTTCATGTAACGACCTGTATTTTGCGTATCGGGTGATCTTAAAATATTATTTTTGAATTCATATGAGGTCGTATGACTTTTAACTTTTGGAAATGTCTATTTGTGACATTTCCTATATTCAAAAAAATTCCGGACGATCTTACCCTTGAAAATTTCTAATGGCTGTAACTTTGATAGGAGTCTAATTAACATTCGAAACCAATTCCATTGGAAACATATGATGGTTTTCTTTTCCGTAGAATGATTATACTAGCGATTTGGAATTTCTGGCTAGAAGATATGACTATTTGGAGCAAGCCCGTTAACACATTTCAGGTTTGTGGGCTGTAGTAGGCTGAACCATCATCTCCAAATCAATTTTACCACTTTCCAAATAGATCTAAGCTCCCATTAACTCATTCTACATCCAAAACCTTCTCATCCTCCTTCAAATCAAGTCCAAATCATAGATTAGAAAGAGGACTCATTAACGATCTTCGAATTTACATTTTTGGGGAAGAAAACTTGGGGCTTGGCTATTAATTTTCGGCTTTGCCTCGATTTGCATGCAAAACTTGGATTTTGGAGGATTTAGTGAGTGATTTATCATCTCTCGCCTTAGTATTATATAGCGTTTGCATGTCTTAAACCAATTTTTAAAGTCAAAATCATATTATGGGACTGTTTTAAAGTGAAATGTGAAATAAAAACGAATTTAAAATGTTTTAAAGTGTTCTAATCATGTTGATTTGATGTATGATTGCCTTATATACGTTTGGCTATATTAGAGACATGCTATAGGATTATTTGTTATGATTTATTATTTGTTTTCATGCTTGAATTGTTTGGTCCATATAAGGTGTTTGTTGCTTGTATGGTTGAAAACACTCATCGGAGCAAACTAGAGGTAGGAACCATGAAACTGGACTTTGATGGATAGGCTCTTAAGCATGTGAAGTTGTATCGTTGCACAAGCGATGCATAGTGGTCGAAGTGTTGAGTGTAGCGGTAGAATCAACTTGAAGTTAATGCGTTTAAGGAGCTAAGAGTTTTGGTTCGGTAGAGCTTGGTTTGGTATAGGTATGATTCGGTGGTTGGCTTTAGGAAGCAAAAGTATTCGTTCAGATCTAAGTTGGCTCGAAAGTGGAAGACCAGACATGAATACCTATCTGGTGAGTGCTTGACTTGACAAGGGAAGACCGAATAGGAAATCCTACCCAGTAATGTTTTTGTTCGGCAGTGAAGAACCAGATAGGATATTCTGCCTGGTAGTCTCTTGTTCGGCAGTGGAGGACCGGACAGGAAATCATGTTTGGTAGTTTGGTTATTCATGGTTGAAGGCCAGATGAGAAATCCTGTCCGGTTGCCGGTCATCGGATGTTGTTCGGTGGCTTCGGTTCAGCTATAGGAGGAGGGCCGAACATAACATGGAATGGTGTTTGTGAGGGGTTGGCTTCGGGCTCAGGATGTAACTTTAGTGGTTTTAGGAGTAGGCTTAGAGTAAGGATGGACGACTCCAGGATGAATCATGATGAACTAGGGGTTTCAGCGGTAACTAAGGAAGTACGACGACTTCGCTGACTCGATGTGGCGAGTTACTAGCATCTTGAGAAGGAATGAAAGGATGAGCTCTATGTGATAGCTCGTAGAGTAAAACATGAGGTTGTGATGCTCATGAGTAGGACAGGGTGGTCTGTGTGCACCCATATGTTTGGACACATGAGTATGTCCAGTTCTTAGCCATCTATGTAGGCATGAGTTAAACATTTGTAAGGTGGTTCTACTGACGGTATGTGTGATAAGGGATTGATGGATGAGTTTATGGTTGTGATGCTCATTGTTAGGACATGGCAGTCTATGTGTACCCACGGTAGTCTGAGTGTACCCATATATTTGGATGTCTGTGTATGTCCAATCCCTAGCCATCCACGTGAGTAATGAGTTCAGCGTCTATAAGAGTTATCATATATCTGAAGCACTTGAGTGATGTTGCAAGGTTCAATCATGGATGTTATGTTTGTTGTGTGCTGGAGAAGCTATATTATACCTATATATCCAATATTTTCAACTTATGATTATAGCTTAGCATATATTGTGTTTGTGTGCTAACCTTTGGATGCAGAGACAGATCAGGTATTGTTCTTCATACCATATGTCTATATTTACTATATACGATTTTTACAGTATTTTTAAGATGACGTATTGCTCACACCAGACTTTTGTCTAACCCATAATTTTATGCTTTTCTTCTTATAAGCTTTGCTTCTTATTGTCTCGGGTACTCTTAAATAAGCAGATTAGGGATAACAGGCTCAGATAGCACATGAAGCTGTAGGGAGTACAAACAGGAGGTTATTCTTTCATATTTTCATTCTTTGGAGCTTACTATCTCTTATATTCCATTGTGCGGTACTGTGGAGCTATGTTAGTACTTATATTTGAAAGATAGTTATAAAATTTATTTTGGAGACTTGGTATGTATAAACTCTTTTATTTTAGTTTTTGCATGATCTATGAATCTGATGCACTTCGATGTTCTTATTTATGGTTTATTTGATTATATTACCGTCTCACCTATTTTACATCTATGTTATTATATTATATTTTGTCTACAGGTTACGAGATATTCTACAGGTTACGAGACATTCTACAGGTTTTGTG
The DNA here is from genome assembly GCA_030765085.1 of Allium cepa. Taxonomy (NCBI): domain Eukaryota; kingdom Viridiplantae; phylum Streptophyta; class Magnoliopsida; order Asparagales; family Amaryllidaceae; genus Allium; species Allium cepa. The sequence goes on from CM060940.1 coordinate 56,157,239, forward strand.
TTTGGATTTTTATTACTTTACACCCTTGGCTACTGTCCTACATTTACAGGTACCTCCACAGTGCATTATACATGCATATTAGTAATAGAGGTAAGGGCGGGTTTCATATTTGGTATTATAGTTTAGGTTGCATAGATAACCTAAGTTTATACTTGGATCCATTAGAGATAAGGTATGAGCTATCACCGTAGAATGGATCAAGCGATATATGGGAGAGCGTACTTGTTATATTTTGGTTTTTAAAATATATTGTAGTTTATATATGTAGTACATAATTTGTATTACACACGCTAGTACCAGTGATGCAGCTTTCTTTATAAGAGACACATCATTCTTGTTAAAAATTAAGATTGATTCAGCATATAAGAAATGTTGTTAGAAACTCCATCTATGGAGTCGAGGAGAGGGCAGTATCGGTGACCGCTAACCTGATCTACAGAGCATGTTCGCTAAGATGGTGAGAAACGTGGTTCGAAATGCCTAAGTTTCTCCTGATGTTGATGGCGCTTAAGAGCAAATGCAAAGAGTTGACTTTGCCAAGCCATATAAAAAATATATGAATCTAGGAGGAAGAACGTTCCTTGGAACAGAGTCGGATAAGGCTGAATGGATATTTGTGAGAGGATCTTCAATGACTTAGAGTTAGAAAACACTATGAGGTAGGGGTCGGCCTTAAGATAACTCCACGGATGGACAATGAACTGGTGGAATACCCTTAGTGCTACGACCCCCGAGGATTGTTATACTTAGGATCATTTCATAGTTTTCTTCAAAGATAAATTTATCCCGACTGCTCAGAAGTCCGTGTTATCTATAAAGTTCGCCAACTTGAAGTAAGTAAATATGCATGTATTGGAGTTTGTTATCGAATTTGACTTACTATCAGTCTCCTTTTACTTTTTAGGATCAACCTCTTTCGAATATGAAAGAACCAGCCCTCGATAGGAGAAGGGAGCATCAGAAAGGCTCTGTCTTACTATAGAAAAAAAAGAAACTTTCTCTAGTTGGTCCTAAAGAGAGAATTCTTCTTCCTTTACCTCAAGACTTACTACTTTCTTTCCTCCCAATGAGGAAGTTTCCTAAGCATGGTACGGTATATGAAAAGCCTTCCATTGAACTGACCTCCTTTTCTTAATCTTATTCACATCTAGAAGCACATTATGCTCCAGGACCGATCAGAGGAATGGGTAGGTTGTCCCTTGCTACTACGTACTGTTAGGCGCCTTGGATTATAGGAAATAAAGTGCTTGACTTGGATAGCAGGCAGGTTACATCTTCTGATGTGCTGAGATGTGAGGTATAGGTGGTGATGATCACCCCGGGGTATGTGCTAGCTCCCTTGACGGGTACTCCAGGACCCACCAATGCTTGTGAAAACCCAAGTCTCCCTCCATTAATGATTAGGCTTGAACGCTACAATGAAGCTCTCAAAAAATCTGTTTTCGAGTCAATCTCCTCGGTTTCTATTACCCAAAATCTCTTTATTATTTAAATATAATTTATTATTTATATATTAATCGATACAATATTAAACACTATTAAAATAATATGAAATGAATGCTTTATTACATGGCCATTTATCTATATGAGGCACTTCCAGGCTTTGTCTATGGTTGGGTGACCAACTTGCTTTTATATGTTATTAATTGGAACCCTAGAAATATATAACTTATACAAATATTTCCATTTTCCAATTTTATTTAATCCAATCGTTTGTAGTGTTGTTTACTCGATCGTAGACATTTCTGCAACATTTCTAAGAGAGGAACAAATAGTCAATTTTGAAAGAACTTATTGTCGGCCTCTTTCAGGTATGGAAAGCTAGAATGCCAATTGGCATTTGTCTATTCTCTAATTCACTTGACCCGATAGTACCTATTTTGGGAACGTCCAGTGCCAAAGTCACTGAATGGATAAGTCGCCAATCCCTAAAATGTACTATGTAATTAAATGGATTCGGTCTTATACATACACGAAGAAGGTAATCAAAAAAGAAAGAAGATGCATTCTTCTTTCTTTTATCACTTAGGAGCCATGCGAGATGAAAGTTTCATGCACGGTTTTGAATAAGAGAAAGAAGTAAGGAATCCTCTTTTCTACTTTGACTCCCCCACTCCAGTCATTGCTTCATCTACTTGATCTTTTGAAAAAAGAATAGATTGAATTTGAAATTTTACTCATTTAAATTTAATGAGCAAACGACTGAATTTTATTCGGTTGGGTGGCTGGATTTCACCAGTAGGTCATTCCTTTACCCGATGGGATATTCAATTAAGAAGAAGGGGCAGCCTCATATGCAGATGAATAGATGGCCAAAGATCTTATATTATATGTCTAATCCTTATACCTAAGAACTTCTTGTTCTCCGTAGCGCCTCTCCTCCTACTCCCTCTTTTGTTGTACGATGAACAGTGGATAGCGGAGCCCTCTCTTTTTCATCTCGTGCCAGATGCAAAAAAAGAGTAGTCCTTTTTCCTAAAAATCTTAAAAGGTGCTGAATTGGAATCCCATTCATTCTAAGGATTCTTGTGGTTCCATAGAATCCAGCTATAGGAGTACTAGGAACAGAGAGCGCCCTCCCTTTTTCTACCCTGCTCTTTGCTTACTATTTGAAGCTAAGTATACCTCCTTAACTATATAGCTACGCTACCTTCGATCACCTTTAACTATTAGTAAGGTTTTCGGGTGAAGGGAGAAGGCACACAATGATGATCTAAGGCGAGTAATAAGCAACAGATGAATGGAACTTGTAACTAGCGAAGGTAAATTAGAACCACTTCTTCCTACTCTAATTTATATGATTTTTTTTTGCAAGTGCTCACTTCTTTTAATTCATTTTTCCCCAAGATCAGAATCTTACCAATATAAAAATATTAGTTCATAAATCAAAACATGTCATTTATATATATGTGATAAAAAAATTCTTTGCAATTTAAATCACTCTGATGGGCAAAGAAACATTGTGCGTAATAGTTATACATCAATAATAGGAAGAAGCCCCATGCTTCACACTTTGCCCAAATAGTATACTAGGCCACCCCACATACATAGGCTTTGAATGCGAGATCTTGGAGATCTATTACTGAGTTGTACATTGTACCGAAAGCCAAGGTGTAGGATGGATATTGTTCCTAAAGTTTTAGGCCTGCACAAGGACCTCAATTCTCATTAGGAGGTCGAACCAAGGACCTATAGAAATCAGGGCTACCTTGTACCCACTGTTCCTTACCGAGACAATGAACACTCTTTAAGGATCCTCCACGTGCTGGGCAGCCGATTCTACTACAGATAATTCATTCAGATAAAAAAGTAAGCAGACTTTAGGTCTCCCTATTCTTTGATCGTCGAAATAATATCGGTAAGTTAGTGCATCTCTTGACAATTCAAGATCTTCGAGAAAAAAGCGATGGAGCAAGTGATGCCAAATATCCCCCCACAGATTAGAGTATGCTGATTACCTTCCAAACTGTATAAGATAGTTACCACCTACCATACGGCTTTCTAACAAAAAAATTCTGATCGTTCTATTCTGTCGGATCGATAATAGTCTCAGAGATCTATAACCCCCCACATTTTTCTACATGCATAGGAAAAAATAGGTTTCTTGAAATTTGAAAAATGTTTTGTTGATAATCTCCCATTATTCTGCCAGGGCAATCAAATTAGCCTTTGTCATTAAAGAGAGTTTTTATTCCTTTTCTGCTCTCTTAGGGTTGATGGCAAATCCTGACAGAAATGAATTTCTTAGTAGCGCTACCTCGCTTGTTTAGGCCAGCCTCAGTCCTTCCCACCATACCTAGACATCGGCTAAAGTTTCATTAGTCTCCTCTTCTTCCATATCCCTCCCAGTTAATATACTAGTCCTCCTTGAACCTGAGACTCTAAGTAATCGTAGAGCCTCGAAAATCCTCTCCGCTGTTCGATCCACCCTATAAGATCTTCCATCGTCTTAGCAGATTGGGTGCTTTTGTCTCCAACGTAGCCTTGTAATGTGCTTCTCCATGGGTATTTGGTAACCATATATGTAGGGGCATAATCGATGATTTGATAGCATAAGCAATAAGGAAGCCCAAATATAATATTATTTCTAATGTCATAGGATATGACTGATTAGCTAATATATCAAAATCCAATGTCGGTTCATGGAACAAAAAGTGAGGCGATCTATTCATACATCTTATAATTATTACAATGCAAATAACACCTCCATTATACTACTGATGAAGGGGATTCGCGCTGGATAGAACAAGGCATTTTAAACCATATAAATTTATTGCTAGAATGAAACGCAGCCTCGGATTAGAATTATGCTGCTTGCTGGGCCCTTATGGTGGAACTGGCATTTTTACGGGCTTTTGCGGTCGTTCAAATGATTCATTACCAAAGGTAGGATCTTAGGTTGGTTAAGAGCGGGAAATGGACTCTTGTGATAATATACTAATGTGATTAAATGGATTTTGTCCGGCCTGCATCTTTAGTTGTGATGTTAATCATTTTGAAAACATAATGGGAAAATGGAAAAATTTGCTAGAAGCAAATGGACTGGCCATACTAATAGAATGGTCCCTTCCAGAATTTTCTCAGGAGGTGATTGGGGTATAATGTATCGTTTGAATGAATATAGAACCTTTTCTTCTGTATGATTCGATATTATTACATTCCAATTCCTTCCCGAAAACTCCCATATCCCAAACTCTCCACTCTCACTTTGCTAGGTAATCTTAGCTTCCCACTAACTGGAGTATTAGGAGGCAACCAAAGCTTCGTTTTTTCTTCGCTTACACTGAAAATTTGCTAGTTAGCCTGAAGACTACTCCTAAGGGCAAATACCCTTCCAATTGAAAGAGATTTGGATTCACCGCCTTCACTTAGAGAACTTAACGGTCGAGCCCTATTCGCCCTATCTAACTAGCCCTCACCCTGAGGCAACATCCATGCTAATTCAATGGCATCCTTCCTGAAGTACAATCTGTCTTTCATTAATACTCCACTCAGAAAGAATGAAGAGTTTATCGTTGGGTTGATCGACCATGTTAGGAAGTGACTGATTGGTCATACTGACGTGAGCTTCACGAAGTAGATCGAGATGGCTTCATGACGAGTTGGCATGTACCCAATGCAGAAAGGCTATCCCAAACTAGCTAAGTAGGGGCATACTTGAAGGTAAATGCATTGATTGTCATTCATATTTCGTTGAGTGTTCCATCGATGAAAGAAGAGGAGAAGGGACCATTTGATATTTTCTTTCCATTTATAATGCTTCAATACGTGTTTTATGCGATACCAAGGCATTATATCCCTTTGTATCTAGTGATTTGATAAATAGATTATGATGGAGACCTATGATAATAGATAGACCCTAAATTATGACGATCCTTGTTAGGGGCTCAACCAGCCCGTGCATGGTTTCTCAAAACTTAGCCTTATCACGTCATAAATGCTTATTTGTTTGTGATTACTTTGTTTTGGGTTTTGTGGGGTTTAGTATTATTAGAGCATGGATTGGCTGAGAAGGTACGACGTAGTGGTGGATTGCGAGAGGCTATTGGTCTTGATAAGGATAGATGATGGGCATAGATTAGAGATAGTAGCCTACCAGACAATTAGGTGATGGTTAGCCTTTTGTATTCGCTCGAGATCCCTCAAAGAGAGTTTTCATCCGTGCCTATAATTAGAAAGTATCTGGATATATTCGAAGAGGTGATCTGGTCATAGATGATAGACTAGTAGCTATGCCTTTGAGGTATATGGTGCCAAAAGTGCAAAGGGAACTAGAGGTGCAAGCGGATGGTCTATTTAGGTCAGGGTCCATTCGTAGGACTGTATTTAACTGAGATGCACCTATAATGTTTGCCACTAGGGTGGATGGCTCTTTTAGGTTGTCTGTTGATTACCGTGAGCTGAATAAAGTGAAGAAGATGAACAAGTATACACTCCCATGTATGGATGACTTGTTAATAGGGTGTTCTCTTAGTTTGACCTTACAATGAGGTTTCACGGTTTCATCAACTAAGAGTGGAGAAGGAGAGTGTGCTTATCACAGCGTTTCATATGCTATTTGGATTTTATGAGTGGTTGGCTATGTCATTCAGGCTGACTAATTCACCGACATACTTTGTTAATCTTATGAACCGTGTCTTCATGGATCAACTAAATAAGTTTGTACTTGTGTTGATAGATGTTATCCTTATTTATTCGAGGATGGAGGAAGAACACAAGGAGCAATTGAGAATTGTGTTCGTGGTGTTGAGGAAGTATCGGCTGAAGGAAAAGTTTTTAAAGTATCACTTTTGGGGAAAGGAAGTGCACTTTTTAGGTCATGTTGTTTTTAAGTAGGGTATCGATGTATATCCGGCAAAGGTGGCAACAGTATAGGACTAGGATCGAACTAAGACCACTAGGGATACTATAAACGTTTTCTCAAGGAATTCTCTAAGGCAGCCACGCCGTTAACCAACTTGGTGAAGAAAAATCAGACTTTTATTTTGGATGCGAGGTGCGAGCACGTGTTATTAAGTCCGAAGGCAAGATTGATGAGTGTACCGGTATTAGTCATTCTGAGCAGGAAGAGGAGATGACAATATGCACAGATGCCTATGATATTGGACTAGGTGTAGTGTTGATGCAGAGGGAAAAGGTTGTCACATATGCTAGTTAACAACTGAAGCCGCACGAGAAGACGTATCTAACTCACGATTTGGAGTTGGTAGCAGCAACGTTCGCTTTGAAGATATGGAGGTATTATTTTCTTAGGGAGAGGTTTGAGTTATATATGGACCATAAGTAGTTGAAGTATCTATTTTCCCAGAAGGACCTTAACCTTCATCAGCAACGATGGTTAAAGTTCCTAGCCTTATATGATTTTGACATTTCCTATACTCCTGGAAAGGGGAATGCGATCGCCGATGCTTTGAGTAGGAAACATGCCATCTTAGGGGCGATATTCCTCGAGTGGAAGTGGTTGGAGCTTATTTTAGGGTATGATTTTAGACATCAATGTGAACTAAAGCCGAAAGTGTTGACTTGCCTTACAATGAGACTACCTTGATTGAGCAGATCAGTGCTATTCAAAAGTGAGATGCTAGACTAGCGGAGATCATGACAAAGATAGAGGAAGAAGTAGAGTCTAATAAGATGAAGTAGTACAGGCTCGATTGTGATGGTTGGCTCCATAAGGATGTGAGATTGTTTGTTCCTGATGCCGATGGGTTGAAGGATGAAGTGCTACATAAGTGTCATTATTCAAGATTGACTATACATCCCGATGGCAATAAAATGTATCAGGATATGAGGAAGACATTTTATTGGGAAGGGATGAAGAAGGACGTTAGGACACTCTTCTCGAAGTGTATGAACTGCCAAATGATAAAAGCAAATCAGAAGAGGCCGAGTAGTTTGCTGCAACTGCTTGAGATTCCAGAGTGGAAATGGGAACAAGCCTCATTGGACTTTTTCGATGGATTACCGAGGACCATAGGAGGGTATGAAACATTTGTGTCATAGTCAATAGTTTAATGAAAAGTGTTCGATTCATACCCATTAAGTCTAGTAGAATAGCATCCAAATTGGTCGAGTTGTATGTGAAGTGGGTTGTGTGATTCCATGGTCTGTCGAAGAGCATTGTGAGTGACCGAGACCCTTTGTTCAATGCCAGGATTTAGAAGAGCTTACAAGAGGCATTGGGGATGGAGCTACATCTTAGTATGACTTATCACCCACAAACCAATGGGCAGACCGAGAGGATAAATTGCATCTTAGAGGAATTCTTGCAAGCATGCATTCTCATTTTCAGTGGCTCATGGAACGATCATTTACACTTAGTTATAGTTCGCATACAACAACATTTACTGGTCCAGAATTGGTATGTCACCATTTTAGGTGTTAAATGGCCGACCATGCAATGCTCATTCATATTACTGAGAAGCGGGCGAGAAACCAATACTCGGGCTAGATATAAATAGAAAAACTTTGGAGAAGATCGAGATCATTTAGCAAATGAAAAAAATTTCTCAGGATAGACAGAAGAGCAATACTGATAGGAGAAGACATGACTTAGAGTTCTCTATCGGTGATATGGTGTTTGTCAAGATCTCTCCACTGAAGAATGTTGTTCAATTTGGTACTAAGGGAAGTTGGTGCCAAGATTCATTGGTTATTTTCCAATACTTGAGAGGATTGAGAACCTAGCTTATATAGTTGGCTTACCTTAGAAGATGGCGGGTGTGCACAATGTGTTCCATGTCTCTCACTTGCAAAAGTTTGCGCATGGCTCAGGCATGATAGTTGAACCTAATCAACTTGATGATATCGAGATTGAACCAGAAGAATCGAGATCTCATAGGCTTATGCAAATCATCGAACATGATACGAAGCAACTTAGGAGGAAGATGGTAGAGCCAGTAAAGGTTCATTAGAGTGAGAGTGAAGACGATTGTACTTGGAAAATCAAGGAGAGAATGAGGATCGCTTATTCAGAGTTCATTGCTTTGTGAGACTTCTATTTATTGCATTTACTTTCACTTTGGATATTGTATAGGGTAATTTACTATCTTGCATGCTAAGGTAGGAGTAGATATTATTACTTGCTTTTGTGTGCATGTTTGATGTTTGATATGTTAGCTTGTGGATGTTATGGACGCGGGGTAGCTATCATTGATTTTGTCTTGTTTGTGTTGGGGATTTCATTGGCGAAATTTCTAAAGGGGGAAGAGTGAAACAATCCATATTTTACATATCGGATGATCGTAATATATTATTTTTAAGTTCATATGAATCCGTATGACTCTATAAATTTGGAATATGCCTACTAGTGACATTTCCTGTATTTAGAATTTTCCAAACGATTTTCGACTGAAAAATTATACTAGCTATAACCTTTGATAGCAGCTGAATTAGGATCGGAGACTACTTCCATTAAAAAGATACGATGATTTTCCTATTCCTAGAATGGTCATAACAGTGATTTGGACTTTCTGGCTAGAAGATATGACTGTTTGAAGATTGACAGATTTTGGAGCAGCTTAGTGGGTAATTAGTAAGATTCGGGTAAGCCCACTAACCCATTTTGGGTTTAGAGGCTATAATAGGCTAAACCATCATCCTTAAAGAATAATTACCTCTTATCAAGTAGGCCTAAGCTCCCATTAACCCATTATAAATCCAAAACATTCTATTTTCTCCTTTAGACCAAGTCTAAATCATAGATTAAGGGTAGGGTAGCAAAGGGATTCATTAGAAATCTTCAAATCTACTTTTTTTGGGAAGAAACCTTGGGGATTGACTATTGATTTTTGGATTTGCCTCGATTTGCATGCAAAATTTGGATTTTGGAGGTTTTGATGAGTGATTTATCATCTCTTACCTTACTACATATGTATCTACAGGTTTTGGCATGTTTTACACCCATTTTTAAAGTAAAAATTATGTTTTGAGACCGTTTTAAAGTGAAACCTGAAGTAAAAATGAATTTAAAATATTTTAAAGTGTTCTAATATGCTGACTTGTAGAGACACACTATAAGATAATTTTTCATAACTTATCGTATGTTTGCATGATTGGTTGTTGACAATACCAGTACGAGCAGTGGAACCATCCATTTTTTCTCATTGATAAATTTTAGATAGTCTAGATAGTTCTATTTCCAATGCCCCTTCCCCTGACAATGATGATAATCACCATTGTCATTCGGAGTAGTCTTCTTACGGTTCTTATTATCACACTTTCTCCTCTTCGAACCATTCCAAGACGATGTCTTTCCCTTTACAGCAGGCACTATACCTTGATCCTTGGAGGTATTCTCGGCTAATCTCACATATCGGGCAGCTCCATGAGGCTCACATTCAACAGGTTCATATTGTAGTTCAATATGAACAACTCAAACTATGGAGTGAGCAAGCCTAAGACCAAGTTCACTTATTGCTCATTGCTTATGGTAATGTCTAGCTGTGAAGGTATATCAATATAGCCTTTCATCATCAAGACCTAATCATCTTCACGTATTGAACAATTTTTTAGTAATCTCGCATGTTATGGAATGAGATTTCTCCCAAAACAAGGCTTGGAGACTATCAAAGATTTGATGATTAGTCATACTTTCATGCGGTCTTTTCAACGGTTTATCTAAAGTAGACAGCATGTAAACTTAGGCAATTTCATGGTCTTCTACCCACTTATCATAAGTAATCACTAACTAGAGATCCGCTTTTTTGGGGAGTTTTTTATTTTGGAAGTTGTTGTATAAATAACCATAAGCATTCATAAGTTAGTGATATTTTGATCAATCTTAGCCAATCAACGTAATTTGTTCTAATGAGTGTCATTTCTAAAAATAACCTTGGTGTGGACATATTTTGCAAATTTAATTTAAGTGGATTAGGACATTTTATGCACAACAAATATTCATATATTATTAGTACGATTAAATACATTTATTTCATTTTACTAATAAGCTCCTATTAGATTTTTATATTCCTCAAAACCCAAAGAGAAATGTAGAAAGATTTCGACTTCCCTAGTGAGTGTTAAGACTCGCTTTCCTTGGGATTTTGGCCTTGAGTTTGCTCAACAAATCATAGGCTCGCAAGCAATGGATAACATCGCATGTAAGAAAATAACCTTGATGTGGACATAGTTTCAATATTGGTTATATCTTATATAACTCCTAACTTGTAATGTTTTTCCTAATTTCTTTTTGACCTTGAGTTTGCTTAACAAATCGAAAGAGATTATTCACTTATACCTACCATTTCATGGCGACCTAAGAATAATGTATCATGCATGTACCTTGAGTTTGCTCAACAAATATATATAGTTATCTTATGTTGTCCAATCAATATATTAATAATACTATACATAACATCTCCAACTAGAGTTTGCCCAACAACTAGAGAGAATGCAAGCAATTTATTAACATATAAATGGTAGAGGACAATATTTATATTAGAAACTAATAATATAAATATATTTATTTGAGCGATATCGATTTAGGGAATAATGTATTTCTTATGAAATATCCATATGATTCAAGTTTTAGACACATCTAAAACAATGGTATGCGTACCGTATATATATATTTATTCCTTAGATCTAATTTGGGTTTCTTATAGTTCCACTTTATTTAATTAAATTATATTTAATATAATTTTTATTTTATTAATTTATTCATATTTAACTAATTTAATCAATTATTTATTTAAATAACACTTTACTTAGTTTAATTTAAATTTTGACTATTGAATTTTAATTAATCATCCTTAATAATTTAAAGATGAATATGGAATATAACATTTATAGTAATTATATACATATATCATTATACATGTATATTATTTATTAACTAAAATTTATTAATTTAATTAATTAAAATAATATTTTAATCAAAATATATTAATTAAATTTGAAATTTATCATCATTTACTTGAACATTTCAAGATAAATATACATACAACATTATATATGTGTTTTAATTTTAACTAATAAACCTAATTAATTTATTATTTGATAAATCCAATAAATTAAATAAATAGGATAAAATTTGAAAATTAATTAATTTTCAAAAACAACCTTTTTGAAAAATTTATAACATGTTATAATTAAAATTTAACTTTTAAATTTAAAATATCATTTTAACATATATTTTAAAATTTTAGCCCAAAGACAAAATCAAGTTAAGCCTTTATATTGGGTGTAAATTTTAGGCTAACATCATCCTTTGGGCCAAGCCTGTGGTCAGGTAGAGCAGAGTACTTGATTATCCAAACCTAATCTTAGACACTACCTTTCTAAACACCCTACTTAGGTAGGCTTTAATTAGTTAGCCCTAATATTGCTAATTTAGACTACATAGGTTATTGAGATCTGATACCAATTTAGGAACTAGGTTGGATCGCACGGGTTAAATGAATGAATTTCAATTTTTAAAAATCTTTATTGGGCCTATGAAGTTTAAATTAGTTTTACATCCAATCTAAAATATTTTAAATAAAATCTCTATTGTATTTAGTTTGTTTATAAAAGGTTTTGTTTAATTTATATGAGTTATAATTTATATGTGTACTAAATACACTTATATCTACGTCATCACGTGCAATAAATATGAATTTTATATGACTGATATGATAATATATAGGTGTTAGGATTTACACCGCAAATGATACATTTGTCCATTTATATATGCCTTTGCTGTCTATGTTTTTTTTAAAATTATATAAAATAACAACATGCTCAAATTCCTTTATAAGTAATATATATTCAAATATGTACAAGAGGCCCAAGTACGACCCAAAATCCCAACCAATAGCTTAACATATCACAAATTCAGTACAAATGCAGTACCTGACCCTATATATTTTGAACATTCTCTTGAGTAGAAAACTAAATGCATGGTTAATGAACCTTACTTCAGAACTACACTTTCCTTTAGCACAAACATCCATAGAGACTACTTAGATCTTATGAAAAACACCAAAATCACCGTCAAAATCATTGAAAAATTACCGTAAACTATTCAGATCTTGCAATTAACGTACTTAGTTATGCTATAATGATTATCTTTCTTCTTCCTCCAGCCTAAGAGTAGGATCTTTTTCGAGGCCGGCCACCCTTCCATAGAGCCTTACCTACCTTTTGTCTTGTAAAGCTTAATCTCTGTCTGAATCATTTCCTTTCTAATTACTCTTATAACTTTGCAACATGAGTTCTTCTTCCCGTTGTTGTGCATGCATGGATATGGTTGGGACTCGGTTTGTGAAGAGTTTGACTGTTTGATTTGAGGAGATTGGTAGCATGAATCAGCATGTAATTATTATTTCATAATTTATATTAATGAAATTCAAATGTAATTTTTTCACTGCTAACCTCAAATGGAAGACCTAAAGTTATAATGGACGAAGAGAAATTTAGCGGATGCAATGGATGTCTGGTTCAATTCCGTGCTTCTTTGCATAACGGAATAAGTATTATGCCATTCTTGTTTGAATTTTCTCTTTCTCCTTTGAGTTTATGAGTAATATGTCGGTATATATTAATATTATAGATGCAGACTTGAAAACTACAAGAATGGAAATATGGCAAAATAGTGAAACAAGTTATGTTCGAACCTGAATTGGAGTGCTGGAAAGAAGTAATAGCCTAATCCCATTCAGCCAACCATGAAACTGCAAATAAAACCTAGTCACCAAGAGACTGGTGGGTAAGCCCACTTCGTGCTCTGACTTAGTCTTGTTGGATTGAAAAATTCTAATGTTTCTTTCTTTCCGAATACACCATATACATGTCAAAAAAGAAACTTGGGAAATTTCTTTACTCTTGCATTTAGGCATGAATTATGTTTCATTGCATTTACTTCAAAATTGATGGTTAAAATGTTTGTGCAACTAGCAGGCCTTAGTAGTTTAATTCTTATCCATTTCCGAATGTATGCATTGAATTTACATTGGTAGAATAAACAATTCATTGATTTATGTGCTGAACTGCAAAGAATACACATCGGTTAACACAAGTCTTTTTATCAGTCGACCATTTGTGGGCAAAAGGTTTGTAATTGCTTTATGTGTGCAAAACGCTACTTTGGGGTTGTTGATACTATATGGGCAAAAGGTTTGAATTTGCCTTTATTCACTCTAACACAGGTCCAAAAGTCCTCTTTTGTTTCATTGAGTTTGATCGCCTTGATTTCATGCCTAATATCGCTGAAATAACTATGCATATAACTTCTCCAATTTTGGTTCTTAATAATGTCTTTTACCAAAAGACGCTCTCCTCTGACCCTTTACATCATATCCAAACTCAGTTTACAAATAAGTTACAACCCTTTATTCACATATCGAACCATAGTTTCATGCTTTTGCTATCTACTATATGCCTTCCAAAGCATTTTAATGCTTTTGGTCCGATCTTATGAAGGAATATCCAAATACTTGAATTGTTTGCTCTTCTAGTGCATTCCAATAGTGATTGATTCTTTTTTTTTAATCTATCATCAATGTAGCCCATAAGTCTTCCTCATTCAGAATTTTCCAAATAAGTTTTATACACATAGCTATTTGAAGATCTTCCAAGTTCTCATATCCTTCCTCCCTCCTTTTTGCTCCTACACATGATTTCCCAAGGAATTTTGCTGATTTTACATTTTCAAAGAAAATTAGAGCAAAAAATTATAATACCACGTAACGTAGCTTTGGGTAGTTTAGAATAATGCATCCAACATTGAATTATTGGGTAAACCGATCAACTCTGTCTTTCTCATCGTGCTCAACAATTTACCTTCCCATCCTTCTACTTTGGATTTAATTTATTCTAGTAAGAGGTGGAAATCTCTATGCTTCATATTTATAATAGATAGTGGTGTGCGAAGATATTTCGATGGCAACTCACCTTCCTCTGTACCTAAAATTGAGAATATCTCCTCTTTATTAGAACATCATTTGCCGAAAAATATACTTGATTTCAGTGCATTTACCTGGAGGCCGGTCATATTATAAAATTGTGTGAAGACTTCTTTCAATGTGCAGGCACGTCACATTAGTTTTGGTGAAAATCATTATATTGCTGGCATAGATCAAGTAGGTAATCTCCTGACCAGATTTAGTAGTCACTATGATTCGTACTTCTTTTTTGATTCCATTCATAAGTATCGAAAAATATTCCATAACAATCACGAATAAGAGAAGGGAAATAGGGTCTCCCTGTCTTATGCCATTCATGCTATTGAAGAAACTGTAACAACTGCCTTGGTATTTGATAAAAAAAAAACAGGCAATAGATATCATTTCTGAACCATATTTCTCCATCTATTAGTGTATCTCATCGCATCATCATGTGTAAGACAAGATTACGATTGATCATGTCATCAGCTTTTCTAATGTCGATCTTGATACACATATTATAGTAGTCATTCCTTCCAAATCCTCTTGTAAGTTCAAGAGCAGTTAAGATCCTGTCATATATATATTCCTTCCTTGTATAAAAGCACATTGGTTTGTCGAGATTCAAATGTCTAAAAATTGTTGGACAAAGATGAATGAGTGTATTTGTTAGTGAAGAGAAAATAGGTGTTTGGTATTGTGTATTGGAACAAAGTCCCACATTGTGGAATATTTGTTCCAATATCAATATATATACCATCTCTCAACATGTTATTACAAAAGGAAAAGAAGAAGACTTGAGAAGTGAGAAAGGCATTGAGCATGTGGGCTTTGGGCCTTTATATTATATTAAAATGTCAAAGATTGGGCCTTCGGGCTTGGGGCTCTTGGGGTCTCGTGATTAGATGGGCCTACATCTGCCACTTGGGCTTGCTGCACTCCGTTAAAGGGTCGCAATCTGTTCACAGATATATATAATCCTTCAGTTCGTCGTCGCTCCGTCTGCCCGCACAGCAATCGGAGCAGGTCCGTTTCATCCTGGGAGACAAATTGCTCAGATCCTTTGGTGCGTATAAGGGGGCAATATTGTTTCAAGGAAACAGATATTATCTGGACTCGGACATTTAGGTATTTCATACAATTATCATTTCTCACATAATTTTACTGTCACAATATTTTATACTTTTGTCGCGTTTTATTCCGTTGCTACTGCTCACAATTAGTAACGCTTTTCTTCTGTGACAAAACATATTTAGGATAAGTAACGTTATTGAAGTTACTATCGGATTCGTTACACTTTTGTGATTACGAACAACAATCTTGAAACAATATTGCGCTCGTTTGTCTCTGTTTGTGTACTGAAAACAGTCGTATTGAAAACAGACGATGGCTCAAGACAGTAATTCTTCGGCAAACAAAACAGCCACGACCACCTCTCATGTTGCACCGATAGTGGCACCAACTATGACATTCTCGCATGGAGAACGACCAGAAAAATTTACTGGTGTTGATTTCAAAAGGTGGCAGCAAAAGATGTTGTTCTACTTAACCACCTTAGGCCTGGCTAAGTTCCTATCAGAGGATCCTCCTGTAGTCGATGAATTAGAGCCTGATCCAATCAAGGCTGATGCCCTCACTGCATGGAAGAGTTCAGATTTTATATGCAAGAATTACATATTGAATGGACTGGACAACAGTCTATACAATGTGTACTGTACTATGAAAACAGCGAAGGAACTCTGGATATCATTGGACAAAAAATACAAGACAGAAGATGCTGGGATGAAGAAATTCATAGTCGGCAAATTTCTGGATTACAAGATGGTGGATTCCAAGACAGTGATCAGCCAAATCCAAGAATTACAGGTCATTATCCATGAGATACATGATGAAGGAATGATGCTTAGTGAATCATTTCAGGTTGCAGCCGCCATAGAGAAACTTCCTCCTATGTGGAAAGACTTCAAGAACTATCTGAAGCACAAAAGGAAGGAAATGACAATGGAGGATTTAGTTGTTCGACTCAGAATCGAAGAAGACAACAGAAAATCCGAAAAGAAAGCGACTAATACTATGGTGGCAAAGGCAAATGTGGTTGAGGCTGAGAAAAACAACAAAAGAAAGCGTGACAACCCAAATGCAAAGAAGACTAAGAAGTTCAAAGGAAACTGCCACAACTGTGGGAAGAAAGGACACAAGGCTGCAGAATGTCGCGGAAAGAAAAATAAATCTGAAGCAAATGTGGCCGAAGGTTCTGATGGCGTTTCTGACATGGACTTGTGTGCGGTGGTTTCAGAATGTAACCTTGTTGGCAACAACAAGGAATGGTTCGTGGATACTGGAGCAACTCGTCATATTTGTGCAAACAAATGGATGTTCACAACTTACGAAGCCGCCACCAAGGAGGAGCAGTTGTTTATGGGCAACTCATCCACATCACAAGTTGAAGGCAAAGGGAAGATCGTGTTGAAACTAACTTCTGGAAAGGAACTCACATTGAAAGATGTATTGCACGTTCCAGATATTCGTAAGAATTTGGTTTCAGGATCGATGTTAAGCAAGAATGGCTTCAAATTAGTCTTCGTTGCTGATAATTTTGTTTTGTCTAAAAATGGGGTGTATGTGGGAAAGGGCTATGTCAGTGATGGTCTGTTTAAGATGAATGTAATGACTGTTGTACCAAAAGATATGAATAAAAAGAATGCTTCTGTTTATATCACTGAGTCATTTAATATATGGCATGCTAGACTAGGCCATGTAAACTTTGATACTTTGCGAAAAATGGTTAACTTAGATTTTATACCTAAGTTTAATACAGATCACAACTATAAATGTGAGATATGTACTGAAGCAAAGTTGACTAGAACTTCCTTTCATCATGTTGAAAGGAATACTGAGCCTTTAGACTTAATACATACCGATGTATGTGATCTAAAGATGTGTCAAACTAGAGGAGGAAAAAGATACTTCATCACGTTTATTGATGATTGTACTAGGTACTGCTATGTGTATCTCCTTAGAAGCAAGGATGAAGCATTCGATATGTTTAAACAGTATAAAGCAGAAGTTGAGAATCAACTCAACAGGAAAATTAAAGCTTTAAGAAGTGATAGAGGAGGAGAATATGAATTTCCTTTTGAGGAATTCTGCGCTGAGCACGGTATCATACACCAAACTACAGCACCATATTCACCTCAATCCAACGGTATAGCCGAACGGAAAAATAGAACTCTTAAAGAAATGATGAATGCTTTATTAATCAGTTCTGGCTTGCCAGATAACTTTTGGGGAGAAGCTATTCTTTCGGCAAACCATATTTTAAATAAAATACCACGAAAGAAAACATCCAAGTCTCCTCACGAACTTTGGAAAAATAGACCGGCATCCTACAAATACTTAAAAGTGTGGGGGTGTCTTGCCAAAGTAGAGATACCTAAACCAAAGAAGGTCAAGATAGGACCAAAAACAATTGATTGTGTATTCATTGGATATGCACAAAATAGTGCTGCTTATCGATTTTTAGTACACAAATCTGAAATTGATGATATTCATGAAAATACCATCATTGAGTCGAGAAATGCAAGATTTTTCGAACATATATTCCCTTTAAAGCAGGGCACTGACAGTGATACTCATAAGAGACCAAGGGAAGATGAAATCTCCAATTCTCTTGAGGATACTGAATATAACCTTCAGCAAATTAGTGCTGATCAACAAGTGGAGGAACCAAGAAGAAGTAAAAGGTCTAGAACCTCAAAAACCTTTGGACCAGACTTCTATACATTTATGTTAGAAGATGATCCATTGACATACAAACAAGCTATGTCCTCCAGCGATGCCCCTTACTGGAAAGAGGCTATTAACAATGAGATAGAATCCATTATGGCTAACCATACCTGGGAATTAGTTGATTTACCTCAAGGATGCAAGACCTTAGGTAATAAA
This sequence comes from Allium cepa, assembly GCA_030765085.1. Lineage (NCBI taxonomy): Eukaryota > Viridiplantae > Streptophyta > Magnoliopsida > Asparagales > Amaryllidaceae > Allium > Allium cepa. The sequence continues at coordinate 56,175,547 of CM060940.1, forward strand.
TGGATATTTAAAAAGAAATTGAAACCTGATGGTTCGATAGACAAGTACAAAGCTCGTCTTGTAGTCCAAGGATTTAGACAAAAGGAAGAACTGGACTATTTTGATACATATTCACCAGTGACGAGGATAACATCAATTAGGATGCTTATTGCAATTGCATCCATACTTGATTTAGAAATACATCAAATGGATGTAAAAACTGCATTTTTGAATGGTGATCTAGAGGAAGAAATATATATGAAGCAACCTGAAGGGTTTCTGAGCTATGGAAAGGAAAATAAAGTATGCAAATTAGTAAAGTCACTTTATGGCCTTAAACAAGCTCCAAAACAATGGCATGAGAAATTTGATGAAACTATGTTATCAAATGGATTCACAATAAATGAATCAGATAAATGTGTCTACATGAAACACACACATTTAGGATATGTCATTGTCTGTCTTTATGTTGATGACCTATTGATCCTAGGAAATAACAAGGCCATAATAACATCTACAAAGAATATGTTATCCTCTAGATTCGATATGAAAGACCTAGGACTGGCTGATGTGATATTGGGTGTCAAAATTTTAAGAACACCACAGGGATATGCATTATCCCAATCACATTACATCGGTAAGATACTTGAAAAATTTAAGCAATATAATATAACTATTGCAAAATCACCCGTAGATATGAACCAAAATTGGGTAAAGAACACTGGTGATGGTATCTACCAGCTTGAATACTCTCGTATACTAGGAAGTATCATGTATGTTATGAACTGTACGAGGCCAGATATCGCATACGCTGTAAGTAAGCTAAGTAGATTTACCAGTAATCCTGGTAAACATCATTGGAAAGCGATAATCAGAGTTCTAGGATACCTAAAGTATACACAGAACTATGGTCTACACTATACAAACTACCCTTCAACAGTGGAAGGATACAGTGATGCCAATTGGATAACTGGATCACAAGATACAAAGTCTACAAGTGGATATGTGTTCACATTAGGAAATGGAGCAATATCATGGAAATCATCCAAACAGACTTGTATAGCTAGATCTACGATGGAATCCGAGTTTATTGCACTAGATAAAACAGCAGAAGAAGCAGATTGGCTTCGAAGTTTCTTGGAAGATATTCCAAATTGGAGCAAACCCATGCCTCCAATATGTATACATTGTGATAGTCAATCAGCAATTGGAAGAGCCAATAGTACACTATACAATGGTAAATCTAAGCACATTCGTCGTAGACATAAGACAATAAGACAACTTCTCTCTAATGGGGTTATCACTATAGACTATATAAGGTCTAAGGATAACATAGCGGATCCACTAACAAAAGGCTTGCCAAGAGAGAAAGTTCAAACCTTATCGATGGGAATGGGGTTAAGGCCGATGGACTAAAAGTTTTTCTAAAATGGAAACCCCACCTAGTTGACTGGAGATCCCAAGATCTAGGTTCAAAGGGACAACTCAGTTTAAGAGAAACTTGACAGCACTGTTACACACAAACCATTCCTATGATAAGTCAGTGCATTATTTGTTGGAAAATAGGATAAGTATTAGTACTTTTAATGATGTCTGTACTTGAGGAATTATGGATAACCCTTACAGAATCACCTACGTAAGTGCGAAGGCGCCGCTTCAAAGAGAATTATAGGCCTAATTCTCTAAGCACTTATGAGACCAGGCAGGTGTTCAAGGCAAAAATGAACACAAACAGAGAACGAAGGATTATAAGAAACATTTATCGCGTGCTATCTATTTTAGAATTACACAAACGGCTTACAGTTCAAGGACCTTCTAAGTCTACTGATTTGCCCGTGATTCAAATAGGTAAACACTAGGAAAGTTCAAGGCCCTTGTGCTACTTTAAACCGATACGATAAATGTCTCGTAAAACTATGAACAACTACTCATTCATGTGGGGGATTGTTGGACAAAGATGAATGAGTGTATTTGTTAGTGAAGAGGAAATAGGTGTTTGGTATTGTGTATTGGAACAAAGTCCCACATTGTGGAATATTTGTTCCAATATCAATATATATACCATCTCTCAACATGTTATTACAAAAGGAAAAGAAGAAGACTTGAGAAGTGAGAAAGGCATTGAGCATGTGGGCTTTGGGCCTTCATATTATATTAAAATGTCAAAGATTGGGCCTTGGGCCTTGGGGCTCTTGGGGTCTCGTGATTAGATGGGCCTACATCTGCCACTTGGGCTTGCTGCACTAAAACGGCTAATTTTGCACTTCGAAATTGGACCGTTGCGACTGTGCGCGCGCACCTGTCCGTTAAAGGGTCGCAACCTTTCGAACAGTCGCGACCGCGGGGCCCGCAACACAGATCTCAACACACAGAAAAAAAAAAACTGCTTCTTCTTCCTCTTCTCAGAACTCTGTTCACAGATATATATAATCCTTCAGTTCGTCGTCGCTCCGTCTGCCCGCACAGCAATCGGAGCAGGTCCGTTTCATCCTGGGAGACAAATTGCTCAGATCCTTTGGTGCGTATAAGGGGGCAATATTGTTTCAAGGAAACAGATATTATCTGGACTCGGACATTTAGGTATTTCATACAATTATCATTTCTCACATAATTTTACTGTCACAATATTTTATACTTTTGTCGCGTTTTATTCCGTTGCTACTGCTCACAATTAGTAACGCTTTTCTTCTGTGACAAAACATATTTAGGATAAGTAACGTTATTGAAGTTACTATCGGATTCGTTACACTTTTGTGATTACGAACAACAAAAATGTCTTAAGTGTATTACTAAAAACTTTAACCATTACCTTATATATGAAGTTACAACAAGAAATTGGGTGAAAATCTTCGATATCCGATGGTTTTTTTTACATTGATGATGAAACTTATTAAAGTGTGATTACTTTCCCTTAAGACTTTGCCTAATCTGAATACATCTCTAACCATGTCCAAAAGTTCCTACTTAAAGATCTTCGAAAAATACAGCTGCCAACTTTCCAAATTCATTCCGGTCCTTACATGTCTGTCCGTTCACCTTGCGACTCGGATTCCAAGCATTTCTACTCCTTGTACTTGACATTTTGGCCTAGAAGTAAGCCAAGGGTTCATATATATATTTTAGCCACTCACACTATGATTTTTACATAACATATGTAAATTCCATTATGAATGCCTGTTCTAGTTTCCCTTTCTCTAAATGGAGTTCCCTTACCAAATCCGCATCATGAAGAACTTGGACTTGTTTGTGAAGTTCACTGCATTTATTACGCCATTAATTGAATACCAATTTTTCTCCTTTTTGTTTGTTTAGAAGTTTGTATAACAGTCTGTCATGATTAACCGTTCTCCAAGCTTCCTTAAAGATTTGTTAATAGTCCTCATATGCGCTCCAGAGATTCATGTACTTGAACATTTTTCCAAATTGTGCAGCCTATCTACCAATCAAAACTAAAATTGGGAAGTGATTACTACCACTTGAAGGAAGATAAGTAATCTCACATGAAGGAAAAAGTGTGCACCTATTGAAGGAAAAGCATGCACCCATTGTAAATATACATATAATAACATTTACACACACATGCTAAGATATTATTTTGGCTATTTTATATGCTTTGAATTCTAGAATTAACAATTTGAAATCTAGTTTTAACTTAAGAAGGATTTAAAGTTAAATTTATTATTTAATATTTCTACAAAAAGTTCTTTTTATAAATTTTAAATTGAATAACATACATATTTGTATACATGTATAACTACCCACAAACAATGTTTTAAATTTAAATAAGGGGTTTTTAGGCACAGGGAAGAAGTTGCAAAAAAATTAGTCTCAGGGACATTAAGTTTGTTTTTTGGTCTGAAGGACACTTAGTAGTGTAAATCACAGAATGATACATGCAGCTATCATTTTCTGTTTACACTATAAAGTGTCATTCAGACTGAAAAACAAACTTACCGTACTTGAGACTAAATGTTTTTGTAACTTTTTCCTTGTGCCTATTTTCCTGTTTAAATAATATAAATTTATAAAATTTGTAATTTTTATGTTTTGAAATATAAAATTAGCAAATAGAAATCTAGCTTTGATATATAAAGGATTCAAAATGGATTTATGATTCTACACAAAAGTTCACTTATGAATTTTGAATTGAAACAGCTTTAAAAAATATGTAAACAACAACCAAATGAATTTACATACACAACAACAAACTTGCAAAACATGTATTCAAATTCCAAAATGATTTCAAGCAATGAACACATGTAGCTTACTTATGTGTTTGTATATAAAATGTAACAAAATTAAATCAATTAACTAAAATCAGTTTCAAAATGGGTTTTTAAATGTTCATGTCCAAAATCGAGAACAAAATTAGATCGGATAACCCACGCATATATAAATTCATTGTATAATGTTTGGGATCAAAGCTACAAGTACAAGATGAACATATAATTAAAAGAGAAGTATCATATAGGGATCTAAACTGTATTAACATTATGTATTACATAATAATAAAATAAGATTAAAAACCCACCTCAAGATGAATCCAAAAATCACACCTTGAATGAAGAGAAAACTCTTAGATTTGATTGAACCAGCCTTTGCATTTTGCAAGGATCTAGAGATAAACACCATCTTGAATATTTTGATTTTATTTGAATTTTATTTTAGGAATTTTATGCCATGTAGGCCATTGACTTTTCGATGGAGAGAGGATGAAGATAGAGTACAAAAACCACTGAATGAATATTTTTTAAGAAGGTAATAAAAGAGAATTAAAGTCTTGAGATCTTTTGCCTTCCTTTAATTACTCCTTTGCTATTTCAGATACAATTTGAATCCCTTCCTCTCCTCCTTTTGGACTACCATAAAAGAGGCAAGATTGGCCTCGAAAAACTCCCAAACCCATTTAATAATTAATCTATCTAATTTATAACTTATATATTATATCGATACATGCATATATAACTTTTATACACCAATGACATTCAAATAGTCAAATAGATATTAATAATTAATATTTCATAAATAATAGTTAATTTAATTAATTAATTAATAAATAAATTAAATCGTGTGGTTTGTTCAAAGTATTCTCATTACGGTTATGCGGCTCAAATGTGTAAATTCAGTCAGCGATTAATATCGAATAATTTAAATATTAATGTTCATATGTCACCTTATCTAGTAGTGTTACATTTCGGTTGAATTTATCACTTACACACTTTTTCGATAAAATTTCAAATGTACAATTATAAGCAATACACATTAGTAATGATAATTTACACTAATTCTCTTTGTCAAAACTATATCACTTTAGCACTTATGGAATTTGGTTTTGGTCAAAATTATAATATCATCCACTTTAACTAGATTAGTACAAACACAAAAACCTTAGTTCAACAATAACAATTGTTATTATCTATATTGCCTCGGGCATAGATTTTGACTTTGAGTTGAGTACAATTGACCTTGGTACTAACCTCATATAACTAAGTAGATGAATTCTTTATGGAATAACGTTTTAGGTCCAAAGCTTTAACTCAGACTCAATCATAGTCCTTCAATATATGTTATACCATTATTTAACTATCAACAAAGTGAAGTGTCCACATAGATGTTCAATGGTATTCCTGAATCGAGAGAATTATGTAATATCGTCAATTCAAGATTCTCTATTTGACCTTAGTTATATTAACCAACAGAAAATACTCGAGTGGGTCATTCCATAATTATCTAATAACCATTAGTGTGTAACCCCTTGGTGCCTCCAATAACTTTGAGTAATGCATTGTACAACATTTAAAGAGCATTGCTTACACTAGTCTCAACAAATGTATTGATATCCTATTTCGAAACATCAGACTAGGAATATTTAAAATATATGTTATTTTAATGCGATAAATTTCTCATGGTTACAACACTGTGTAATTACTATAACATAAAATATCATTTAAAGAATTTTCTATTATAATACGATGATTAAATTATGTAACTAATTAACATGTCATAATATAACAAATATACAGTAGAAAGAGAAACACCTTTTATTTCGAATGAGAATTCATTATAGAATTGATAATTTTCAACAAATTATAGAATGTCCCCTACGAAATACCTTTAACTCTATCATATATATATATATATACATATAAATAATAACAAACAATATTTAAATTCAAAATAACACATATATAATACATACAAACATACATACATACATATGCATGTATGTATGTATCTATCTATGTCTGTATGTATGTAAAAATTATAATTTTATAAATTTTACAATTTAAAAATGAAAATTTGAGATCTAGTTTTGACTTAGGAGGGAATTCAACATTAGATTTGTAATTTTACACGAAAATCCTTTTATAAGTTATGAATTGAAACAATATATATGAACATATGTATATGACAACCAAAAGTATTTGATATTTAACATATGTATATATGTAATGTACATTCAATTTGATAAAATAATCTCAAGTTGTTTATGTATGTATTTAACTTATATTTCATATGAAATATATTACAAATTTGTTTCAACTAAATAGAATCATTTTAAATCTGAAATTTACTTTTTCTTTAATTTTTGAAATAATAACAAGTAAAAGATTGGACAACATTGGTATATATGAATTCGTTGCAAAAGATAGGGAATATAAACTATATTAACAAGATGTAACATATAAACAAAATAAGATGTAAAGCTATGGGATTAAACTATTCTAACCTATCCAACATATATTGAAAGGGATCGGATAATTACCTTATGATGTAGCTAAAAAATACACCTTGAATGAAGAATACCTCTTTGAGTTGATTGATTTAGCTTCACGATTTTGCAACGATATAGCAAAACGCCACCTTGTATTAATTTAATTTTGTTTGAATTTGTTTGGCATATTTTATGTGGCTTGGGAGCCATGAATTTTCGGGTGGAAGAGGAGAGAAAAGGAGAGCCTCAAAGTTGATTTGGAAATAAGAATTAATAAATAAATGAATGGGATCTTATTTTTATGAAACAATTGAACCTTTCCAATTCCTTCGATAAACCTTCTCTCTTTAATTATCCATCACTTCTCAATCATATCAAGTCAAAACCCCCTAATCGATGCATGGCCAGCCAAAATAGAGCCTAGGTACGATTTTAAAATTCCCAATCCAATTTAGTAATTAATCGATTTTCATCAAGTTTAAATATTTTGTCGATATCGCATATCGATACCTGCATACATACATTATTATATTATGCATTTCATTAAATACTAATGCTATTCAAACATTAAACAAAATACAACAATAAATATTTCATTAATATTTATTAATTTAATTAATTTACAATGATTATAAATTAACTAAATTGTGTGGTTTTTTTTACTAAAATCATCACAGTCGTGCAATTCAAAGGTGTAAATTCAGTCAGCTATTAAAAAAAATTAACTTCACATGTGACCTTAGCTAATAGTACGACATATTAGCCGAATTTATCGCTTACACATCTTTTAGTAAAATCCAATTTTACCGTTGTAAACGATACCCTGTAGTAACGATTATTTACACTAATTCTCTTCGTCGAAACTATAACACTTTAAGACTTATGGAATTTGGTTTTGGTCAAAATTCCAACATCGTCCATATTCAACATGGTTAGTTCAAAAAATAAAAGTCCTTCGTTCAATAATAACAATTATCAACCATACTACTCCAGCCAGAGATTTTGAGTAGACTACAGTTGGTTGTGATACTAACTTCATATAACTATGGAGGTGAATTCTTAATTGAATAGTATTTCATTTCTAAAGCTTTAACTCAGACCCAGCAAGAGTAATTCAATCGATGCCTTGGCACAATTTATTTATAACTGAAGTGGAGTGTCCACATTAAAGTTCAATAGTATTCTCAAGTCGAGGGAGTTGTGCAATATTTCACTTCGAGGTTTCCCGTTTTGGCCCTAGTTTTTTTGACTAATAGAAAAATTTCAAGCGAGCGATTCCGTAGTTATCCTATAATTATCAATGCGTAACCCCTTGGTTTATCTAGCAGCCATGAGTAATACATGACCCAATATTTGGAGAGCACTATGTACTCTAATCTCAACGGATGTATCGATATCCTATTTCAAAACATGTTGACAAGGAATATTTAACAATATGTTATTTTAATGTGATAAATTTATCATGATTACAACATATTGTAATTACATCATGTAACATATCATTTAAGGACTTACTATTTCATATATTTTAGATTTATTACTCGATTATTTATATAACAATATCATAAAGTATATGATAGAAATCAAATACCTTTATTATGAACAAGTTTCAAAGTGTAAAATGCGACCAAATATTTATTTTGTTAAAATACAAGCACGAGTTCAACACACATAAGGGTTTAAGGAGATGACATTTCGTAAGTGACGGAATAACGAAAACCGCTATAACGACACTTACACAGTTCAAATAGTACGTCACAAATATTTCAACCAAACATCAATATAAGCAATATAAAAAAATCAACATTGGAGAGAAACCCCTTAAGGTCTCTCTACAAAAGTCCTCTATAAATTTCATATATATATATATACATATACATACATACATACATATACATACATACATACATACATACATATATATATATATGCACTTCGAAGTGTCCCATTATGACATATTCGCTTTGAAAACACTCTAACTTCTTCCATTTGTCCCATGCAACACAGTGGTTATTTATGCCATCCATATCAAGTGGGATCAAATAATAATATATAGCATATGGGTTTCCTGTAAATCATACAATGTGTCATCCTCTTTTCAAAATGGGAATCCAAACAATTCAAACAACCGGCAATAAACTATTAACAATAATCTATAGTAACACATATATCATATAGTATATTTAAAGGTGAGTTAACTCATCGAAATTCCGACTGGTGCTTTCACGTTCCGGTTTGACAGTTCAAAATTGTACTGGCTTCAAATTCAACGAATCCAACTCTAATATGAAAATAATGTCGATACGAATCCAATGCAACTGACCTCGTTCGAATTCAACCTCGTATGAGAAATATATTAATTTTATAAGGTTCAAAATTAATCAAACTAATTAAATACCTAATTAATATAATTAATCACCCGATCCACTATTCCTCCATCTTCCCCAAATAACAAAATTGTGCATGTATCATCTGTACATGCACCCAATAAGCACGCCACCTTCTCTCCTCTCTTTCTCCAGCATTCTTCAACGAAAGCTCAATCCGCCTTCGCCAACTTCTCCTACATCATGCTCTCTCTACCCCAGACCCCATTATGTTGAGCTCGCACATCCCAGGAAAAACGCGACCTGTCACTCCTTCCAGCTACAGCTAAAAGTCACGAATTCGTACATAGAGCTGCACATCACCAAAATCTGACTAAAGCTCTCCTTTCACATGACAAGTGCGATGCACCCATTCCCACGACCTATTGCCTAAATCAAACATCATGCCAAACCCTAGTTTGCATCCAAAAACCGATTTAAAAAAATTACACGTTTCATGCTACAACACTTGTATAGAATTGAAGCTTAACTTCATATGAATTCAACGAAACAAGTTTGGTGATTTTTAGTGGAGTGAAGAATTGGGTTTTGATTCTACAAGATTGACGCTTAAGTTTAAAACACTTATAGGAAACGGAAAAAAATAACAGAAGGAAATGTTGAAAATCAATATGGAAAAACAGTTAAGTGTTGAGCATTTTGATTTTATAAATAACCAGATAGTTTGCTTCTAACTCAAGTAAACCAAAATTTTCAAGCTAACCAAAAACTTTAAGCAACACATCATGTCAAAGAAAATAACCATTATGACTAGTTGAAATTTTTGATTTGATTAAAAAAGGTTTTAAAAAGAAATATTTACGCTACTCCGCTTCCGTTCGCGTACGAACCGCGAATGACAGAAATAAAAATACGATGGTGCATCAAATAGCGATACAATCTCAAAATAACAATACAATACACAGATTATTTTATTTTTGTGATATGACAAAAAAACCAATGTTTGCTGTAAAATACGTCAAATGATAATTTAAATATTTTTCAAATTAAAAATTATGAAAAAATTCTATAAATTCATTTGAGAATATGTCCATACAAATCAATTCGGTTTAATTCTTATTATTTATTCAAACCTTTTATGATTATAAAATAATTTACAAAATAGGTCCACCGTTATAATTTATTAATTAAAAGGAGTTAATAAGGCTATTAAATCCATTTAATTCACAATTAAAATATTTAAATAATCCCTATATTTGAATAAAGTTATATACTTTAAAAACTGCTTATTTAAATATTTAGAATTAATTAAATATTTAAAATCAAAACGATATAATTCTGGGATGTAACAGCGGTAACTGCCAAGCTAAAATGTCAAGCATTACCAAGAATCGAAGCTATAAACTAGCTAAGAACCTTCTGCTATAAAATACACCCCATCCACTACATTTGCCAAACCCAAAATCTGAGCAGTCATGGGTCAGTATCGAATCCTCATCATGGTTCGTACCAATCCCTAAAACTTCCTCGAATTTACCATTCACCTCATGCCACATCAAGTTGGAGTAGTTACTAGTTAGTGCATGCCATGTAGGATGGTTCACCAACTATTCTCGATCCAAAAAATTAATGGATAAGTCAAGTTCTTTTTCCTAACTTTCAAACGAAGGAAATCACTAAAGTTCAAGTCCACAATAATGTAATTGAATGTTTAAGACAAAGATTCAAGCCAACTAAACATCCATGAGATATTGAAGAAGGTTCTCAAAAAAATCTTATGGATTGGTACCGATTCATAAAGCATGGTTCGCTACTGATCCCTAAAGATTAATGAGTTGGCCACGATCTTTTTAATTCAACTTCTCCTTGATGTAGGGAACATGGGCAAGAACATGGTGGAAAGAATGCCATAAATTGATAGCTACAAATAGAGGAGAAGAGGCATTGTTCAAAGGACTTTTGGCTCGTTTAACAAATTTTTGTGCTTTCTCTATAATCTCACGGATTATCGCCGACCCATAAGATAAACTTTGTAAAATTCAATAGAAACATAAACAAAGTTCAACTAGACATAGGTCCCCAATCAGCAGAACCACTATAATTGTTACGTGTTCTCATTTTTCTCCTTTTCAATTTATTTTCCTTATTTTATTAACTGATATTAATCTTTGGGTGTTTGTGCCAACATTTGGCGTAAACATTTTTATGCTTTCATTAAGAACGTATCGATCTCAAGTCATTCGGATCTATTTTCTACTATTGGATTGCTTTAATCTATGAAATAGATCCGTTAGTATTGTTTTTATAAGCTCAACACATAAATTTGAACAACAACATACGTGGGCTACATAAATACATAATGATATAAAAATATACTAATAAATAGTCTCCATATTAAGCTCAACAACCATAAGCTGGTCTCATCATCCCTGAACCTATAATGTTTTGGACTGACCTGAGTATCATATAAATAACATACGGGCCAAATTATGTTTAGAATGAAGATTTCAATATATCATAGAAATTGGCATGGTACAACACACACACACACATATCTATCTATGTGTGTGTGTGTGTGTGTGTGTGTCAAAAATGGCATAAAACATTACTATCCCCACAACATATCTTAAAACCATGCTTAAGTACAGTCTCCCATATAAAAATAAAGTCAAGCAACAAATCAAGTAGTATGATATTATAAATGGGTTTAAAATCCACACATCGAACTATCACCAATACATAAGAAATCATTAAGTGCCATAAGGTTAGCACACAACAAAGCCCAAGATTATCTCTAAGATAATAATACGTAGACATACCTCAGGTCCATCATACTCATATAAATGAAACAAACAAGCATCCATACAACTAAACATACAACCACAACACACATAAACACTGAATAAGGTAACACCTCAGCTTAGCCTTGATTATCCTCCTCAATAATCTTATATATGGGGATTAATAATACATTGGGCACATAATCTCAAGAATAGTCATCTACTAATCATCATACTTCATCAAACTGAAGGAGGTGTAAAAATGTCATATTCTATATATCACACATCATAACCAGATAGGAGATCGATAACCACTCATTTGCTACAGAAGAGTACACATGTGCCCGTTTGTCACTACTTCTACAGTCCTTAGTTACCTAGATGACCATCTTGACCTAATATTCATCTAGTGAAAGTCTATTATGTTCAATGGCCATGACCCTACAAATGACCCAATGGTAACATAATGTTGGCCTATGTGACAAGAGGGAATAACATAAAATAATATAACATAACGTGTGTCACGGATCCAGGGTGAAACTCCCCAATTAGGTTGTTAGGATGGATAACAGACAAATCTAGTTTATTCCTCATTGAAATAATAAGAGTATACAAAAATGATAATATATATATATATATATATATATATATATATATCGGCACAAACCAATGCTCATCCCATTGAGCGTTACCTTATATACTCAACATGTGCAATACCCAGTATTGTTATCCTCATTGAGTGTCATCTACTCACAAGGAGTAGTAACACAAATATCAACTTTAGTGTCCCATGCCATCAGGTGTTGCTCACTCATTTAATTAATGTTTGTACACTACACTCGTTCCATCAAAAACTAGTCCATTTAACAAGTCCAAAGAATGATCGGAGAAATATTACCAAACGTCCCATACTATACGGTTTTATTACTCTACTTATTCAATATTCTTATTACACAAAATGATAATCACATGACGCATACCAATAATTTAAAAAAGAGATTTCACTCATATATATATATATATATATATATATATGTCGATACTTTCATAAACCTTTATATTATTTAACACTGGATAAATATAATTTCTCCCGTAGATTTAAACTCGAAATAAGGATTTAAAACCTTATAGATAACTTCCAAAGTTCTTTTATATATTTTAAAATCTTAGGAATTTCTTTAATAATTAAATGTTATTTAAAAAAATCATCAAACAATTTTTTGTAATTAAATATAATTTTTAAATGTATTTATAAACCCAAAAATCCATTTCCATTTATTTTAAACTACAGAAAATACTTCAAAACCTCTTTCATATATTCAAAAACCATAGAAAACCCTTTTAAAATCAAAATATTAATTATTTGAATCTTAATATAATTTTTTGAAATCAACTAAGATTTTTATGTAATTATTTAAAACCCAAAAACAATTTCTAGCTATTTTTAAAGTGCAATTAATCAAATAATTAATATTTAATTAAAATAAAATAGTCACAAAAATAATTTTATGTCTAGAATATGTCTAACTTTTAGTTTAATATGTTAAATTTTCATCGATATCGGAGTAGACTTTTTTAGGAAAAAAACATGCTAGGTTTCACTTCTTATAGCTTCACTACTCCAGGCTAGTGCCCACCGGTCGATAGCTCCCTCAAGGAGAGGTCAACCTTTGGTGATGTAGCCTAGATAGTGAAGCCCAGACCATGAGCTACTTTGAGCTTCTTGAGCTCACTTCATCTCTGGTTGATCTTCTACCCCCATATTACTTCATTCTAACATGATTTCAAGCATCGATAATAAACAAGCAAGCATTCAAGACCCAACATATCAATTTAGTGGCGATTTACAAAATGGAATTTTTTCATATGGAAGAAGCATAGAGCAAGGATAAAAAACATCAAAAATAAAAACTAAACATTATGAACAATAGTTTTGTGAGTGAAAACCACTCACCTTAGCTCTTAGCAACTAAGATCTTCATTTGCACTTTATAGCTTTACTATTCATCATCTTCTCCATTTATAGTAAATAACTATTATTTACAAACTTTCTTAAAATTTAACTTTGATTGCTCTTATGGGTGTAGATTGTCATTGAGAAGAACATATCCAAGTTTCATTATTTTTGGATTTTATTTGGATTATCATGAAATTTTGGAAATGGAGAAAAGGTTAAAAATTTTGATATAGGATAGTGAAAAATGAGATGATGAGGTTCAGAAGATGGTTTTGAAATAAATAAACAAAGTTTCTAGACTTCTGAAGAAGGATAAAGCGGAGAAAATATCTTAACTCCTCTTTACTTTGATCTGCTAAATGGGCATCCTTATAGAACATTTCTTCACTTATTCTCATATGCTTCCTACATATATTAAATTTTCTACATACTTGAACCAATTCCAAATCTCAAATAAAAATCAGATTTTCTTTCTACTAGTAATTGGATAACTTTGTATACTTTTATAAAATTATATTTCCATAATTTCCTTGCTATAAAATAATTGTCTCGTAGTTACATTATTAAACCCATTTATAAATATAAATCCCAATTCCACTTACAAATAGAGTAAAATCCATCTCTTGTGAAAATAAATTTCTAAGCTCTTTTATTTCTAATATTTAACTTTATGAAAATTATAGAACCATCTTTAGTTTTTTTTTAAAAGTCATTTCAAATCTATAAATATCAATTTAACTTTAAAATAGTCAAAACTGCCCCGTCAAAACTGCCCTTTATTGGCAATTCATATCTTCAAAAATATCGACACTGTAACAACCCATATTTTCGGCTATTTTAAATTATTAAATTTAATGTAATTATCAAATTTAAATGGTTAAAAATAAAAAAATTTGAATGTAAGTATTTGATATGAACTTGAATAAAAATTTGAAATAAACTAATTATGAAGGTTTGGCGATAATAAGACTTAAATGAAATTATATATAAGCTGGGTTTATAATCAATAACTGAAGTTAAATTATAATTGTGAATTATTTAGATAGAAATAAAATTTTGAAATAAACTAATTTTGAAGATTTAAGTAATAAAGAGTATTGAAAAATAATGATATGTATTGAATGAGTTTGTGGTCAATAGTTGGATTAAATAACAATGCTGAATTTAATAGATGTAAATAGAGTAATTTATTGATAATGAAAATTCATTTAAAATCCAATATTGGAATTTGTCGAATATTGAACAATTAAATTGTTTAAATTTAATATTTGAATTTAATTGAATAATTGAATAAAGGGAGTTGAATAAATGTATAATGGAAATGGTTGCTCTATAATTTGAATTTGTTTTAAAAGTTAAATATTATAAGTTCATTTACTAATATTTCAAAAGATAATGATTTATTGAATTATCCAAATTGATTACGCTTAACATTGTAATTATTTGGATAATTGAATTCTGATGTTTCTATGATTGGAATTGTTATTAAAAGCTGTTGTAAATTTTATTCAAACAACAATGAAATTTGTTAACATTTAAAATTGGACTTAAAACTAAATAATTAAAAATTTTATATTGTTATCTAGACGTTAAAATAGCGATACGGGGCACAGTCTCTGAATTCGATGAAACTAGTTCCATTGAATCCGTAATAGTGTGCTATTATCATATTTAAAATTTCGTAGCGTTTGGAGTTATCATTTGGTCGTACGGGTTAGAAATGCGTTGAAATAAATATAAAAAATTTAATATTTTAATTCAAATCGAAATGCTATCTTCCACGTACGGTCGAATTAGGCCTCGAAACATGTTACATTGTGTTCGAAATATGGGTAAAACATTATGAACGCCTGGCAGTATGTTTTGTTTGGAGTTCGTTTGAAAAGTAAGTAAAAATTAGAATATATTAATAAAATAATACTATATACATATATAAATACTGTTTGCACAGTGAAATCCTAGTTATAATTCACGGCCACCGTACTTAAGTTTTAGTGGACAAAAACTAGTGATCTTCTTACCTCTTTTTCTCTCCGTCTACTCGATAATTTCCAAAACTTTCTAAAGGGAAATCAAAGAGCTCGAGGGGCTCTACAAAGTCAAAGGTCATTATCAATTATAGTGGCCCTGTTCGATCGTATTTAGCTCGAGATGGGGGTGGTTTCGCTCATGTTTTTTCATGCATAGGATAAGCCGAGTCCATCTCGGTGGCGGCAGAAGGCAGTGCTTGCATAGAGCTTCGATTTGGTGGTCCTGGATCGAGTGCTAGATGATGGGGGAAGGAATGGCGATCGATTAAAGAACGGCATGGTTGTGTTCATTCGCGTGCGTATCTCCTGGAGGTCGCGTACGTATCGAAGAAGAAGGGATCGTGCTGCTCTAGTTTCCTAGAAGCAAGATCTACGGCCACGATTTAACCTTGGTTTAAATTAAGTAAATTTTGTAATTAATTATAATATTTAATTCATGTAAACTTTAAAAATACGTATCTTATTCATACGAGATCGAAATTGGATGAAGCAAGTGGTGCCAAAATCGCAGAGATGAGATCTGTGTTGTAGTGCAGATCCGGAGACGTTTGGAGCTTATTAAAATTTTAGTTTAAATCAAACGCGCTCGATTTAATTTAAAATCGGAAAGTTTGGCAACGTAAACTCAAGATGAGTGTTTATAACGCTCACAACATACTAAAATATTTTTGTGTTACTTAAATTTGATGTTATGAAGTGATACAAATTTTATTGGTTCTTATTTGATAAATTTAAATTGTCATTAAATTAATTGTTAAAAACTAAAACTGACAGTCAAATCAAAATTGGGATTTAATTGCCAGTAAATTATCTGATATTGGCAACTATGAAATTGCGGTGAATTATATTGTCTGTTGTATGATTGATTGTGATGGATGCAAATTGGTTGTTATTTAGATGTTTGGATGTTTATTTGTTTAGATATATCCTGTTATCACCCTGTGTATTATTTACAGTGTATAAAACTGTAAATTGAATTATTTTGAATAACTTAAGAAATAGGTTGAAATGATATATACCTATGACATTGAGATTTGGATTGAAATGATATATATCCATCCTCGAAATTAAATTGAAATAACTGATCACTTGGCCATAGGATAGAAAAATTATATACAGACACCAGATTGGTTAAATTAAATGATTTTGAAAATCTTAGATTTGAAATTATTTAAATGGTTGGGATTGTAAAGAAATAAAAATCAAATTTATAAGAAATCGAATTAATCACGAATTCGAATTTGAAAGGTTGAAATAAAATTTTAGTTAAAAGAAATTGTTAAATAACTGAAGTTGAGATTTTGAAGTTAAAATCAGAATATGATTGAATTTCATAAATTGATTTGTTTTAAAAAGATTGAACCTTTATTCGAACTGTGAATATCACCAAGTAAAGTGATATAAAACGTTATTTCAAAATTAAGCTCAAAATTTACTTATATTTGAAATTTGGATTTTAAATTTAATGTTGAAGTTAAATTTAATTTAAGTGACTTAAATCGATATTTTGGAAATCGAACTCGAATTTATATAAATCAAAATGATTTAAAAATATGAGAATTAAATTGAAATTAATTTAAATTGGAATTGAATTGAATTAATTGGAATTGAGGTCGAAGTTGAAATTGATCTGAATATAAACTGGAGTCGAAGTAATTCGAATTGAGAATTTGGAATTTGATCGGTTTGGCTTTGAAATTATTTTCAAGTAAATTATTTTAGTATAATTGTTTAAAATCTATTTTCTTTAAATATTTAAATGATTTTGGTTTCCAAATTATTTGGCTATATAAACCATTTCAATATTTAAATTATTTTATATTTAACTATTTTTACCATTTAAACAATTTTAACCATTTAAACTGTTTTAGCTATTTTAATTATTTAAACTATTTTAAAACTATTCAAACTATTTTACAAAGATTTAAACTGGTAAAGGGTGAAATGTTTATTTTAAATCATGGATTTAAATACGAATGGGGTTAAATGAATTTATAACCTAAATGTAAATTCGAAACAATTTTGGAATCGAAATAGAGATGTCAAGATGAAAAGGATTTGAATTGAAATTGTATATTTTGAGTAAATATGATCATTTTGAAATGGATTTGATTTTAAAGTGAATATGATATTTTGATATCAAGCATGAGCTGTTTTGAAATGTAAAAGTACCAATCGGTGTGAAAATTGACGTTTGGTTGTTAAAGAGACAGGAGCCGGATATGGGCATATTCTCTGTCGATACCGGAACCACTTTAAGAACTGTGTATGCAGAGGAGACTCCAGAACGAAGTGGTTGGATTTGGCATTGATTGCTAGATTTAAAGAAAGAAAATGATAATGGATAGACCCTAGCACTTGTGCCAATTCGAAATGACTAAAACAGGACGGCTTGACAGGGACAGGTGGGATAATTACCCCGAGCGCACATCCGTTCTTCGATTTTCTGGACTCGATCCATATTATTACTCTTGATGTTGGTTTCGATTGTTGCACTTTGATTGGGATAGCCTCCCTTTGACTCGATATGGTATGGAAGGATGCGATGGGAGGTCATGGCTATGATGCGTTACCACCAGCCTTACGACCCAAACTGGTAGTATCCTACCTTGGGAATTGCCTCACGTGCCTTGTCATACTTTTATTCCTATATGAGACCCATACGATTTTGGTTTAGTGTTGTCGTATCACGGTGCATCCCTATCCTCCGACCGTGTAACTGGTGTTTTATATACAAACTATATGACAATGCTTAAAAACGTGTTAAGGGGGATTAATGTAAAGTCTTAAGCTATTTTAATATTTATTTTACCGATTAGACATTATTTATGTAGCATATTCTACTGCATATAAATATTTTAACGGATCCTTAAGAGATGGAAAATCCCGTGGCATCTCTTGAGTTATTGCACGTACGTTATACATAGGATAAAAAATGTGAAAACCTATAAGCACCTCTGACACCGTGACACTCATATTTTATAGGCGATATCGATTTGACTTACATAGGGAAATTTTAGTCCTGACTCGAGTGTTTTGTCTTTTCTTTATGCTTGGGTCAGTCCTGAGTTTTTTAGCTTATTGAAGATCTATTCTGGAGGACGAAGACTAAGATTTAGTATACTATTACTATTATTGTTCCTGCATCATGCTGTCTGCTGCATTATTTTATTTGTTCTGCTGTATACGTATAACTCTGGTAAATTTTGTATAAATGATAATCAAAAGTATATTAAACAGTTTCACGAATTGTTTACTTGATTATTATATTTTAGCGTTCCGCTGCGAGATTCTATGTTTGTTTTCTTTCATTGCTTTCTTCTTCTTCCCTTATTTTCTTATTTAACAATCCCCCCCTTTTGAATGGCTTGAGTTGACATGTGTGGTTTATTGTCTATTTAAACTATCCAAAAAGATGGATCGTTACAAACACCATAATAATTCATTTAACAACCATTTTAACAGATTATTTCTCCCAATAAAAATAAATATCATCAACTAAACATCTTTTTATTAAATCTTACTAATAAATATTTTATAATCAAAATTCTCGACTTTGAAAAATATTACATCATTCAAATTCTAAATAAATTTCTATATCACCAAATTGTCATAAAACTCCAATATTATAATTTAACTTCCAGTTATTCACATTTTTATCATTTAAGACCCGTTTAATCAATTAAATCCATATTATTAATTTTAATCAATTTCTTTTCAGCGGCGCATTATTACAAATTCTTTATAGATAAGAATATGCAACTCTCTACTCTTGACGTGTGGCCACCGCTAAAGGTTTTCATTTTCTTAAGGAAGCCTGTGATGGTATATGTAGAGATCATTGTGGAGAACATACATTAGCTAATAAAGTGTTGAGACAAGGCTTTCACTGCCGGACTATGATTTGAGATGCTCTTGAATACGCTAACATAGCGAGAGCTCCACAAAGATGTTAATTCCCTATTTCTAGTGATTTAACGATGACAACTATAATGTCATATATATATAGTACTTATCTACAGTGCAGGGGAATGAGCTACAATAATATAGGAATGACTATGCAATCAAGATATATCAACTACACTCAAGCACTTCAGCAAATCACAAGATCTTCAAACTACGAGTATGTATGTGGTCTTAGAATTAATTGTAAAGTCTCCTTGGTATTTCATGTGCATGCAGATACAAACCTACCTGCAAAAAGTTTTAACTATCAAATATATCCAAACAAAATTAAAACAAAAATACTTAAACACACTAATTTATCCAATTCATTCGAATGTACTCTTTTCTCAGTCGTTGAGGGTAGTCGACAGAGAAAAGTGCTCATTCGTCTCAACCTTATTATTTAGTTAAATTATATTGTTTTAAACCCTCGCACATATTTTCTAGTTCTTATTCAAAAGACTGGCTTTCAAAATCAATCGACTGATTATCGCATAATGGCTATTTTTCTGAAAGGTCACTTCAAACAGTTGCAACCTTTTATACTTATCTCTTTGAACAGAAGTGATCATAAATGAATGATTGCAACCTTTTATCACAACTCTTAGATTTCGACAAATATATATATCAAGTTCAGAAATCATTTTAAAAGAACTTGCTTACTTACTATCTTATTATCTCACTGCTTTTTGATTTCAAGTGTTCATTGCTATTCTACATTCAAAAACCATTCAAACCAATTCCATATTCATGAGTTACACATTTCTAATTCACCAAGGAGATTATAGAAAAAATTGTACTAGCAGTCAATATCTGTGTTATTTAAATCACAAGCTTGTCAAATAAACTCTTTTGTATAATCCCATTCCTTTAGGAAAAGCGAGGGTGATTGGTTAGTGAAATATCGACGGGGAGCTTCGAGACTGGACATAGGATGGGAGATCCAAACCAGTATAAAAAACTCTGGTGTATTCATTTCTTTTTACTTTTATTATATTCTGTTATATTGCTTATTTAGTACATATAGTAGTATATACTCATATTAATATACAAGCCATAGTATACGATCCATTGTACTTTCAAAAGCAAGCTCATTCCTATGGTAAGTCCATGGTCTTACGGTATTTGGGGTATTGATCTTATAAGCCCTCTACCTATTGCTAAAGGAGAGGAACACTTTTCCATTATGACCATTGATTATTTACTGAGTGGGTCAAAGCTCACCCTTTGCAACCAATACAACATAGAAAGTTATCAATTTTGTTGTGAATAACACTATCACAAGTTTCAGTCTATCATATAAGATAATAACCGATAATGGCATGCAGTTTAAAAGCCAATAGCTTACTGAGTACTGCCGATACCATGGCATAGTCAAAACTATTTCTATAGTGGTGCATCCACAAGCCAATGGAGCCATAGAGGCCGCAAAAAAAACTATTTAAACTTACTTAAAGATGCGCTTGAATAAAGCAAAAGGAAATTGGGAAAATGAATTGCCTTTCATACTATGTATTATAGAACAAGCATAAGTGTAACATCCCCCATTTCGAGGCCCACTCGCTGCGGACGCTGTAATTATCCATAGTTATTAATTCTCGGTGACTTACTAGACTCTAAACAACTTTTCCATTGCATTCAATTACATAGAAAAATCAAACCGAAAGAACTCCTAATAGCTAACTTGCCTCCGCATATCTCCTAAAGCTTATTTATCTTATGGAGAACCTAAAAATCTTAACTCTCAAACTACTCAAAATTAATTGAGCATCCGAGAGTTTAAGGGGAAAACATAAGCTTTGAGTCAAAAAAAAATTCTGGTGTTAATAATAACATACCATCTCGAAACATATAGATATCTAGTGAGATCACACCGCTTAGTAGAACGGGTTTTCCCTTTACTATTATCTTAACCCAATTTATAATAACTATATATTGTGCACCTGCATCCATAATGGTTAAGACATAACATAATAAAATGTATCACAATGATATGCAAACATGCAACATGCTCTGGCTTTCCATCCCCATTCACCTGACTAACCGTCTCATGTTATAGTTTTTAGGGTCACTATTAACCTATTAGTTTCCATGGGATGATTAATAACCTGTTCAAATCTTTATGGATTTCCTATCCACATTCATAGTTTTCATGGGATCACTATGAACCTACTGGTTCCTACCAATACTATTATCCAATCATAGTTTTCATGGGATCACTATGAACCTATTAATTTCTGCCAATAACATTATCCAATCATAGTTTTTATGGGATCACTATGAACCTATTGATCTCTTTCGATAACATTATTCAATCATAGTTTTCATAGTATCACTAAGAACCTATTGGCTCCTGCCAATAATAATTTCCTTAACATAGTTTTTATGGGGTTACTGATAACCTTTTTAACTCCATGGCGTTTTGATTTAGTTTACATACAATATTGGGTCAACCTTGCGGGTTATCCTACCTTTTAACACTCCAGCATGCTCATATGGGTTATAAAGTGAATATGATAACACAACATTCATGATAACTGATCAAATGATACACAACATATAAACGTCCATAGTTTATTTCCATATATTTATTTTTCTAATGAAAGGTGGTTAACACTCTTAACCTACCTATTTACTAAGGATAACTTCCTTTCGAAAACATAAAATATATCCATAATTTATTGATTAAAATTTTAGACGTCCTCTTTCGAAACCATAAAATATATTTTTCGAACACTTGGAAACATCCCTTTCGAAACACTTAAAACACACCTTTAGAAAGCATTGGGTTCAAGTAAAAAGTTATGGAAGCATAGCTTCGAAACCAATTAGAAGTGCTTCTATCGAAACCATAGTTTGAAAAAAAAAACAAGCTATAAAGTATATAAAAAGGGGACACATTAGTCCCTTCGAAAGACCTTTGGTGACAGCAACATGCTTCCGTATGTTTACTTGAATTTAAATAAATGGCTTCAATCATGTCGAAAGGTATGGAAGGGGAACCTACCCTTTCGCACGTATATGTTAAAAGAAAAGCGCTTTAATGGTTGTGGAAGGGTATCAATTTGAAACCCTACCCTCCGAACTTATTGATTCAAAGAGTTGTAAAAATGGCCTCTTACTAAGGCGAAAGGTTTTAATGTAGCAGCTAGGGTATCGAAGGGGTTTAAAAGCTGCAACCCTTTCAAAGATATTTAATCAAAGGTAGGTTTATAGATTCGAAACCTGAAAATACAACTTCGACCCTTACACATGCATACCTTCGACACCTCCGCTACCTTTTTCATAGGGCCAATACACTTTGTACCACTAGCTTGATACCATGTATATTGGCATCGAATAGATGCGGAAGGGTTAGAGGCGGGTGTATATGAAGTCGAAAACCAGCAGGGTTAAGTGGCGAAGATTTAATTTGGATAAAAATTGCATTTTTTCTTATTAAAGAAAATACTTTTCACCTAACATCAATATTTCTCTCAATCTTATTGGATTATAAAAATTTATCAATTTTCCTTTTCAGAATTTGCTGCCGAAATCAAATTTGGATTTGAAATGACTTAACACTTAAGCACTTCCAATTTAAAACATTTAAGTCCTCAAACTTAAATAATTTACTGTCCATAGTAATACACTTAGGAAAAATCCCCACAATCACCGTAATTCATATTAAATATGTTTTCAAACATATATAAATTTTAGATTCGAAAACATTATCTAATTGCCTTAAATAATTTAAATCTGAATTTAACTACTTTCTCTCTCGGTAATTCTTAATAAATCCATAATTAATTAAAAATTTATGAAACTTGAAACCCAACTCTAAAATAACATTTTGACCATATATCAAAAAAGCAACACTTTTGGATGTCATATGATAAGTTTTCCAATCTAAAACCTATCATAAAATTCATATTAAATAATATAAATTTTTAACAAGCATATATATCCATTTAATCTATCAAAACATATCAACATTCATCCAATCACACAGTTTTAAACCTCAAACCCGAATTAAAACATTTAAGATGACTTATATAAGATGGTTTAGATCATTATTCATCTTGTTTGGATAAGGAACTTGAGATTTGTTCTTGTTTTAATCTTCCTAGCTTAAATCTTAGCCTCTAAATGGATTTTATGCCCCTCTTCTTCTTAGGGTTATGGCCGGCCTTCAACTCTCTTTGCTTATGTTTTTGGTTTATGAAAATGTGAATGAGAATGAGGTAAGGGTTTCATAGATTATGGTATATGGCTATTGCCATTTTTCCCTTGCCTTATTCTCTTAAGTTTC
The DNA here is from genome assembly GCA_030765085.1 of Allium cepa. Classification (NCBI taxonomy): domain Eukaryota; kingdom Viridiplantae; phylum Streptophyta; class Magnoliopsida; order Asparagales; family Amaryllidaceae; genus Allium; species Allium cepa. The sequence continues at coordinate 56,199,571 of CM060940.1, forward strand.
TTATTCATAAATCACACTTATAGTTTCATTAGTTAAGGCACGACCCTTATTAGTTTCCACATCTCAATTCCCTTATCACTCTAACCACTACATTATTCTATTTAATTTATCTAATTAAATCTCATGAATAATGTTATTTAAAATTAGGGGTGTTACAATAAGATCATCTATGAGCTATGTAGTTAATACTGGATAATACCGCAGATATATTATCAATATATATCATATCGCCCTTCAGCCGATTTTTTTAAAATATCGTTTAAAATATCGTTAGCGATACACCGTTTGACATCTATCGATATATTTCTTTGATATTTAGTGTAATATACCCACTACATTTTAAAAACATCATCCATTGTTATATGTGTTGGAAAAATATATTTATGAATAAATATTTTCACGTTTTCGATAATTGTTTTTAGGGTATGAGGAATGGCAATATATAAACCATACTAGAAATCTTAATTCACCGATTTTTAGTTTTAACCATATATTTTTAGCCTTCTACGTTAGTCTTTCAATAAAGAAAACTCTACTTATTCCATTATTTTACATGTTTCATATTCCATGAATCTTTATCATTAAAACAAGATAATGGAAGTGCCACTTCTCTTTTTAGTTAATTTTTTGTTCATCATTTTTAATTGGTAAGTTAGCTTATAAAAATACATTTTATTAGTTATTCTCATGCACTAAGAACTAAAAGTTGAAGAGCAGTAATGTTATATATTTACATAACGATAAGAAATGACCAAAGTATTAATTGGTGTCAAAATGAACATTGATTATTCAATAACTTAAGTGAAAATGAAGACGAAGAAACTTTAAATATGAAAAAGTTGGCAAAGTAATATAGATGATTAGATGAATGAAGAAATAATGAATATAGTATAGAAATGAAGAAAACAATAGAGAAGCACATTATATGAATTTCACGGTTTTTATGAGCCTGTATTATGATTTGTATTTAATAGAATATCCCAAAAAGTAGACTGTCGTCTATAAATTATATGCAATCAGTCTTTGGTGGCATTACCGATCCAAATATTTGGAAACTTACCATCAATATAACATTGTGAAAATGTATGATATTGTTTATAACATGTTCTATACATATTCAATATTTTATCGATATTATCATGATATTTTGAGATATCCCATATTGGTACTTGACCGTTACACACCCGATATCGATATTAACCACTTAGCCTATAGGACATATCGACTTCTCTTTAGTATATGGCTATAAGGCCATGATTCTAGTAGAGGTTGAGATAACTTCTCACCAAAGACTATATTATAATACCTAACACTATAATGAACTCCAAGAAGAGTCTATAGACTTTTTGCATGAACTTTAGGACGAAGCTGCAGTGAGAATAGCTAAATATATAGGATGAAGGACTTGCTATTATAATTAGTGGGTTCAAACTATTAAGTTTGAGAAAGGAGATCTTGTATTTTGAATGATTGTATTGAATATGAATAATTTAGTTGATGGATCTCTTGGCTCAAATTGGGAAGGACCCCTTGTTATTTATGATGTCATCTCTTTAGATGCATTTATGTATTAAAGAGATCGGAGGGTAACTTAGTTCTAAGTACCTACAATGCAAGCACTTAAAGCCTTACCGTAACACAAGACTACTACATGTATAAGCTTTTTACATTGGTTAGCTATGACCAAGTAGTGTCATGCCATTTCTAAAGACCTAAATGATTCTAAATTTACTTTCAACAATTATTAGGCATAAGGCTACCGATAATAACTTTCAAAGGGACATAATTGTAAGACTAGAGCTAAATGATTGAAGAATATTGTATAAAAGAAATTATAAAATATAATTTTCCACAAGTCTAGCCTATATTCATATCAAATTGCTTTTGGTTATGTTACGGTCTTTCGAACTAGCATCGAGACCTAAATTGATGTTGCTTTTGATAACTAATGTCATAAGAAAGTTGTGATCTATTTGAAAAATGACTTTGAGTCCCTAGGCATTATAGGTTGTCTAAATTATTTAATCATAAAATCACCTTAGCATTGGCTATAAAAGAAAAACTTTCAATTGGGATGTATCGGTTATAGGAAATTGACAACTCTCTGAATGGTCGTATTTTGGCTTCACGGTCCAGGCATAAGTCGATGGGTTTGGCATGATGTTTCATCATTGTAATTCAAAGACTTTTCTATTATGTAGTAAATAATTATGTTTATTGTTAAACCTCTAACTGAAGTGGTTCATTTTTATGATAATATCTCTAAATAAAGCTAAGTATGTAACAGGATAGAGTAATTAACTGAACCCATGAAAGGAATTGGAACAAGACCTTCATGCATAGATTCACACTTTCATACATTGAAAGCAAGAGCATAAAGGTCCATCCATATAAAACCTTTATGAGTACCGACAAGTAGCTCCAGGAATAACACTCAAATAGTGGCTCGGATTGGTTACCACTGTTTCTAGTGAAGCTAGAGTTCACCATACTACACAAGGCTATACCTACCTTTCCTATAGCAGTGTTTGATATGTCCCATTTACCAAAAAAAAACCTCTTAATGAGGCTAGAAATGAGACTGAATTCTTTTGGATATTGATTAGTTTTAAAGTAGTGGGAACTTGATATAGATTGAAAGAAAAGGAGACAATAACTTAGGACAAAAATATGATCTTTCTTGCAAAGTTCGCTTTACCATACGATGTAAACTTTGGGAGGGAATGTGTTATAACATAATTTTACTTAGGTATAATCTACTTTTGGCAAGTTGGGTGTTACGATCAAATTTTTCACTGTCTTAGAACAAGCTTGAACGGATGGATTGGACTTCGGAATAATGAAGGAATGACTCTAGAAACTTAGAGGCAAGCATAGAATGGTGATGGAATGATTCTAGAATCTTAGAGGCAAGCGTAGAATGGTGATGAAAAAAATTCGCTAAGTCTGGAGTTGACTGCATTAAGGAAAAGTGGTTGATACTGAAATGAAAATAGGTAGGCACTGACCACTTTTTGTGCACATTCATGACTTTTAGAGTGCTAGTCAAAAAGTGATTAGCTACATTGAACGTTCTGGAGCACATTTCTAAAGGAATATTAGAACAACTCCAAAAAGTTTGGTAAAAAGGACAAGCACTAGACGTGTTAGAACTTCTCAGTAACAACCTGATCTCAATGGAAAAAATGCTCAGAACTAGACAGATTGAAGCTAGAAGGTAAGAATTAAGAGAGATGAAGGACCTACAATAAGAAAATCAGATTTGGTACCGACCTGATTCTAGTCGATATCGATATGAATATATTACATAGCGGACTTCATCTTCCCTCTTACTTTCTCAGATCTGGAGTTTGACCTGGTATTTCATGATCTAGGGACTTCGATGGGTGATTTTCCTATAAATAGAAGGCTTGTTGAAACTAGAGAGGGTACTTCCCTTTGGACCTTGAGCACTCAGAAATTCTTCTATCTTCTTTTTTCCTAAATCCTTGTAAATCTGAGATCTACTAAACTATGATCGGATTTGACTTGTAATCTTTGTATTCCAAAGAGAAAACATAAGATAATAAAATTAAAGCAGATGTAGGTCAGTTCTTTCTTTTATTTATCTTGATAGATTTACATTTTTGGTGGTTTCATCTGATATTGGGGCGCTGTGCCAATTATTCAGTGTAACACTAGGATTCTAAGGGAGAATCCTTAAGCATTCTCTCACATAAATGTTGAAAGTCTCAACCCTTTGGCTGAATCCCAAACCCATATCCTGTACTTAACCATCCATAAGTATTAAATACAAGTGAATATTTTTTATGTAGTCTCGCATAGCTCCCTTTGATATATTGGTTTGCAAATTTAGTGCGCTTATTTTAGTAAGCATGGTCCGAAGTCCAAGTTTTCATGTTAAAATATAAACAAGATCCGAGAGATAAATGCTCCTTCCATATGGTTAGACGTTATAGGATAGATGCAAAGGCCAAATGACAAATGGTCCGAAATTCTATGGCCTACGAACATGTAAAAAATACGACAAAACCCAAGAAGTGAGGGTGCCACTCATCTTGAAAGGTGGGTACTATGATACAAATCAAGCGACTCCAAAAGCATGCATGGTACGAGATCAATCGAAATTATAAGCCATCAAGTTGGCTCTTAACATGTAGTATAAGCCACCTTGTGGCTCTTAACTAAAAGCATAAGTCACCTAGCTTTCTTTAAACAAAAAGGAAAAACATTGAAACATATGGTTCATACTCAAATTCCAAGGCATCATAAAGCCTTTAGTTCATGTACCAAGACCCACAAGTGTCTCCACTAAAAGCAAAGGCTATAGACTGTTGAAACCGAGAGAAATGGCCTAGAATGCCTTATACAGTATATGAAACTGAGTATGTCTCCATCAAATGCAACTAGATCAACTGCTTAGATAACCTAAAGCTAAATCAAAGGCTCGGATGGCATAAAACTAACACAAAGCTTAAGCAAGCCTAAGAGGTCTCAACTTATATATTGAAGCGAAAATTCATCAATCCATGTCATTCTATAAGCAACTAAATGATGTCACATCTCGAAATCACTGTTCCATAGGCGAGCTATATCAGAAAACAGAGATAAACTCTCTCCTTTAATGGAAAAGCTACAAGATTTGTATAAATAGAGGACCAAATATACAAATGGGACCCAACCTGTAACAACCCGATGTTTTCAGCCATTTGTATCCATTGTAAGTGCATAGGTAGACACGCATGCCGGACTTGAATTACTCAAAATACCGCATTGTAAATAAATTTGGAGCAAATGAAATACAATCACAGAATCAACAAACACAGAAATATCAGAATAACTCGCAGCGGAATTGAAACAACCCTGTATTTTGTGATTTATTTTTTTGTATATTTTAATTATTTTAATTAAATTTGGATTTAAAAACTTATTTTGTTTGAAATGATTAATTTTGTTACTTTAAATAAAAACTTTAGTTTTGATATGAATTATCATTCCAAAGCATGACTAAAAAGAATATTTTCCAAAAAGTGAATTTTGGTCAAATTAATCAAACTTTGACTTTTAATTTAAATTTTTAAAAGTTTTAAAATTTAAATTTTATCTTTTATTATGAAAGTACATAAAATTTTAAGAACACTGCTTTTCGTTTCGTTGAAAACGGATTTAAATTGCAAAAGTTATACTGTTTTCAATATTGTGTGTATATTGGGTTATTCAGCAATAGTCTTTATTTTAAATTTTATAAATGAAATTTTATTTGATATATCTTATTCCAGCTTGTATATTTATGTTATATTATGTATACTTTGACTTTTGGATATTTTTAAAATGATAATAGAATTTTTCAAAAATTTACTGTATTTATTTCCTATTTTTTTGATTGTTTTCTTATTTTCTGCTATTTTCTTCATTAATTTTTTTTTTTGTGAATGTACTTTTATTTTATATTATTATTTATGTTTAAAAATATATTACAAGCTCATATGAATTTTCTAAAATTTATTTCATGTAATTTCAAATTTCCTAGACTAGTTTACTATTTTAGCTATTTTCTTTAATTTAACTTTATATATTTAATAAATATTATATATATATATATTTATATTTTGATAAATTTTCGAAACCTTATCTGTTATTATTATTAAGTCCAGAATATCAAGTTATGTAAACAAATTTAAGAAGTTGAAAGGTTTAAAGGCTAAGAAACGTAATGTCGTTTCACGTTTCTTTTACAGTTTCTTTGGTCATCAATTCATTAGTTATTTTAGCCACTCCTTACTTTATTTATTTATTTTATACATTCACTTTTATTTGCTGTGTTTATACTTTATTAATATTAATTTTATATGTATTTTGATTAAAAATAGATTTTTCCAAAGATTATTTGGGTTGTTTCAATTTATTTAGCCTAGTTTCACATATATTGATATTTTCTTTATATAAATTATACAATTTAAAATGTATTTATTTATTTTTCTTATTTACATTATTTATGAGATTATTTATCTATTTTATCAGGTTTTTATGTATTTACAAAATAGAAAAGAGAAATTTGAAAGGCCTTGAACTTTCTATCTTCCTATGGGCCTTTATAGTCCACCCTTTTACTTTTAACCTAACCTTTCATCAATTAACCCTAACTATTCCTCTTTTTTTTTTTCTCCAGCCGACTTCCTCCTGTTATTCACGAATTTTCAAAGCTCCAAAACCCTAAAAATCATGGCCTCCATCTTGAAGAAAAATTTTAGATAAATTCCTCTTTTCTTTCTATTTTTTCTCCTATTTCTATGCAAATTTGCCTTGCTTTCTCCCCTGATTGGAGCGGCTTTCCCCCTTGCTCCACGGCCACCACCCCCTTCCATCTCTTTCCGACCATCACCACTATCTAAGCCTACAGCCATGACCATGGCTGAACACCCCTTGATGGTCAAACTCTTCCAAATGCAACCAAAAGCCTAGATCTATGCTTGTTTGGCCTTTTCTTGCTCATCCACTTCAACCACCACCCTAACCACCACTATAGCAGCAACCACCATCTCTGACCTGATCATCACACACCCCTCCAACCTCTATCCTGATCTGAAACATCAAGAGCCGAGCCAAACAATGCATGTAGACGAGCCTTGTGGTGCACCAAAACTACACTATGTTGCCTGGTCTCTTGATATTCTTATGTTGTAACTTCCTCCACATGTTCTAGCCTTTATGCCATGCATTCCTATGATCAAACCTAATCCAAAGTCATGTGAAACCTGACCTAAATAAACCCCTAGGTCGGGCAAAAGAATAGAGAAAGCAAGGCAAAAGTCATTGCATTCATATCTCTTCTTATTCCTTTTTATTTCAAAGTTATTTCATATCTAGTTTTATTGAATTTGTGTTTGTTTGGATATTTTGTTTTGGGTTGTAACACAAGTTCTAAGCTTGGATCTCTTCCCACTTGAGCCTATTGTTGTGTCATCGTGCCTTCTGGAATCAGTTGTGTCATTGGTATTGAAATCTCCAGCCATAAAAGGTGAGTAAAACTCACACGACGTTTATACTTATGCAGTTGTGAAACAACAACAATTGAATGTGTAGAATTTTATGTGATGTTATAACTGACTGTGATTATTTATGTATGATGTTAAACCTGTTAAATTTCATGTCATATAATTTGTTATTATATATAGGTTGTTACTGTTCATTCATATCTGTTTATCACCATTGCAAGTTCCTTGTAGACTAGAATCACTATGGGTTGAAATGATACATACCCGAACGGACTTTAGAATAGGAAAAAATCGTTATGGGCTGAAATGATAGGCCTGAATGATTTTCAAATTTATTTCTTTTACTTGGGACTGCGGGTTTGAAATGATAAAACCCGGATTTTTCTTTGTAAATTACGGGTTGAAATGATATATTACCCGTATCACTTTACCTAGCGTAGAAAATTATATACAGGCCCGTAGTTAAAATATGTTTTTCTAAAATGTTTAGAATATTTTATAAATGTAATTATTATAATATTTTGATTTAAAATTTATTAAAAATAAATTTTGTAAAGTATTATTGATTTTCTGAACAATTGTAAGTGAAATGAATTAATGAAAAGTTAGAAAATTTTGAACGTAAGTTATTTTGGAAAATTTAATTTAATTATAATTGGAAATTAAATTGAATATGAAATTATGATAAATTTATGATAATTTGAATTTAAATGAATTAAAAGTGATTTTATATAGTATTAATGATTTTTAACAAATTTGAAATGTGAAATGAAAGAATATTTTAAGTTGAAATTTTGAAATATAACTAAAATTGGAAATTTATGAAATTGAGTTAAAAGTGAACTTTTAGTTAAGTAAATAAAAATAAAATTAAGTTATATTTGAGAATTTGAGCTTAAGTGTTAAGTTGAAATTTAATGTAATGGATTTAAAATTGAACATTGCAATTTAATAAGTGAATTATTATTAAATCTTGATTTTTGAGTGGAAATTTAACTTTATAAGATCATGAACTTGAGGAAAAATTAAATGATGTTATAAATGTGAAAATGTATGATTTTATAAGTTAAAAATGTTTTAAATAAAAATATAATTGGTTGAGAAATTATATTGAATATTTGAAGTTAATTGACTGTATTTTTGAAATGCTATTAATTACAATGTAAATGATATTACAGCATTTGAAAATGCTGTAGTTGATGATAATGAACTAAAAAGCTAAATTGAATTAAAAGCTATTATAGCAATTTTTGTAAGTGCTATAAATTGTTGAATTTAACTAAGTTTATTCGAAATTTAAGTAAACCCTATTACAACATTTTAAAATGTTGTCTTTTGTTAAATTGAACTGTTTTGAATGTAGTTTTCCGTAGCGTTTTCTAAATGCCACGAAAAGTGAATTTTCACTGCTTTGATAAACTTAAGTGGATAAATGACCTTTGGAAGTCGAAAATTTTGGAAATTTAATAATTTAATTATTAAACATAATAACTTCATTTTAATGATTAAAAATGATTTTTGGAATATAAACTGTTTTGAAATATGGATTGAAATGATATTTTAAATTGAATAAAATGAATAATGATTTGAAATGAATGTGGTTTCAAAAAGATATGATATTTTGATATATTAAATGATTGAAATGTGGTTTTGAAAACATATGATATTTTGATATATTAAAATGGTTTGAAAATAGAGTTTTGAAAGATATGATATTTTGATATTAAAATGATTTGAAAAGAAGATCCGAAAGATATGATATTTTGGAATGATTTAATCTTTATTTTGATAAATATTTGGGTTGAAATAATATTTTATTTTGAAGTATAAATATTGTTTTAAAAGGTTATAACTACGGGTTATAATAACGATTGGTTGTTAAAGAGACCGGGATCGGATATTGTCTTATAGCCGGCCAATACCGAAAACCACTTTAACAACTGTGTACGCGGTGGAGATTCCAGAATGAAGTAGGATGGTGGCGACGTTCTCGAGGTATATTACGTGGACCCAACTCCCGTGAGTTGGCATAAATGACTAAAACAGGAGCTATACCGGGCTACACAAAGGGTCGCACCCTTTCATCGAGCATGCTCCATCGGAAACCATTCTATTACTTTTGTGATTCGATATGTGACGCCACTTTGATTCGGGGGTATTGTTCGAGGTGGGTGGAAGCTGCTGGCTTGCCGTCACCACCGGTCCGTGAGTGCAAACGGTGTATCCACCCTGGCATTGTCTCGCGTGCCGTGTCATATCCTTATATCGAGCCCACTACGATTTTGGTTCTAAAGATCCGACCGCGTTAAGGTTCACCATCCCCTTAACGCTATTTTCTATATGATTATACTTTACTGATTAGACACTATTGTATATAGCGCAATATACTACATAGTAAATAGTTTAACGGATTCTTAGAGGATGGGCGGTCCCAAGCATCTTCTAAGTTACTTGTACCTTTACTACAGTTCACTTGAGTTGGTTTACATTGTATAAGTATGTATGTCCTGACTCGAGTGTTTGTATTTTTATTTACGCTCGGGTCAGCCTGAGTTATTCACAGATTTGGATTTTCACTTTCTGGAGATTGGAATCGCTGGAGATTATCTACTTGTCAAGTTTATCTTTTGAAATCTGTTGTTCCTTTCATCTTTTGTATTAGTTGACATCTATGAAGTGAGACTTCTTTTGTACTTTATTTCCTCTGTTGTATTTTATGTAACTCTAATATTTTTATATAGTAGCTTCATGAACTACTATCTCTTTTTACTTCCGCTGCATTATTATTACTCTGTGTCTGTGATCTATGATTTTTATTTACTGTATATTCTGAGATTTGCCGAATTTGTAATTACAACGCGGTATTTTGAGCAATTCAATTCCGACATGAGTGTCTATCTATACACTTATAATGGATGCGAATGGTTGAAAATATCCGGGTCGTTACAGTTGGTATCAGAGCTTTGGTAGCACTAGGCAAAACTCAGCATATGCAGTGAATGTATTTACAGAACCACTTACATTCGAGTTTGAATCTCTTCCTTTTTGACTCAATTCCTTTGAATTTTGGAACGTTCCCTACGATTCCAAAATCCATTCGTATCCTTCACTATTCATCTTCTTTTAACTCTGGAGTATTTCATAACTCCGCTTCGAATGATCTTTCTAGTAAGTCGGCAGTCACGCCAATTTCAAATTGGATTGAAAAAAAGAAGGGGGAAAACTCCTTTACAAATTAGCATCGATTCACCAGAGATTTATATCTATCCTTGGTTTAGATGCTAATATCTTTTGTTATTCCAAACTCTAACTCTCGAGATCGAATGTAGATTTACCCTAGAAAATCCACATTGATCTTATTCTTTAAGTCAAGGTTGACCCGATTATGGTTGCCCGTGATTTATTTAAGTTAATCCACCTCCCTATTTTTTTATTTAATCATCTTGTCTTTTGTTTCCAATCTATTCTTCTAAACATTTTGAATTGTACTTGTATATCTATGTTTTGTTTTATATATTGTGTTGTTTGGGTTGTTGATGTTGATTTGGGTTTCCGATCGATTCATCTGATCAACGCTATCGATAGGATTTCTAAACACTTTGACAGAACAAACTGACACAATATTATTTTAAAATTTGGTCAATGAAATAAAATTTTGATATATGAGTAAATTTATGGAACTTAATAAACTGATTTAAAATGATTATTTGAAGTGATAATACTTAATTTATCATTTATTGTTCTATAAATGAATTTATAAATAGTTGTTTATAAATTGATTTGGGAACTGAAATGAATTTAGAACAAGAAATTTGAGAATTTGATTTCCAATGGTTTCAAACCTTTTGTTTAAAAAGTTTTAAAAGGGATATATTGTTTAAAGTATTTTCAAATAGAAATTTGTTTCCAAAGAATTTTAAAGTTTAAAATTAGTTCTCTTCTCATTGTCGCTGGGAAATAACTTCGGTGATGATCGCGACATCATCGATGTTCATTTTCGAGTTTCGAAATGAAGAGACTGTTCTGTCATCTTGCTACAGTTTTGTTTCGGGGGAATTTAATTGATTTGAATTTCTAAAATATGACTTGATTTATAAATTTGATTTGACATATTATATATATATTATTACTTATCTCTAAATGGTTTGGAGAAATCGGAAATACAATTCTTAAATTTTATTTTAAATAATAATTTCAATTATAAAAAGAGAATCAAAAATTTGGATAAATGATTAAAACTTGAGAGAATTGAATTGGAAAGTTTTATTTGTATAATATAATTGCATTCAAATATAACTTACCTTAATTTCAGAAGTTAACAATGTAATTGGATAATATACAATATAAAAAGATTTTATAAATGAAATTTGAGTGGTTATAATAAATGTTATACACTTAATTTTTATTATAAAATGATTAACAGAGGTAAATATAATAAAGGGTAATTGAATAACTTATAATAAAATGATGTTAAAAGAACTAAGAATGAATAAGTGTAAGCATGTTTAACATAAGTGATAAATATAGTGAGAGGAATAAATTTAATTTTAATTAGGAATAAAGAAGAATTAAATTTATTAAGTACATTGTGAGTGTAATAAATGATTATTTTTTAAACCCATGGTTTTAAAAATTGTTAATTTAAGATGATTGGATAATAAGATAATGAAATTTGGGATAATTAAGATTTATTTAACTTGTGTAAAGATTTATTCTCTATTTAAGTTGAAATTTCCATGCTTTCAAATTTATTTCCTTATTTTGTTTTTCAAACTATCTTTTGGTTGTCCTTATCATCCTTATCTTGCTATAGACTGGTATAGGCATCTTTCTATAATCTTTGATAATCTTTGGTACTCATTTGAATCTATTTTCCGTGCTTGAGTTCTTGATTTTGGAGAATCTTGGAAAGATCATCTCCACCTTGTTAAACATACCTATAACAATAGTTATCAGGTATAATTTAAATCTCCTTGTCATCTTGTCCTAATCTTATTTCACTTTATTTTTTTTCTGTGTTTTCCCGTACCTCATTCCTTTTCGGGGATGAAAAGTTTTGAGTGGGGGAGAGTGTAACAACCCTGTATTTCGTGATTTATCTTTTTGTATATTTTAATTATTTTAATTAAATTTTGATTTAAAAACTTATTTTTTTTGAAATGATTAATTTTGTTACTTTAAACATAAAATTTAGTTTTGATATGAATTATCATTCCAAAGCATGACTAAAAAGAATATTTTCCAAAAAGTGAATTTTGGTCAAATTAATCAAACTTTGACTTTTAATTTAAATTTTTAAAAGTTTGAAAATTTAAATTTTATCTTTTATTATGAAAGTACATAAAAATTTAAGAACACTGCTTTTCGTTTCGTTGAAAACGGATTTAAATTGCAAAAGTTATACTGCTTTCAATATTGTGTGTATATTGGGTTATTCAGCAATAGTCTTTATTTTAAATTTTATAAATGACATTTTATTTGATATATCTTATTCCAACTTGTATATTTATTTTATATTATGTATACTTTGACTTTTGGATATTTTTAAAATGATAATAGAATTTTTCAAATATTTACTGTATTTATTTCCTATTTTTTTTGGCTGTTTTCTTATTTTCTCCTATTTTCTTCATTAAAATTATATTAATTTTTTTTATTTGTTTTGTGAATTTAATTTAATTTTATATTATTATTTATGTTTAGAAATATATTACAAGCTCATATGAATTTTCTAGAATTTATTTCATGTAATTTCAAATATCCTAGACTAGTTTACTATTTTAGCTATTTTCTTTAATTTAACTTTATATATTTAATAAATATTATATATATATATATATATATATATTTTTTGATAAATTTTCGAAATCCTATCTGTTATTATTATTAATTCTAGAATATCAAGTTATGTAAACAAATTTAAGAAGTTTGAAAGGTTTAAAGGCTAAGAAACGTAATGTCGTTTCACGTTTCTTTTACAGTTTCTTTTATCATCAATTCATTAGTTATTTTAGCCACCCCTTACTTTATTTATTTATTTTATACATTCACTTTTATTTGCTATATTTATACTTTATTAATATTAATTTTATGTGTATTTTGATTAAAAATAGATTTTTCCAAAGATTATTTGGGTTGTTTCAATTTATTTAGCCTAGTTTCACATATATTGATATTTTCTTTATATAAATTATATAATTTAAAATGTATTTAATTATTTTTCTTATTTACATTATTTCTAAGATTATTTATCTATTTTATCAGGTTTTTATGTATTTACAAAATAGAAAAGAGAAATTTGAAAGGCTTTAAACTTTCTATCTTCCTATGGGCCTTTATAGTCCACCCTTTTACTTTTAACCTAACCTTTCACCAATTAACCTTAACTATTCCTCTTTTTTTTTTCTCCAGCCAACTTCCTCCTGTTATTCACGAATTTTCAAAGCTCCAAAATCCTAAAAATCATGGCCTCCATCTTGAAGAAAAAATTTAGGTAAATTCCTCTTTTCTTTCTACGTTTTCTCCTATTTCTATGCAAATTTGCCTTGCTTTCTCCCCTGATTGGAGCGGCTTTCCCCCTTGCTCCACGGCCACCACCCCCTTCCATCTCTTCCCAACCATCACCACCATCTAAGCCTACAACCATGACCATGGCCGAACACACCTTGATGGTCAAACTCTTCCAAATGCAACCAAAAGCCTAGATCTATGCTTGTTTGGCCTTTTCTTGCTCATCCACTTCAACCACCACCCTAACCACCACCATAGCAGCAACCACCACCTCTGACCTGATCATCACACACCCCTCCAACCTTTGTCCAGATCTGAAACATCAAGAGCCGAGCCAAACAATGCATGTAGACGAGCCTTGTGGTGCACCAAAACTACACTATGTTGCCTAATCTCTTGATATTCTTATGTTGTAACTTCCTCCACATGTTCTAGCCTTTATGCCATGCATTCCTATGATCAAACCTGAGCCAAATTCAGGTCAAACCTGACCTAAATAAACCCTTAGGTCGTGCAAAAGAATAGAGAAAGCAAGGCAAAAGTCATTGCATTCATATCTCTTCTTATTCCTTTTTATTTCGAAGTTATTTCATATCTAGTTTTATTGAATTTGTGTTTGTTTGGATATTTTGTTTTGGGTTGTAACACAAGTTCTAAGCTTGGATCTCTTCCCACTTGAGTCTATTGCTGTGTCATCGTGCCTTCTGGAATCAGTTGTGTCATTGGTATTGAAATCTCCAGCCATAAAAGGTGAGTAAAACTCACACGACGTTTATACTTATGCAGTTGCGAAACAACAACAATTGAATGTGTAGAATTTTATGTGATGTTATAACTGACTGTGATTATTTATATATGATGTTAAACCTGTTAAATTTCATGTCATATGATCTGTTATTATATATATGTTGTTACTGTTCATTCATATCTGTTTATCACCATTGCAAGTTCCATGTAGACTAGAATCACTATGGGTTGAAATGATACATACCCGAATGGACTTTAGAGTAGCGAAAAATCATTATGGGCTGAAATGATAGGCCTGAATGATTTTCAAATTTATTTCTTTTACTTGGGACTGCGGGTTTGAAATGATAAAACCCGGATTTTTCTTTGTAAATTACGGGTTGAAATGATATATTACCCGTATCACTTTACCTAGCGTAGAAAATTATATACAGGCCCGTCGTTAAAATATGTTTTTCTAAAATGTTTAGAATATTTTAGAAATGTAATTATTATAATATTTTGATTTAAAATTTATTAAAAATAAATTTTGTAAAGTATTATTGATTTTCTGAACAATTGTAAGTGAAATGAATTAATGAAAAGTTAGAAAATTTTGAACGTAAGTTATTTTGGAAAATTTAATTTAATTATAATTGGAAATTAAATTGAATATGAAATTATGATAAATTTATGATAATTTGAATTTAAATGAATTAAAAGTGATTTTATATAGTATTAATGATTTTTAACAAATTTGAAATGTGAAATGAAAGAATATTTTAAGTTGAAATTTTGAAATATAACTAAAATTGGAAATTTATGAAATTGAGTTAAAAGTGAACTTTTAGTTAAGTAAATAAAAATAAAATTAAGTTATATTTGAGAATTTGAACTTATGTGTTAAGTTGAAATTTAATGTAATCGATTTAAAATTGAACATTGCAATTTAATAAGTGAATTATTATTAAATCTTGATTTTTGAGTGGAAATTTAACTTTATAAGATCATGAACTTGAGGAAAAATTAAATGATGTTATAAATGTGAAAATGTATGATTTTATAAGTTGAAAATGTTTTAAATAAAAATATAATTGGTTGAGAAATTATATTGAATATTTGAAGTTAATTGACTGTATTTTTGAAATGCTATTAATTACAATGTAAATGATATTACAGCATTTGAAAATGCTGTAGTTGATGATAATGAACTAAAAAGCTAAATTGAATTAAAAGCTATTATAGCAATTTTTGTAAGTGCTATAAATTGTTGAATTTAACTAAGTTTATTCGAAATTTAAGTAAACCCTATTACAACATTTTAAAATGTTGTCTTTTGTTAAATTGAACTGTTTTGAATGTATTTTTCCGTAGCGTTTTCTAAATGCCACGAAAAGTGAATTTTCACTGCTTTGATAAACTTAAGTGAATAAATGAACTTTGGAAGTCGAAAATTTTGGAAACTTAATAATTTAATTATTAAACATAATAACTTCATTTTAATGGTTAAAAATGATTTTTGGAATATATACTATTTTGAAATATGGATTGAAATGATATTTTAAATTGAATAAAATGAATAATGATTTGAAATGAATGTGGTTTCAAAAAGATATGATATTTTGATATATTAAATGATTGAAATGTGGTTTTTAAAACATATGATATTTTGATATATTAAAATGGTTTGAAAATGGAGTTTTGAAAGATATGATATTTTGATATTAAAATGATTTGAGAAGAAGATCCGAAAGATATGATATTTTGGAATGATTTAATCTTTATTTTGATAAAGATTTGGGTTGAAATAATATTTTATTTCGAAGTATAAATATTGTTTTAAAAGGATATAACTACGGATTATAACAACGATTGGTTGTTAAAGAGACCGGGATCGGATATTGTCTCATAGCCGGCCAATACCGAAAACCACTTTAACAACTGTGTACGCGGTGGAGATTCCAGAATGAAGTAGGATGGTGGCGACGTTCTCGAGGTATATTACATGGACCCAACTCCCGTGAGTTGGCATAAATGACTAAAACAGGAGCTATGCCGGGCTACACAAAGGGTCGCACCCTTTCATCGAGCATGCTCCATCGGAAACCATTCTATTACTTTTGTGATTCGATATGTGGCGCCACTTTGATTCAGGGGTATTGTTCGAGGTGGGCGGAAGCTGCTGGCTTGCCGTCACCACCGGTCCGGGAGTGCAAACGGTGTATCCACCCTGGCATTGCCTCGCGTGCCGTGTCATATCCTTATATCGAGCCCACTACGATTTTGGTTTTAAAGATCCGACCGCGTTAAGGTTCACCATCCCCTTAACGCTATTTTCTATATGATTATACTTTACTGATTAGACACTACTGTATATAGCGCAATATACTACATAGTAAATAGTTTAACGGATCCTTAGAGGATGGGCGGTCCCAAGCATCTTCTAAGTTACTTGTACCTTTACTACAGTTCACTTGAGTTGGTTTACATTGTATAAGTATGTATGTCCTAACTCGAGTGTTTGTATTTTTATTTACGCTCGGGTCAGCCTGAGTTATTCACAGATTTGGATTTCCACTTTCTGGAGGTTGGAATCGCTGGAGATTATCTACTTGTCAAGTTTATCTTTTGAAATCTGTTGTTCCTTTCAGCTTTTGTATTAGTTGACATCTATGAAGTGAGACTTCTTTTGTACTTTATTTCCTCTGTTGTATTTTATGTAACTCTAATATTTTTATATAGTAGCTTCATGAACTACTATCTCTTTTTACTTCCGTTGCATTATTATTACTCTGTGTCTGTGATCTGTGATTTTTATTTACTGTATATTCTAAGATTTGCCAATTTTTAATTACAACGCGGTATTTTGAGCAATTCAATTCCGGCATGAGTGTCTATCTATACACTTATTATGGATGCGAATGGTTGAAAATATCCGGGTCGTTACAGGAATATAAAATACATATCAGTTCATGAAGCTATTATGGCAGAGTCTCAAACCAAATACATAATACAGTCTGAAAACAACATAATAGAAATCCCAAATTCATAGAAGTTCACTAATACATGAGATAAACTAGAACAGCTGAAACAGAAAGTAGATATAAATGTAGATAAGCAGAAATTTCAGCAAAGACCGGCTCCGGAAACAGAATCCAAAGCTGTGAATACTCAGGCTGATTCGAGAGTAAAGTAAAACACAAAACACTCGAGTCAGGACAATATATACTTATATAATGTAAACCAACTCAAGTGAACTGTAGTAGAAATGCATAATAACTTAAAGGATGCTTGGGATCGCCCATCCTTTAAGAATCAGTTAAGCTATAAATTAAATACATCCCGTGGTTAAAATTTAAAAATGGTATTTTATACTTCAAAATCCAATATCATTTCAAAATTCAATATCAATCAAAATCCACTTCAAAATATCAAAATATCATATCTTCCAAACCACATTCATTCTTATTTAATTTAAATACCGTTACAAAACACATTTCAAAATAATTTATATTACGAAACAAATTACTTCATTTTAAATCATAAAATGAAGTTATTATATTTAATAATTAAATTATTAAATTTCCAAAATTTTAGTCTTTCAAAATTCATTTATTCACTTAATTTATTAAAACAGATAAAAATTCAACTTTCGCAGCATTTAGAAATTACCACAGAAAGTTGCATTCAAAACAGTTCAATTTAACAAAAGATAGCATTTAAAAATGTTGTAATAGGGTTACATTAGTTTCAAATAAAACTTAGTTAAATTCAACAATTATAACATTTAGAAAAATGCTATAATAGCCTTTAATTAAACTTAGCCATTTGGTTCATTATTATCAACTATAACATTTACAAATGCTGTATTATCATTTACATTAGAATTAATAGCATTTCAGAAATGTAGTTAATTAACTTCAAATATTCAGTATAATTTCACAAACAATTATATTTTTATTTAAATCATTTTTAACTTATAAAATCATATAATTTCACTTTTAAAACAATCATTCAAATACCTTTATATTCATGATTTTATAAAGTTAAATCTCCATTCAAAAATCAAAATTTGACAATAATTCACTTATTAAATTTCTACACTAAAATTTTTAATTCGTTAAATTAAATTTAACTTAACACTTAAGTTTAAAATTTTCAAATATAATTTAATTTCATTTTTTATTTACTTAACTTAAAATTCACTTTTAAGCTCATTTCACAAATTTCCAATTTTAGTTATGTTTCAAAATTTCGACTTAAATATTCATTCATTTCACATTTTAACTTTATTCAAAAATTATTAATATATTATAAAATCATTTTAAATTCATTTAATTCAAAATATCATAAATTTATCATATTTTCATATTTAATTTAAATTCCATTTATCACCAAATTATAATTTCCAAAATAACTTACATTTCAGATTTTCTAACTTTACCATTTATTTATTTCACTTATAAATTTTCAGAAAATCAATAATGCTTTACAAAAATCATTTTTAATCAAATTTAAATCAAAATATTATAATATTTACATTTCTAAAATATTTTAACTTTTTTAGAAAAACATCTTTTAACAACGGGTCTGTATTTCATTTTCTAGCCTAGGTAAAGTGATACAGGTAATATATCATTTCAACCCATAATTTACAAAGAAAACCGGGTTTGATCATCTCAAACACGCAATCCCAAGTAAATGAAAATAACTAAAAATCAGTCAGGCCTATCATTTCAGCCCATAATGATTTTCTCCTATTCTAAAGTTCGTTCGGGTATGTATCATTTAAACCCATAGTGATCTAATCTAAAGGGAACTTGCAGTGTGATAAACTGATAAAAATAACAGAACAACATAATATAACAGTAACAGATGTTATAACAGGTGTTTAAGCATGGGTGAACATCATATAATCATAATATTGTAGGTGTAACATGATAATGCATTTTACAGATTAAAAAAGGGTCAATTTACTAGTTATATATGTACATATTGTCTGGTGAGAATAACTCACATGTTCAGAGCTGGAGATAGCTACCAAAGCAAACGATACTGACACTACAAAGGCACGACAAATGATCCAAATGTGTGGAGAGGGCCAAGATATGATCTTGTGAACAACACAAAACAAGACAAGTATAAATATGATTTCAATACAAATTATCAAAAGAAACAATTTAGAAATGAATGCAAATATGAATCAAATGCTTTGACCATTGCCTCAACCATCATGTGATCAGCCAAAGGGTAGATATGGTCAGGCTTTAAGCATGGTTTGGATCAGGTATGGTCTGAAAAAAGTGCTGCTACAAGGTGATGAAGGTGAGTGGAAGTTACAAAAGGGTTTCAAGGCAAAATGTGGCATTTGTTGCACCATAGGGTTCGGCCTCTTGCTGATGTGGCTCGGCCATGGAATGTGGTGGTCAGATGGTGGCTAGAGTGTGGGCCAGAGGTGGTGGAAGGTCAGGTTGTGGCGGCTGAAGGTGGTGGCCGTGGTTGAACATGAAGGTGATGGTGCAAATGGTGATTGGCTAGCATTGTTTTAAGATGTTTTACAATAGTTTTTGAGGGGTTTTGGTCCATGGAAGGCCACGGCCTGATCATCACAGAGGTAGAGGAGGCTGAAGAGGCCGAGAAAGGTGGTGGAATAGGTTGGAAAAGGTGATGGTGGAGTGTGGCCGAACAAATGCAAGATGAAGGCAAAGCAAAATCACTTGAAAATCAATGGAAGAGGTGGAAAAAGAAATGGAAAGGAAGACATTATCCAAAGTTTTCTTTCAGACCTGAAATTATGGATGAGAAGTGAAGATAAAGAAGTGCTTTCACATGAATCTCAGAAATAAAACTCATGGCTATAGTGGTAGAATGAACGGCCCAAGAAATGAATGCAAGAGTTAGGAAATGAAAAGGTGAAAGTAGGTGAAAAGACTTAAGCAACTAAAGAGTCACAAACTTTTCAAATTTCCTTAATTTATTTATATAAGTTTAAATTACCAAGAATAATAATAATTTCAGTAAAATTTCTAAAATGCAACAAAATATAAAATATTATCTAAATATTTATTAATCATATAAGGTAAAAAGTAAGAGAATAGCACAAAATTACAAACTAGTCTAAAAAATGGAAAACAAACAGAATGAACTTTGAAAATTTTATATGGACTCGTAAAAATATTTGTAACAAAGATAATAACATAAAATAAAAATTCATTCACAAATAAATATATAAATTTTAATTTAAATATAATTTAAATAAAGAAAATAGCAAAAAAATGGAAACCAGGCTTTAAAATTTGGAAATAAATTCAATAAGCTTTGGAAAATTTCAAACATCACTTTAAAAATATTTAAAAGTCAAAATATACATAAAATAACATGTTAACACATATTAAAATAAAATATAACAAAGAAAATATGATTTATATAATTTAAAATAGACAAAATTGCAAAATAAAACAAATTATACTCAAAATTGAAATGTACATAACTTTCACAGTTTAAGTCCATTTCAACGAAACAAAAAGCAGTATTCAAGTTATTAAATCTATTTCCATAATAAAAGATAAAATTTAGGAGTTTAAAATTTTAAATTTGAAATTTAAAAGTCAAAGTTTGACCAGTTTGAACAGAAATTCATCTTTCATTATAATATCCAATTTATACCGGTTTGAAATTATAATTCACATAATGATCAACACTTATATTTAAAATGAAATGTTTGAAATTAAAAAAGTTTAAAATAATTTCAAAATAAAATAAAGTCAAATATTAAAATATATGAAAAATCTAGGTTTGTTTCACTCTCCCCTACTCAAATCTTTTCGTCCTCGAAAAGGAAGGAAACGGAGAAACAACAAGAAAGAACAATGGGTTGGAAGACATCCTCGAAAGAAGGTAGGAAAAAAGTAGCTAGGAGGGTAAGTAGTTTGAAATACGAGGATGAACCATTATTTAAACCATTATACATTTCAATTTAAATTTTTTTTATAGTATGATGAATAGTCATTTGATTCAAATCTGATGGTTCAAAGTAAACAATATTTAAAACATTTTAAAATCTCTAGAGGGGAAAATAACTGATCAAAATATTCTTTATATAGTACTTTATCAAGATACTTCTGTCAAAAATACTTTTATAACTCGATGTCTTAACAAGTTTATCCTCGTTCCTGTAGATTCTGGCAGTGCGTTGATCAAGCGCAAAGCTATACTTCTTCAGGTACTTAGTAGACTTGTTTCAACACCCAGTGAAAATACTTGAGAAACTCATTTAAAACAGATATGAAAAGTACAATCCAAACAAATCAACCAAACCGAAACAGTTGTCTAACCATGGATCGCAGATACAGAATGGTTACGCCTGGATCCCTAGGGAAACAATCCGTATCCGTAAGCTTTCTCAGCCTTGCGAGTTACGCCATGATGAATAGCAGAGTGCAGGATACACAATGGTTACGCCTGGATCCCCCAGGAAACAATCTGTACCCCTAGGCCGTCTCAGCCGGGCAGTTTCGCTACTAATGCGACCTACATAGAGTGCAGGATAAACAATGGTTACGCGTGGATCCCACAGGAAACAATCTGTACCCCCACGCCAGCTCAGTCAGGCAGTTGCGCTGTGCAGTCGCGATCATAAGACCATAGAGATCGTTATGGAATTAGATGGACACTCAAGTATCATATCCGGAAAACCCAAATCAAAGAGAGAGAATAATATCGATAGAATGAATCCACGGTGTGGCCACAAAGCGGATATCAAGCAGAAAGCACTTTCCATGTCTTTACTTAGAAAATATGTATCATATAGTACCTTTCAAAATCACTTTCAAATATCATACTTATATAAAGTCCATTATGTATAAGATTTCATTTCAAATCGAATACTTTTCAAAACCAATAGTATGTCAAATCACACTTATAGAGACTTTGATTATATAAGATTTCACTTTACAGATTGAGTACCTTTTCAATTCAACATTTTCAAATCAACTTCATACTTATACAAATCCATTTTATATAAGTGCGATAACTCCCAAATCAAGTATTTAGTAAATCAAGGTTCTCAATTTTAATTTGTTTCAATAACATCTTAGTTTCAAAACCATGTATGATTTCGCCAAATCATTTCTTCCAAATTACGTATATTCAGTTTTAAAGTTTCTCAAAACAATAGATTTAGAAAATAATCCAAATTTCCAAATCAATAAAATTTAGGTCAAACAATTTCATTTCCATTTCAAACATATATTCACCTTCAAAAATCATAATACTGTCAAAGTTATAAATCTTTCGAAACCAAAATACTTGAAATCATTACACTTTGAAAATCATAACATTTAGAATTCATACATTTTAAATCATAAAACATTCCTTTAATTCTTTACCTTCCACAAATTTGTTCAATTAAACCCAAATCTAAAATTTCAAACTTTTGTTCAATTCAATTTACTTTTCCAACAAAACCATTACAAATATTATCTAATTCCAAATAAAGATTTGATTTACAAAATAAACTATTAAATCTTAAATATGTTTCAAGGCTTAAATATACCATATTTCAAAAATAAATTTTATAATTTCATATATCTCAAATTTTACTTCATTATTACTTACATATGTCATCATTTCGCAACATTACATTCGATCGCTCGCTTGGTCACACAAGTTCGCTTTCGAACTAGTATTGTCCATTCGACTTCCTTAATGCGGACTTCGATATGGTTTCTCAACTAGAAGCCATCAGTCTCCTTGCATAGCCATACACTATGATAGGGAATTCTAGAATCAAGCCCAAAATCCATATCAAATATTTGCCATCAAGAATCAAATGAAAAATCCTAACACGAAATGGTGTAATTCACCTCGAACTTGTATACTCAAACTTGGATCAAATTAATTATGCGAATAAAACAGCATACGTACAACTTATGTATCTATTCCAACTTGTTACATAAATAGTTTCATAAAGATGTTACTAAGTTAAAACATATAAAACCAAATTTTTCTCAAACATTTGAAGACTAATTATTATCCAAAACATTTCAAAACTAAATTTCATATTAGTATAATTCCAAATAGTCTTATTTATTTACTTAACAAAATAGTTTCAACTTATAAAAATCATGTTATTTCATACTTGAAACATACAAACTAAAGTTATATTCTTTATCAAATACTTTATACCTTTCAAAATTTCTTAGCTTTGAAAAGTTAACCTTGATTTGGAAGTGCTCGAACCTTCAAAATAGTCGAAGAAATTATATTTTCAATCCAAGAGTTGGAAATCAACAACAAATCAGTAAATAAAATTTCAAAAGATAGGTTTCAAATCCGAAACTCGGGGACTGAGCACCAGCTTACTTTAAATCATTTCAAGTATACATACATTATCTTTCGAAAATCAAATCATACCTCGAAAACTGAAATCAAAATTTGGTTTCACAAAATCACTCGCATAGCAAGGCTACTAGAGTGGCCTCTCCCCCACTCAGAAACTTGAAAATCAATGTCGATGACGCATGCATTCATCATCGAAATTATTTTCCAGCGACATAAGTAGGTTTTGGACTTTTATTTTCTTGAAACTTCTTTGAAATCACTTCGAAATCATTGGAATTCATTCAAATACCTTTGAAACATTTCATATTTGGAAAATATCTTAAAATCATATTATTATATTTTTCCAAATCTTAAAACCGATTTCAAAACACCGGAGTTTGATTCCTTGAAATTCAAATTTAAAACCCTTCAGTTATAAATCATTTTATATAAGTCAAATTCTTATATATTTTCAAAATTTCAAATCCTTTCAAAACTTCAAATTTCTCGTTTTAAAAGGTATATAATTCTTATCGAAAAGATTTCACTTTTATATACAAAATAAGATCATCCTTATCAAAATAATAATTTCGATGTATACAAAATTTTCAAAACACAATCAAACACATATTTCCAAAGGATGATTCAAGGAAGGATTTCAAAACAAAATAGAGATTCAAATTTAGAGGAACTCTGATCAAATAGAATTCTGATTCGAAAATAAGCTCGAACGAAGATGAGAAAATTTGATTACCAAATAGAAGATGGATAAGTCTATATAAATAGCGGGCGACCTTAACCGGTCAACCGTGACTTCAGGAATATAACCAATACGGAAATCTAAGGCAAATCGACATTCGATCGCCAGAGATAGAATCCGAGCAGAGCAGGAGATAGATAGCATTGTAAACCGAGGATATAGAAATCTCCGGTGAGTCAATGCCAACTGTAAAGAAGTTTCACCCCTTTACAAATCATTCAAAGATTGGCGGAGTCACCGATCTTGAGAGAGGTCATTCCAAAGTGGAGTTATGAGATGCTCCAAAATCAAAATGGATAAAATAGGGAATACAAGACTGGATTTTAGAACAAGTGGGAGTGTTCCAAAGTTTAAGGAATCCTAATCGATAAGAATCCTAACCAAGAGATTTCTAACAAGGTGGATACAGAAGGAATGAAGTTTAGAAAATCTTGGTTTCAAAAATAATAAATTTTAATACCAAAATAATCTTTGAAAATCGTTAAAAATCATTTGGAAATTATTTTATACTTCGAAAATATGTTCTCTCACAAAGAAAGGATTCTGAGACTGATTTCACTCATTCTAAGGTATTTCTACCCTATCTCTAACGAGTTTTTGCTCCGCAGTCTAAGGTTTGCCTAAAACCAAAGTTCTGATACCATTTGTAACAACCCGATGTTTTCAGCCATTCGTATCCATTGTAAGTGCATAGGTAGACAGACACGCCGGACTTGAATTGCTCAAAATACGACATTGTAAATAAATTTGGAGCAAATGAAATACAATCACAGAATCAACAAACACAAAAATATCAGAATAACTTGCAGCGGCATATAAAATACATAGTAGTTCATGAAGCTACTATGGCAGAGTCTCCAATACAATTTATATTAAATTCCTCCCATTTTAATTCATTCATAACCACTTTATTTAGCTCGACACATTCCATGCTTGTACACTACTAACCATTCCCAAATTAATTCAACATGAGCTTATATTTAATGGTCTACCCTTCCTACTCGAAGTCAAGCTTCTCATTATTTTTACTTAAGTTAATTTACTTCAATTTATTCCATCTTCAAACTTAAATTCACTTCTATTTAATTTGATTCTCATCTAATCAAATTCTGTTTTATTCAGTTAGCCCATCCATTTTATTTTAATTCACCTTCTCAATTTATCAAATTAATATCCAAGAACATATTTAACTCATTTATACTTGAATTGGATTTTATTTGCAACACAAATCATTTCTATTATAATCCAATTCCATTTCATTTGACAACTTCAACTCATAATTAATCCACCTGCAATATGCGATGAATATTATTATGCTCAAGTTCTATTTCTATCATTTAATTCACAAACCAATTTTATTAACTCACAATTCAACTTTTATTTAACCAATTTAAACCCCATTAAAATATCCAATTAACTCTCTTTTTTCAAATTAGTCCCCTTCCCACTTGCAATTCAATATTTGATTTTTATCTTCAAAAATCACTTCATTTAATTTTCATGAGTTCAATCTTATTTTATATCTCAAGTTCGGATTTTTTTTTCCAAAACATCAAACAATATTAATTTACTTTTCCATTTTTATTTTAACCTGAGATCTTTATTTAGCCCAAGCACATTTTTATTTACACATTTTCAATTCTTTGATATGTTATCGAAGCTTATTTAACCAAATTCAGTTTTATTTTCATCTAACTTCGCTTACGCTAAATTCAACTTCATACCCTTCCATCTTAAATTTATTTGGGTAAGAATTTAATTTATTTAATATCATGTACAACTCATTTGAATTTTATTCAATTCACTTCTACTCCAATTTTTATTCAACTTACTTCCATTTATTTAAGTAAGAATTTTTTTTATTTCATTCTATATTATCAATAACTCTCTGAATTCATTTTAATTCAATTCCAATTTATATCCAAAAAATTTAATCCATTTATTTTGCTAAAAATTTTCCATTCAAGCCGCAATCAATTAAATTTTCGACAATTTCATTCCTTCACCATTACCCAAGTTAAATTTATTTTAACTCTCTTCTTTTTTTTCACTTTAAATTTTAATTCCAATATTCACATCTCCTATTTTCCTTCTTATTTAAAAAAAATCATCTCAATTTATAAGCTTATAACCTATCTCATCAGGTTTTTCAATTCAAATAAGGATTTAGGAATTTTTTTAAACACCCGGCTTTTGGTTTTCAAATCATTTTGAAATCACTATTATCCCAAAATCACACTTCTCAAATTCTTAAACCAATCCTGGTTTTTATTCCTAACAAATTTCCTTTGAAATTTCAAAACAAAACTAGTTCTTCTGAATAAATCAATTTGGCAGCAATCTGTCACTTAGAAACTCTAACATGAACATCGATGATGCTGCAGTAATCATCAAAGTTATTTTCCAGCGACTGAAGTGAGCTCAATGCTATATCCCTTTCCAAAATCTATTTGAAACAATTTCCTTTCAGAAATACCTCCAAAATAATAATGCTATGATTTGTCTTCAAAACACCTCAAAAAACACTTCCAAAATCTCCGGGGTTTTAATTTTCAGATTTTGACTTAAATCAAATTTTAACTATAATTCATTTGTATAATTTATGCTCATACAAATTTCCATTTGATTATACAAGTCATTCCAATTTTTATATAATCTTATTTGTTTAAAATATTATCATCCAAGCATCCAAGTTATATAACAATTTAAGAAAATATTTCTTTTATATCAAAATATATTTTGGGTAAAATTATTTCATTTACCCGCTTTTGAAAACAATATTATGTCGAATTGTTCTATTGAAGTGTTTAGAAACCCCTTCGATATAGTTGTCCAGAATGTGCCGTCATATGCCACTTAATAAATCAATCAACACAATATAAAACCATTTTTATGTTCACTAACAAGTACGTGCTCATAACCATTAATATGCTCAAACTCATTCTAGAGTACTACGGACTCTATTTTTAATGAGTAATCCCCACCAGAGGCAAGGTTCTCGCTTAACCTTCAGTTTTGATACCAACTGTAACAGCCCGCAAATCCATACCCCTAAATTCGACACTAATCTCCCTCAACCAACTCAAGATGTACGGAAATACGAACCATTTGGGTTAAAGAAGAAGACGTAGAAGAAGAAAATAGAAAACATCATAAGAATCTAACCATCGCAGCGGAACAAAATATAATAGATAATAAATGATCTTTACACAAAAATAAAACTATCATACATTACATGATCAGAGTATACATAATACACAACTGGACAGTAATCATAACATGTTCTCACAATCTGAATACACAGCGGAATATGTAACACAAATACGGAAGTACGTATCACCATCCAGCTCGTCTTCTGAGCTCCACAGCATCCTTTCCTGTATCCTATAATACTCAGTCTGACCCAAGCATTATAGTTAAATAACACCCGAGTCAGTCTGGAAAACCAACGTGAGTAAACCACACTCAACTTGATTATTAAAGTTTCAAAATCCTTTTGAGAACAATAGCATCTTGTAAGACCATACCACAAATAAACATATCAGGTTTTTACCTTACGATAGCCAAAACATTTATTATAAAATCCTCTGATATTATAATAGTGTCTATATACAAATACTTATTAAAATAGCCGAAATTGTTACATTAATTAAATTCCAGCTACTAGCCACAATCGTGGGTAATACAAACAAAACCGTTAAAGCACGTAGGGAAAATGGATTTCCAACTAATGACTAGGCACTAGGGTACCACCTGTCACAGTACGTGGCCTAGATCACCGTATCGAGGATTACTCCTAATCCCCTATAACACAAGACCGATACTACCCTTTACTGGATAATCCCGAGTAAGATCACCCCACGGTTGGGATCAGCAACCGCACCACTAAGCCGAATAAAAAGGGACATCTAGACAGGGATGACCTTACCCTAATGGGTGCTACCCACATAGCCTTGCTGCATAACCCCTGATTTTCAGTCATTCCTGATTGATGAGACTCGAGGCTAAGCGTTACCTTTTAGAACGTTTCACTTAGAATTCCCATCATCCATCTGACGATGTTCCAAAAGCATTCATCCATACAAGTCCTCCCGGGGTTCAAACGGAATCGAAGGCACTACTCCTACTACATCCATTTTGGAATCATCCTCAAGATTAGTAGCAACTAGCCCTTGCACTTCGCTGCTCCATCTTCGAATCCAAACTCTTGTTTCCTAAATGAAAACGTTCAAACCGGATCGAAGTGGTTTTCAAGAAATAAATCCCGATCCTGGTCTCTTCAAAACGATCAGCGCATTGGCCAATATTGATAGTTGGTTATCTAACTATCAAATAATATTCACAAACAACCATCAACCATAAATAATTTCACCAAATTATTTATTAACCTCAAAATATCTTCGCAAGATATATTTTCATTTTCAACCCTTTTGAAACAGTTTTCAAACCACACTTTTCTCATGAAATAAATTCGCAACTATTTATTTCCACTTAAAACACCAAGTACAAAGCTTTAGATTTTAAAATAATTTAAAACACTTTATTATAAAATATACTTTAAAACATTTAAATTGAAAACTACTTCAATACTTTATTAAAAATATATATTATATGAATATTTGAAAATGAGGTTACTTTATAAAATATAAAACTAGGTTTTTTTCTCTTTTTAAAACAAAATACCAAGTCACCTTTAAATAATTAATACAATAACTAGGAAAAAAATATTTACTTTAGAATTTAAACATTTAGAAATAATAAATTTTCTATAACATACTTTTTAAACAACTTAAAACTTTTTACTTATACTTAAAACTTGTTTGAAACGTACTTGGCTATTCAGGGAAATACGCTTCCCTTCCACATCTTTTAAAAATAAATCACAATTTATTTTTAAACAAGTTTACCCATTCCTTTAATAAATTCCCACCGTGAATTTATTCTTCCAAATATCCACTGATATATTATTTCACTTTTATAAACCCAGTTTATAAATTTCATAGTCACATTCTCCTTTAAATTTCCAATTTCAAACACTTACATCAATTTCCAAATTGATTTCCAATTTACTCCATTTTGAAATAAATTCCTTTACTTACTCATTTATTTCAAAACCCATTGACTTCAAATTGTTATTCCTTAATTATGAATTAAAAATTTTTAACTGAAAACACCAATTTCAGATTTCTCCAAATTCCTTCTTTATCCTTTTAAATAAATTCAAATCTTGAATTTCAAAATAAATTCTTTATTTCTTGAAATAATATCACTTGAGTTTAAAAATAAAATCGCTTATTTCCATTTATTCAAAATCTCATTTCCCGCACTTGAAATTTTATATATCGGAATTCAAAAATCACTTTTGATAACTCAGTTCACCGAAATATTTTAAATCGACCATAGTATCCAACATTTCCAATTATCAATATAATTCATCACAGGATAGCAAATAATTATATCACATAATATTTAACAAATCTAAATATTTTGAGGATTCTGGTTGGATCCCTCCAACCTGTTTCCCTGCATCCACAGATGTTAGCACAATAAAATACCAATTCCACTTCAAGGTGGAATATCGCGGTATATCGCGGTATATCGGATTTATATAATATCATCCGCTATTATGCGGCGCATAGGGTCTCATCTGCTATAAAATGCAGGAAATCAATCACTCCAATATATACTATATATATACTACTATATATAATATAACACATCAAATCAATTCAATCATTCAACCAATTATTTAAATTTAATCCATTTAAATTTAAATAAAAACCCAGATGAGTGAGATTAACTCACCTTTTATTTTGCTATTTGCAACCCATTTCCATCCCGACTATATTATTTTTTCCGATTTGGACCTTGTATAAACAATTACACAGATTTATTAATATTTGGATTAATCGATCAATTAATTCCTAATACTTTGGTTTTAACTATTAATTTGGTTATAAATTTTCTTTTAAATAAAATATTTGAACTAATTGAAAAATCATTTACCATTAAATAAATTAATTAGCTACTGCTTTAGTTTTAAACTAATTTCTCTTTAAAAATACTTAACTAAAATTTAACTTTCAAAACCAAATTAAATAAAATAACATTTTGTAAAAATAATTAAATATGTTTTATTAAATAAAACTACCTTTATAATATATATATATAAACTTCATTTAAAATCTTACTGTAATTAAATTTTAATTATTATCTTTTTCAATCTATACATGATGAATTAAATTAAAAATGAAATGTATATACCTCACGATTAACCCAGATCGAACTGGCCTTTAACAGATCGAAGTGGAGCCTCCAAGAACAATGCTGCCGCACCTCGTCGATACCTCGCGATCCCCTACCCGCTGCTTCATCCCTCAATGCGCAGCACTTGACCGAAACCCCTACAACAACACTCGCGCCGAACCCTCGACAGCCTCGTCCTCTGCCTCCTTCCAATTTGCTCGCGCATGAGCCAAGCATCCCAAACCCTAAATCGCAAAACTTCCCCTCACGGTTGCGCCGCCGTCGAGCTTACCACATCCCCTGGCTTGAATCGCGAGCCGTCGCCCCCATAAACTCGAGGCAAAAAAATCATGACTAGGGAAACGACTTCGATTTGAGGAACGAAATCGATTGAAACTGAAAGAAGAAAGAAAGTAGATTTTGGCTGTGATCGAACGACCTTTATTTTCATAGCCATTTTTTTTATATTCGAGCATTTGGAGTTTTTACTGAAAAGGGAATGGGTCTCGTGTCTAAAAGAAGAAGGATAAGGAATCGTGTTTGAGAAGGCAAAGGAAGCGTGTTTGAATATACTTGCTACAGTGAACTGAAGTGGAAAGGAAAAAGGATTGATGTAGGTGTAAATTTCAGCTGATGTTGACCAAAATATAAATATATATATATATTTAATTAAATCCAAATTGTCCCGATTTACGTGACTCAAAATCGTGAACCCCTATCGAGGTGTGCCGTTAGGCATTTATAATGTTATACCCCTATTTCGAACGCAATGGAAAAGGTTTCAAGCCCTAATTTGATCGTATAGAGAAGATAGCTTTTTGGACTCAGTTATTAAATTGAATTTTCGATATAAATTTCAGCGTGTTTATATGTCGTACGCTCACACAACAACTCCAAACACTACGAAAATTGAAACTCGATAATAATACAATATTACGGATCCAATGGAATAGGTTTTGTCGAATTCTGAGACTGCGCCTCAGAAGGCTATTTTTAAATATCGATTTAAAGATATAAATTCAGAACTTAACAAAACATTCTCAAATTCAATTTTAACACTTTTACTATCTTCAGTACTATCAATATAAAGTTTACAAGCCTTTAAAATATTTTTAATAGGCCTAAAATTCCAACTTCAACATTTTACCCGATTTCCAGTAATTAAATCTAATAATTTAATTGATAAATAATAATAATATTTGAATTCAAGTTAAAAATTAACTTTTAAATATTTAAAATCAATTAAATATTCCAATTTCAAACATCCAAAAATTCTGAGTCGTTCACAGTCATATTATCAATCGCATAGAGATGTTGGCTATCAGAGTAGATAATAAAACAAAATAGAAGATCCATTCATTAAGGGACCACCATGATCAGTTTTGGGAAAAATGAATGAAGGAATGGGATTAAGATTCCACAATTGATTCAAAGTGAAAGTGAGAGATTGCGAGAGTTAGTGATATGTCCTAAGGGAAATTATGTAATTTTTTACATATATGTACTATGTAGTCAATCTTGTTCATGATAAAAGTGTTTGTTTTCTTATATATACTTTATTATATTATGATATAATTAATTAAGTAATTAATTCAAGTATATTAATAAAAAATACTTGTATAAATGTTTTGTGATTGTAGTTGAAAATAGTTGCAATCACTGGTAATTAATAACAACAAAAAATAAAATTCTATTTCAAATTTTCCTAGTCAAAATTTTTCGAGAAAGGATATCAATTCATCCATTATATCTAGAGTATGTAAAGCTCTTCAAATTATAGGTAGTGTGTTATTTATGGTCGATAGGGGAATGAAAGGTTACGTATTAATATTTATTAGATAACTATGGAAGACTTGTCCAAGAGTTCCTTGTTAGTTGATAATGGCGAGGTCAAATAGAAAATCTCGATGTAACGATGTCACATAGTCCCTCAACTTAAGATTATTGTGGAACTTCAATGTGGATACTCTACTTTGATTATAGTTAAATCACAGAATGATGCGTATCAAATGACTATAGTTGGGTCTGAGTTGAAGCATTGGGAGTGATTCACTATTCAATAGAGAATTTGTCTCGTCAGTTGTATGAGGATAGTATCATAAACAATTGTAGTTAACTCAAAGTCAAAATCTCAGCCTAAATTAGAACATTTAATAATAAATGTTATTACTGAATACAAGGCTTTGTTTATGGACTAGTCAAGTTGCATATGGATAATGCTATCATATTACGGGACCACTGATCCCCAGCAGCACTTATTCAAGTATGAATGGCACAATGATTGGGCCAAGGCGATGGAAATAGTTTATGAATGGTGTTTTCCTATCTTCTTATAAGGTATTGCATCAATGTGGTTCACTCGGCTCATGTCGAAGTCCATATCACTTTTGATGAGTTAGCAAGGAAGTTTATGGAGTAGTTTAGGCACTATACTGCTCAGCCAAAGGATGTGATGTCATTGTCGAGCTTATCTTAAGGACTTAAGGAGTCATTAATGAGGTTCTTGAATCGGTTTAATGTGGCAGTTATAAAGGTTTGAAATCCAAAGGAGGTTTTGGTTTTTATAGCTTTGATTCGGGGCATACATCTAGACATGGACTTTGGTAAGTGAATGAAAATGAAACAACCAACTATGGAGTAATTTCACCAGAAGGCCATCAATTCTTGCATTTACAAGAAGAAAGTTAGGCGGCCGGACAGATTAACGGAGGATAATCGAAGAAATAATCTACAATAATGTGATGACTAAACAAACCGAAGAAAGCTCTGGTAATCTGGCTATTAATGTTGAAAATTCAAAAAATTAAAAGAAAAGGAATCGTGGCTGTAGAGGGAGGCGACTGAGGAGGAAAGGCTATGTAGGAGGGAGCGACATAAAAGGCTATGTAGGAGGGAGGCGACTGAGGAGGAAATGCACTTAGGAAAGTACTGTCATTTTCCTATAACCTATGTACACAACACGAATGATGTCAACATTTGAGAGACTTTATTGATGAACTAATAAGGAAGAAGAAGCTTTAGCAATATGTGAGAAAGCCACAGAAGGCGGTCAAAATGGAAGACCCCGATGACAGTCTTCCTAAGAGAATCGGCCTCGACCTAGTGGAGAGGGGACTAAGTGAACTGCGGAAGATTGGTTGTTAATATGATATTAGCAGACCTCATCCAATGGAGAAAAGCTAGAAGGAAATGGAATAGTATTCGAACTCTTTGAATCACATACCCCAAGACAGTTACTTTCTCGTAAAGGATGGAGCTTCGGCTAAGCTGTAAAGGATGGTTGATATCATGTTTAGGAGCAGGGATACTAATGGAGTCGAAGCGCCAACTTTTGATCCCACGGTGACAACGGCTATTATTGGACCAGCAAAAGTACGTCGAGTCCTGATGGAAAGCAAAAGTTCTATGGACATTTTGTTCAAGTGAATGTTCGATCGGATGAAAATTAGCATAAAGGATGTCAAGGCCTCTAAAAAGAAAATCCAAGGATTTATAGGCAAGGCAAAGCAATCAATTGGGATGACTGATTTATCAATTGAGTTGGATGATAAAGATCGCAAGGCTATGGGGATCCATACGTTTGTTATAATATATGAATATTCGGCATATATTGTCTTTTTGGGTTGACTGGTCATGGTTGATTTTAGAATAAATCTAACTCCTTGGTGCATGATGATGAAGTTCCCTATGGAAAACAGGGTCGGATCAATAAAGTGAGACCAGAGCACGGGAAGTGAATGCTTTGTCGTAGAGCTGAAGGAGGTAAAGTGAATGGAGAAAGGTAAGAATGTGGTGAAGCCTCTCTGCATTAAGAATTCAAAAGCATAGCACTTAAAGCCCTAATTCGAGAACCATAGCAGGTTCAATAAGTTAACGAATCCCAAGAAGAAGTCAGAAGAACACGTGGGCAGGACCTGCCAAATTGATGGTTGATGTTCCAACCGATATGGATGATCCTTCCCGGACTCTCTATATTGGATCTCAGCTCAGTGTTGGATTTAGGAAGGAATTGGTTAATTTCCTTAGACATAATTTGGACATATTTTCTTGGATGCATTCAGATATGTGTGGGATATCGCTTGAGGCAGCTCGTCAAGCAGTGAATGTGGATCCAAGATTTCCATCGGTAGAGAAGAAGAGGCATATTTTGGAATCGGAGCAATCCTCTATGCTAAAGGAGAAAGTGACAAACTAATGGAAAATGGCTTTATTCGTAATGCTTTTACCCAAAATGGGAGTCAAACACCATTTTGGTCAAGAAGTCGAATGGATAGGCGAACGTGTATTAGTTATTTGAATTTGAATAAAGCATCCCCAAAGGATAGCTTTCCCTTGCCCAGGATCGACCAACTAGTAGATTGGACTGCAGGACATGAGTTGCCCGCATTTATGATGCTTATTCAAGATATAACTAGCTACTGATGCATATACTAGATAAGGATCATATTAGCTCTGTAATAGATTTGGGACTGTATCATTATCGAGTAATGCCGTTCAATTTGAGGAACGCTGAAGTCACACATCAAATATTAGTGAATTCAATGTTCTGGAAGCAGATTGAATGAACGATGGAAGTGTACTAGCTGATATGCTTGTAAAGTCATGGCATTATATGGATGATCTTTCAAAAATGTACGAGGTACTGCGAAAGTAAGGATTGAAATTGAATCCGCTGAAATGCTCATTTAGAGTTTCATCAGGGAAATTTCTAAGGTTCATCATGAATCTAAAGGCATAGAGGCTAATCTGGAGTAGATTAGCGCCTTGAGGAGTGCAAGGGCCCCGACCATGAAAAAGCAATTACAAAGCCTAAATGGGAAAGTTGATGCTTTGGGTCGGTTCATCTCAAGGGCAATGGATAAGTGCATACCATTCTTTGATGCCCTCAAAAAGACAAGAAGAATTTTGAATGGAATCAGGCCAGTTAGAATGCCTTCGAGAAGTTGCTAAGACGTATGCAGACACCACCAGTTCTATCTAAACCATTAGATGCAAAGGACTTATTTCTCTATTTGGCGGTGTCTGTTCATGCACTTAGCATGGTATTACTACGTGAGGAGGTAAAGATGCAAAGGCTGGTTTAATATATCAGCAAGCGTTTACTGAAGTTGAAATGAACTATCCAAAGTTAGAAGAACTTGCGTACTGCTTTTAGATTGCATAAAGAAAGCTACGACCATATTTTAAGGCTCGTCAAATTAAAGTGCCGATGTATTATCCCCTAAAGTCGGTGTTGTTTCGACTCGAGACTTCAGGAAGGTTGTTGAAGTGAACTATAGAATTGAGACAATATGATATACCTTACTATCCGATGAGAGTGATAAACAGGCAGGCATTGGCAGATTTCATCACTGAGTTTACCGCGCAAGATGATGAAGAGGAGGATAACATGGTTACGCTTTCCATTGGAAGCTGTTTGTGGATGAGGCTTCAAACAAACATAGTTTAGGTTTAAGAGTAGTGCTTGTAACTATAGAAAGACGGTCGATTTGTTATGCACCGAAGCTGGAATTTCCTGCGACTAACAACGAGGTTGAGTATTAGGCATTAATGGTGGGATTGAGGATAGCAAAGAAACTGAGGATAAGGATGCTGCATATATTCAGCGATTCCCAGTTGGTGGTTTGTCAAGTGAGGAAGGAATATCCAGCTAAGGTTGTGATACTTGCTCCTTACCTAGCAAAAGAACTAGAATTGTTGGATGATATAGAGCATTGTATGATTACGCACATCCCTGGAGAGGAGAATGCGAAGGCTGATTCATTGGCTAAGCTGGCTACTTTTAGGGAAGCACAGATGATGAGGTTGGTTCTAATGGATGTTTTGAAGGAGCTAAATATCATCAAATGGATGTTGAGTGGATTTTGGAGAACACGGAGGAAGAGGAGTCATAAATGACCTCAATTATGGATTATTTTATTAAGGGAATTCTCCTAAGAGACAGGAACGAATGGAAGAAGCTCCTTCAGAAAGCACCTCAATTCATGATGCTAGAAGAAGTGATGTACAAAAGCGGATTATCAATCCCCTTGCTTCAGTGTGTAACCAAGGATGAGGCTAGGAAAATCCTTATGGTAATCCATGAGGGTAGCTATGGTGACCACACCAGAGGGCAGACTTTGGTGAAAAAGGTACTTAACTACGGATATTTCTAGCCAACGATAAACCAAGATGCAGCTAAATAAACCATAAGGTGCGACTATTGCTAGAGATTTACAAAGATTCTATGAGCCCAAAGATAGAGCTTATGCAAATGGTTAGCCCATGGCCATTTGGGGTTTAGGGAATTTTTATTATTGAAGTGCTATCGATAGCAAAAGCGGGAGCTAAGTATGCAATAGTCATAGTAGATTTCTCCATGAAGTGAGATGAAGTAGAAGCACTTGCCATGATCACAACAAAAAAGGAAATTAACAATATGATAAAGAACATCATTTGCAGGTTTGGAGTGCCTCAAAAGATCATAACGGACAACGAAACTTAGTCTGAAAGTACCGAGTTCAAGGATTTCTGCAACCGGTATAGGATTGAGAAGAGCTTTTTAGTGGTAGCACATTTATAGACGAACAGATAGGTGGTGGCAGTGAAAAAATTTATCAAGTCCACCTTGAAGAAACAGCTAACTAGAGCCAAAGGCAATTGGGTTGAAGAGCATCCATTAGCATTATGAGCTTATTGGATAATCCACAAGTCAATGACTGGAAATACATCGTTCGCCTTGGCTTACAGATCAGAGGCGATGTTCCTGATAGAATTGGAAGTCCCTTCTCATCGTAAAAGTTTTTACGATCCAAAGGTAAATAAATAACTCTTACTTGATTCCTCAATTTGGTTGATAAGAAAAGGGAGGAAGCGGAATTGAGGGTAGCTATGCACCAAAAAAGCACTGCACTTTAACACTAAAGTTTGGAATCACTTTCGAAGTAGGTGATCTCATTCTGAAATGAGTTCTCATGGGTATGGGAGCATTAGGTCCGAATTGAGAAGGTCCATACGCAATTGTACGAAAGCTTGGAGATGAAACATTCAAGCTAATTAGAGTTGATGGAATTCGATTCCATGTGGCATGGAACAATGACTAGCTATGGCACTATGATGCATATTTTTATTTAGTTTATTTTTCCAAATAAGCTATGTAAGGATTTTTGGGGCAATGTAATAAGGCCACACTTTTCATTTACGAATGCAATTTGGTTCTTGAACCAGTGGAACCGTGTTCTTATAAGTAAAATTTTTGTGATGTGCGATTAACGGTACAATCAGGTACAAACTCCTTCGGTTAAGGATTCCAACTGTGAAAGGAAATTATAAGGGTCAATCGGATAATTCGACCCTGTTATTCCTAAACCCAGAAATTGTTATAACTCTTTTGTCATAGGATCAGGGCCAGGAAGTATAATTTCAAGGGTTGATTGGATAATTTGACCCCAAAGAATTAGCTTCTTTAGTCCAGGATTATGATCAAAGAGAGTAAGCAGTGGGATCGATCAAGTAATTCAACCTCGGCCTTCAAGAATTTGTCGTTGCTTGGAGTCAGGCAACATCAAGAAGGAATGGCTACATAAGGGGTCGATCGAATAATTCAACCCCGACCTTTAGATATTAATTGTTACCCGAAATTAGGCAGCATCAAGAAGGGAAGACCACATGGGGCTTGGTCGGATAATCTTCCCCCGACCTTTAGGCTTAGGTTGTTGCCCTGATGTAGGAAACATCAAGAAGGAGTCCTCGGAATTGGACAATCAAAGTGCTAGTTTTCGAAGATAGAGACTGGTGTGCAGTTAAAATCCCGACGACCACGCTTGCAGCCTAGCGGGCATAACAACCATGCTTTCTATACCGTATAAATAAATAAATTTGGTTAAAATAAAATAGTTCAAACTCGATATTTGACGATTTACATTTTGAAAATAATTTTATTTAATTAAATTCTATTTAATAACATATTTTTATTTAATAAATTGAAATGGATTAATAATTTCTTTTCAAATAATATATTGAAATTGAATAAAATTACCAATCGTTGAAATATATTTGTGGAATGAAATATCAATCAAATTTATATTGGGTGGAAATTTGGTTATAACTAAATTTCAAGAATTTAAGTTTAAATTTGAATTGTAATTTAAATGGAATTGAAATCGAGCCCAAAGTAAATATGAGCCCAATCCTAGTTCCTTTCTTTCTCAAGATATCTCTAATTGCTTCGTCCTAGTATAAAACCCGAGCCCTTTCCCCTGTCATGCCATAATCTTCCTAATTCAAAATTTTCAACTTCCAATTAAAAAAAAGTATCGCAAGCTAGAAGTGTTGCCTCGGCGATGTCAAAAGGAGTAGATGCATGTTCACACAAAGTTAGGTGGTGACGACGGAGGTAGCATCACAATCGAAGAGGGGGAGCATGGAGCACCGTGTGCGTGTTCATGGTGTGGTGGAGTC
The DNA here is from genome assembly GCA_030765085.1 of Allium cepa. NCBI lineage: Eukaryota > Viridiplantae > Streptophyta > Magnoliopsida > Asparagales > Amaryllidaceae > Allium > Allium cepa. The sequence goes on from CM060940.1 coordinate 56,238,568, forward strand.
GCATAAGGAGAGCGCTGGTGATTGGTGACGTTGTAGTTGATTTGGAAGAGGCCGTGTGAGGTAAGGGAACTGGCAATGATGGAGGGCGACCATGTTCGTGCAATTGAGAGCTGAAGTAGTGGTTTAGAGCTGCAGAATGCTCCAGTGATTGTGTCGATCATGCACCAATCGAGCAACGACTAGAGAGCAGTTAAGACAACGAGAAAGCGAAAGCGATGGACAATAAGATAGTCGATGGCATTCTCGCTTGGAAATTTGGTGAGTACACACTCACAACTATATTTATGATTTATTGCTTTTTGTATATCTATCCCAATATTGATTGAATTATCTGATTGATATGCTTATTCGGGATAATTAATTGATTGTGATTATTATTTTAATCTTTTGATTGGTATATCAATTTGAGAATAATTGTTATTTGGAAGTTAGATGATTATGTTGATTGGAAATGTCAATTTATAAGTGGAACTTTGTCCGTTTACGGATTAACTTTATATGTTTTTATATTTATGCTTTTTTTGTGTGGATGTTTTATTCATTTTTCATGTTTGAATGATTTTGGAAGGTTTTGAAAAATTATTTTTAAGGATTAAATTTTTTAAAAGGGTTTTATAAATTCTTTACTGAAATTTTCTTTGTTTAACTTATTTTTCATATTTTAGAAATCTATATTTTTTATAAACATAGTTTATTTTAGATTATAAAACCCTTTGTAAGTCATTATTATGTTTGTATGTTTTAAATCTAAGAGTGGTTTTTAAATCATTACTTAGAAATTTTATATATGATCTAGAAAATTTGAAATGACTTCTAAAGTGCATTTAAGTAATTTTAAATAGTATCATCACTAATTCTAGATGTAAAGAGATTTTAGATAATATTCTATAGTTCAGAATGGATAAAATAGATTTTCCAGATTATAAAGTTTTTAAAAATATTTTGGTGATTATGAAATGTTATGAAATGATTTTTAAATAATGTTAAGTAATTTTAAGAATTGAGTATAAGATGAAATTTTAAAAAGCAACATATATTTTTAAAATAAAAATAAATTTATTTTGAAGTTTATATAATTTTTTGAAAAGAGTAACTAATTATAGAAAATTATGAAAAGACTTTTATAAAGGAATTTGATTTATAAAGTGATTTTAATGTGTTATATATATGGGTATTTGATTTACTTATTTAAAGAAATATTTTGTTGAATTTTTATTATTATTGCTTCATTTCCAGATTAAATTAAGGTTTATGTATAATTTCTATATTTTTGATTTCTTATATTCCTATATATATTTCGATATAATAAATAATTCACCATTGATATTTATTTGAGCTATATTTTTAAGGGATATGACAATGACATCATGCTATCTAATTTATTAGATTTTATTTCTACATGATTAGAAATTGAATAAATGGTTGAGCGGTACCGTCTAGTATGGGACTTTCAGAAATACTTTTTTGGTTATTCTTTGGCCGTGTCATATAGAGATATCTAGTGTAGATTGAGTGCTTTTTATGAGCCTGGAATAATTATCTGAATGAAATGCAGTGGTATGGGACCTCATCATTTGTTTAATTATTCACTGTAAGTAAATGTCACTCAAACGGGGATTACACTCATGTGTGTAATACTTGGGGTTTAGTATCATATAGTTAGGTGTTGACTTATGAGAGCCCTGTATCGGCTTATTATTGGAGATATGCGTAGCTATAGTGTATGTGAACTATATAACAATCCACATTGGGTACAACTTCATTTATTTTGTGGGAGTGAACCGGATTGGCCAGTATCGATCATGGCGGCCTGATCGTGGGGTTGTACTCTAGATTCGCGATACAGTTTTTTTAATATTATTCAATGAGCATCATTGGATTGGTTGTTGGTATCCACTTGTGCCGCATAGGTCAACTATTGATTACCATTGGGGCAAAAAGTAGGGTCGTGACCGAGACTACGCATTGACAATTCAATGGTGGATGAGGTCATGATGACCATCGAGGTATTTGAAGACTGTGGGAATAGACGTTTACTCTTCGATTGGCGAGTATACTTAGGTTCTTGAAGTAGGATTGTGGTAGGCGGCCATCAATCTCCCGTCTGATTCAGGGTGTGTGTTAGTGGATTGGCATATATATATATATAATGAGTTGGCTGTACTAGTAACTAGATGAGTCTAAAGTGTGGTCAGTCCCTATATATCCATTTTTTTATCTGGCATTTTGGAGATAGCTTCCGTTTATTTATTGTGATTTGGATGGTTCACCCATTGCATATGATTTTTTGGTTTTCTACTCGTTTAATTTATATGGGTGATGTCCCTTTTCTCTATGGGTTTCTTATGGATGTTGTTTTGGAGATCTTTTGAGACTGTTATGTTATTGCTATTATACCTTTTATATATTATCACTATACATTTTGTTACTCTTATCCTACTCGATTGTTGTATGATAATTGTTTGTTTTCTATTTTCACTGTATATTATACGATCTAGCATTTTTTTCTTTAATTATTATGTTGTTTGAAGTCTCTTTATAAAAAATTACGAGGATGCAATTTTCATCAGGAGAGGAGTCTGTAACAACCCTGCCTTTTACGCCGTATAAATAAATAAATTTAATTAAATTAAAATCGTTTGAACTCGATATTTGATCATTTATATTTTGAAAATAATTTTTGTTAATTAAATCTATTTAATATCATATTTTGATTTCATAAATTGAAATGAATTGGTAACTTCTTTTCAAATAATAGATTGAAACAAAATAAAATTGCAAATCATAGAAATGTAATTGTGGAATGAAATATTAATCAAATTTATATTGGATGGAAATTAGGTTACAAATAAATATCAAGAATTTAATTTTAAATTTCAATTGGAATTTAAACGGAAATGAAATCGGGCCAAAAGTAAATAAAAGCCCAAGCCCAATTCCTTTCTTTCTTCCTATCTCAAGATATCTTTACTTGCTTCCTCCTTCTAGTCTAAGACCCAAGCCCATTTTCCCTTATCATTCCCCATCTTCCTAATTCGAAAATCATAACTTGTAATTAAAAAAAGTATCGCGACTTAGAAGTGTTGCCTCGACGATGTCGAAAGCGGTAGGCGCACGTTAACACAGATTAGGTGGTAACAATGGAGGTGGCATTACGATTGATGAGGGTAGCATGGAGCAGCGTGCGACGTGGTGAAGTCGCATAGGGCGAGCGTTGGTGATTGGTGACGTTGTAGTAAATTTGGAAGAGGCCATGTGAGATAGAGGAACAGCTGGTGATGTAGGGCGACCATGTTCGTGCAATTAGGAGTTGAAGCAGTTGTTTAGAGCTATAACACTCTTGGGTGATTGTACTGATCCTGCTATGGTTGAGCATTGACTCAAGAGCGGTTAAGACAGTGAGCAAGGGAAACCGATGGACAACAAGATAGTCGCTCACATTCTCGCTTGGAAATTTGGTGAGTATACACTCAAAACTATATCTATGATTTATTGCGTGTTATGTATCTATCCCGATATGAATTGTCTAATTGAGATGTTTGTTTGGAATAATTGATTGATTGTGATTATTAGCCGAATCATTTGATTGGTATATCGATTTGGGAATGGTTGTTGTTTGGATGTTAGATGATTGTGTTGATTGAAAGTGTTAACTTGTGAATTAACTTTGTATATATTTGAATATTGATATGCATGTTTTTTATGGATGTTTTATTCATTTTTCGTTAGAATGATTTGGAAAGGTTTTGAAAAATTATTTTAAGGGATTAAATTATTTTAAAAATGTTTAATAAATTATTTACTTAGTTTAACTTATTTTTCATATTTTTGAAATCTATATGTTTTTTATAAATATAGTTTATTTTTGATTATAAAACCCTTTATAAGTCATTATTATGTTGTATGTTTGAAATCTAGAGCGGTTTTCAAATCATCACCTAAAATTTTATATATTATCTAGAAAAAACCTGAAAAGACTTCAAAAGTGCATTTAATTAATTTTAAAGAGTAGTATCAATAATTTACAATGTAAAGAGATTTTGGGTAATATTCAATAGTTTGGAATGAGTAAAATCAATTTTTGAAGAATATAAATTTATTTAAAGATATTTTGGTGATTATGAACGGCTATGAAATGATTTTTAAATGATATTAAGTTATTTGAATGTGAATTGTATAAAGTGAAATTTTAAATAGTAATCTATATTTTTCAAAATAAAAAGATATTTATTTTGAAGTTTATATAATTATTTAAAAGGGTAACTAACTGTAGATAATTATGGAAAGACTTTATAAAGGGATTTTATTTTAAAGTGTTATCCAGCCTTTTGACCAGGTAGTGTGTAGGCGGATTTGACGAATCGAATTTGAAAAGCTACCGAAGCAGAAGGCCCAATAGATAGCCATAAATCCCAAAAGCCAAATACAATCAAGATCATGAAACAAAAACAAAGCCGCTTCGAAAGATCCAAAATTTGATCCATCAAGTTGATGGGTCGATACTGATCCATCTCCATGGATCGGTACCGATACATTGAATCACCCTGGAATTGCTCCAATTTTCTCCTACTGACAAGCCTTTACGCTAAAAGCTTATTCCAAGCTCCATTTATTGACCACTAATCATTTGATATCGAATGCCACGAGCACCTGAAACCAGCAACTCCATCCCATCACCGAGCCATCGCTTGGACTTAGAAAAAATCTTATAATGGTGCAAACATGTTGGAAATCGTGAAGCTAATAATGAATCATTCCATTTCAAAAAGTTCAAAACAATTCATGATGAAGTTTCATGGATCAGCACCGATCCATGGCTATAGCGTAGTATTGATCCATCCAACTTGCTGAGTTGGCCACATTTCACCTTGAGCAACCACCGAAAGATCATGAAGAACATGGAGGAGGGCGTGCTGGATCATTTCCTAGCAACCTACACCTGCAAATAAGCATGGAGAGGCACCATTTCAGGGATCTTTCCGCTTCCTAGCAATTTTTACGTACTTTCTTGCAATTTATTATGGAGTGGTACTGAACCACGAGAACCACCCTTGTAAAACAACAATATTATCAATAAAAATCTCAAGTGGACGTAGACAACGATTAGCTGAACCACTACAAATTTCTGTTGTTTTGTCTTACTCATTTTCATTTTCTTTTCTTCAATTTTATTCTCTACATAATCTTTTTGGTTATTGATGCCGCATTTTGGTGCTTTCATTGAGAACTGATTCGGTCTATTTGGATCCATCATCTACTTATGGATTGGCTAAATCCAAGAGATAGATCGAATTATCTTCGTTTTTGGAATTTTTAACTACTAAAATTTTCATAAAATCTACACAAGTGCTTTCTACCATGGCTTCTAGAAGAGATCGATCCAACACTTCACATGCTACTGAGAACGTTGAGAAAGCTGGTTCCCAACATGTTAAGGAGGTTGCATAACAAACCATTAAAGAAGGTCAGAACCCAACAGATGTGATTACTAGGGTTAAGATGGACCGTATGATAAAGTAAATGGAAGATGAGCTCCAGGAAAGTCATAATGAACTGAATCAGCAAATGAAGCAGAGCTTAGATTTGTTGAATCAACAGACAAACATCCATTGGAGATGCAGGAGGGATTGAACACTTTTTAGTTTAGAATTTGATAGCTCATCATCGTTGGAGCAAAGGCAGAGGAATATGAAGCAAAAGATGGCTCAAAAGAAGCCCGGAAGGTTGAAAAATAAGACGATACTGAACAGCGGCCAAGGTTTTTGGATCGATATCGATCCATGTAGAGGGATCAGTACCGAACCATATAATCATGGTTTAGGTGGTCGACTTCCAGGTGATGGTGCTAGTTTGGCTTTGAGATGTGTCGTAGATGGCCAGAATGTTGGAGATCAGGCGGCTGCTGCAAATCCATTATGGAGAGATTATGTGCACGTAATCGCTTACGAATGGTTCTGTTGGAATCTGGAGAACCCAGGTATCATGAAATAAGCCAAGAGCATTTGTCGTGCCAAACACTTGGGGAAGATCATGATTATATCCATTTAGTAGACCCATCTAAGACGGATTCAACTAAAATGGTTAAGAGACTTATAAGTGAGAGCCAACGTCAGACTAATGATTAGTAGAGTTTGTCCCTAGCTAGAATCCGTTCATGGAAGATATCCTATGCAAGGATTACCCGAGGAGGTTTGTAATTATGAAGATGCCGTTATATATTGGGAAGACGGATCCAAGGCAACACTTGATAAAGTACGATTGGCACATGGATTCTTCTAGAGCTACAGATGTTATGCAATGTCGTTGTTTCTCGATTTTCCTAGTGGGAGTGGTGAAGATGTGGTTTATCCGGCTGCCGTTGAGATCCATATTGTCTTTTGAACAATTTGCGTAAAACATCACTGAAAAATTTCTTGTACATACGACCCGTCCAAAGGAAGTTATGTCAGTTCCAGCCTCTTCTAGAGAGAGGGAGAGACTTTGAAGGATTTCTTACACATATTTCATACTGCAACGATGAAAGTGAGCAATGCTCGAGAGGATATCATGTTGATGGCACTGATTAAAGAAATTTATTCATCTCAAGACTGATTTTAGGAGGAGGTTGAAGATGAAAACACCACTAATGATAGATATATTCTATAAAAAGACGAATAACTTTTGCGCTTAGAGGAGGCAAGTACTACTGTCAGGAAGGCTGATGTCGATCATTCGGTCAAAGTGATACAGAGTAATGTTGCTGTGAAACAGTCCAGAAGGAGTTTCGAAAATGTTGATGTTAATGTGGAGAACATAAGTGGTGGACAGGGCAAGAACAATAGTGGAGCTCAAGACAAGAAATTAGATTCAATGTGATGTCCAAGAATCCCAAATTTTGGTAGTTATACCCCATTGAAAACTCGATTGATGGGGTAAATAGCAGTATAGGAAGCCATCTCCCAAGGAATCCACTAAAAATCATAAGAAGTCTGGCAAGTTCTATAAATTTCGTGAAATGCATGGTCACAACACCAATAAATGTAGACATTTGCATGATGTGATTGAAGAATTGATTTGAAAAATGAAATTACAATAGTTTGTGCAAGCCCCATAGGAAGGTGGGCAGGGAACTTCAAACCCCCAATTGGGGCAAGTCGGGCGTGGTATTGACGAGTCTAGGCGGCTTGAGAAATGTCTTGTGATAAATACTATTATCGGTGGACCGCATCCTGTTGAGAAAAGTTGGAACGAGATGGGATGGTATATGGGAGAGTTATACACACAATGAATATGAGTTGTTTTTCCATCGAGGACGATGTTTTGGAAAAGCAACTCAAAACTATGACAGATGATATCATTTTTCGATACAGAGATGTTGATGGGGTAGAGGCCCCAATGGTTGATCCGCTTGTGATATCAGCTATGATTGGCCCTACTGTTGTGAGGAAAGTTTTGGTTGACCGTGGGAAGTTCAATCAACATTCTGTTCAAGAAAGCCTGTGACTGGATGCATCTGGAGGGAATAAACTTACAGCCATGTAAATCTCGGATAAAGGGATTTAACGGGACAACTACAGAGCTTGTGGGATGCGTGGATCTAACAGTGGTACTTAGAGAGGGCAACCAGAGGAGAGTATGGGTCATGTCTTTTATTGTGTTGGACATCTATTCTTCATATAATGATTTTTTGGGCCGATCGGCCCTTATTGAATATAGAGTTTCCATCATTGCAGGTGCTTAATGATGAAGTTCCCGACCAAGGATGCTATGGGAATTGTCCAAGGAGACTAGGGGCTTGGATGCGAGTATTAGGTCATCAAACTAAAAGAGGCGATGCGAAGAGAGAAAGGAAAGGGTGTAGAGAGGACTATTTTCATCAAGGCTTTGGATTCATAGCAACCATCGACTGAGCCCTGGCTTGGGTAGTGTAGTTGGTTCGATAAGGATATGGATCCATAGAAAGAGCCGGAGGATGGAAGGGAAGCTCCGGCCGAGATGACAATGAACATCCCGATTAGCCAGGATGACCCTACACAAGTCCTAAAGGTTTGATCGTAGCTTGGCATGAAAATGATGAAAGAGTTAGTTGGTATTCTCTAGGAAAACTTATATATGTTCGCCTAGAATCACTCAAACATGTTTGGAATGTCATCAAAGATAGTGAGCTATGCATTAAATATAAATCCTAAATGCATTCTTGTGAAACAGAAATGACGTGGCTTGGGTTCGGAGAGCTGCATTCAAACAAGAAGTGGAGAAGTTGAAAGATAACGGCTTCATCCGTGATGCCCTATACCTGAAGTGGGTGTCAAATCCAATGTCGGTGAAGAAGCCAAATGGGAAGTGAAGGACATGGGTCGCCTATTCTGACCTAAATAAGGCATGCCCAAAGAATAGCTTCCAACTCCTAAGGAATGATCAATTGGTGGACTCGATGGCCGTACATGAATTATTATCGTTTATTAATGCACACTTTGGATACGATCAAATACCCATGCACATACCAGTTCAAAAACAAACTAGCCTCATAACTGACCCAGGACTGTACTGCCATTTTGTTATACCTTTTGGATTAAAGAATGCTGGATCGACTTACGGGAGATGGTGAAAAGGAAGTTTAAAGATCAGATCGGTCATTCAATGGAGGTCCATGTAAATGATATGCTCATGAAGTCATGATGATCGAGGAATCACGTTAATAACTTGGTGGAAATGTTTAATGTTCATTGGAAGCTTGAAATGAAGCTTAACCTCTTGAAATTCTAATTAGGCATTGCATTAGGGAAATTCTTAGGCTTCATCTTGAACTCTCATGGAGTCGAAGCCAATCCGGGGAAGATTGAAGCACAGGGGAACATCAAAGCACCAGAAACAATCAAACACGTTCAAAGTTTAAATTGGAAGGTTGCTGCCCTAAATCGATTCATCTCCAGAGCTACTAACAAATGCATCCCTTTATTTGATGTGATCAAAATGGAGAAGAGAAATTTCACTTGGGAGTAAGAATGTATAGACGGATTCTAGGAACTTGTGGATCACTTGTAGAGACCCCACATTCTATCAAAGCCACTGGACGATGAGGACTTGTCTATTTATCCAGCGGTGTCGGTCCACTCTTTGAGCGCTGTACTCATACCTAAGGAGTCCTAAATTCAAAGACGAGTGTACTACATCAGTAAGCAGCTGACATGAGTAGAAAGAAATTACCCAATTCTGGAAAAGCTCGCATACTGCCTGTTAATCCCTTCAAGGAAACTCTGCCCCTACTTTCAAGCTCATCCAATTGAAGTCTTGACCGACCAGCCTTTAAGACAGGTCCTGCAATGACCTAAGACTTCGGGAAGGCTGAACACTGAATTTAGCCAATATGACATAAACCTATCACCCTCAGAGAGCGATCTAGGGTCAAAGTTTAGCGGATTTTATTGCCAAATACACTGCACGAGATAATACTACGAAGAGCAGTTGTAACATACCATATCTGGAGGCCAAAACTATGCGGTACAGATGCTGCAGCCATCCATAGTATTAACTTCTAGTGACCAAATATGGCAATGCTAAGGGTATCCATAATATCAGAAGCACGCGAATATGAACAAATCATAGATTTCAAAAATCACTTTTTGCTAAGTACTTTTCAAAACAACAATTCGTATGCATGTTACACAATCCCTTAACTATTTCCCAGGTAATGATTAAATATATCATTTACAAAATACGGCAAGAGCGACATATGACGATGCCCCTATGGTTTAGTCATATTTGACTTATATACACAGCGGAAAATAAATAGAACAATCCGCAAATCCTGTTTAGCTATCCGTCGGTCGTCTGCTCGTCATCGGAGGCTTTATTCGCCAAAACAACAAAACCTGAAATCCTCAACCCTCAACCTACTCAAATCAATTTTGAGTACCCGATAGTTTAGTAGAAACAAAAACTTCGAGTCAGGCATAAAGCCTATTGTGAATAAGTCTGTTACATCTTGGTTTACTGATATTTAGTGAAATAGCGTTGCTTAACGGAATGGGTTTCCCCTCACTAATATCCATTTCGAAACATATATTTTGCAAATACTTTCCTGCAACCAAACTGGTTAATAATCTGATTATATTAATAATAATAGCAATATCCGTTATGCTAAAAATAAGTAATAATAGGACTATCTGTCCGAAATCTGGGCCGACTGCCCACAAACTGGACTAACTATCCTCAATCTGGACTAACTGTCCTCAAAATGGCTAACTGCCCTTTTGGCTGAATCGGGCCGACCAGATACAATATCAAATGGTCTAAACAACTATTAGACGACACTTCTGGAAGATCTGTCTTTAACTTACGTTTCCACGGGTCAACTGATCCTGATGGTTTTATGGCTTACCACTAACCTACCTTTACATAAGTATTCTGTTCTGTGTGTAACCAACATTATAGTCTTACCTGTGACTAACCCTACACACTGGAATTCTGGACTAAATTAGCTAATAGCTAATGAGCATAGGGTGCGACACTACATAAGTCTTATCTGGTCTTCTAATCTGACTCATTCTCTTAGGGTTAACTACCCATTAAATTTTCCTTGAATTTTTTTTTCAAAATGATTTAATCCTTTAAATCATACATACATAAGGAAAATACATATTTAGCTTTACTCTAAGCTATTTTTCCATATTATATACACTTTCCTCAAAATAATGTTGATGATATTTAATGAGGATTAACACCCTCTCAAAATAAGCTAAAGTCCTTTTTAACTTAAAAACACTTAGGCTATTGTGCCCATTATTACATTCGAAACCTTTGTTTAAAACTTTTAAACAACCCACTCAAAACCTTTGAAGGTAACCCCTTTGAAACCAAGTAAAACCCTTTACTTATCTAGGCCGAAAGGCCAAAATCTTCCTTTCGAAACCATTCTCAAAACCCTTTCGAAACCTTTGGAAATCCTTCCTTTAGAAATCTTTAAAAACCTTGGACATCCTTCTTTTAAAACCTTTAAAACATTGACTTTGGAAACACTTGGAAAACATTTTCCTTTAACCCTTTCAAAACGTTCAAAAAATCCATATCTTTCGACTCCTTCGAAACCCCAGGGACCACCCCTTTCGAAACCATTCATTAAAAACCTTTCAAAAGTACCAAACCTTGATAAACTTAAACCTTTAGAAAGCACTTGGGTTCAATTTAAAACATATGGAAAAACACCTTTCGAAACCATTCAAATCTGACTCTTTCGAAACCAATTTTGGGTTATTCTTCAATTTGAGAAAAAGGTCTTTAAATCATTTAAGTCAAGCATTTGTTTTGAAACCAGTTCCTAAGTAATAAAGTGATGGCATCAAAACCATCCCTTTAAAAGCATTGGAAGGGTGGACAAATTTTAGAAAACAAGTAACCCATTCAAAACCCTCTAGGTCGAAAGGTAAAAAGGCGACCGCGAGGTGTTTGGACTTAGTCGAATGCATTCATTTTAAAACAAAGATGCAGTCCAATCGAAACCCTTTCCTTTTAAACTATTTGACCCAGTCGAAACCCAACCAAGTTGAAAGCATCTTAGTCAAAAGGAAGAAGGCGTATTTCTCTCCAAAATCAAAGCAAAGCTTCAACTGTTCCGAAACCCCATGGTTTCGACCCTATACCTTTCGCCCAAATCCAATTCATTACGTACCACTTGCCTGATACCATATGCATTGGTTTCGACTGTGTCAGAGGTGATAGTATAGAGGCGGAACCTGGTGCCGACAGAGACGAAACAGTGAAAAATCTATTTATTTGTACTTTTAAACTATTTTTTATACCTAACCTGCCTCATTAATCTAAATCCGATTGGTTGCCATAATACTTTTTCAAAAGTGCTGCCCTTTTTTAGAATTAAAAAATTCAGATTTATTTGCAAATAGCACCTTCTCCATTTAAAAATATATAAAACATTTAAGTCTCATACCTTAAATAATTTTATATACTCACTAAACACATAGGAAAAATGTAGAAAAAATCTAGAAAAACTCTTTAAATATGTTTTCTAACACATAAATATTTCAAACCCTAACCATTTATTATTTACCCGTAAATAATTTATAACCTAAAATATCATTTTTTTACTAGAAAATTCATTTAAAATCCACATTAATTCCAAAAAATGGAAACTGAAACCTATATCCAAAATATTATTTCTGATCTTCATAAAAATTCGAAAGGCATTTGGATGTCATTTTATAGGGTTTTCACCTTAAAACATATCATAAAATCAATATAAACATGTATAAATCATCAATAAATATGTATAAACATTTCATCATTCAAAAACATGCCAAACCATTGCAAAGAATTTGGAATTCATCTCAAAACTGAAAATATAATCAAAAATGAGATGTAAACATTATTCACCTTAGCTTTAGAGATTAAGGAGCTTGAGATTTTGATGAATTTGATTTGTATTAGCTTTTCCTTTATCTTTTCTTAATTCTTTTTTCCCTTTCCTTGTTAATGGTGGCCGACCTTGTTTTATAAAATTTTCAATTGAAATGAATATGTAGGATTATACATGGCTATGGTTTGGAAGATATAGAATGGCCCCTTTCTTATTTTACCCCATCCTTATCTAAATTTAAAACCTTCTTTAATTAATTTGTTTTAAATGGCACGACTACCCTTAATTAAATCAAATCTCAATCCCCTAATCAATACATTTATTTAGCTTAACTAATTAAATATTCTAAATAATGTTACCAAAATTCTGATGTGTTACATACTCCCATCATTGTAGAATTTCATCCTTGAAATTATAATAAGATAAACAACAAATCAAACAAGAAGGTAAAACATACCATCAAACAAGTCAGGATAAGTATCTCTAATCCTGCTCTCAATCTCCCAAGTACGGTCCCTATCAGCGTTGCTCCACTGGACTATGACTAACTTGACCGTCTTTGTTCTAAGCCTCCTCTCATCTCCCGCAACAATGCAAACTGGCTTTCCCATAGTAGTCAAATCTGGTTCTACCACTAAATCATCTAGCATAATCGGTGCAATAACAGTCTCCGGGGCTCGAACACACTTTTGTGAGATGAGAAACATGAAAAACATTATGGACTTCTACCAAACTGCTCGGTAACTCAACTCTATATGCGAATTTCCCGATCCTCTAAACTATAGGAAAAGGTCCAACGAATCTAGGTGCTAACTTTCCTGATTTTTCAAATCTAATCGTACCCTTTATCGATGATACCTTAATAAATTTTTGATCCCTAACTGAGAACTATTAGTCTTTCATTCTTTTATCTGCATAAAAAAATTTCCTAGACTGAGCCTCCTTCATTCTAACCCGAATGACCTTAATCTTTTCTACAGCCTCTCCAACCAAGTCTGGACCAAGAATCAACCAACCCCTAGTCTCTAACAAACATACAAGAGATTTGCATGGCCTTTCATACGAAGCTTCAAACAGTGCCATCCTTATACTAGTCTGATAATTTTTGTTATATGGAAACTCGACTAAATGCAGATAGTCTTCCCATTATCCCCTGAAATCTAGAACACAAGATCCTAGCAAATCTTCGAAGATCTTGTTAAATCTTTCTGTTCCCCCATCTGTCTATGGATGGTAAGAGGTATTCATCTTGAGCTTGGTTTCCAAAACTTCCTGCAGACTCTTCTAGAATTCGCTAGTGAACATAGTATCTCTATCACTAACTACACTACTAGGAATTCCATGCAGTCTAACCATATTCCTCATAAATAACTTTGCTAAAATTGGTATCATTCTGGTTTGACTTAACTGGAATGAAATGGGCACCATTGGTCATTCTGTCCACTATGACCCATATACCATCATTTCTTCAATTTGACCTTGGTAACTCGTCAATGAAGTCCATAGAAATAGAATCCCACTTTCATACCGGAATATCTAATGGTCGAAGCAACCCACTTGGCTTCTGGTGTTCGGCCTTTACCTTTTGGCAAATCAAGCACTGCTTCACACACAAACCAATATCTCACTTGATACCTTCTTAGAAGAAACTCTTCTTCATATCCTGATACATCTTATTACCTCCTAGATGAATTGAGAATTTCAAATGATGGCATTCCTCCAAGACTTCTTTCCTTTTGTTTCTTACTCTCGGAAGACAATCTCCTTTCTTTCTCAACCTCCCATTATGGTCAAGACTGAAATATTTCAAGTCATTGATCTTTATTCCTTCCTTTAGCTTTCTGATCTATTTCGCTAATAATGGATCCTCCATCTGTTAAGAAGCAATCCTTTCGACCAACATTGGTCGAACATTCAAACAAGATAATACAATTGTATCCCAACTAGACTCAGCCTCGAATCTCCACTGCACTCTGCAATCTACTAATGCTTCCAAATCTCTCCACTTAGCAATTATCGCTAACACTGTATTCTGATGTTTCCTGTTAATTGTATCATCAACCTTGTTGCCTTTTCCCGGTGTGTACTCAATCCCAAAATCATAAGTGGCACTAATCTCTAACCACCTCTATTGTCTCATGTTCAACTTCTTTTGAGAGAACAAATGCTTCGACGACTTGTGATCAGTATATAACTCAAAAACCTCTCTCCCAAAAGGTAATGTCTCCATACCTTCAAAGCAAAAATAGTAGTAGCCAATTTTAAATCATGCGTCGGATATCTAACCTCATGTAATCTAAGCTGTCTAGAAGCATAGGCAATCATTTACCTCTCCGCATCAGCACAACCCCTAATCTTGTTCTACATGCACCTAAATAGACCACTAAATCTCGATTCCCCTCTGGAACAACCAACATAGGTGCATGGATCAATAAGTGTTTAAAATTTTGGAATGCTTCCTCACACTTATCGGTCCATACAAACTTCACATCCTTTCTCGTTAGCTTGGTCATCGGTGCCGCTATCCACGAAAAATCCTTAATAAACCTCTGATAATAATCAGCCAACCTAAGGAAACTCTTTATCTCGGTTACTATCTTGGGTCTCTTCCAACTATTTACTTCTTCAATCTTAGTCGGATCCACTGACAACCCTTCCTCTGATAATACATGATCAAGAAACTTAACTTCCTTCTTCCAGAAATGACACTTCGAAAACTTTACTTCCTTCTTCCAAAAATGACATTTCGAAAACTTCACTTTCAGCTGATGCTGCCTCAGCGTCTCAAGCACCACTTTACGATGAACTTCATACTCTCTTTCATCCTTAGAGTAAATCAAGATATCATCCATGAAAACCATCATGAAACTATCTAAGTGCTCTCGGAAAAATCGATTCATCAAATCCACAAAGAAAGCTGGTGCATTTGCCAGTCTGAATAGCATAACTAACCATTCATACGACCCATACCTGGTCCTAAACATCGTTAAAGGCACACTATCCTCTTCCACCCTGAGCTGATGGAAACCTATCGCTAAATCCAACTGCGAGAATACCTTGGCTCCACTCAACTAGTCAAACAAATCGTCAATCCTAGGCAATGGATATCGATTCTTTATTGTCCTCTCATTCAACTTATAATAATCGGTACGTAGCCTTAATGAACCATTCGGCTTCTTAGCAAACACTACTACTGCACCCTAAGGTGAACTACTCCGCCCGATAAAACTCTTACTTTATAAATCCACCAACTGCACCTTTAACTCTCACATCTCTATAGGAGTCATCCTACTTGGCGGTCTACTCACTGGTTCAGTTCTCGGAATCAAATGTATTCGAAACTCAATGGTTTATTTCGGAGGCAATCCAACTATAGGCTCAAAAACATCTGCGAATTATCAAACTATGAAAACTTGAGTTAACTCATCTTACGATTCTATAACACCCAACATAGCATACATCTCGCCGCTAGAACCTTTTACGGTACAAACAATCCCGTCGCTACAATCTGGGTGTCTAAGAGATATTTTCCTATCTTGGCAAAATATCTTAGCATCATACTCACTTAACCAATCCTCACCAAGAATGGTTCCAAATCCCACAAAATCAAACACATGCAAACTGCAAAAAAAATTATGAACTAACATGTCAAACTCTAACTGGTCACACCTCAACTCTAGAGTTGCATACCCTCCTATTGGATTCGCAACAGGTAAGAAAGTAACTAAATATGAGGATTCTATGTTAAGTTTATCTATCAAACATCTAGATATAAAAGAATGTGATACACAGTATCAAATAGAATGTTAACAAACATACCATGAATATGAAGCGTACCACCCAAATCTGCCTTTCCTTTCTCCTAGGCTGTTGGCTTTGAAATAGCAGGCTCCAACGCATACACCTTGCCATTTCCATCCTTAGCAGGCTCCTCGCACTGGTTCTTATAGTGGCCTATCTGGTCATAATTGAAGAACCTAACATTCTTCCTCTCGGTCGCTTTCTTTGCCTTTCCAGCACGACGCTCATTAGCACAGTGTCCCTTCTTATTGCACTTGAAGCAAACAATCTCAGACTTCCCTTTCTTAGCTACTCTACTCTTCTGAGCACGTTTCTTAGGAAAGAACTTCCTCTTTTGGCCTTGCCCAACCTGGACCTCCTTATCCTTACTCTTCCCTAGAGAATTAATAATCTCCTCATGCCGCAAGGCCATCCCCACAACAACATCAGAAGGATCTCTAATATGAGGTAATGTAGCCCTACCTGACTCAGGCTTCAACCTCTAGTGAACTTCTCATTCCTCTTCATTAATGTATCAATAGTGGTATAACCATATCTCACCAACTTTTCAAACTTGCTAGCATACTCCAAAACAGTCACCTCTCCCAGTTTTAGTTCAGCAAACTTTCGAACCAACACAGACTGTGCCATCGCCGACATAAACCTCTCCTAGAACCACCTTTTCAACTCTACCCATGTCATAGTTTCCTCGTCCACTGCCACAGTCACACTATTCCACCAAAACAAAGCAGCTCCTTGAAGCTATCTAGATGCCAACCACCTCTTCTACACATAATAGAGCCCTAAGTCTGTAAAGTTCCTCTCACAATGTAGCAATAGCTTCTTCAGTTCAATGGCGTACCCCGTTCCAATAAACGGCTTCCCCCAAGCCTAACATAATCCCTACTCATAATAGAGTAATTGTTGACAACTGGATCCTCCTGAACTCCTTCTACCATTACTCTAGCTGCAACTCCCGCCTGCACCGTATTTACGAAAAACTAATACATAACTTCCATTTCAACTTGCAGGACTCCAGCACCCACATTCTTTGCTTGTGCCTGAACTCGACCTCTCCTCACATTAGATCTGGCATTCCCTTCGGTGCCCTCGCCTCCTTTCGGATGCTAAATATTTCTCAGAACATGGAATGTGAATCAAACCCATGTTTGAATTGAAACTAAGATACTGGTTAACTCTTTCACTTATACCATCCATATTTATATTAAAATCTCATGAGATATAGAAAAATAAATCCTAACAAAGATAGGAGACTAGAGATAAAACGTATACTTATATATAGCAAATACAAATACGTTGCTAGAACGTTATCCTATACCCCAATCTTACTATAATTCCTTAGGATTATGTTTTAAAACCCATTTTTACTTTAAAATTTCCATAAACCTAGACTCTATTACCAAGTCGTAACATCCCGTATCAGAAGGCCAAATGCTAAGCGCTATAGATGTTGTAGTCATCCACAGTATTAGCTTTTGGTGACAAAATATGGCATCGCTAATGGTATCCATAATATCAGAAGCACATGAATATGAACAAATCATAGAATTTAAAAATAACTTTTTGCCGAGCACTTTTCAAAACAACAACTCATATCCATGTTACATAATCCATTAACAGTTTCCCAGGTAATGATTAAATATATCATTTATAAAATACGGCAAAAGCGACATATGATGATGCCTCCATGCTTGATCAAAGCAATATAGTGATATTTGACTTATATACACAGCAGAAAATAAACAGAACAATCTGTAAATCCTATTTGGCTATCCATCGACCACATGCTCCTCTTTGGAAGCTTTATTCTCCAAAACAAAACCTAAAATCCTCAACCCTCAGCTTAACCAAATTAATTTTGAGTACCTAAGAGTTTGATGGGAAACAAAAACTTCGAGTTAGAAATAAAGCTTAGTGTGAATAATTCTGTTACATCTCGATTTACTGATATTAATCGAGACCACATCGCTTAGCGAAATCGGTTTCCCCTCACTAATATCCTTTTCAAAACATATATTTTGCAAATCCTTTCCTATAACCAAACTGGTTAGTCAACTGATTATAGTAATAATTATAGCAATATCCATTATGCTAAAAAAGTAATAATTGGATTATCTGTCCGAAATCTGGGCTAACTGCCCGCAAACTGGACTAACTGTCTACAATCTAGATAAACTATCCTCAAACTGGGCTAACTGCCCTTTTGGCAGAATTGGGCCTACCAGATACAATATCAAATAATCTAAACAACTGTTAGACAAAATTCTGTGTGGTGTGTCCTCAACTTACATTTCCATGGATCAACTGATCCTGATGGTTTTATGGCTCACCACTAACTTACCTCTGTACATAAATATTCCATTCTATGTGTAACCAACATTTTAGTCTTATCTGTGACCAAACCCTACAAATTGGAATTCTGGACTAAATTAGCTGGGGGCTAATAGCTAATGAGCATAGGACGTGACCCTACACAAGTCCTATATGGTCTTCTAACTTGAGACTTTTTCTTAGCGTTAACTACCCTTCAAATTTTACTTGAAAAACCCTTTCAAAATGATTTAACCCTTTAAATCATACATATACAAGGAAAATACATATTTAACTTTACTCTAAGCTATTTTCCATATTATATATACTTCACTCAAAATAATGTTGATGATATTTAATGAGGATTAACTACCCTCTCAAAATAAGTTAAATTCTTTTTAATTTAAAAACACTTAGGCTATTCTGCCCATTATCACATTCGAAACCTTTGTTTAAAACCTTTAAACAACCCATTTGAAACCTTTGAAGGTAGCCCTTCGAACCCAAGTAAAACCCTTTACTTATCTAGGCCGAAAGGCCAAAGTCTTCCTTTAGAAACTATTCTCCAAAAACCCTTTCGAAACCTTTGGAAATCCTTCCTTTTGAAAGCTTTTGAAACCTTAGATGTCCTTTTTTAAAACCTTTAAAACATTGCCTTTCAAACACTTGTAAAACCTTTTCCTTTAACCCTTTCGAAACGATCAAAAAATCCATATCTTTCGACTCCTTCAAAACCCTTGGAAACCACCCCACTATTCATTAAAAACCTTTCGAAAGTATCAAACCTTGATAAACTTAAACCTTTCGAAAGCACTTTGGTTCAATTTAAAACATGGGGTAAAACACCTTTCGAAACTATTCAAATCTGATTCTTTCGAAACCAATTTTGGGTTATTCTTCAATCTGATAAAAAGGTCTTTAAATTATTTACATCAAAAGCATCTGTTTCGAAACATTTCCTAAGTAATGAAGTGATGGCATCGAAACCATCCCTTTGAAAGATTTGAAGACGTGGGCAAATTTTAGAAAACAAGTAACCCCTTCGAAAACCCTTGGGTCGAAAGGTGAAAAGGTGACAGCTCGGTGTTTCGACTTAGTCGAAAGCATTAATTTAAAAACAAAGATGCAACCCAATCGAAACCCTTTCCTTTTAAACCATTTGACCTGGTCAAAACCTAATCAAGTTAAAAGCATCTTAGTTGAAAGCAAGCAGGTGTATTTCTCTTTAAAATCAAAGCAAAGCTTCAACCCTTTCGAAACGTCATGGTTTCGATCCGATACCTTTCACCCACATCCAGTTCATTACTTAATCGTTTCCTGACCCCATATGCATTGGTTTCGACTATGTTGGAGGCGATAATATGGAGGCGGAACCTGGCGCGACAGAGACGAAACGGTGAAAAATCTATTTATTTGTACCTTTAAACTATTTCTTTTGTACCTAACCTGCCTTATTTGTTGAAATCTGATTGGTTGCCATAATACTTTTTCAAAAGGGTTGCTATTTTCCAGAATTAACAAAATCAAATTTATATGAAAAAACCCCTTCTCCACTTAAAAATATATAAAACATTTAAGTCCCACAGCTTGAATAATTTTATATACCCATCAAAACACATAGTCAAAATCTAGAAAAATTCATAAAAAAATTATTTTAACATATTTTCTAAAATATAAAAATTTCACACCCTAATCATTTATTATTTACCCGTAAATAACTTATAACCCAAAATATTTTTTTTCAGTAGAAAATTCATATAAAATCCATATTAATTCCAAAAATTCTGAAAATTGAAACCCATCTCCAAAATATTATTTCTGATCTTCATAAAAATTCACAAGGCGTTTGGATGTCATTTTATAGGATTTTTACGTTAAAACATATCTTAAAATCAATATAAATATGTGTAAATCATCAACAAGTATATATAAACATTCCATCATTCAAAAACATGGCAAACCATTGCAAAATATTAGAAATTCATCTCAAAATTGAAAATACAATAAAAAATGAGATGTAAACATTATTCACCTTAGCTTTATAGAATAAGTAGCTTGAGATTTGGATGAATTTGTTTTGTATTAGCTTTTCCTTTAGCTTTTCTTAATTCATCTTCCCATTTCCTGGTTAATGGTGGCCGACCTTATTTTATAAGATTTTCAAATGAAATGAACGTGTTACATTATACACGGCTATGGTTTGGAAGATATAGGAATGGCCTCTTTCCTATTTTACCCCTTCCTTATCTAAATATAAACCCTTCTTTAATTCATTTGTTTTAAATGGCACGGCTACTCTTAATTAAATCAAATCTCAATCCCCTAATTGACACATTATTTTATTTTATTTAACTAATTAAATATTCTAATAATGTTACCAAAAATTTAGGGAGTTACAGCAATGGAGAGTAGAATGCTGGTGGAAGATGTACACGGATGGTGCGTTTAACGAACGTTGTTCTAGTGCTGGAGTCATGCCAGTGACTCCCGAAGAACATTCGATTTGTTACGCCTTGAAACTCGATTTTCCCATGACAAATAATGAAGCAAAATATAAGGCCTATATCGTAGGACTTAAGATCACCAAGGAACTTAGAGTTAAAACTTTGCATGTCTTCTATGATTCCCAACGATGGTATGTCAAGTGCAGAAAAAATTTCAAGCAAAAAGAGCAAGACTAGCTTCTTATCTAGACCGAGCCTTTGAGTTGCTTAGTGATATTGAATATTATATGATACGCATATTCCCAAAGAGAAAAATGCAAAGGCCGAGTCGCTAGCTTAGTTGGCCAGTTTCAAAGATGCGTAGCTCATAGGCTTCATTCCAGTAGAAGTATCGTTGGCTCTAAGTATCGACCAGATGGATGTTGATTGGACCATGGAGGCCGAACCTTAGAAGGAGTCATGGATGACTCTGATAAAGAACTATCTATGGAGAATAATCCTTCCAGACAGAAAGAACGACGTTAACTCCTTTATAGAGCTACAAGATTCGTCATGCAAAAGGGAATACTTTAGGAAAAGGATTCTTAGTTCTTATGCTTTGGTGTGCCACTGATGATAAGGCCAAACAAGTTTTGAAAGAAGTTCACGAAGGGGACTGTGGCGACCACATCAAAGGGCAAACTTTGGCAAAGAAGATCCTTCTTTAGGGTATTTCTGACCAACTATCAAACAAGTCGCAGCTGATTACACCAAAAAGTGTAAAAAATGCCAAAGATTCGCTAAGATTCTTAGAGCCCTGCAAATAGAGATTACTCAAATGGTCAGTCCCTGGCGGTTTGCAATCTGGGGAATCATATTATTGGCGTGTTGCCAATATTGAAGGGTGGTGTGAAATACGCAATCATCGCAGCTGACTACTTCACTAAATGGGCTGAGGCAGAGCCTTTAGCCATGATCACCACAAAGAAAGTAATCAACTTTGTAGTCAAAAAGATCATCTGTGGTTTTGGGGTTCCATAAACGACTAATTCCAATAACGAGACCTAATTTGAAAGTGTCGAATTCAAATATTTATACCCCAAGCAATGTATCGAGAAGTGGTTTGCTGCGACGGTACACCCTTAGATGAATGGATAGGTGGAAGCAGTTAACAAAATCATTAAGTAAATTCTCAAGAAATTATTGGAGAAGGCCAAAGGAAAGTGGATTAATGAACTTCCAATGGCACTTTGGGCTTATCAAATGATACACAAGTCAGCGATTGGCTACTCTCTGTTCGCCTTAACTTATGGATCAGAGGCTATGATCCCAATCGAACTTGAAATACCTTCTCATCGATTGACTCGCTGTAATCCACGAACAAATGAGGAAATCTTGCTGGAGTCTCTTGATATAATCGATAAGAGGCATGAGGAAGCTGACTTGAGAGTAGTTTCTCATTGGAACCAAGTCGCCTGATACTACAATACAAGGTCAGGACTTGGACCTTTGAAATCGATGGTCTCGTTCTCAAATGAATCTTTCCTAGCCCTGGAAACTTAGGACTGACATTAGAAGGTCCGTATGCAATTGAACCTGCTTAGAGAAGGCACATTCAAGCTGGCAATGGTGGAACAAGATCTCACTCTTGCAGGCGTGAAATAGCAAATACTTGCGATGCTATTTCACATAAATGCAAATTTGTACATATCTAATCAAAGTAGTGTAACCAGACAGAATCTGTCATTTCTAGTGTTATAAAAGAAATGACTTTTGAAGCTTATGATTCTATCTATGCTTGACTTTACACTGGGATCAGTGATATATATACTTAAATAAACTTGCATATGCAAAATGCAGGTCTGCAAGTACCCAAAGACAGGTGCCAACCAAGCATTCGCATTTCATGGTCAGATGCACGAAGCTCAACCACACTTGGCGTCCAGAGAGATGCCAAACAACTCCTTTAACCCACAATTTAGGGGCAGGAGTATAAACATTCAAAGGATGAAAGAGATAGTTCTCCTCTACTGCTTATGCCTAGAGTTTGGTAGAGCTCTCATATCTTTCCCAGAGTAGGCACGACAAAAGATCTGCACCTGAAGATAGGTGGGATCTTACTTACATCGATCAATGCCCAATGTTAGGCAAGATCAAAAACAAACGTTCTAGATAAGGATGTTTAAACCACTACCTTAAGTGGTTGGCTCCGACCGACACCCGAAGTTTGGCATGGACAAAGTAGGTAGTTCAAATAAGAAAGTCAAAAGACACACTCGAAGGTGAGTTACTTCAGTTGATGCTCAAAGATAGGCGCGATCACACTCGAAATACCCTTGAAATGCATGTTTAATTAACCTTCGACGCATTTGGGATTCGACCGAGTTCCGAAGTCGAACACGATCGTGTATGGATATATGCCCACGCGATCATTCTTCACTAACAAGAGATGGAATAGACTAGTAACATAGTTCGGTGATGATAATGAGAAGTGGACTGTAAATACATTGAATGTAAAGTGCATTTTTCAAACACATGGACAAATTCACACAAGACTTGAACAAAATAAAAGTCTTTAATATTCACAAAAAAAATATGACTTGGAAGAAATTGTACAAGTGTCAAACAACCAGATTGAAAGCAAAAGTGGGGGACAAACCCACACAAAATTGGTCTGAAAACAAAAGCTGGTTCCTAATACTATATAACCAAAAGTACAAAGGAGATGGATGATCTCTTCTCACTCTTATTTTTTGTTTTCTTCTCTACATATATGGCTCACTGGATCCTCTAGTTTCTTCTTTATTCTTTCTCCACTTCCTTTGTCATTTAAAGGCAAGCTGAGCAATGAGGCAGAAGACATGCTTTGAGTACCTTCAGTCATAGGTAGCGTGATCGAACCAAAAATGGTCTTGCTAGGCAAAGCTATTATAAAGGAGGAGGAAAAAAATGTGTCTTCTAGAAGTCACTAGGCCCCTCTTCTTGTAACGCACCAATCATTTACATGCCTAGACTAGAGTATCACTAATCAGGATACTCAGGATCGTCCTAGAGGTAGTTATGATTGTTGGATCAGTCGTTGTTGTGTGTGGTCCCGGTTGGAAGCTCTCCTTTGGAAGACTTGAGATCGTGGGTTGATATAAAATTTGAAAAATATGAAAAGAGAGATTAGCTGCATCGACTGACTTTATGTAGGCTCTCTCAAATATGGGTGAGGCCAATGATATACCACCACCAGTTTGAGGCTCAGTGTGGGCAGGCACGCCATCCAAGTCCCCCTCCTGAATAGGAGATATCACACTTGTTTTGTGAAGCTGTGATGCATTCGGATTGTACCCAAAATCTGAAGGAGTGATAGAGGCAGCATGTGGCCTAGAGGTAAAACCGTTATTTATATCTTGAGGAGTAGTGTCGTAACCTTTGGCTTGATCTTTTTGAAAGCAGCCAACTTTGGATGTAAACTGAGCTCATCTGATCTAAGCACCTCAATTTCCTCTAAACACTGCTCCAGTTCTACTAAGTCCACTTCACCTCCTTCTGAATGTTCTCTCTCTTCCTACACAATCTTCTCCCATGTCATCGCTAAGGCATGGGGATAACTTTTGCCTAACCATGCCAATCCCTGGAAATGAAGAATGTTGTCATTATAGTTGGTGATCGGTGGATTGAAACTATCCTTAACCCGCCTCTCTATGGCTACTAATAGCTCATCCATTTTCCTCTTAGCAATTGCCACCATCTCATCCACTCTTTTTACCTTGTCTAGTGCATCATCTCTTTCCTCGAGTGCATCGAGCAATTCTTCGTAGTAATTGTTAGCTATTTGACATGTCTTCTCTTTCTCTTTCTTCTTTCTTTCAAGTCGTGCCTTCAGCTCTATCACTTCTTCAGCTGGTTCGAAGTTCCAACGATGAACGGATTCGACTTGGCTTAAGTGATCTCTCCTTTCCCGCTCAATCGCTGCATTTAAGTCTTTGACTTTTTGGTTGGTGTCCTTCTTTGTTTTCTTTAACTTAGAAATTTCTTCTTCAAGATAGGCAATAGTCTTGTCATTCTGGCCTGCTATAAGTTTTAGCCCTACAATCTCAATCTCTAGACTCTCTGTGTATTCCAAAAGCATTTCAACTAGCCTTCTCCACGTTAAGTACTGATCATGCAAATCACCAATATACGCTACCATCTGATCCTTAATATACAAAGGAATATTTTTCAACTTCAAAACGAACTTGCTGACCCTAAAATTGATCTTTAGAAAGCGACATTGCAATTTAGCTATTTGAAGATTTGAAGTGATTGGCTTCTCTATTTCAATAATGGCTGCTCGATAGGTGTTTTATTGGCTCTATATTGAGAAGAATCGAAGGCAGTGGATTTTGATGGACGGTGAGAGTGTTGAGAAGTGCAGGACGATGATGGCTACTTGGTAGAGAAGGAAGCACGAGAGGGGTTATCTTGGAGGACAACATCAGGCGACTAGAGTGATTTGTCAAAACCTTGGATAGGTTGACATCGACCTAGATTGACGCCTAGATGATGAGTCATATGGCCTATAGTCTTTGTCTCTACACCCATGACGACGACTTGAATGTCGATTGGAATCAGAATCATGGCTAGGCTTGTGGGGCCATGCATTTGGTTTACGCTTTGGGTGATATACCATCTGACCCTAAAAATCCTCAAACAGTCAATGTCGTTCCATGGAACCTGTGAATAAAATGAAGACAACTTAGCTTTGACAAGATAGAAGCATGACATAAGTTGTGCAGAGTACGGTGCATGCATATAGCCGTGCAAGTGCCCTACTGCTCCGCGGATGGACCATGGGTATGAATTTTGCTGACGGGGTAATCTCCCTTCCTCTAGTGGAATAATGGAAGACGTGTCTTCTTGGAAACAAATTGAGGACCCCCAACATCCCTAATGCTTATATTTGCATGAGAAAAGGAGACGATTACATCCGGGATTGGCTCAAGGCCAACAAGTGGATCCTCCGAAGCTAGTACCAAAGTTTCAAATGCAGTTATGATCGACAGAGGTAGAATCAAAGTCATCTTTTTGCAATTTTAATCTTAAGGGCTATTCTTTGAAGAGGTTGTTGGTCTTTGTCATCTTCATCAACAGACAGATTATGGCCTACATCAGTACGTACATGTCCTTCTCCTACTCCTTCACTTCATCCCTCACCTTTACCTCTAATTTCACCTTCTTCGATGAGTTTTTGCACGTCATTGATCTCGACCACTAGACTTTGGGCTGGGGGAATCGGTGAGTGGACTCTATTATCGCTAGACGAAGAATCATCCTCATCACTATCAGTAGCTATCAGAACAAGACTGACGCTACGATCTAGGTCCAACAAGTTATAATCCTACATATTTTCATCATTAAGCAATATCTTATCCTCTCTCTCACTCTTTGGTATTTGGTGAAGTTGTTGGAGAGTATCTACCAGAGTCGCATTGCTAGATCCGCACGAAACATCCAAAAAGAACAAAAAAGGCATTCTGCGATAGCAAAACTATGAACCCGAGTTTGGACGAAAAGAATAGGAGCGGATCTTACCGGAGATAACCATCGCTGTGCAAATCCAGGAGGAAAGTGAATGCAGAAGAATTCCTCCTTACAATACCTTAGTTTATTCTAAGTATCCTCTATGATTTGATAACCCTTAGATGGCTCTAAGAAGATGAGGGAAGGATTTTCCCTGCGGCACTTGAAACTAAATAGAAATCAGATCTCTTGATTGCTAGAGACATGGTCAAAATAGCAAGCAAATATAATGAATAGACTATAAAGGAATGCATAGCTGTTCAGATGAAGCTGAGCTGGATCAAGGCTCATAAAATGAAAGAATAATCTAATAAAATGTTTGAATGGTGGGATGCACCCTGCGAAGCATATATTCCTATTACGTGCTATATTCCCGTCTAGTGGATGGCGTGCTTTCTGATGGCATGTCGGAAGCAATACATCCTCAAATATGATTCCATGCTTCTCACAAATTCTCTTAAGTGATATTCTTTGATTTTTGAAGCCGTATAATCAATAGGATCATCTAATATAATGATATCATCAAGAGTGTCAGGTGCAGGTTCGACTTCTGGGCCTTCTACAGGCTCCATTGGAACATTCGAAATAGGTTGTTCAACATATGGATTTTTGGATCAAAGTACAGGCTGCACCAGAGTTTGTTGTAAGGATAGAACCATAGTCGAGCATGACTCAGTGTCTGATTCGGCATATCTGGAAGTTAGCAAGCCTACAGCTTGAGCGGAGAGATGCTCAGAATGTCTATAACCCATAGCTATAAAAACTCAACGCGTAATTGATTAAAAGGTATGCCTTATGCTAAAATGAAAGCCTAGTGCGGTGCTATGCAGTGATGATATCCGATATTCTACAACAGTGCATTTAAAAAAATTAGAGCTCATCATAAATGACCGTCATCACTTACCATCTCAATAGGATTCACATCAATGATCATACATTAGAAAGGATTTAGAATCCAGGAGATAGAGCTTGGCAAAGTTTGAGTGTCAATTGGCAATGAAAATATCAAAAGAGGAGCTCAAAGGACAAAATCCACCAAAGGTAGGATTGGTACCGATCCATATCCTTGGTTGGGATTTCGTCTCCTCTCCGCTTCATCCCCTCAATTTCTAGTGCTACCATCAGGATGAATATCCTCGAAGAATGCCACCACCATTATCGCCTACCTAGAATGTTTAGGTGCAAAGAGAATGGTCAATTCAAGTTATAGACTTTGGATTGAGAGTTTGGTCCAAGATGGATCCGGCACGACCCAAATATGCAAGCGGCGATTGGAGTTTATAGGTGGAAGTGACAGTTCAATAAGCAAAGAAGACAGTTTTGATGTCAACGGTAGCGGTTCAACTTTAGAAGCAAAGTATTTCAATGGCAGATAAAAGGTTTAATATGAGAAAACGAGATAAAGCGAAGACGTAAAGAGAAGAATGTGTACACAGTACCCTCGAACCAAAAAATTAGGCAATTAAATCGCCTAATCCCAAGGGCTGGTTCGGTACCGATCCATGTCCATGGATCAGTACCGATTGATCATTATTAAAAAAAGAAGGAAAAGAAAAGGAGGAAACATTGAATTATGTATGTAGGCATGAATGTGTGTATATGCTTAAAGAGCTCCATAAGGATATGCATGTATATGTGTATACACGTACATACTCGATATTCAACAACCAGGATCGAAGAAAAGCAGATTTGAGCCTGAAAGATCAGAAAAAGAACTAGTTCAGAATTTCCAAGCTTGGAATGATGGATCATGAGAGCATGTTCCCGTTTTATTTTCCTAGATGCCAACAAAGCATCGTAACGAATGACTAAAAAATGGACATTTCATCGAGAAGGTTTGAAGGAAGAATGATAACTATTCGAAAATAGTTTGGAGTCTGATATGGCAATTTCGATTTGTCTTGATTCAAAGCATATCGTGTTTGCAACAGGATGCACTTCGGGGTGCAAATCTTATCCAGTCAAACCTTTTGATTAGGCAATGTCTATATGGATTTGACGAATCGCACTTGGAAGCTATCGAGATAAAAAACCTGGAGAGATAGCTGTAAAGCTTAGAAACTAAGTACAATCGTGATCAAGAGGTGAAAATAAAGTCATTCCAAATGATCCAAAACTCGATCCATCAGTTTGATGGGTCGATACTAATCCATCCCCATGGATTTGTACCGATCCATCGAGTCTTCCCGAAATTACTCCAATTTCCTCCGACTGACAAGTCTTAACGCCAGAAGCTCATTCCTAGATCCATTAATCGATCGCTAATCGTTTGCTATCGAACGCCACGAGCACCTGAAACTGGTAACTCTATCCCTTCGTTGAGCCTTCGCTTGGACTTTGAAATAAGCTTATGATGGTGCAAATAAGTTGGAAATCATGAAGCTAAGAACAAATCGCACCATTTCAAAGAGTTTAAACCAATCCATGATGAAGTTTCAGATATCGGTACTGATCCATGGCTATGGTTTGGTACCGATGCATCTAACTTGCAGAGCTGGCCACATTTAATCTTGAACAATCAGCAGAAGATTGTGGAGAACAAGGAGGAGGGCGTGCTGAAGCATTACCCAATGACCTACAACTATAAATAAGCATAGAGGGGCACCATTTCAGGATCTTTCCACTTCCTAGCAATTTTTACACACTTTCTTGTAATCACCTATGGAGTGATATCGAACCATAAGAAAAGCACTTGTAAAGTAGTAGTATTATTAATAAAAAAACTCAAGTGAACATAGGCAATGATTAGTCGAACCATTACAAATGTATGTTGTTATGTCATTACTCATTTTCATTTACTTTTCTTCACTTTTATTCTCTACACAATCTTTTGGGTGTTGGTGCCACATTTTGGTATTAACATAAAGTGATTTTGAATGTGCTATATACATATATATGTGTCTGTGTGTGTTTAAATTATTTAAACAAAGATTTTGTTGAATTTTATTATTATTACTTCATCTCTGAATTAAATTAATATTTTATGTATGATTTTAATATTTTATGATTTCTCATTTTCCTATATACATTTCGATATTATGAATGATTCACTGTTAATATTGATTTGATTTATACTTTAAAGATGATACGGTCATGACATCCTTCTATTTAATTTAGGAGATTCTATTTCCATGTGGCGAGAAATTTGAATAAATAGTTTAGTAATACCGTTTGGTATGAGACTTTCGGTTATTCTTTGGACTCGTCATATAGAGATATCTAGTGTGAATTTAATGTATTTTATGAGCCTTGAATAATTATCTAAATGACATGCGGTGTATGGGACGCTGTTATGTCATTTGTTTGATTATTCATTGTAAGTAAATGTCACTCAAACGGAGATTACACTCATTGTATGTTTGATACTCGATGTGGAGTATCATATAGTCAGGTGTTGACTTATGAGACCCGGGTATCAGCCTACTATTAGAGATTAGTGTAGCTATAGTGCATGAAAGCTTTATGACCATCCACATGGGGTCGAGCTTCCTTTATTCCACAGGAGTGAACAAGATTGGCCAATATCCACCCACCCTAACGGCCTCATCGTGGGTCGCATCCCAGATCCACGACACCGTTGTTGGTTATATTATTCGATGTGAATTGCAAGATTGATAGTTGGTGGCCCCATGTGTCGCATAGGCCAGCAGTATGGTACCATTAGGAGCAAAGCAGGGTTGTGACCAAGACTACGCGTGGATGAGTCAATATGGATAGGGTTACAATGTCTGTCGAGGTAATTAAAGACTGTAGGAATAGACAGTTATTTTGCGGTTGGTGAGTAGACCTGGGCTCCTTAAGTAGGCTTGTGGTTGGCGGCCATCAATCTCCCATTTGGTTTAGGGTGCGTGTGTAGTGGATTAGCATATATGTCTCCTTCTTATAATGAGTTGGCTATACTTGAGACTGGATGAGTCTAAAATGTGGTCTGTCCCCGTATATCCAAGCTTTTCTGATTTGGCATATTGGAGGTAGCCTCCATTTATTGAGTGTGATATGGATGATGACTTCTGGAAATGGATGATTCACCCATTGGATATAATTTTTTAGTTTTCTACTGGTTTAATTTATATGGGTGATGATGCTTTTCTGTATGAGTTCCTTGTGGATGTTATTTTGGAGATCTTTTGAGACTGTTATGTTATTACTGTTATTCTTATATTATCACCGTATATTATATTACACATATCATTGTAGACATAGTCTAACCTGTATGTTATTTATAATACTCGAGTTAGTCTCAGATATTCAAGTTTAAGGGACGACATGACCAGTTTTATGGATGATGGACATAGATGGAGACTAGGTTATTATTGTATTATTGTATACCGATGTTTTATATTTTGATTCACGTATTGTATGTTTTGATGTTAGCATATATTTGATGTATATTTTGGAAATGTATACATTTATTATATATAGTATCGCCATTTTTGACTTTGTGTTCTCCTTGTTATTTATTATATATACTGTGCATTGTTCTTTCTTTAAGGCATATACATTTATTGCTTTGTACTGAGACCATGTACATCTATAGTGAGTGTTATTTGATACGAGATGTATGTTAGTCCAAGGGAATATTCATATGTGTATCCCATATTGTCTTATTCTTTGTAGTACTCGATAGTATTACTTTGTAATACCCTTGAGCCGTATGGGTATAGAGGTCGGAGTGTTATAGTTGGCATCTGAGTACGTTTAGAACAATACATCATATATAGGAGACACTATTCTTGACCTTAGATGAGACCTAGAGCCCTTGTCCCCTCACGTGTATTGGTAGATACCATATATTAAAGGGATAGTATGAGCATACGATGATTACTGGAGTAATCATCTAAGGACGTACTTGTTATTTTTTAATATATATGTGTATATAATTAATATTATTC
The DNA here is from genome assembly GCA_030765085.1 of Allium cepa. NCBI lineage: Eukaryota > Viridiplantae > Streptophyta > Magnoliopsida > Asparagales > Amaryllidaceae > Allium > Allium cepa. The sequence continues at coordinate 56,269,893 of CM060940.1, forward strand.
TAAGCCCTATATTTTGGATTTTTTGTTTCCATGTGAAATTTGAGAGTAGTTAGCCGGACATCTGGCCTATAAATGATATTTTTAATTGAGATGGGTAGGCAAATGAACACCATGAATTGGATCCGGTTCATATTTTCATATATATTAAGCGAACTTGCTTAATAACGTAAAATAATGTATGTTTTACTTCAAAGAGTGATATATTGTGATATATATGCCATATGGCAAGATTTTTGCATTTATATTGTTTCCAACCATGTTTTGGTAGATTCATATCTATTTTATCATATTGTTATTTTTTAAAATTCCCTCTGTACAAAGGAGACTTTGCCAAAAAATTCCAAAAAATTCGACAGTTGGGAATTTTCATAAGCTTTATGCAAATATAGAAAGTCACTAATTGAATCTATCTAATAGAATAGCATACAATAAGATGAGTTGGAGTATGAAAGCCACATGGAGGATTGAGTAGTTTAAATTTAATAGAAGATCATTGTTGTAAAGGAAGTCATGGAATGAGTTGTTTGAAGTCTCCCTATAAGAAATTGTGAGGACGCAAGTTTCATAAGGAGGGGAGTCTGTAAGAACCCTACTTTCTATGCCGTATAAATAAATAAATATAACTAAAATAAAATCGTTCAAACTCGATATTTATAATTTATATTTTAAAAATAATTTTGGTTGATTAAATTCTACTTATTATAGGATTTTGATTTACTAAATTGAAATGAATTAATAACTTCTTCTCAAATAATACATTGAAATTGAATAAAATTGACAATCATCGGAATATAATTATATAATGAAATATTAATAAAATTTATATTAGCTGGAAATTTGGTTATAAATAAATATCAAGAATTTGAATTTGATTTTGAATTTGAATTTAAATGGAATTGAAATCAGGCCCAAACTAAATAATAGCCCAATCCCAGTTCCTTTCTTTCTTTCTCTAGATATCTCTACTTGCTTCCTTCTTCTAGTCTAAGACCCGAGCCCATTTCCCTTATCGTGCCCTGATCTTCCTAATTCGAAAATCATGACTTCTAATTTAAAAAAAGTTGGCGATGTTAAGAGGGCTGGGCGCACTTTCACGCAGGGTTGTACTTTTATGATAGAGGTGGCATCGCGATCGACGATGGAAGCATGGAGCAGCATGCATGCATTCACAGTGTGGTGGAGTCGCATAAGGCGAGCGTTGGTTACTGGTGACATTGAAGTAGATGTGGAAAAGGTCATGCGAGGTGGAGGAATAGTTAATGATGAAGGGTGACCACGTTCATACAATTGGGAGCTAAAGAAGTGGTTTGGAGCTGTAACATGCTTGGATATTTGTGTTGATCGTGCTTTGGTCGAGCAACAACTCGAAAGCGGTTAAGACAGCTAAAAACTGAAAGCGATGGACAACAAGATAGTCGTTTGCATTCTTGCTTGGAAATTTGGTGAATATACACTCACAACTATATCTATGATATACTGCATGTTATATATCTATCCCGATGTTCATTGAATTGTCTGATTAAGATGTTTGTTTGGGATAATTGATTGATTAGATTATTGTTTAAATGGTTTATTGGTACATTGATTTCAGAATAATCGTTGTTTGGATGTTAGATGATTATGTTGAATGAAAGTGTTAATTTATAAATGGAACTCTTTCCATTTGTGAATTAACTTTATATATTTAAATATTGGTATGTGTATTTTTTTATGGATGATTTATTCATTTTTCATGTTTGAATGATTTTGAAAGGTTTGAAAAATTGTTTTAAGGGATTAATTTTTTTATATAAGTGTTTTATAAATTATCTACAAAAGATTTACTTAGTTTAACTTATTTCTCTTATCATGGAAATCTATATTTTTCTATAAATATTGTTTACTTTGGATCATAAAACCCTTTATAAATCATAATATGTTTATATATTTTAAATCTAAGAGTGGTTTTTAAACCATTACTTGGAAATTTATATATTATCTAGAAAATTTAAAATTACTTCTAAAGTGTATTTAATTGATTTGAAAGAGTATTATTAATAATTTTGGATGTAAAGAGATTTTGGATAATATTTTATAGTTTAGAATGAATAAAATCTATTTTGTAGATTATAAATTTATTTAAAGTTATTTTGGTGATTATGAAAATTTATGAAATGATTTTTAAATAATATTAAGTGATTTTAATACGAACAGAGTATAAAGTGAAATTGTAACACCCCTAATTTTATTAACATTGTTTAGAAGATTTAATTAGAATATGTAAATAGAATAATGTAGAGTAATAAAGGGATTGAGATTAGTAAATGAATATAGGTGGCCGTGCTTATTTAAATTAAATGAACTTATAAATGGTTAAGTATTAGCTAATTAAACATAAGGGTATTAGGGTAAATAGCTGCCCGTATTCCCACCCTTATACCATTACCTCCAGGCAATACACTTTCATTTTATCATAAGCAAAAAATTTAAAACATAAGAAGAAAAGGAGCTGACTATTAGGAAGAAGAGCAAAAGGAAAAATCAAATATAAAGCTTAGGTTCAAGCTAGAAGAAATCAATCTCAATCAATCTCCAATTTCCTTATCCAAGCTAAGGTGAATAATAACCACTACATCTCTATTTTGATTCTATAATCATATGTTTTCGGATTTAAGGGTAAATTTGTTTTTATGATATATTGGATGATGATATGCTAAATTTATAATTTTTTTAGATTAAACAAAATGGTTTCAAGGGACATACAATTTTAGGATACAACCGAGGTTAAATGATTTTTAAAAGCCATGGAAAAATTATATGTTATGAGAAACATGGTTTTGGATTTGGGTTTCAGTTTTTATAGTTTTTCAAGCCATGGAGAATCAGTTATGTATTTTCAAAGGAAAATATGGTTATTTGGGTTTATAAATTTATTTCGAAAATTATATTAAGAATTTGGGTCTAAAAATTTGATATGTTAGGAAACATGATTAAAGTGAATTTCTAGAATTTTTGGGGATTTTTATTAAGTAATTTAGTATGGAAATTAAATTATTTTAAAAGGAGGACCTAAATGATTTAATCGCTTTATTACTTGGAAGGGCTTATGTGTTAATTGTTAATAGGTTTTACATCAGAGAAAACATGGCAAATATTTGAAAGTTTATGGTAGCCAATCAAGTGATTACAAGTGGCAAGTTTGTAATGAAAAGTTTATTTTATTTGGTAAAAAACTGTCTTTTATTTAAAAAAGTAGCTCAAGACCAGTAAACTAATTTAGCTGGTACGTAATGGATTGGAGCTTCCAAAGGGGTTGGTTCCTTTCGACCAAGAGCTTCGCCTCCAACCAAATCGAAACCATCTAGGTCAAAACTAGTAAACTAATACATAAGGTATCAATTAGCTGGTACGTAGTGGATTAGAGAAAGGCGGAAGGTAGGGTGTTGAAACGTAGCTTCCAAATGGGTTGGTTCCTTTGTTTTGTTTGTTTTAAAAGATAAGCGCTTTCCTTTTTATAAAGGGGTTTCGAAGTAGTCAAAACCAATTCTTTCGAAAGGGTATTTCTAAAGAGGCTTTCGAAGGAGAGCTGCCGCCTTTGTTTTAAGGTAGTAGCTTCTGAAAGAGTTACTTAGTTTTTAATTGAAGCTATTGGGAGGGCTAGTTTCGACCAAGTCGAAACCCTTCTGTGTTTAGATGCTTTTCGGTGGTATTGAAGACATCAATGCTATCGAAAGGTACTGTTTGTTTTCATAAATATAAGCTACTTCTTATTGCCTTCGAAAGGAGTTTGGGGTTTCGAAGGCAACGATTTCGGGAGGGGTTTCAAAGCCAACCTTCAATTGTTTTGCTGAAGTGTTTTAATGCTTTCGAAAGGATGGTTTTGACACCATCATGTTTCGCCAATACTTTTTGAAATAAAGAATGGTTTCAAAAGATACGCTTCCGCTTATGTTCACTTTGACCCAAAAATATTATTTTAAATATAAACCCAATGGCTTCGAAAGGTGTAGGTTTTAAGGGGTAACCTTTAATGATTTCAAAAAAGGGACTTTCAATGGTTTCGAAGGGTAACCTTCAACGATTTCGAAAGATGGACTTTCAATGGTTTCGAAGGGCAACATTCAACGATTTTGAAAGGGGGGCTTTCAATGGTTTTGAAGGGTAACCTTCAATGGCTTTGAAAGGAGTATTTTTGAACGGTTTCGAAGCTATGCCTCTATACGTATATGATGATACTTTAACAAGGTCGAAACGTTTCGAAAGAGATGTTTTAAAGTATTCAAAAGGCAGGAGCCTAATGTTTTAAAGATAGAATTTAATGTTTTTGAAGGAGATTTTCCAATGAAGTTGAAAGAAGGGTTTCAAAGGTGTCGAAAGGCTTTTTAAAACCAAACTCATTTTCAAAAGGAAAAACCCATGGCTAAATAAAGGAGTTTTGAAAGGATACTTCCTTGATAAAAGGATAGGTTAAAGGGATTAACCATGTTTTATATAAATGTTTTCAAGGACCTTAAACCGACGGGAGTAGTATTGTTAAGCTGTTACGTTTGCTTCTTCAAATATGAATATATTCACAGATAAGGGACCAATGATTATATTACAGGGATAAAAGGGTAGAAGAACTAGCTAGGTTAACCCAATAGTGAATATAAATTGATTAAACTCCTAAATGAGTAAAACTGCATCCATGAGGTCAGGGAAACCGAAATAAGGGTGCCAAACCTTGAACTTGATCGAGAAATAGGTTCGTAGTAAACCCATGAAAACTATGTATAAAGGATGGTTGGCAAGGGCCAACTGGTTTGTAGTGAACCCATGGAAACTATATCCGGATTAAGAATTAACATCATCCAAAAGGTTCCTAGTCAACCCATGAAAACTAGGATAAGAAAGAAGTTAGGGGAGACATCGGTAGGTTCCTAGTCAACCTATGAAAACTAGGGTAAGAAGGGAGTTACTGGAGTAATCCATAGGTTCCTATTCAACCCATGAAAACTAGGATATAAGATGAGTTATTGAAATGACCAATAGGTTCAGGGGAACTCGTGAATTAATTAAGTTAAATGGCAAGTGCCTATAGGTTTTTAGTGATCCCATGAAAACTCTAAATTAGGACAGGGTGTCCATGAATTATAAAAAAGTTATTAGTAAACCCATGACCCTGATTTTTCAATGTTGTTAACTTGAATTAAATAAGATTTAAACTAGTAATTTAGATGAGAATTTTAACGTATGTATTCTATTAGATAAGCAAAATATGGAATTTTATGATATAAATTCCTTGTATTAAATTGTTAAAGAAGAAACTATATATTTTAAATATTCACGATTTACTATAATAAAAATAAATTGATTTATGTTAATTGTTGAAAACAGTTTAAGAAGTATTTAGTTATGATGAGTTTTTAACATTTTGTTAAAACACTTTGACAAGATTGTTTTGTGAAGTCGCTAGTTAGTTTAAATTAATTATAACTGGTTAATTGGTAGATTAGTAATTGAAAGTGGAACTAGAAACTTAAATGAGGAGATATCTGATTACTAACAAATAGTACATAAGTGAACATTTATTTTGGAATTTAAGAATAAATCTATGTTATAAGAAAAATTAGAGAATTTTGTTCTACTTTATTTATTTTGTTATAAAAGACGATTTAAAATTTTATACACTTCTTTTTTTAGTTAAATGGAAGTTTTAACTATTAAATAATTAAGAAGCTATGTTTTAATCTTGATCTTAAGTTTGTAAATCGAGTTATGGATTTTTCCTTAGCTAATTAATTGAAAGGATTAAGTGAAATAAATTTTTTAATGTCTAATTTGTGTTTAAATAAATAGTTTTGGGCCAAACCCATTAGGTTAAATTAAAATGAGAAGGAGTTCTCATTTAATTTGTGATGTAAGTTTACAATACTTCTCAAGCCAAGTTTTATAGGTAAGTTTTTATTCCTCTTTTTCTTGTTATAGTAAACAAAACCTAGAAATAAGAAGTTTTTCCCTCCTTTAGAACCTAACTTTCAATTCCCTATTCTCTTGGAAATCAATTAGTAATATTAAGGAGCAAATTGATTTCAGGGTTTTGGTTGAACAATAGTTGCTGCTTTTATTCACTGCTAAACATAAGAAGAAAGATGAGTTATTTTGTAACTCAAACAATATATTCTATATTCATTTTTTATTTCTGAAATTAAAATTGATGTGTACGGATTTGATTGTGAAAACCCTTGTTTTCTTGATAGAAATTAAAATTGGTTGATTGCATAATTGTTGTTTGCTGAAAACAAAGTCGGTGATATCATGGTGTGAAGTAATCCAAAATAACTCAGTTTTTTGTGGTAGAAAGCTCTTTTAGTTAGCTATGTCCTTTATTCACATTTCAAAATTTTGCTGCCTAATGGCTCAAAATCGAGTTTGAATCTGATAGTGTAGTCCTACCCTGTGTATTTACTAATTTGAAACCTGAAATTAAAATTACCATAAATTTCGATCTGTAGATCCAAATTGAGTATGGTTTTTTCTTTCAGTTGAAAGGTGTTTTTATAAGGAACAATTTCAATTTTTGTGTTTTACATAATTTTGAAATTTAAATGGTCAAAAACTCATTTATTACCGCTGGTTTCAATGAAAAATAGTGTTAATAAATCTGAGATATTGTTTTGGCCATATGTTTTTCAATACTTATCGGAATTTTATGACACTTGAAGTTCTAGAAATATTGGACTCTGTGTTATAACTATCACGTTTTGTGCTTTGAATAAATTTAAATTTAAATGGTCAAAAGCTCGTTTCTTGTCGCCGGCCTGTCAATGAAAACTAGTGTTAATAAAGTTAAATCTGAGAAATTGTTTTGACCATAACTTTTTCGTTAATTAACAGAATTTGATGATTCTTGAAGTTCTGGAAAGCCTAGAGTCTATGCTACAACTTTTATGTTTTGTTTTTTGCATAATTCAAAATTCTATATGGTCAAAAAATCGTTTCTTGTTGCTGGTCTGTCAATGAAAAATAGTGTTAATAAATATTTAAAATGATATTTTTAGCATGTTATTTTATTTATTAAGCACGGGTAGTAAAATATTCATGGAATTTAGAAATGTAGTTCCGAAATGTATAAATTTAGTTTATTTCTAAATAAAATGTTAATAATTTAATATGGATTTAGAAGAGTAATTGAATATGGTTTTAAAATATAGTTTTGTGAGTAATACAACTATATGAAAATTTGAGACAACTTTGTGTGTATATGTGTAATCTTGGAACAACTCGGGGTTATAGAATATTTTATTAAACAAGTGAACACTAATTTAAAGTTAAATAATAAGTGGATTTGTGGAGAATTATAACAAGTGTTTTTTTAAACAATAAAAATCAAAGAGAAAAAGTGTTTTGAGAACCTTAATTCTATAATTTGGAAAGTACTATTATTCGACTTAGTGTTATCGATTGTTTTAAATGCTTTCGAATAACGCTTCGTTGAATATGGCATAAATCATTGAATAGAATGCTTGAGTGAAGCTTATTAACCCAATAGCGAATACTCGAATTCCATCGGATGGTATGTGATGCATTAGTTAAATTCTTGTGATCGTATTTGGGAAAGTACTTAACACTTTAGAGTTATATTCTCTTTTGGTGTGCGACAAGTGGTGCTAGATCCTTAAGAGGATATAGTTCAGGCTTTCCAGTGGTATCTGTAATAAGTGATATTTACTAGCTTTTAGTAAATACTCATATTTCACCATATGGTATGGGATGTATTGGTTAAATTCTAGTAATTACTGAAGGCGATAGTATTTGACACTTTAGAGTATACTCTCTTTTGGCGTGCGGCAAGTGGCTGCTAGATCCTTAAGAAGTTACTCCTGGATTTCTTTTCAAATGTAATAATCTAAAATAAATATGAAAGATTCGATCATGGCTGTTGTCCTTGAGATCGTCTTGTGATCTTGTGATTCACGTCTTGTGTACGATCCCTAGTATCAGATCGGTTCGCGTGATACCAAATTGTTTTTTCCCTACGGTTTTGTGTACAATCATTATGATCGTTTTGAGTAAGATCTCTTGGATTCTGGATATTTGGATTTTGTGTCTATTCTGTGTTCGTGAAATAATATGTATTCTTATGTCTTGTGTTAGTGAAAAAATTTGTATTCTTGTATCTTGTGTTCGTGAAATAAATATATATATTCTTGTGTCTTATGATAGATGCTAAATTAAGTTAATTTTATTATTCTATGTTTAGTGACTGGTTCATATCTACGACTTAAACTTATAACCCTATTCTGAGTTAAATTAATTCCCTAAGTCATTACATCCTAGACATCTGTATTTACTTATCTGTTGTTTATTCTTGTGTTATATTCCGTTCTCACCATATTGGATATTTTGAGATAGTATGACCTGGGTGTAATTTTGTTCGGGTCAGGACGAGACTTTTCAGGTAACAAATTAATTAAATCTAACAAATTATTCATTAAATAATTCTAACAAATTAATTAAATCTAACAAATAACCTATTAATTGTTATTTAATTTAATCCTTAATTATTCATTAAATAATTCATAAGTAATTAATTAAATCTAACAAATTAATTAACCAAAATAAATAAATTAATTCCAACTCTAATTTTTAATTAATTAAAGTAAACTTTAATTTCAAATCTAATTAACTTTCAAAACAAAATAATTTTCATTCATCTTTAAAACTCTTACACATTTAAATATTTCAATTCATTAAAACTAATTACTTTTGAACAAGTTAGATTTAAAAATGTAAAATTATTTCAAAACTTCAACAAATCAAATGTGATTTTCTTTTGAAATAAAATATTGACATTTTATAAAGTAGTGAAATATAAAGTGTTAAATTTAACTTAAAACAAAATTTACATTTAATACAAGTTTAAACCTCGACTTCATTTATTTGCTTTAAGCTCGACCAAAACTTCAACTAACACAAACCTAATTCAAACTCTCCCCTACCTTCTTCATCAACCACCTGAACCCAACACTCACACACAAGCAACAACACACACACACACCCGAGCACAACACGCTACTCTCACGCGACCAACTCGAGCGCGACATCGAGATGCAAACCGCACGCACACGAACAACACACTGACACAACCGCTACCTCGTGCACATGCACGGTGCTCCGGCACCTCCACCGCCGCCGCCGCCAGCTTGCGCGAACCTCAATTCGATGCTTGACCCAAAATCCAACTCCAGAACCCATCAATTCGAGCTCAACCGAAAATTGAGTGTTCGAACCAAAAATCCAAACTGCAGACGCCAGGAAAGGAAACCCCATCACCTACGGCACCGACCACCATGCGCCTCCAAACTCCGGCCATAGGTGCGTATAACCCTAACTCACCTCCACCCCAAACCAGTCGCCACTCGGTCATCTCCACGCTCCACAAAATCGAATTCCTCAAGCTCGAAAAAAACACAGTACCCAAACCCTACAACTCAAATTTCCCAATTCTGTGTTGCACAATAAATTTAATTGGTATTTTTCTAGTATTATACATCATTAAACAAAGCTTCGGTTTAAATTTCAAAACCTATAATCAATCCAGTCACGAGAATCTGATAAAAGCCACAAATTCGGTTAATTCAAATTCAATTGTAAATTAAAAATTTTGATTTCTGTTTTAGAATTCATGTCATGCATTATAGATTCAGGATATACATTTGATTCATTAAAATTTAACAAAATTTACATGCTATAATTATTTGTTTTACTGCATTTCTTGCTTTCTGCAGTTTTTAACAGTTTCATCTGCATATATATTTTAACACTTAAATCATATTTAAATTTAAACTCCACACTTGAAATATCAACTCAGTATTAACTTGTTGTATTTAGATTTGAGGTTTTGTTCAAAAAATTTGCTTTGAACTTGAAATAACAGAGGAATTATAGACTTTCCTTTAACATGCACAGTCAAATTTAAATCAGTAAACAATTACTTCACAAAACAATTAACATGCGAGCATTTCAGAGTTAACATTCAATATGCAACTATATTATACTTAAAGTTTTGATTTAAAAATTTACTCACCTGTTAGTTGTTAAGATTCAAACTGCTGGAAAAGAAAAATATGAACTGCAGGTCTCCTCTCTTTACTGTAATTTTGTTGCAGATCCTAAAACTAAGATTGCTTGATGTTGTTGCTTTGATGATGCCTCAAACTTTAATTAATAGGTGATAAAAACTTGAGACGGTTACAGAAATCTGCTGATTATTTGCAGATATCTTTACTGAAATTTATTGCAGAATTTTGTTTTGAAAAGAGGTTTGAATGTTTATTTAATTTTGGTTGAAAAAGAAGAAATTCAGATTTGAAGATGAAGAAGTGTTTTTATTTTTCTTGCTTTAGAAAATGAGGATAAGAAAATTTAGATGAAGAATATGGAATAACTTTTTATTTGGAATTTTGTTTTTACAAAAATTTTAAAGAATTATGACACTTTTCATAATAATGCTTAGTTTTCTAACACATGTTTAATAATATGGTTTAAATGTTAACAAGTGTTTATTCATGCAAAAAGAAACTAAAATGTTTTCTTAAATTGATTTTTCTTATATAAGTTTATTTTTTAAATTCCTATAAAATAATTTCCTTTAAAGAATGAATATAAAACAAATGTTATAACTTAAATAAAATCATGATAATATTACTTAATACTCAAAGTAAAATTTAGAATAAAAATTAACATAATTTAAATCTTTTAATTTATCAATTCAAACAAAAATTAAATTTTAAAATCCAATTCAAAAATCAAATTTGATATGAATAGAATTTTAACACATTCATTACCCTTATGTATGTATTAGTTTTATTTTAGAATAAATGTATATTTACAATTCATTTATTTGCTGTTGAATAAATAACAAATTTATCAATTTAAATTGGTTTATTATATAGATTATCATATTTAAATTCGGTGTGAAATTCCGGGATATCACACGACCCAAAATTTTTAACATTTGAAATTGAAATATTTAATTAATTTTAAATGTTTGAATGATAGTTTGACTTGAATTTCAGACATCAGAATGAATTTGGCGATTAAATTATTGAATTTAATTTATTAAAGTTGGATAAAAAAATGAATCTTCATTTTTAAACTGAATAAAAATATTTCAAAGGCTTACAAAATTTGTATTGATGATACTAAAAGTAATGGAAGCTTCAGAATTGAATTTGGGAATGCTTTGTTCGGTTTTGAAATTATATGATTTAAATCGATATTTAAAAATAGCATTCTGAGGCACAGTCTCGGAATTCGACGAAACCAGTTCATTTGGATTCGTAATATTGTATTATTATCGTATTTCAATTTTCGTAATGTTCGGAGTTGTCATTTGGCCGTACGATAAACAAACGCGTTGAAAATTAAATCGAAAATTTAAATTAATAACTGGGTCCAAAAAGCTATCTTCTCCATACGATCGAATTTGGACTCGAAACCTTTTCTGTTGCGTTCGGAATAGGGGTATAACCTTATAAACGTCTGGCAGCACGCCTCGATTTGAGATCGAGATTTTGAATTGCGTGATTTTGACGATGTAAGTTTAAATTTAAATTTAAATTATAATATATATGTTTATTATAATATAATTTCACATGGTAATTGACATGTTTCTTCCCTCTTATAACACTTGGCAAAAAATTTTACAAGCGTTCATTAAAAGAAGAGGAGATTTCTCGTGCAAGATAAAATAAAGAAAAAAACGAACGAAAATCATTTCGTTCAAAAGTAAAAAATCACGATAGCCTCAACATCATGGTCGCGTGCTTATTCTTTTCGATCCTCTTCGTTTGAAATTCCATCTTCAAATTCAAAATCAAAACCCTCTCTCAAATTCAATTCAAAGAAAATCAGACTTTGGCCTGGGCTCGAACAAAAATCGTGAATGGCAGGTTTAGGTGAAGGTCGTCGAATCGTGTAGTGGGTAGCGAGGCAAGCGTGTTAGCGATCGCGACTCGAGACGTGGGCAATTCGTAAGCGGCGGCAGCATGAAGTCGCGTGGCGACTTAGGGATTGCTGGAAGGGCACGCGCGTGTCAGGGGGTCGCAGGGGTGTGGTCGGCAAATCAGTGTTTAGGCAATCGAGCATCTCGAGGCTAGCGGCAGGCAGGGCTCGAGGCCGCGTAGGGGGAAATCTCGAAATTTGGGGCGGTGATGGTCGCGTTGAGGGAGTCGATGATTTAGGGTTTCACGTGAATGGTCGAAGCAAGCCTGGGGTTCGAGTTCGTGTGCGACAGTGAGGTATAGTTGTTATTTATTATTTTATTTAAAAGATATATGTATAAAAAAATATATAAATATTGCAGAGAAAGAAAACTCTTTCCAATCGGAAAAAAAGTGACTACAATAAAGTAAATTACTGGAAGGTAGAAAATATCTTATATAAATAAAGTTAAAATTTACTGATTTATTTTTAAAACAATTTATTAAAGTAAATTTAGTTTAAATCTAACTTTTAGCTAAATAAATTTATTAAAAAAGGAATTTGTATAAAATTAGAAGTATTAGTTTAAAATCAAAATTTGTTAGTCAATTAAATTTATTATAGGGAAATGGGTTTAAGGAATTTAATTATCAGTTTGAACTAAATAAATCTATTAAATGGAAATTTATTGTTCGATTTACTTCGAATATTAATCAACTGTATAAAATTATCTATACAAGGTCAATATCTGGAAGAAACCAATTTGAAATGAAAATGGATTGCATGCAAAACAAAGGTGAGATCTTCTCACCCACTCAAGTTTTTCTGACTTAATTTTAAATAGTTAAATTTAAAATTGATTGACTGTGTGCTTGGATGATTAGTTTATTATCAGTTATATTAGTTTAGACCTATGCGCCGCATAATAGCGGATGATATTATATTAAACCCATATAGCGCGATATTCCACCTCGAAATGGAATTGGTATTATATATGTATTTGGAGTTGTTGATTTCCCGCATTATATTGTAGATGAGACCCTATGCGCCGCATAATAGCGGATGATATTATATAAATCTCACATATCGCGATATTCCACCTCGAAGTGGAATGGGTATTTAATTATTGTGCTAACATCTGTGGATATAGGAAAACAGGTTGGAAGGATCCAACTGGATTCCTCAAACGTTTAATTTTGTTTCATATGGTGTATATTTATTTATTTATAATCTGTGTGTGATTATATTGTGATTTAAATCATTGAGGGCTATAATTTAGCTGAATATATTTTAGATATCTTAGGATATCAGAAATAGATTAAATTGGATTTTTGAAATTTAGTAGAAAATTTATAATAAATTAATTTTAGAAAATTGAATAAATTTAAAAGAAGGAATTTGTTTCAAAAGATAATAAATTTGGTGTTTGAAATAAATTTGAGAATCAATTTGAAGATTGATTTGGAGTTGATAGCGAATATTTAGGAATCGATTTGAAAATAGTATATCAGTTGATGTTTGGAGATCTAAATTCACAATGGGAATTTTATAAAAGAAAGAGAAATTTGTTTTAAAAATAAATATTTTTTTATTTTTAAAAGTGTGGGAAGGAATTTACAGATTTGGGACGTAAATTAAAAATAAATCCAGAAAGATTTATAAATTGATTTGAATGAACCATTTTAGAATGGAAGGTGTACTTTTCCTGAAAGCCGAGAATGTTTTTAATACAGTTTATAAATATAGATTGAAGTTGAAAAGATGGTTTAAGGGAAAGAATGTTTTGGAAAAAAAAATTTACTTAGGTTATTTTAAAAATCTTTAAAGTAAAATATATTTTAAACCATTATAGAAGTGATTATTTAAAGTTTCAAATTGATATTTATTTTATAAATTGGATATTTAAATGGTGATATCCTATTTACTAATTTTATTTTAAAATTAGTTTTGGACTTGAATTTTTATATGAGATATTAGTATAATATTTTCATAACTAATATTTAAGCAAGTGTTTCAAAATAGTTTATTTTAAATATCCCTAAGTATATATTTTGGATAAGCATTTTAAATTATTTTAAAATATTTGAACTTGGCAGATTTTCAGTGGAAACGAATAAATATATGGAAATTTTTTCCGCGTAAGGAAAAAATGATTTGAAATTTGTTTTCAAGGTATTGAAATGTGGAAAAGTAATTTGAAATTTGTTTTCAAAGGATTGAAAGATGGAAATTGATTTGAAATTTGTTTTCAAATGGTTGGAGCATTAAAATTATATCTTGCGAAGATATATTGAAAATAATAACAATTAAGAAAAATTATTTAAATCCTAGTGATTGTTGTGAATGTTGATTGATAGTTAAATAACCGACGATCAATATTGGCCTTTTTGATGTCATTTGAATTTCGATGCGAGCGGGTTTCGGATCCCAAGTGGATATCCGAAAACCACATCAAACCTTTGTGATTGTGATGGATCTTTTATTTAAAAGATCAAAGTGGAAATTTATTGTGATTTGTTTGAAATCTGATTGAACACTTATTTTTAAAAATAAGCGCTCATTATTCGGATTAGCCGGAAGAGGACCTTGTGTCATAAAACCCATTCCAAATAATGATACGACGAAATGAGATTGCATTTGAAGACGGTGTTGAAGACCGGGTGTTTTCAAAAACAAAAGAATTACCTGTCGAATGCCTCTACAACGGGTTACTCCGGTATAGAGATTTTATCACCCTTTGTGATGGGGATTCCGGACGTGATTAGTGAATATCTGGATTGCAAGGGTTTCTTTGAAGTGCCTTCGGTTCCGTTCTACCCCGAAATGGACTCGTATGGATGTGTGTCTGATATTACACTTTGAAATGTAAAGCTGGTTTCTATCAAATACATTTCTCTTGGTGGCAGAGAATTTATTCTCTTAGCTTAACACCCTTCTCTGAGACGTACGAGCTCAGAGGTTATGTAGTTGATGGTTACTAGTGATACATTCTCAATTTGGTAACATGGCATACGAAGTGCTGCTAATCATTTGTTGATCGAAGCATGACTTTGTGAAAAAGTGTAGCTTTGTGGACGAGTCCTCGTCGGACCTCACAACCCGAAAATGGTCAAAATAGGAAGGATGCGGCAAGGTTATTTGGGGATAGCACCCCCTGAGGGTATGTCATTTCCTTCTGGAAAAGGGTGGTATCATGGTATGAAGCCCAGATAATTAACCAATGTGGTTGCTGTAAATCTATTACTCTTTGTGGTTGTTGCTTTGTGGTTGAGGATCCTCGGATAAAGGTTGCAAACGACCGAGGGATGGCATACTCGTGTAGTAGTTACCTAGTTGCAGAGGTAACCCAGTCTTGTGTTAGTAGAGAGCTGGTTAAGTTCTCGGGACGTCCCTCTAGAGGTGTACCCATGTGGCAGTAGGAATTTCCTTAGCCTGACCATTTGTTGGAAATCCAAAGAAACAATACGCATCCTGTACGGTTTTAGTTGTATAACCTGCCATGGAATGTGGTGGTAACCTGCTATTGAACATGGAAGCTATAGTAGGCATACAATAATGGTTGTATGCTGGCTAAGATTAATATTGTACTTTCGAAATGTTTTTCTGCACTATGCACTAATAATAATATCAAAGTATTTTGCGTATCAAGCATGTTTGACTATCATAAGGAGAAATCTCCTCCAATTCTGCGTTGGCATTGTGTGTGTAGCGGGAGGCCTTATGCTAGTTTCATTTTCCAAAAAAAGTATAGCGGATTTCTTTTCCTTTCTTTGTGGAAATAACTGTTTTTAAAATCTCACACCAGTCCCACGACTGACCTGGAGTATATTGTTCCCTTTCTAAACTCGGGGTACCCACAATTTTCCACACGGGTAGCTTAGAGTCAGGTTATCATTATTCTGGAGCGAAGTCGAAAACGAGATGCTGTGGAGATCAGGAGCAAGCCAGATGGCGAAGCGTATCACTAGTATATGTTATATTATTTTCAGCTGTTTGTTGTTGTAACACTCTGATAATGTAATGTGATGTAATGTAACAACTGATATAGTTCTTTGTTTTAAAGATATTCATATATATATATATATATATATATTATATTTGTTCCACTGCGATATGTGAGATTATGTTATTGTTCTATTTTCTTCTTCTATCTTCTTCTTCTTTAACCCTAACGGTTCGGTTTTCCGGCATTCGACTGTGCGGTATTGGATACAGTGGACATATCGATGTCGACTTTCGAAAGTCGAAAATTAGACCATTACACATCAGTAGGCTTAATCTTGAGGGATTTCAATTTGAGAAGGGAAGTTTAGCGAGGGGCTTAATGGAGTAGTGCTCATGAATTTTTCAGTTCTAGGATCGATTTTGATATGGACCTTGGAAAGGTTAATCTTCAGTCTCTATGCCATGGTAATTTGATCGCTCTGGTCTATGGCGCTTGTTATAGAAATATATTCCTTAAAGGACAAGGATATGTCCTCTAAAGTTTTCATTTTCTAGGAATCAATCCCTAGGTCAGAACTTGCAGGAGTGACAGAAGCAATAAGTCCTATATAAGTGGAGGTCGACGCGATGAAGATTATTGTAGAACCTATGCCTTGAGTGGCCAACGATGGAGGAGAAAGATGCATATGACCTATAAGTTAGCAAATAGAATGTTAGAGGTTAAAGACGGATTTGTGTGAAAACTTGAGTTTCTCAAAAATTGGTGAAATGAGCGATATACCATTGCCTAGACTTTAGTGCGTAGGAGATAGAGAAAATTCACCTTCTTCGAGTGAATGCTGAAAAGTTTGATTAACGGGGAGGGGATTGTATGCCTAGACAGAAGTAGTTGCTGCGGATGTAGGAATGATCTGGGTGGCCTCGAAGCTAGCCCCATGGTAATAGGAATACATTTCGAAGGATTTAGTAATTTCGCTTGACCCAATGCACTCGGACCCGTGGTAGGTTCAACAGCGGCAATAGCAACAGCCGCATCTTCTCTAGTAAGAATAGCCTTTCCCTCTTAAAGTTTTATTATATCATCTACATCGAGGTATTTGTCCATCGTTTCTTCCTTATTGAGGCCTTCACCAGCTGCTTTAGAACGACACAGCACCTCTTCCCAAACATCAGTCAAGGTGATGGTATGTACACTCCCCAAGCATTTTAGATTCTTAAACTGCATCACGTTTGCCAATAGTTGTTGGAGAGTATTATCCAAATCTTCCCTTTTTTGCCTTTACATCTTGGAGGTCTTCTAGTTCTTGCGCGACAAAGGAATAATCAACTTCCATATCCAACTTTTCAGTTTTAACCAATAGCAGCCTCTCCTCGGGCTTATCTTTTTCCAAGTGAAGTTTTTTGATCTCACCTACCTACTCCTTGATGGTTTTGTCCTAGAACCAGATGGTTTCATATTTTGTAGTAAGGGTTGGGTTCTTTTTAGCAATCTACAACATTAGGGCGGCATTGTCCTCATGAGCAATTTTCGACGGGTCTTTCAACAGAAATTCTATGTTGGTATGGGGAATCCTAATTTCCACCATCAGGCTGTCAGTACTAGTCTTGGATTTTACGACAACATCTAGTTCCACCTTCATATTCTCCAAATCTCCTTTATAACCCTTAATGAGAATATCATAAGCCTTTTTCTTAGGCTCGAAGGATCATATATTCATATAATTGATTCGATTCACCTTAGGGGGTGTAACAAAGTTTCTTCCACTCATAGCCATGGTCAATTTGCATTTGAATCCGTTGGACAGCCCGGTCTGCTTCATTGCTCGGATTGTTTTTGATGTCATGGTTAGACATGACACCATGCAAAACGAGGTCCAGAAAGGTAGCCTACAGGCGGGCGGTGCAGCAAGAATAGGAGTTAGAGGAGCAGAGATTCCCTTGGAATGAGGAGGAACGGTTGTGGTTATGGAGCGAGAGGTGGAAGTTTGTTGATGTGTAGGAATTTGGGGCTCAAAGCGAGGCAAAGGAATGTCAAAAGAGGATCCATGGAGGTCGTGTGATCCCTTATGTCGCTTACTTTGATCATAAGGATGTTTTTCTTTAGTTTTCCCTCTCTTTCTTTCTCTTTTGGCCTTGCTATTTTCATTCGCTCTTTGCTGTCATTCTTTTTGGTGAGCTATCTCTCTGCCAATCTCCTACTCTCCGCGATGGCTAGAACGAGATGGATATGGGTTAGGAGTCCGCCCTCTTGATTCTCCAACGCTATATTAAAACTTGTCGTTTCTATCTCTTGCGAAGGTACCTGAAATGAGAAGAGAGATTGTGTAAGTTTTCGAATTTTGAAATACAAACCAATGCAAGATGTGTATTCATGATCCTATTAAAGTGCATGGAGTGTCGACGTCCCCCTTATATACTCTATGGAAAATGCTCAAAAGAAACTAAAGATGGAGTCCTGCCACCTTCAGTGAGGATACCCATAGTTGGGAAGCTGAAGCCTGAAGATCAATCCTTGAGGAGATCGATGATCGGAATATCAAATTCACTCAATGAAGCAAAGATATCATCAAAAGAGCTCGTAGGTAGGACTGCCTTAGTTGATAGCAACATGCTTGGTTTTGCGAATTGCTCGGGATATTTTATGTTTATACGCTTTGGGTGAGGTGAGGCAGAAGCTCAATGCCTTCGGGAGACGTCTCACCAAATGATTCATATTCCTTTAGACTAGCGCCATAGTTGTTGTCACCTTTCTCGGCATTTTCTTCTTCTTCTCCTCCTCCTCCTTCTCCTTTTTCCTCTTCTTATTCTTACCTTATCTCTTATTTTCCTTCTCTCCTTCCCTCATCTTCACTTTCCTTTGGTTTCATTTGCATCTTAGCTTCTTCACACTCTTCTCTCAAGGTTTCACCAGCAACAAGTTCTTCTACTGCCCTATGAGCTGGCTCATTGACTTTTTCGTACTCGACGGACCTATAACATCCCCTTGAAGATTATCGTCAGAGCTACAAGCGGGGGTGGAAA
Source organism: Allium cepa (assembly GCA_030765085.1). Taxonomy (NCBI): domain Eukaryota; kingdom Viridiplantae; phylum Streptophyta; class Magnoliopsida; order Asparagales; family Amaryllidaceae; genus Allium; species Allium cepa. The sequence continues at coordinate 56,288,805 of CM060940.1, forward strand.
ATTTTGTAGGGCATTCTCGAGCAACTTGGAGGAGTGGTCGTGACATCACTGATGCATCCGAGATGTAGCAAATTGCACCGTCGAAAGTTCTCATTTGTTAAGAGTTATGCGGTGGGCGCAATGTTGGAAGTTGATTTCCTTAAGAATTTTCATAGTTTCAACATGATCGTCATTGGTATCTCGAGAAGGGATATCTATGAAGGAATTAGATTAAAATTTAGATGTTTAGAAGTTGAAATTCAAGTATGAAAGAAGATGTGAGAAGGATCTTAGTACCGAAAAGCCAACATCAATTAAATCCATACGTGCATCGTACGAAGTAGTACTCATTTATGAAGTGTTGTTGTGAATCTTTTCGATGACTTTACATCGGCACCAAGCTTCAATGATCATGAGAGATGGAAAATTTGGCTGGTGTTTGAAATTCTAGATGTTGGTTAGCTATCCAAAATTTTAGAGGTCATTGGAATCGGTTCATGAACAACACGCATAAGGAGCTGAGGAATGCATACCCATTGGGATGAACTTGGGATGGAGCCAACCTGAGTTCTTATAGAACCATATGGAGGAACGAATTAAAGGGTGGCACGACACCACCTAAGCTCATATATCAGTTACGCGCCGTATAGCCTACTGAAAGGTTGTCCACCTACTGGATTTGCATTGGGAGAAGCACATCGTCTTTAGGAAATCCTGTTAACGGCAAATGTTTTCGAGCATTTTGGACGTAAATTTTGTTATCACTTATTCAAGTAGATCATCCAAAACTTTTAAGCCAACGTACCCATTCAAAGTGGGAGGCATATTTTGCATAGGTTTTGCTAAGACCATCTTCCCTTGTAATTCAATAGTGATTGAGCGTTTGGGACCAGCATATATGATAGAGAAGCCTGAGCTGTAGAGGACCCAACTTCAAGAGGAGTAAATGTGTAGCACCGATAGCGAGGCGATAGATTAGTCATTCTAGATAGGAAAACTTGGCGTTCAACACATTCAAGTATGTTTATTTCAAATTTAAACCCGTGTGACCAATCCCCAGCATCCAATGGACGTCGATGTGTCATAACCTGATTTTTTTCAGTGTTGTTTAAATAGAATAAATAAAGATTTATACCAAAAATTTAGATAAGAAATTTGATTTCCCATTTATTGAAATTAGAGAAATTAGAATTTGGATAAAAGTATTTGTTTGGTTTGAAATTGGTGTTCTTTGATAAATAATAAATAAATCTATTTTGAAGAGAATATAGAGATTTTATTTTATTCAGTAAATCTTTTCATTGTTATAAAAATAGTATTATAAAGAGGTTATTTTCTAAATAAATAATTTAAAGGATTTTATTATTATTAATGGTAAATAATTTTTTATTATTATTTTAGATCTTAAAATTTATATGAAATGAAGTGTTGAGAATAATTTATAAATTTGGATATGTGGTATTCGTTTGGGTTAAGAAATTAATTAAGATTTGGTTATTAGCAGTACAAATAATGTTCAATTTAATAGAATAAGAATCGATATTTTATTTTATATGGGCTTAAGCTAAACCCAAAACCATTTCTAAGCAAAAATGAGAAGTAACCTTCTAATCTTTCTCATTTTTCTACATCCTGTACATACTCAATTTCCGAAAATAGAAATAGAGCGTAGTAGGTTTTCATTCTCCTTCTTCTTTCAATCTAAATTAGTGATTTTAAATAGAAAAAATTTAGTTAAATTAAGATAAAATCAAGGTAATGCTTTTAAGCTATAATCTACCTTTTAGAACTAAGAGATTTCAATTTAGACAGCAATTGATTTCTTGTTTTGCTTCTTTTTGGTTAAGATCAAGTCTAGGGTTTTCTAATGAAGCAATTGGAAGCTATGACGGTAAATTATTGTCTAACTCGAGAAAAAAAGGTGATTTCACTCTTATAGCTATCTCCATTTGAATTCAAGTTGTTGATTGTGTTGACTGAATAAATTATTATTTAATGATCTTAAGTTTGGTTGTGATGTTTGCATAACTAGTTGCTAGATTTTCTATTTGCTGGAAACCTTAGACATTTAACCTCTTACAGTTTAATTCCATGATATTTGAGTATGGCATGTTGCCAAATTCGTTACCTAGGAAATCTATAGAGGTTGCAATTTGAAAACCAACGGATACGGACCGCTAGGGAGGCCGTAGCACTGCCTGGAACATGTTCAAGGCAGCATAACTACTGGACCGTTCCACTTGGGCTGGTGCACCGGTCATGGCCTGGAATGTGTTCCATGCCATGCCATGTGACCTCTTCGACGGCCCATTCTACTCCCGCTTTTCCCGATGTATTCTCGACGTCTTGTGTTGTGTGCTAGTACCTTGGTTGTGATGACTGAGACATGTATTATAAAGTTCTAAATTAATGAATTGATGAATTCATTTCGATGATTTAATTCCATAGAGATGCTACTATGGATATATGAAGTTACACATGACATTGCACACAAGTTTATTATACTATTTCAACTAGTGTTTTCAAAAGAAATGTTTTCCAGTCTAAATGTTTTCTAAATTATTTTTAAGTACGAATATTTTCTATAAAAGAATATTTGGAATATATATAAGATATTTAATTATATTATCTATGATTTTAAAAGGGTTTAGAATGACGGTTTTAAAAGTGTACTCGTAAATACCGATGTATAAATTTATAAATTCTTTCTAATATATATATGTATGTATGTATTCTAGTTTATAAAACGGTTAGTTTCAAGAAGGACTTCAAAGCAAATTGTTTTGGTAGAATAGCATGACATTGATCAGATAAGGAATCGATTTAAATAGTTTAATAAAATGAGTGGTATAAAATGCTTGCGTTTGTTTTACCGATTAATACTTAGGCTTGTTTGAGCGAACATTATTTTTCATGAGTGGGATTTATAATCACTTAGTAAATAATTAAGTAATGCTAAGTAGTTATGGGACATTGTGCGATACTTATCTAGTTACTAATTGAAAGTAGATTACACTTATTGAGTGGAGTTTACTAACTTATAGTAAACATTTCAGTAAACCCGGGTGGTTATGGAACATATGGTCATTACATGAATATTACTCATAGGAAAACCCATATCTGGTGTTTCTCATCTACTAATGAGTTATTACTATTAATGCGCTTGTATTTGTATTGATATGTGACGCGCTTGTCTATTAGGCTAGCTATTGATGAGGAGAGATGTACTCGTATTTGGTGTTGACTTGTGATGCCCTTGTCTTATAGTCGACTAGCGAAGTGCTTATTTTATGTGCGATGTGCATGTCGATGATGATAAATTAGTGAAGTGCTTATTTATTATGTGCGATGTACACAGTGAAGGTTATTAACTTGCATTGGTTGTCTTTTGCTTGCATTCATGATTGAGAATTGTTATGCTTTTAGTAATGGTTGCTATCACCTTGATGTTTTGTATTGTATTATTATAGCCAAACATTAAGTCATGAAGTTCATATGAAGTATTAGGTAGATTAGTGAAGTACAACCTGTGATATTTTACCACTGATTTTTTTTGTAGTCTATTACTAGTATGGACTAACCTTTTTGATAATTAGAGATAGTCTGAGCCAGGTATTATTTTATTGATCGGGTCAGACCAAGACTAGACGGGAACAAGGACTCAATGGCTTTAGGTGTGAGCTAGCATAAGGAGTTTTATTTGATGTTTTTATTATTTTGATATACCTTTTGAGTTTAGCTACATGCTCGATCTATCATTGTTAATGTTGTAGACATGTATAATTGAGACTTATCATTGTTTATAGAGATATATAAATGTGCGTCTAGTATTCTCTTTTATAGACACGTTCTTTCGAGAAGATATTAATCTATATTAATTCTATTGCGACATCTGACTCTGTGATTTATTATGTATATTATATTGTGCATTGTTCTGAACTAGGTTAAACCAATTTATTATTGTTTTATGCCTGGATCGGATATGTCAAATTGCCACTTTTCAGAAAAGAAAAGGTAATATAGTCACATTATTCGACATATTCAATACTTACCCAAAGCAATTTTACAGATGTCGCTCCTAACCAGCCAATATCCTTTGTTAGTACGGGTCTCAAGGTGGGGCATTACAGTTGGTATCAGAGAAAAGGTTCAGAATAATATGGGATATAAGAAATAAAAATAGTGGCATAGACAGACCTAGAGTCCTGTCCCTTAGGTGTGTCGGGTAGAGTTTAAGGTTTATTTTGTATATGGAATAGAAGTATAAATGATTATTGGTAATAATCATTGGGACATATCTGTGAAAAAATTTAATTACTTAATAAATTGTTTTTATAAAATGGTTTTAAAAGTTAATGTTATGTAGTGGAGTCCTGATTTGTTAAAGATCACAGTTGTGTAGCGGAAGCTGATAGACTATTTCTACTGAGCATGGTACCTAGGTGTTTATTTATATTTGTTTACATGATGTGTGCATGGATGAATAAATGAAAATTTGAATCAATATTAATATATTTTCAATTATATAATGATATATAGATTGATGAAGAAATAATTAGGAATTATTTTTGTGATAAATTGCCCGTTGATTGCATTAAGAATTCTGATCGATGCGTTGATCAACATTATCGATACGGGTTCCTAAACACTTTGATCAGACAATCAGACATAGCGCTTTGTGGTTTAATATTTTTAAAGGTTTAACAAAAGTTATAAATAAAATTTGAAAAGGAGATAAAATTTTAGTTGAGTTAAATATTCTTTTGAAAGGAAGAACATTTTTGAAGAGTAAATCAAGAAAAGAAATTTATTTTCATAAAATATACATGTTTAATAAACTTTAATGGTTTAGAAAATTTTATTGAGAACTATAAAGGCGTTTTATATGTATTGGTTTTGACGATGGGTGCAACCATCGAGCATTAGTAATAGCAAAGATCAATGGCGAGGCAATGTTGATTTTATGATCAACCTTGCAGCCATCTGATAAAGCATTTTCTATAAATAAATGAAAAAGCGACATCGTTATATTATTTTTGATATATGTGAAACTGTTTGTGATGCTTGTGCTTTGTTATGTATATCATTTCATGATTTAAACAAATGACAATTTTGAGTCCTAATCTAAAAGAAGTTATAACAGAAGATGTAAGAAATTGTGTAAATAAAATTTTGAAATTCCAAAGTAAGAAATTACTTGAAAAGAGAGTTTGAATTTTATAATCGATGGTTTGGAATTTAAAATGGATAAATCTTTTATTTGAACTAGTGTTTAAATACCATAAGAAGTTAATATATATTATTTGAAGAATATAAAGTTAGAAAATTATTTTTAAAGAAGAGATTTACCCAAAATCAAATCATTTAAATTTTAAAAGGAAGTTTTAAGTTTTAATTATAAACTTTTATGAGATAAAATTTTTAAGAGCCTTAGTTCTATAATATGGGGAGTGCTAATAACCGATGTAATGTTGGTAATTGTTTAAATGCTCTCGACTAACACTTCAAAAAATATTGTACAAGATATTGAATAGAATGTTTGAGTGGTACTTACTAACCCATTAGCAAATACTCAAATTTCACCAGGTAGTATGGGATGCCTCAGTTAAATTCTTGTGATTGCTTTCAGAAAGCATTTAACACTTTAGAGTTATATTCTCATTCGGTGTTTGGTGGGACCATTAGATCCTGAAGACAATATAGTTTAGCTTTTCCAATATAAGGAAAATTATTTTGATTTGATTATTTTATGCAACATCTTATTAGAAGTTGTGTTGTTAATGCCTCGCTATTAACCCGTTATAACCCTACTATATCTCATAGAGAATTTCTACCGCTATGATTTTTCCATATAGCTTCAAATATAGCCTTTCCGTTTTAAACCTCGCTATTTCTGCTATATTCCGTTATTCTCGCTATATTCCGCTACTTCCGCCATTACTTCTCTAAAATAAATGAATTGAAAAATGACGTTTATGCATTATAAAAATTATAAATTAATTCATTTGATCGAATTTTTGATTTATTTTCAAAAATGAAAATACTCTAATATTCTACCAAATTCAGTTGTGTTATATAATATTTTTTACATTTATTTACAATATATTTGCACATGTTTTAATTTAAAATTATTTATGTATCAATTATAATTTAATTGAATGTTAATTTTTTATGCAATTACCATTTATATATTTGTAAAAACATTAAGTATGAGTTTTATATGCCATTTTAGAGTCATTCGTTATATTCTTTTATATCCTCGCTGTATCCCCGTTATGACTTTTTGCTCCTCTGCCGCACTGAATCTGCCAATTGCTTTAATTGCATAGATTAGAAGTTAGTTTTCTTATTTTATAAACTTCAAATGAAGAAATTTGAATTGAATGAAAGTAAAAGATGAGTCAAGGATGAATACTTGTGATGATATGAGTTGATTATTAGGTTGAGTATGATGGATGATGATTGTGGTTATAATATGATTTTAAAATATGATAAATCCATTAGAATGTTTCAAATTGAAATACAATTTGCGAAGTGCAATTTGTGATGTATAACTTTTGAAGTAAAAATTTTTAGAGGAATTAATCTTTGCTTTAAAAGTGGAACAAATTGTGAAGTGCAAATTTTTGGAAGAAATTAATTTTTAGACAAATCAATTTTTGAAAAGATTAAGTAAAGACCATTTGAGGTATTAATTTAAAATAAGTGAGTTTTTATAAAAAGACGTAATTATATTGTAAATTATATGAAGAAAACTACTTCTTGAAAAATAATTTGGATGGGTAAATAAACTTGATGTTTTATCTTTTGAACAAGGAAGTTAAAAGATTTTATATAAGTATAAACATAAGGATATTCTTGTATATTGCTTGATTATTTTGTGCTTTGATTTTTGGTTGTATTAGTGTTAGTTATATTTTTTAAAACAGAAATATTATTATTAGTAGTAATATGTTTCTATCATTTATATATTTTGCGCCGAATCAGAAATTGCGAGGACACGACTTCTTTAAGGGGAGAAGTCTGTAACAACCTTGATTTTTTCACTGTTGTTTAAATAAAATAAATAAAGATTTATTGTAATGGCCCGTATCTCTATACTTATCAATTCGACAATTAATCACACGTGTCCAACTAAAATTGAACGGAAATACGAATCATTAGGGTAAGAAGAAAGAGATAGAAGAAAATAAAAACAACAACACAGAATTTCACAATCGTAGTGGAACATACATAATATATAACAATAGATTTTTATACAAAAGAATTTGTAACTATTAATATACATATAATCCTTAGAGTACATGCTCGTAGTGGATATTTGATTTCATACAATGACAGGGCTAGTGGGGTACCGTTTGCCATCGTACACCTACAGAAAAATGTATCGAGAACATCACCTGGATCCCCTACCAACACAAGACCGGCCTACCCATAACCTAGATAGTACCGAATATGTTATCACCCCAAGTATTCCCACCCTTATCGAGCGCTCTCTTTTTCCATGCACAAACTTATCCATAATTTTAATATATATATATATATATATATATATATGTCCAAGGGTATCTAGATAGGTGATAACATACCCTCATTGGGTGCGATCCATTTAGCCTTGCTGCATCTCTTCTGTTTTAGTCATTCCCCGTTGATGAGACTTGAGGCTACGATATCCTCAGAATAGCATTTATACTTAGAATGCTAACATTGCCTTCTAGGAAAGCAATGCAATGATAGCATTCATCCATACAAGTTGTCCTAGGTCTGGACAAAGCGAATCTTCTTTAAGATCACCATCTCCATTATCTTATGGATTTCAAAATTTGTAACGCACAAACCAGATCGAAGTGGTTTTCGGATAATTAATTCTGATCCTGGTCTCTCCGAAACGATCAACGAATTTGACCAAATTTGATAGTCGGTTATTAAACTATCATATAACATCCATATGCAGTGACTAGGCTTCATTTTATAAATTTTTCAAACATTCATTTCAAAATATCTTTACAAAGATATATATATATATATATATATATATATATATATATATATATATATGTATGTATGTATGTGTGTATGTATGTATGTGTGTATGTATGTATGTGTGTGTGTATGTATGTATGTATGTATGTATGTATGTATGTGTGTATGTATGTATATATTAATCTCTTCCATTATGTTCAATAATTGAAAACAATTCAAATTACTATATCCATAATAGGATATTTAAATCCATATCAACACTTAGGATATTTCTTTCAATCATTATTTATAATTCAACCCTTTGAGAAATATTTCTAAAATAATAATCTCGTATTTTAAATATTTCAAATCTTCCCAGTTCAATACTTTAGAAATATTTATAAGGATATTTTCCTAAAATCACTTTATTTCCAATACTTAGGAAATGATTCCATTTATTTTCTATTTCTCAAAATCCTCTGCAATTCATTTGTAAATTCCATAAGTCATTTATAACTAATTCTATAAGTTCCTGGAAATTCATAAACTAATATCCTTTACATTTTCCAAAATCGGTTATACTTGTCTATAATCCCAACTACCCATTTCTAACTTCTTTTATAAATTTTAATCCATTTCCAAAGTTTTTGTATTTGAACACTTCGGAAATTTCCATAAGTTCCCAAACTCCCATTATAAGATTTCTTTTATCAAAATCATACTCGTTAACCATTTACAAATCACGAGAGGATTTATAAATCAATTATAATCATTACAAAACTCAATATATATAAATAAGTATTTTTAAAGAATAATAAATTTATTTATTTTAAATATTTAAGAAATTATTTAAAAATATTAAAAATGTTTTAAATAAAAATCGATAACTCATTTCCAATTTATTTTTATATAAAACTAATCGTTTTACAAAGCCTATTGTAAAAATTTCAATTAATATTAAACATTTGAATAATCTATTTTTTGAAATATTTAATTACAAATGCAGCTTTAAATTACATTGTTTGAATAAATAAAATTTCCCTTTTAAAACTAACTTAACTTATCGATAAAAGTATATATCTAAAATTCCAATAATCAATTCAACTTATAAATCCTTCTTGATTCCTAACACATCGATTTCTTTCTGATTCCCTAACCATTCTCACATTTCCAAAAATATTTACCACTATTTTTCCAAAAACCCAATTCCTATATCTCGATATAAATTCACACTGTAAATTTATATTCCAATTTATCAACTTATATCATTTTCCCTTATTTATAAACATCACTAATAAATTTACAAACTTCCCTGAGATTCACTTGTTTATAAAACTAATCTCTTTTATAAAATTTCATTTTTATAAATCTATTTCTTTATACATTCCCTTTATTTTTCAAATCTATTTTAAATAATGATTTTAATTTCTTTTTCATATTTTCAGAAATATCATTCTAAAATCCATTGTTTAACTTCCTATATATAAATTATTTTAAATTCTCTATTTTGACATATTTTTATGAATAGTTAAGTAGAATCCAAAATCAATTATTGTTATCCAAATCTATTCCTTTAAAATAATTGAAATTTCGATATAAATTTTTTTGTATCCAAATCTCCGTTTAATTCCTTCAAATTCAAAAATAATATTTATATAAAATACCAAAATTAAGGCTATTGCCACTATAGGATCCAATGATTCACATTACAACAATAATTTATAACAGATTATTCACACACATCATATATCTCTATATATGAACTTAAAATCCATATTTTATGGAATCCAGTTGGATCCCTCCAACCTGTTTCCCAACATCCATAGATTAGATAACATAAAATACCAATCCCACTTTAAGGCGGGATATTCCGGTAATATAGAGTTATCCGCTATTATGTGGGGCGCATAGGGTCTCATCCGCTCCAATATGCAGGAAATATATCCAACTGCTAATATATATACTACTGTATACATATAACATCCAAACTGATAATAATTTATAAACTCAACCAAGCATCCAATAATTAATTTTAATTATTTCAAATTAATACTAGCAATCCAAATGAGTGAGTTTTACGCACCAAAATTCCTGTTATTGCTTCCGCGTTCCGCTCTAATTAAGATTAACAGGCATTTAATTTTAATTAAAATTCTTGCTAATTCCAAATTGTTCAATCCACTCCATAACAAAGAAAATGTTCATATCAGTACACTGCAACTCACCGTGCTCGATTTCAACCTCGTATGAAATAGTTACCATATAAGCAATCGACTTAATAAAAAAATTAGATTTCACATTACAGAAATTAACTAACTAATTACCAGGATTATCTCCTTCTCTCTCTCATGCGAATGCCTTTCAATTTATTCACTTCACCACAGCCGGTAGTTCCTTCCACCCTCTCTCCCTCTCCGATGCACTGAACAACAAACTGACTCCACCATTGTGCTCTGCCCCACGACCTCCACCTTCCTGTCCAAGCACATTACCTTCGACTCCACTTCCCGATCCCGACTTTGAGCCCTCGCCATACTACCCAGGTGTTTCTTTTTGCCAAAGAGCACTGGAGTTCATCAACTTGCTACCAACCGACTCCCCATATCCCTACGAACTCGACCACACACTCCCCGTCACCTTATTCCACTCACAAATTTCACAACTCCCTACCCTAGTCCGAACTGGAAATAGTCGAGCCTCCCAATACAGCTTTGAACACTTTAAAATTTACATCAGTCTGAAGCTTAGGCCAAAACTAGATTTTTAAATCTAGTTTCAAGGTTTTAGGTGGAGTAAATCTCTCGTTTTAATTTTTTTGTTATCTGATGTTCGTTCGAATTGATGAGAGGGAGAAGGGTACGTGATTTAAATCTGATGAAGACGGCTTGTTATAGAGGGTAGGATGGCATGTTCCATCATAGAATAGGTCGGCCAAGTTTTGACCTTGATTTGATTATACACACACACACACACACATAACATCTCGTTTCTGTAACTCGAAATCCTGAACCCCCATGGAGGCATGCCACCTGGCGTTCCTAATGTTATACCGCTATTTCAAACCCAATGAAACAAGTCTTGATGCGTAATTCAATCGTATATGGAATGTGGCATTTTAAATCGACAATTTAAATTAAATTCAATTAAATTATTTCTAAGCGTTTCCAGACTGCACGAACAAACAGTAAATCCAAACGTTACAAAATTAGAAATTCGATAATAATACACTATCATGGATCCAATGGAACTGGTTTCGTCGAATTCCGAGATTGTTCCCTGGATCGCTATTTTAACGCGTCGAATAAAATCGATGATTTCAAAAATTGACGAAATCATTCGAAATTTCAGTTTTAAAAACTTATTAACTCAATTCCAATCCAAACAGAATTTATATCAACATTAGAAATCATTTCTATTCATATTCAACTCAAATTTCAATCATTCACCATTTTCGTATTTCTATAAATCGTTATAATTGAAATTTGAATTCATTTTTTAATTTCAACCAGAATCTTCATATTCAAAAATCAATTTATATTCTAAATCCAATACTTAAAATCATTTAAATATACAAAATCAAACATCAAAAAATCCGGATCGTTACATTTATACTAGAAATTTAAATGAGAAATTATAATAAATAAATCTATTTTGAATAGAATATAGAGATTTTATTTTGTGTAGTAAATCTTTTCATTGTTATAAAAGTAGTGATATAAAACAGTCATTTTTTAAATAAACATTCTAAGGATTTTATTATTATTAATGGGAAATTATTTATATTATAATTTTAAATCTTAAAGTTTATACGAAATAAAGTATTGAGAATAATTTATTAATTTGGATATGTGGTCTTGGTTTGCGTTAAGGAATTAATTAGGATTTAGTTATTAGCATTAGAAATAATGTTCAATTTAATAGAATAAGAATTGGCATTTTATTTTATATGCTTAAACTAAACCCAAAACCATTTCTAAGAAAAAATGAGAAGTAGCCTTCTCATCTTTCTCTCTTTTTTACATCCTATACGTACTCAATTTCTGAAAATAGAAATAGCACGTGCTATGGTTTCATTCTCCTTCTTCTTTCAATCTAAATTAGTGATTTTAAAATAGAAGAAAATTTATTACATTAAGAGAAAATCAAGGTAATGCTTTCAAACTGTAATCTATCTTCTAAAATCAATAGATTTCAATTTTGACAGTAATTGATTTCTTGCTGTGCTTTTTTTGGTTGGATCAAGTATAGGGTTTTCTAGTGAAGCAATTGCAAGCTATGATGGTAAATTATTGTCTAACTCAAGAAAAAAAGGCAACTTAACCCTCACAAATATCTCTATTAGAATTCAAGTTTCCGATTGTGTTGATTGAATGAATTGTTATTGAATGATATTAAGTTTGGTTGAGATGTTTGCATAACTAATTGCTATATTTTCTGAAAATGTTAAACATTTAACCCCTTATAATATTCATTCCATGATGTTTGAGTATTGCATATTGCCAAATTCGTCGCCTAGGAAGTCAATAGAGGTCGCGGTTTGAAAACCGACCGAAACAGACCATCGAGGAGGCCATAGCACTGCATGGAACACGTTCCAGGTAGCGCAACTGGTGGACCGACCCACTTGGATAAGTGCACCAGTCATGGCCAGAAATGTGTTCAAGGCATGCTATGTGACTTCCTCGACAGCCAGCTCGACTCCCGCTTTGCCTGATGCATTTTTGACATCTTGTCTAGTTTGTTAGTACCTTGGTTGCGATGATTGGGATCCATATCATAAAATTCTAAATTGATGAATTCATATCGATAATTTAATTCCATAGAGATGCTATTATGGATAATGAAGTTACACATGACATTGCACATAAGTTTATTGCCATAATTCAACTAGCATTTGTCAAAAGAATTGTTTTCTAATCCAAACGTTTTCTAGATTATTTTAGGTATGAATATTTCCTACAAAAGAATGTCTGGAATATATCTATATATGATATTTAATTATAATATCATTGATTTTAAATGGGTTTAGAATGATGGTTTTACAAAACATATTTATAGATACCGATGTATAAATTTATAAATGTTTTCTAATATATATATGTATATACTCTAGTTCATAAAAAGGGTAGTTTTAAGAAGGACTTCAAAGAAAATTGTTTTCGTAGAATTGCATGGCGTTGACCAGACGAGGAATCGATTTTACCGATTAATTCTTGGACTTGTTCGAATGAACTTTTATTTTGCACGAGTGGAATTTAAGATCACTTAGTAAATAATTAAGTAACATTAAGTGGTTATGGGACGTTGCGCAATAGTTATCTAGTTATTAATAGAAAGTAGATTACACTTATCGAGTGGAGTTTACTAACTTATAATAAACATTAGAGTAAACCCAGCTGGTTATGGAACATGCGGTCGTTACTTGAATGATTTCTTATAGGAGGTATATAATATTTATTTCGTCAAGTTTTAGACTCGTTCGTGGGTAGGCCGCTTTATGCGGAATTTGTGGGTTCTCAAGACCAATATCTGGTGTTATGAATTTAGTAATGATTTATTACTTGTAATGTGTTTGTATTTGTATTGACATGTGATGCACTTGTCTATTAGGCTAGCTACTAATGAGGATGAGATATGTACTCATATTTGATGTTAACTTGCGATGCATTGTGTCTTATAGTCGACTAGCAAAGTGCTTATTTTACGTGCAACGTGCACATCGATGATAATAAATTAGTGAAGTGCTTATTTACTATGTGTGAAGTGCACAAGGATGATTATTGACTTGCGAATTGCTTGTCTTTTGCTTGCATTCATGATTGAGAGTTGTTATGCTTTTAATAATGGTTGTTATCACTTTGATGTTGTGTACTGAATTAGTATAACCTAAAATCGGTCAGGAAATTCATACGAAGTATTAAGTAGATTAGTGAAGTACAACCTATGATATTTTACCCTTGATGTTTTTCTAGTCTATTATTATTATAAACTAACCTTTTTGATTATTAGAGATAGTATGACCTGGATGTTATTTTAATGCTCGAATTTGACCGAGGCTTGATAGGAATAGGGACTCGATGGCTTTGGCTGTGATTAAGCATAAGGAGTTTTATTTGATGTTGTTATTATTTTGATGACCATTTGAGTTTAGCTACATGCTTGATATATTTTTGTTAATGTTGTAGACATGTATAATTGAGACTTATCATTGTTTATAAAGATGTATAAATGTGAGTCTACTATTCTTTTTTATAGACTCATTCTTTTGAGAAGATATTAATGTATATTATTTTTAGTGCGGCATTTGATTCTTTAATGTATATTATATTGTGTATTGTTCTGAAATAGATTAAACCATTGTATTATTGTTTTGCGCCTGGATCGGATATGTCGAATTACCACTTGTCATAAAAGAAACGAAAATTATAGCCACATCATTCGACATATTCGATATTCGCCCTGAGCAATTTTACAAATGGTCGCTCCTAACTAGCCATATTTTCTGCACTAACAAATAGTATTACCCAGTAATACCCTTTGTTGGTATGGGTCTCGAGTTAGGGCGTTACATGATGTGTGTTGACCAATTGATTTCCGAATGTTGAACGGGGTGAGTGAAATTGTTGACCTATGCAGTATGAATCACGTGTCTTGTACGTGATGAACAGATCATCCTTTATAGATAGCTTGCTCATATTATAAAAATGAGCCATGCTTTACAGCAGAACCGTGCATCGGGTGCTACCCGTTATCATCGGATAATCGATAACGGAACTTCTATTTGGAGCAATGTGGAAGCTTTTCTTTTATAGGAGCATTGGAAGTGAAACGATCGAGAATGTTATGCAATGAGAATGTTTGACACTAAAAATATCGATAGAATCATTCGAATTTTTGAGCCCATCGATTAATACCATGCTTGGAAAAGATCCATCCTAACGGTGTTTGAAGAACGGTTTAAGGACAACTGAGTTTTGATAGGGGTCAGTCAATTCACTTTGGGATTTAAGGGCTTGAAGTCAGAGAAGCTGAGCATTTTTTGTAGTAACCCAAGTGCACCCTTGGGTGAACATGGCGTCATGCTAGGTTGGACCTGAGTAAAATACCTAAGAATGCCTAGCCCTAACATCGACCAATCCCTACGCCCTTCAAGTCACCATCTTTGACGTTGATCGCCATTGCATAGAAGTCACGCGGACCTTAGATTAAGTCGAGATCTGGATTTGGATTAGAAGGTGAAGGAGGTCAGTGGCAAGTTCTTTGGAATAAACAACGGTGGTTGAGACGATGCCAAATGGCAGTGCTAACTTTGAATGATCGGTAATGACCCTTGATGAATGATGATGAACAGTCTACAATAAGGAATGGCTTTAAAACGAGGTTTGTAGTAGCTTGGAGAAGCAAGGAAGTTGGTAGGAATAGGAGTACTCTACAATGAAAGGAAAAACCAAGAAAATTTTCTCAAGTACTAAGTACTTATAGTACTCGATATGTAAAGGAAGTGCTAAGTACAGAGATGATCTACTTGGTATTGAGAGGAAATTATGGATCAAAATTTGGAGAAAGTACAACGAAAGGGAAGAGAAAAACTGGCTAAAGCATGAACTCCAAAGTGTAGATTTTGTCCTTAGAGCAGAGAAAGGAATTTCTATCATATAAAGAAGTTGAGCAGGCATCCATATAATGGACACAATGCATTGAAACAACTCATTATATGTGACAACCCGAAATTTCTGAATATTTGAAATCAAAATATTTAATCGATTTTAAATATTTGAAAGCTAGTTTAATTTGAATTTCAAATATCACTATTTATTTGGCAATTGAATTTTTGAATTTAATTATTGGAAATTGGGTAAATGGTTGAATTTTAATTTTAAGCTTCTTAAAAATGGTTTAAAATCTTGTAAATATATATTGATAATATTCAGGCTAGTAAAAATGTTAAATTTGAATTTGGGAATGTTTTGTTTAGTTTTAAAAATATATAGTTTAAATTGAATTTAAAAATGGCCTTCCGAGGCACAGTCTCGAAATTCGACGAAACCAGTTCCATTGGATCCGTAATAGTGTCTTATTATCGGATTTCAATTTTCGTAGTGTTTGGAATGATCGTTTGGCCGTATGGCAGATAAACGCGCTGAAATCTATATCAAAACTTAATATTATAACCGGGTCCAAAAAGCTATCTTCTCCAAACGATCGAATTAGGACTCGGAATCTTTTCTATTGCGTTCAGAATAGGGGTTTAACATTATAAACGCCTAGCGGCACGCCTCGATTGGTGATCGAGATTGTGAGTTGTGAAAATTAAAACGATTTAGAATATGAATTTAAATTTTATTATATATATTGAAAATTTAATTATTCGGTTGGTTCGAATATTAATGAAAATCATCTAATGTTTATATAAGGTCTGAAATCGGAAATAAGACAAGTCGGTTTGGATCGGATTGCAAATTAAAGGTCAAAGGTGAGTTAATCTCACTCTTCTGGATAAT
This sequence comes from Allium cepa, assembly GCA_030765085.1. Taxonomy (NCBI): domain Eukaryota; kingdom Viridiplantae; phylum Streptophyta; class Magnoliopsida; order Asparagales; family Amaryllidaceae; genus Allium; species Allium cepa. The sequence continues at coordinate 56,305,247 of CM060940.1, forward strand.
TATTTAAATTTAAGTAGTTAAATTTGAATGATGGCTGAATGAATGAATTGTCTGATATGGAATATTATATAGTAGTATATAGTATATATTGGAGTGATTGATTTCCCGCATTATATGGCGGGTGAGGCCATATGTGCCGCATAATAGCGCAAGATATTATATAAACCCATATACCACGATATTCCACCTCGAAGTGGAATTAGTATTTTATATTGTGCTAACATCTGTGGATGCAGGGAAACAGGTTGGAGGGATCCAACTGGATTCCTCAAAATATTTAGATTTGTTTCAATATTCCGTGTTATGATTTATTGGATAATGTGGATAGATTACATTGATAATTGGAAATAATGAATGTTATGGATTGATTGAATATATTTGGGTATGTTGAGCTACCAAAAATATATAGATTGGATTTTCGAAAAGAAAATAAAAGGAGGATTTGTAAGAAAAATAATTATAAAGAATTTGGATAAATTAGATTGGAAAAGGATAAAAGTTGATTTTAAATTCCAAATTAAATAAATTCCAAATTATGGAAAATAGATTTTAAAATTAATGGGGATAAATGATTTTTTTTTAAACTTAAATGATATTATTTTAAAGAATAAAAGATTTATTCAATTCACGATTTAAATGTTTAGAAAAAATAAAAGAAGGAATTTGGGAAATATGAAATTGGTTTTTTCAGTTAAAAAGATTTAAAATCATAATTTAGAAATAAAGTCTGAAGTTAATGGATTTTGAAATAAATTGAGTAAGTAAAGGAATTTATTTCAAAATGGAGTAATTTGGAAATCAATTTGAGAATTGATTTAAGTGTTTGAAATTTGAATTTTAAAAGAAGATGAGACTATGAAATTTATAAACTGGGTTTATAAAGTGAAAGGGATATCGATAGATATTCGGGAGTATAAATTCATGGTAGGAATTTATAAAGGAATGAGTAATTTGTTTTAAAAATAAATGGTGATTTATTTTTAAAGGTATGGATATAGAAAGTATATTTCCCAGGAAAGCCAAGTGTATTTTAAAGGAGACTTTTTTGTATAAGCTAAAGGCTTTAAAAATTTGTTTTAAGGAAATGTTTTAGAAAATTTATTATTTTCAAATGTTTTAAATTTTAAAGTAAATATTTTCAAAATTTATTTTAGTAGTAATTATTTAAAGGATAATTATTAAAATTTGTATTTTATAAAGTAATTTTATTTTAAAAGATAGTTTGGTTAAAGTTTTAATTTAAAAACTTGTATAGAATTTTCGTAATCTCTTATTTTAAAGTTAGTTTGACTTAACTTTTATTTTAAAATTTTGTTTTATATTTTATAAAGTAATTTTATTTTAAATATTCTTAAAGTATATATTTTTGAAATAAGTTTAAAGTAATTTTATTAATTTAAATGTTTTATAATAAAGTGTTTTAAATTATTTTAAAATCTAAAGTATTTGTACTTGGTGATTACAGTGGAAATAGAAAATATTTGGGGAATTTATTTCTGTGAGAGAAAAATGGTTTGAAAACTGTTTTCAAGGGATTAAATAGTGGAAATATATCTTGCAAAGATATTTTGAGGATTATAATAATTTGGGAGAAATTATTATGGCTTGATGATTGCTTGTGAATGTTATTTGATAGTTAAATAACCACTATCAACATTGGCCAATGTGCTGATCTTTTCGAAGAGACCGGGATCGGGATTTATTTTTCGAAAACCACTTCGATTCGGTTTGAATGTTTTCGTGAGGAAGATAAGAGCTGAAAGTCGAAGATGGAGCAGTGAAGTGCAAGGGCTAATCGCTACTAATCCTGATGGTGATTCCAAAATGGATGTAGTGGGAGTAGTGCCTTCGGTTCCATTCGAACCCAGGACGGACTTGTATGGATGAATGCTTCCAGAACATCGTCATGAGGATGATGAGAATTCTAAGTGAAATGTTCTAAAAAGATAACGATTAGCCTCGAGCCTCATCAATAAGGAATGACCGAAAATCAGGGGTTATGCAGCAAGGCTAAGTGGGTCACACCCATTAAAGTAAGGCCATCCCTGTCTAGATGTCCTTTTTTATTCGGCTTAATGGGCGGTTGCTGATCCCAACTGCAGGGTGATCTTACTCGGGATTATCCAGTAAGGGGTAGTCCCGGTCTTGTGTTGCAGGGGATCGGGAGGGATCCTCGGTACAATGATCTAGGCCACGTACTGTGATAGGTGGTACCCCAGTGCCTAGTCATTAGTTGGAAATCCATTCTCCCTAAGTGCCTTTACGGTTTTGTTTGTATACCTATTAGCTGGAATTTAATAAATACAACAATTTTGGCTATTTGAATAAGTATTTGTGTATAGACCCTATTATAATATCAAAGGATTTTGTAAGAAATGTTTTAGCCATCGTAAGGTAAAAACCCGACATGTTTATTTGTGGCATGGTCTTACAAGATGCTTTTGATTTTCAAAGGACTTTTGAAAACTTTAATAATCTAATTGAATGTGATTTCTCATGCTGGTTTTCCAGACTGACTCGGTTGTTATTTAACTATAATGCTCGGGTTAGACCGAGTATTATAGAGTACAGATTCTAGATGGACTGCTGCGAAGCTCAGGAGATGAGCTGGATGGCGAGACGTATCCGATGTATATGATGTAAATTCCGTTGTGTATTGAGATTTGGAAGGATGGTATATTATAACCGTCCTGAGTGTGTTGTTGATTGTATTGAACTCTTATGTTGTATTCTGATGATATGTGTATAAAATAGATATATTTTTCTTTTGTGTAAAGATCTGTTATTATCTATTATATTTTATTTCGCTACGATGGTAAGATTCCGTGTTATTTGTTTTCTCTTCTTCTATCTCCTTCTTCTTTTTACCCTAATGGTTCGGTTTTTCGAGCGTCGAAAAATCGAGTCGTTACATTATATAACCAATCAGAACATGAAAATAGTAGTTTACGCTTGTCTTGATCTAGAGCATGCTTTGTCTTCGACAAAAGAATACTCTAGGAGATAAGTGTTAATCAGCTTTTTAAACAAGCATGCTTTCACTCGAATCTAAACATCAATGATTCATGGACATGGGAACAAGCTTGGAAGGACTATAGGAAGGATGTCGAGCACTTTTTCTCGATACCAAGCATTTTTTGGCCTCTATGGGTTCCTAAAGCTCTTGTACATGGAATAATGGCTTGAGTAGTCGTCATGGAGTGCTTTTCTCAAGGAATAGACAAACAATTCTAAGGATTTACTGAAGGAATGTGTTTGCACCAAAATTGGACACAACACTGTGCAGACATATTTGAAGAGATTAAATGAGAATTTGAATATAAAAAGAGGATAATCTAACAAACATGCCAATTCAAGCAAATACAAATAGAAAGAGACAAAGATTTATAGTGGTTCAACGTAGTAGCCTACGTCCACTTTGAATGATTTGCTGCTTTATTAATGATTACTAATTGATTAGAGCAGAGAATAACTCAAACACTCAAGTTACAATGGATCTCTGGTAGAGTAATGGTGTAATGGGGTCAAAAGTCCTTTTTCTGTTGGCATTGGAGTGCTATTTATAGGTGCAGACTAGAAATATCTGACTTAGATCTTCGAATACCCCTTCTCACACGTAGGTGGGCCTACCAAATCGATCCAAGATCATTGGGGTCGATCCCTGATTAATCCACGTACATTTCGTATTGATCAGGATTTGATCCTTTTGGGCTGAGATCGATCTGATACATTCTTCGGGTGGTAAGTAAGCTCTTATGAAAATTTGGTGGCATTTAGACTTGTAGATTTTGAGTTATGATCGATCTAAGATTGACTTTGCAATAGGATGAACTGTGCGCATCGATCCCTTGTTCATATCAATCAACCTTGGATCGATAGTTTTTTGTCTTGATCGGCTACGCTCTGATGACGTGGAGCGGCAATCGTGTGAACATCCACTTCCCATGCTAATGGACCACTTTTTTTGTTTGACCAACTTTTTTTTTATCGATCCTGGAGGTTTCGCTTCGTACCGATGCTCCGCATCCCACTTCGTATCGATACCTATTTATGCTCTTCGTATCGATCTTCAGCTCCCTTCTTTGTATAGATACTTCCTTATGCTCTTCGTATCGATGATTGAAGGATCTCTTCATATTGATCATTGGGTAGCAGGTTTCATATTGATCATTAGTTGATCGATACGAAATGTTTGGATGGGAAGATCGATGAAAATTGTGTTGAGGACAAGTAAATGAAACCTGATCAGTGCTAGCACTTGATGGATACGAAGGAGAATGGAGGTCGATGGATACGAAATGATTCCTCTTTCATAGACTTTAACCGATCCATAACTTGAGCATACAGACTCCGATTGACCCAAAATTTGGAACGTTGGCTTTCATAGCTTTGCTTGTTGAGTCATGCTAATTGTAGCTCGATCCGGACTGGGACCAAATTTGCTAGTATCCCTAGTAGACTTGTGTATAGCCGATCATCAAATTGAATTGTTTTTGGTTTCCAGTCAAGTCTTTGGTGTCACGACCATGCCAAAAAGCGGGATAACAGAAGTAGACAAGTATAAGCAATAACAGCACCTCTCAGAAACAACACAATCTCAAAAGGAAAGTACTTGGAACATAATGAATTAGGGATAGAAGACCATAGGAAGGAAGAAGGGGAAGTCCCTTTTTTAAAATTCATGCTGGTACCGACCACTTTTCATCGGTATCAAGTAGAATTTATAGCTCGAGGGGCCCCATCTTCCCCTCCATCATTCTTGGATCTGCATCTTGTCTCTCATAGGCCTTCAGTTTTGCTAGATGATTTCCCAATAAATACTGACCCTATAACAACTAGGGAAGGACTTTTTGGCTCATTATCTTCTTCATCTTCTGTCTCTCCTCACCATAGTCACTAAGGTAGATATTATTGGTTGTGATAGGTTGTAAAACACTTGTCAATCCCATATACTAGTGATACTCAATTGGGCAAATCAATAAACTACAGTAGATGTTGGTCAGAGATTGCCGAACCACTTTAAAAATCTTGATGTTCCCTTTATTTTTCATATACTTTCTGCTAAATCTCAATATTTTTACTGGACTTTGGGTGATGTGCCACTTTTGGAATCAATAAGATTATAAAGGTATTAGTAAGGGGAAAACCATTCCATGCTCCAGTAGCTTGGTCTCACTAATTACCTGATCCGGTTTGACGTGGTATAATATTATTCACACCAGACTTTTTGTCTGACCTAAAGTTTTTGCTTTCTTCCCTAAACTCTCACGTACTCACTTTAAATTAGGTAGGCTTAAAGTAGGGCTTTCAAATTAGATGAGAAAGCTACCAGAGATGTGTAGAAGGTAAGTTAATATTTAGGAGTACTATTTTTGCTATGCAATTTAAATACTTTTGTTAATTGTTGATGTATGTAACGATGGGTATTATATCCATTTAATAGTCAAGACTCTGATCATCAAAGGAAGCATCATTTTATGTTGCTTTTGGAATTATGTTTGTAATTATTATATTTTATTCGAAAGATGTAATCGTGGGGTTATATGGTGTAACTAGAATGTAATGAATTTGCATTTTATGAAAGAAAATGTTTTTATTTGTAAACTCTTGCGCTCTTGGTGTTATTGTTGCAATAATTGATCTTATTTTACTACCGAAAAATAATACTAAGGATGACTACAGCATTATTAGTATTTATTTTCGAGCCTCAAAATGAAGGACACTACAACTTGGTATCAAAGAAAAGGTTTACATAAAATTTAATAATATTTTTATAAAAAATAACCCAAATGAGTTATAAAGAATAAATACTATGGAATGGGATAGCGTTATAATAGCGTATTTGTTATTTTCTATATATATGTATGTATGTATGTGTATATATATAAGTATTTATATCTACATATACTCTCCCCTTTATACTAAATCATTCTTTTATATCCTATGAAGACTAATATGTATATTACGAGAGATCAGTACTAGAAGTGGAAGAATAAACTTAGGAGGTGAAAGCACCATAACCAATGGAAACATTCAACCTAATGCTAAGAATGCTAACCGAATTAGGAATGCTAATGCAAATGCTAATTCTAGTGTGGATGCTAAAGCTGCACCGGTTGATATAGGGATAATATACCAGTTCTTTGATAAATTAATGCAAGTTGTAGCATTGGCTGGATTAACTGGAGGTAACACTGGTAATGCGGGAGCTATTGCATCAAAAATGGCTGCTCGTAACAACTATGCTATGTTTAGTTGGGATCATGCTAGCTCGGGTGGAAAACCATTAATAGAGATGGAGAATAACATCAAGGTGGAGGATTGGCTTCTTTTGAGTGGAAGTATTTTCACATCTTTGCTGATCTAAGGTTGAACGATGATTGGAAAAGGAAATTGGCTTTAAGGCAGTTGCAAGGGGATGCTTTGTATTGGTGGAACAAAACCAGAAGAGGAACTTATTCAGACTAGCTTCAGAGAATGTTTTAAGGAAAATTTTATTTATAAAGTAGCCAAATCAACTTTGTTTAGAAATTCTTCGAAGTTGAAGGAGAAATGATTGTTTTGGAGTTAATTATGAAGTTTAATGAGTTGTTAAGGCACTGAAAAGCCATCATTAATATCTGCTTAAGAAGAATGAAAATTTCATTCGTGGACTAAAGCCGAAGATTTCTAGGGCAACGATGCCGCATCTTAGAGATATGCTTAATGTTGTGGTAGACATGGCTTTGAGAAACAAGGATTTTCTTTCATCCATTAGGGCGAAGAGGTCTACGAAAATTATGGGTTTCTAAGGCAAGAAGTGAAAATTCTTTGGTAAGAAGGGAAGTCAAAAAGATGGAGTTTCTAAGAAGGGAAAGTCTAAATAAGTTTGCTATAAGTGTTATAAGAAAGGGCACTTTGCAAATAAATACTGCTTGGGAGATACCAAGAAAACTATTGATAAGAAGGGAGTGAAATGCTTTAATTGCAACGAGATGGGGCGTTTCAAAAGGAGGTGTCATGAACTAATCAAAGCTAAAAGAGGAAAGGTTTTCACTTTGGAACCTACAACTTCTGGACCAAAATACAAAGGACAATAGAAAGGTCGTGTCAAACAGACACTTCTTATTCATAGCATTCCTCTTAATGTGTTGTTTGGTACTAAAGCATCACATTCTTTTATCTTCAAATGTTCGGTAGATAATTTATACCTATAACTGACATACCTTAATACTTCTCAAAGGGTTGCGAACCAATAGGCAGTTGTGCAACCCTTGGAATGAGATGTGAACATTTAGAATTTGAATTGTTAGGTCATACGTTACCTGCAAATTACATGTTTTTGTTATGGATTTTGGTACAATCTTAGGTATGGATTGGTTAAGCTGATATGATGCTAGGGTATTTTGTTGAGATAGAATAATATCCTTAAGACACCCTAAGTGCCATCATCAAATTATACACTCATTAGAAGAAACAAATTTTGATGTATGTGCAATTTTTAAAGCAACGGAAGGCAGAGAAGATGAAGCTAATCGAGTATTCATATTAAGAGAGTATGTTAATATTTTTGAGTCTGTTATGGGACTACCACCGAAATTTTTTGTAGAGTTTTGAATAGATCTCGTATTTAGAGCTGAACCTATAAGTAGACACCTAGCAGAATGACACTTACCGAGGTAAAGGAGTTAAAGGTGCAACCAGTGTATTTAAAAGGGAAGAATTTTATTAAACTAAGCAGTTTTCCTTATGGAGCTCTAGTAGTGTTCATGAAGAAACCGGTTGGGTCGCTAAAGCTGTGTATTGATTGTAGAAAGTTGAATGAGAATACGATAAAGAATCGGTATCCTTTGCCTAAAATATATGAATTTTTTCGATCAATTGAGTGGAGCCAATGTGTTCTCATAGTTGACTGAGCAACAAGTTCCATCAACTGAGAGTGGTGGGGGAAAGTATACTATTGGCGGTGTTTCAAACAAAATATGGTTTGTATGAATGGTTAGTCATGCCTTTCGGACCGACGAACTGTTGATGCCAAAACTGGCACCAGTACCCAAATATTAGATAAAAGCACCAATTCTAATAAAATAAAGGTAAGGTAGAAAATGAGATAATTATGGTGGTTTTTTAAATTCTCTAGACTACATCCATTTTAATCTTTGTTATTAGTCGCTTTTTCTCCGGATTACAACTAATTTTATCAGATCCGACATAATCTAGTAGATCTCACATTTATAATGGAGTTTCTAGAGTATATTGTGGGAAGGAGATAAGGGTGAAAAAGATACTGAGTGTGAATCCCTTCATCAATTGCTATAGGGTTGGTATTTATAGAGAAACTCGCCAGTAGACTCGAGAGCCACGTTGAACAAAGTACAGATGCAAGTCCAAGTGTACAAAAGGGAATACGTCGACCCAATCTCCAACAAAAACCTCTTGGTATCGAGAGGTTTCTTTTGGTAATAGGTGGTTTTTTATCTATGAAAATCATTTATCTTATTTATCTTGCCTTTCTATCTCCAACTCGATGCATTCCAAGTTTTTTCCCCCAAAGATCTAGTTCCTTTTGTTGTCTTACCTGATATTGCTTATCTTTTCATGCTTTCTCGTCTGAAATCCTTAGTGTTGCTTGTCTATCTTCTTGAAAAAGCACCTTATCACGATTTCCTAAAGAAGTGCTTGGAGTATAAGTAAATGGGGAGGTGCAAGTGGAAGAAAAACCTCTCGATACTGAGAGGTTCCTCTTAGTACCAAGTTGTCCACTTAGCTTAATTTTTCCTAAAGTTTTCGGATGTGATTTTTTATTCTTCTAAGCATGTTTCCAAGTTCGTGAATCGTTTCATCCCTATTTTATCCTTCTGTGTCCATTTGAAATCTACTTGATCAAAAGACGGATTAACACTTTCTCTCCAAAATACGCCTTTTGAATGTAAGGTATGCTTTACCCAAGCATAACTTTCAACTGTAGTGAATATTTGATAGTTGAGCTATCCACTGACCCCGATCTTAGTCAATCATTCAATTCCTTCAAATTCTCCTACAAGTAAAAGGTCATTCTAGACCTATTATAACTTTGAATTCAAGTTCATGCTTAAGTGTCAGCTATAAATCAAGAGTAGCCTGTCTCTATCCATATGTATCATATTCCATATCAAAATCATCCCGTGTTTGCCTGGGATTTATTCGTCTCATTCCGATTACAAGGTGTTCGAATCCTTTTATAAAATAACCATCCATTCCATGGTTATCTTCGAATCATTTTATCATCTAAGCAGGGGTTTGATCTCTCCAAACCAATCATTCATCCAACCTAGGTTTCGATCTATCCGGATCGTTTAACATCCAATCTAGGGCTCGATCTCTTTGGATTGTTTAATATCTAATCTAGGGTTCGATCTCTCTAGATTGTTTAATATCAAATCTATGGTTCGATCTCTCTGGATCGTTTAACATACAATCTAGCTTCGATCTCTCCGAATCGTTTAATATCCAATATAGGGTTCAATCTCTGCGGATCCTTTCTGAGCCTAATCCACTCACTCTTTGATGAGGGGACTCAATGACAAGCAATTCCATCATCTCACTCTTCGATAAGGAGATTTAATTTTGATCTCTTCGAATTCTTGCAGAGGCCAATCTACTCGCTTTCCAACGAGGAGACTCAACGACAAGCAAGTCCATCCGCTCACTCTTTGGTGAGGGGATTTAGTTCTTGTGGTCACCGCTCCATCTCTTTGGATGGAACTACCACGATCAATATCAGTCATCACATTCAAGTGGATTTCCAAAAATAAAATATTCAAATCAAATTAAAAAAGCAACTATCCTAAATATTCATTTCAGACATTCGATTTAGAGCGTTCCTAGAAACCAATCAAGCCTTCGTACACATGTAAGGGTCCGAGATTATTATCATCTTAACTATTCAAATGGAAAGCAAAGCACGGGGAACAAACCTGACTCATGTCCATCCCGATCATGGGATTATAATCCTCGACCCAGATCCTTGGTCGTTCCTTGATGCATTTGCTACAGATGGTGGCTGCTCCGACTGCACCATCGTAGCTCGATTCCTCATATACTGTTGCAGTTGGTTGCCCCAAACCAATTCTTTTATGAAATCACTAAGGTGTCTGCACTCTTTGTTTCATGTCCGTCAAGCTCGTGGAATAGGCTAAACTTTCTCGATCTTCTCCCCTAATCTGCGGATTCCGTCTTAGCTAGCTCCCGATAGGCCCCGTAGTACCCAGGTATATCCTCTCCAGGGTTTCGATCAGGGCACTATAAGAAGCGAACTTCGATTCCCTCCTATGCCATTTCAGTCCTTCGAAGCCATTATCGACTTTTTGCTTTCATTTATCTTTATCATATCCTTCCCCAAATAGTCCTCTATCATCCATAGCATTAACATCAGTGTTATCTACCTCAACATTCTTTTGACGTAGAAAACTCTCAACTTCATGATAAAACTCCATGATATCCATTAGAGGATTGCTTTTCAATGCAATTTTCAAGTCCATCTTGCTTGCGACTTCATATATTATCGCCATCAAGATTACTAATGGATCCGGCTTATCGACTATGGTGGATGCCATGTTAAATAACATCAGATAACTCCTTAAGGTCTCTCTAGGCCATTACTTTATGCTTGATAGCACCATCACATTCTTTGATCGATAGACATGAACTCATAACTGTCTTAAGAATCTATTCACTATGTGCTTATGGTCCTATTCTCCAACTGTCTGAGCCATATTGCTACTAAATCTGTCAAATATAATGGGAAGCACCATCCCATCACCTCCTTGAAAGCACCCAACACCTTCATATGCCAGATGTATCTCATTAGTTGAACTCTTGGATTCGTCTGCCCATCGTACATTTCTGATGTCAAAAGCTCAAAATTGGGAAGATTTCTACCATTTCGGATGTTCGACGTGAATGGAATCATGTTTATGTCCTACATACTCTGGTCTGGTGGTCCACCTCTCACTATCCTTCTGACCAACTCAGTTATCAGTTGTTTCCATCCAACGAAAGTCTTCGACCAATAGCTGCATTGTGCCCTCACTCCTATTGGGGAACTTCAACACATACTTCTCTGGCTGTGCGCTTGTATGTCGATCCATGCCTCTGACCTCATTATGCCCCTTGTTCCTATGAAGTAATTTTGGCCATACTCCTTCGATTGTTGTGCACTCATGTTCTAATTCGTATTACTGGCTCTAGTAACTCTAGGTGTTCTATCTCATCCTAAGTTCCAATCTAGATTTCCCCTAGGTAGAATCCTATCGGTACCGAGAGGATTGGGATCGGTACCGATAGGTCCTTCTTATAGGGAGGTTGTTCTAACTTACTCCACTTCGAATCCACAAGTTACTTTATTAGTTCCTAGTCTTTGATTCTGAATTCCAGGAGCTCCAGCTAACCCTTGTAGTCCTAACTTTTGGAAAAATCCATTTAGCGTCTTCTATTGTCGGCCATGATTCAATTTTTCATTTCTTCATCATTCACTTCATCTACTTTCTAGTCACATAGATAGCTTAACTATAATTTGAGGATGCCTCCTGGTTGCCTCCATGCTCTGGTTGGCTTTCTCCAATCATAGATTTATTATTATGCCTCTTCATCTTCTCCAAATTTCAGATCTAAGATTTAGGTTGACGGACCTAGCTCTTTCTAAGTGAAAGCACCAAAATTTTGATGCAAAAATGGAACCAACACCCAAGTATCATATGAATACACCAATTCTAATAAAATAAAGGTAAAATTAGAAGAAGAGACATGATTTTTATAGTGGTTCGACAATTTCTCCGGCTTACGTCCACTTTAATTTTTGGTTTTTAGTCCTTTTCACTTTGGATTACAACAAATTTTATCAGATCTGACCACAATCTAGTGGAACTCATATTTACAATGGAGTTTCTAGAGTATAATTAGGGAAAAAGATAGAGTGAAGAAGATGCAGAGTGTGAATCCCTTCTTTAGTTGTTATAGGGTAGGTATTTACAGAGAAACTCATCAGTAGACTCAAGAGCCCATGTTGACCAAAGTCTCGATGCAAGTCAAAGTGTACAAAAGGTAACACACAGGCCCAACCTCTAATAAAAACCTCTCGGTATCGATCTCTTAATACCAGGTGGTTTTCTCTAGGTGAAAAATACTTTATCTTATTTATCTTTCCTTTTTATCTCCAACTTGATACATTCCAAACTCTTTTTCACTGAAGATCTAGTTCCTTCCGGTGACTCACTCGATATCTCTTGTCTTTTCCTGTTTTCCTTGCTTTCTTCTTCGATATCCTCAGTGTGCTTGTTTATCTTCTAGAAAAAGCATCATATCATGATTGCTTGAAGAAGTGCTTTGAGTATAGGAGATAGGGAGGTGCCTAGTGGAAGAAAAACCTCTCGATACCGAGTGATTCGATTTGCTTATTTTTTTCCTAAACTTTTTAGGCGTGATTCTTTTATTCTTCTAAGCATGTTTCCAAGTTCACGAATCATTTCATCCATAGCCTTCTAAGTCCAGTTGAAATCTTATTGGTCAAAAGGCGAGTTAACAATAACATGCTTGCTTTCTTTGTAGACTTGATGAACCGGATCTTCTAAGAGCATTTAGACAGATTCGTGTTGATGTTTATTGATGATGTTTTGATATATTCTAAGAATGAAGAAAAGCATGAAGTTCATTTCAGAATAGTGCTAGACACGCTGAGGCAACATCTGCTAAAGGCGAAGTTTTAAAAATGTCATTTCTAGGAAAAACAACTAAAGTTCCTTGGACATGTAGTTTTAGAGAATGGTTTGTATGTGGATCCATTGAAGATCGAAGTTAATAATGGTTAGGAAAGACTTAAGACCATAATTGAGATCAAAAATTTCTTGGATCGTGGATTTATTAAAATTTTCTCCCATGTAGCAGGACCGATGACTAAGCTAATAAGGAAGGATGTAAAGTTTGTTTGGACTTTTAAATGTGAAGAAGAATTTTATAAGATAAAGCATTTATTGACCAATACACCAGCATTAGTTGTTCTGGATGGGAATTAAGATTTAGTGATGTACACTAATACATGTGGAAATGGGTTAAGAGCTGTATTGATGCAAAGATACACCGTTATTACCTTTTCTTCTTGGCACCTTCGACTGCATGAAGTTAGGTACCTTACTCATGATTTGGAGTTGGCGGTAGTGATCTTTGCATTGAAGTTGTGGAGAATCTATCTTTTGAGTGAAAGATTCTAGTTGTTTACAAATCATAAGTCTTTGAAGTATTATTCTCTCAAAACGAGTTGAACATTAGGTAATGAAGATGGCTAGAGTTTTTAGCAGCGTATGACTTCAAGATTGAGTATATGTTGGGAAATGGAATTAAAGTTGCAGAAGTACTTAGTAGAAAAAATCAAAATATGGTGTTGGCAAAATCATTTGAATGGAACGATTTAAATGCACTAGCTTCTTGTGGAGTTAGAATGAGGTCGAAGGCTAGTTCTAGTTAGAGTACCACAATGATCTCTTATTTAGAAGTTTGAATGGTATTGATCAAAAAATTTGTAGCATGGCAGCAAAAAGATAATTCAATATTAGCCGATCAGATAAAGAGACTAGAATTGGGAAGTGAGATTGATGATTTAAAAGATTTTATACGTGATCAGAGAGGATGGATGAGAAAGAAGGTATTTTTGTATGTTTTGAATGTGGATAATATAAGAAAGGTATTTCTTAGAGAATGTCATCGATCAAAGTTTACTATTCATCAGGAGGTATGAAGATGTGCCAAGATATGAAGAGGAGTTTCTTTTTACAATAAATGAAGAAATATATAAGCTTATGGTTGAAGCAATGTATGAATTTCCAACAAGTAAAAGTCGAACATCAAAAGCCAAGGGATTACTCCAACCTTTAGAAGTGCCACTATGGAAATGAGGCTCGGTATTTATGGACTTTATAAATGGGTTGCTAAGGTTGATTGAAGGAAATGAAAGTAATTGGTAGTAGTCGATAGACTGACCAAGAGTGCACACTTTACCCTTGTCAATTCGACAACGACACCTATTTTGGAAAACCAATTCATGAAGAATGCCATGAGACTTCATGGAACATTGAGTAGCATTGTAAGTGATGGAGATCCTTTGTTTACTAGTGAGTTTTGGAAGAGCTTACATAATATATTGGGTTCTGAGCCGAAGATGAGTACTGCTTACCATCTGTAGATAGGCAAATAGAGAGGGTTAACAAAGTACTCGAAGGTTTACTGAGTGCTTGTGTATTAGATTTTGGAGGTTCATATGAAGACCAAATGCACTTAGTCAAGTTTTCCATAATAATAGTTATCGGACCAGTATAGGAATTACACCTTCATAAGCACCTTACAGAAGGCCATGCCAATTGCCTGCATGTTGGTTGGAGACATGTGACATACCGTTACTTGGTCCGGTTTTGGTGAGAGTAGCGATTAAAAAGGTGGGTTAATCCATGGAAGGATGAAGCAAGCTCAATCAAGATAAAAAGTTATGCAAATAGAAGATGTATAAACTTGGAATTCTTGGTTAGAGATTCTGTTTCATGAAATATTACCGATGAAGGGTACTATACGATCTAGGAATTCGGGAAAGTTAGCGACTATATAAGTAGGGTCATTTCCTATTATAGAAAAGATCAGGAAACTCACGTATCTCATTGAGTTACCTGATACTATAGAAGGAGTCCATAATGTTATTCACTTATCCCACCAAAAAAAGTATGTGCATGATCCAAAGACTACTATAGAGCCAACATTTTTCAAAGATTTAGTGGTGAATCCTGATATGACTACCATTAGGCAACCTATTCGTATAGTGAATAAAAATACATAGGAACTTTGATAAGACGGTCAAGTTAGCAAAGGTCTAATGAAGTGGTGATGCATGAGACCATACTTCGGTGACGAGGATAGGATTAGAGGGGCTTATCCTAAGTTATTTTGATTTTATGTTCTAAATTGTTGTATAGACTTTTGACTGGTAGTAGTGCCGTATTATTGATTTAATATGCTTGTGACACATGGTTGTATAGTTGATATGCTTGTTGTTGTACTTGTTGAAATTTCGAGGATGAAATTCTTTAAAGAGGGGAACCTGTAACACTCCTGATATTGATTGCACATTATTAGGATATTAAATTAGGAAATAATTAAATAAATAACGTGAAAGAATATAAATGTATAGATAAATGTGGATAATTACCATATTAACATAATTTGACTATAAATTTTAAATGGAGAATTAACTTTTAGGGAAACAAATTAAAGACTTTAATTATACAAGGGAGAGAAATAAAGAAAGAAAGGTAACACATTAAATTATTACCCTTAACACACTCTGCCCTGCCTCATTTGCTAACAAAAGATTATAAAACTAAACTCAAAACTAAGAGCTCTCCATTAAAACAAGCTCAAGAAGAAGAGGACGGCAAAGCTAGGAAAGGAAATCAATGCAATTATTTCTATCTATAACTAATTAAAGGTGAATAATATTTCTATCCCTTATTTTGGATGTGTTTATTTTGGGTTCAAGGGTAGATCTTAAATTTTGATTAAAGTTTATCATGCATAAGAATAAGATAATCATTTATATAAGTTATGGTTATCATTTGAGATTTTATGGCACTTCCAAAGGGATTTTTGGTATAAAAAATGTATATGCTCTCAAAATGCTTTGAATTTTTGATATGATGTTTGACATGATATTTGGATATGGATTTGAGTTTCATAATTTTCTAAAATATTATGAATTTAATAAGAATTTTCTAAGAGATAAAATAGGAAATTTCAATTTTTTATTATTTAAAATTAAAAGATTTATTATTTTGCTTCAAAAATTTTATATGCTATAAAAAAGGTTATTTTAGATTTCAGCGAATTTTTAAGGATTTTTTCCATGTAATTACAATTTGATATATACTTTTTTATTAAGAGGGTTTTAATTGCAAAAAGGTAATTAACAACAAAATTAATATAAACTTAATATTTTAGGAAATAAGAGAAAATTTCTCTTTATATTGCTGTAAACTTTTAAAAAGATTTTGATTAACCAATAAGAATTCGATAAAGAAATTACGATTAACCAATGAGAAAATTTGATTTTATAAAAAATTATACTTTTAATAGAAATAAATCTGTTTTGCAATTAATTATAGAAATGTCATTAATCAACTTACGATTACCTTTATTTATCAATATACGATAGCCATGTTTTACTAACATGCGATAGCTTTGTTATATTAACATTCAATAGCAGCGTATTTTATCAACTTGCGATCGCTATTATTTAATCAACTTGGGATACCTGCAAAATTTATCAATTTGAGATAGCTGTCATTTTTACCAACTTGTGATATTTTAGCCAACTTTTGACAGCCATCGTTTTTATCAACTTGAGGTGGCTATCATTTTTACTAACTTGTGGTAGCTATGTTTTTATTAACTGCGATAGCTATCATTTTTATCAATTTGAGATGGCTATCTTTTTACCAACTTGTGATAGCTATGTTTTTATCAACTTGGGAAAGCCATATGTTTTCTATTTGCGATAGCGATCTATTATCAACTTGCGGTAGCTATAGATTTTTTTCACCTTGCAATGACTTTATTTTGATTGATATGCGATAGCTATAGTTTTTGACATGTGATAGCTTCATGTAGTTTAGACATGCAATGACTATGTTTTATTTGACATGTGATGGCTTATGCTTTCAACATGTAATGGAATGATATATTTCAGTATGCGATAGCATAAGTTTTGAAAATAAAGATAACTACTTTTATGATATATGATAGTTTTTAACCCTATGTTGGTCTAAGTTTTCATTAAATAAAAATATGTTTTTTGTTAAGTGTTTTATAAGTTTTCAAAAGGAAGAAAAGACACTTTAGACCATTTCAAAAGATTTTTGCGAAGGAAAGTATTACTTTTTTACAAGTAAATTTTTATGTAAAGTGCCTATCAAATGAACATATATATTTATGATGAATGATAATGAGAAATATGTTAAATTTTGTATCTTGATCGGTTATTCTTGCATATGTTAAATTGTTAACATGCTCGCTTATGTGTAATATGTTATCACCTAATACTTATAACCTTACGGATTTGGAAACTGACGATCGGCTAGGATTGTCCAATAGTGGGTATGGTCAGACTTAAGCTCCTGAGTGGGTACATTTGCATCCAGTAGATTGGGAAAATCATATTGTATTAGGATGCCCTGAATTGGGGTAAAGTCAACCCTATCCTCTAACCATTAAGGCCCTAAATAGTTAGGTTTGTGATTCCAACACATATGACTCTGTTAATAATGAGGCTAAAATTTTGTAGTTATGCATAGAAAGGAACTCTTAACAGAGATGCTCACAATTATTTTTCTTCTGTTGGATAGAAGTCGAGGTTATTTCCTCTTGTTGGATAGGAGATTTTGGAACATCTGGTTATAATTTTGGCCCGATTAGCCCGATAGTTTTTTAATTGGCTTGAGAAATCTAATATAGGTTCATAGTGACCCCAGGAAAACTATGCCATGGATCATTTTTATGCGATTGGTCAATTTTGGGAATGTATAACCCTATGACCCTAGTGAATGATAGATTATTCATTTTGATCCATTATGCATAATGATATGATACTGATGTTACGATTATGTTCTAATCATTTTAGTTGCAGATATGCTATGATTAACATATATATTCTAAAGGTATCAGTGAGGGAAACCTTTGTCGTGCTCCAACAACGTGGCCTCGCTAGTTACCTAATTTGGTTTGAGATGATATAATATTATTCACATTAGACTTTTTGTCTAACGCAAAATTGTTATTTACCCTCAATTTTTGGGCACTCAATTAAAATTGGGTAGGCTAAGAGTAAGATTTTCGGGTTAGACGAATAAGCTTCCAGAGAAATGAAGGTGGCAGTAGGACTATTATTTCCACTATGAAGTTTAAGTACTTTAGTTTATTGTTGAATGTATGTAACGACGGAACTGTAACCGTTTAAATAGTTAAGACTTTAATCATCCAAGGGGGCATCTTCATATGTCACTCTTGGAACTATATTTGTAATTATTGTATTTTGTCTGAATAATATTACCGTAGGGTTATGTGATGTAACTGGAATGTAACGAATTTGCAAATTAATGAAAGAAAATGTTTTTGATTCTTATGTTCTTAATGTTAATGATACCAATAACTATTCTCATTTTTTCACTGAAAAATAATATTAGTAATGACTGCAACGTCATTATTATCTAATTTTAAGATGCAAAACAGGGGATGGTGCAATTATTTGGATAAACATATACAAGTTATACACACACATATCGATATACGATATCGATACGTTTATATATATATATATATATATATATATATATATGGGCTTTTGATATTAATAACTAGTTAATGGATTTTGTGATTCCTTTTGTCCTTAAATGGACCATGGATGGCTAATGAAAGAAAGGGAAAATCATATAGATACTAGATTTAGAGTTATTTGGGAATTAAAAAGGAAGATTTAAAAGAGAGTATGGAAAAGGTTTTATTCGCTCCATAAAAAAATCTTCCTCATTAATTCGTTATTCATTCCTCCTTCTTCTCTCTCCTTCATGACCTCCATCTTCATTCGATATTCCTATGACCGGTTACATTAAATAATATGAGATCAAAGTGGTTCATTCGATTCTAACAAGATCAGGCGGCGATTCAAGCAATTCATGAGGCAATTCACAAAACAAGGTGTCATGAAGGGCTAGATCTATGTAGTTAAATATTTATATCCTATTTTTAGTATGTCACTATTCTTTACATATATATATGTATGTATATATGTATGTATGTATGTATGCAAAATATATATATTTATGTTATTTTTTAGTTACTGAAATATGATTGTAACCTTTTTATTTATTATAAATTGTAAATCACAGCAACTACAAAGAACAAAGTATGTACATATATAATAATAGTAATGTTCGAATTTGGTCACGTTTTCATTAAATTTACTAAGTTATGGAATTGATTTAGATACGAGAAAATAGACTACCAAATGATGAAGGTATAGTCAAGAAGCTTGGAAAATGTCGATATTGAAGAAATCGATGATTTGGACAAAATTCAAAAAGCAAAACAGGTTGGCACCAGCATGAATAGGATAGATATGATTTGGAAACCATTAAGAATGACAAAAGGAAGGAGCATACTAAATTTGGCTAAGTTTTATATAATAAAAATAGGTCGACGTCGACATAATAATGTCATTACCAACATGATTTGGATCTTAATTTGGCTACTTTAGATTCTTAGGACTCAAGCCATAAAGAAGAAAAAAAGTTTTTACACATAAAGTCAAACAACACCGACATGATTTTGGCTATCTTGGGACACATTCATGATGACCTATTATTCAGGTTGGAACTTTGGACCTTTAAATATCAACTCGTTTGAACCTAAAATGGTGAAATTCGTGCCTGATCTCGTTTATAAATAGCAGCCTATCTTCGACTATAAATGATTTTGTTGGTGGTATCGATCTTCTTCGTATCTATCTTATAAGACTTTGAGAAAGATGAGATCTAACAGATTGCAACTCTGATGTGATTGTAAATTTTGTATTCCGGAGAGAATTCATAAATAAAACAATTAAGTGGACATAAGCTGGAGATTTTACCGAACCACTATAAATTTATTTTTTTGGTGTTTTGTTCTCTTTCTCTTTGATTTCCTCATTCACATATTTATTGGTTCTAATTTCATTAATATTGGATTTCTATACCCATTTTTTAGGCATCATTTTTTGTGCTTTAACTGAGAGAGAATTCATATTTAAGATTGTTGAAGATGAAAAAGCCTTTTGCAAGAGCCATTACTGGACTAAGACAAACGAAGCATGGGGCGGCCAAAAGGTGTCCTCTTGTTCAAACCTACCTTCCATCTGTGTGACTATGAAGGAGATGAAAGGGATGATGGTAGGTGTGCAATAGAAATTGCTATCTAGATAAAAGGAGATAATGAATGGATTCTTCCAAATGATGGGACAATAAAGAGTAGCCAAAGTTGCTTGAAATCAAAATCAATGACCAGAAGGTAGAAAAAATGCATAAGGAAATGGAGAGAGACAAGTTGAAACTAAACATCCAGCGCATTAATAAGTTGGCACCGAGAGATCAAGACATGTTGGTATCGACATGTTGGACATGAAGGCATGGTCTATTAGAATGCTGAGCATGGAAGAGTGCGTTAGATGTATAATGTCGGGCCTTGAAATCAAAATTAGAATGCAAACTTGCAACCGTAAGGATTAGAACTGAATGTTCCCATAGCAACAGGGGGCATGAAGAAGATTTGAATTGAAAGTGCATAGTGCCTAGTTGTTTCAATTGAATTCAGATGATCACACTACGGAGACGATAAGATAAGTGCTTCGTGGTGCAGCTCCAAATCGAAGTTTGGAGAATGTAAATAGAAATCCATTTACCCTAAACTTCCGATATGCTAGAAACTCTCCTGATTTTAAGTTACCTATGTTGGAGTTGTATGATAGAAGGATAGATCCAACTGT
The DNA here is from genome assembly GCA_030765085.1 of Allium cepa. Classification (NCBI taxonomy): domain Eukaryota; kingdom Viridiplantae; phylum Streptophyta; class Magnoliopsida; order Asparagales; family Amaryllidaceae; genus Allium; species Allium cepa. The sequence continues at coordinate 56,325,810 of CM060940.1, forward strand.
TCATTTGGTAAGATACATAAAACACATGGGAGTGTTGGGAGCTTTGAAAGAGGTAATAGGTTGGTTCTTATCACTATACTTGAGTAATTTGGCGACCACATAGTTTTTCCAACCTAATAATGGGTCCATTAGAACATGGATCGAGTTAGTGGAAAGTTTTATAAGCCCGTTTAGAGTTCATATCATTCGACCAAATAATGTGATGATGCATCCGAGTATGAAGCGAAAAGAGAATGGGACTTTATGGAGTAACTTGATCGGATTTAACATGACGACCGTTGCCGTTCAGAAACCAGACTGATTAAATGTTCTTGTGGCGGTGGTTTGAAGAGTTGAAAATAAAAATGATTTAAGAAGGAAATGGAAAGGGGTCTTTTAGTGTATCTCGTAGATTTTAATTATCAAGTTAAGAGATACTTATGTCAGGAAGACGCAGAAGCTGAAAAAGGAGAAGTTAACGTTGTGGAGGATGGAGGACAATCCAAGGCAAGATCTAGAAAAGATAACGGGAAATGAAAAGATGATGATGGCTTCAGAGGTATTAACATAATTGGCCACTTTGGAAATATGAGTGACAATGTGTTCCACTTAATGGTACTTTAGATCTTGGAATATCAACTTGTTCAAACACAGAATCGCGAAATTTACGCTGGACCTCATCTACAAATAACAGACTATCTTCAACTAAAAAAGGACATTTGGAGGATGGATCTTCTTTATCCTCTATCTCATAAGACTTTAACAAAATAGAGATCTAATAGATTGTAACTCGAATTTGATTGTAAATTGTGTATTATGGAGATAATTCATATAAAATCAGTTAAGTGGACGTAGGTCGGAGAATTTGCTAACCATTATAAAAATCTTGTTTTTTGTTCTCTTTCTCTTTGATTTCTTCATTTCTATATTTGTTGATTCAGATTTCATTGATGTTGTGGTATTGTACCAATTTTTGGACAACAAGTCATAATTTTTATGTAAGATTAGATTCAATTTTTTATTATTTAAAACTAGTCTAAAAGAAAAAAATTAGTTAAATTTATTTTCATACATATATTTAATATATGCATAAAATTATATATATTTAATATGACAAGTCCTCTTAGATTACAGTTATTATTACACACACATGTTTAGATTAAAAATATTCAGTGTTTAAATTTAATTCCTTGCTTTATTCAAAACTCGTCTACATTTAGGTACATACGTCATAGAGGTCGAAATTGAATGTGGATATCGATATGAAACTCTTAACTGTTGGAACAGTGCTAGTCATGATATTGTTTAAAAGTGTTTTAGTTTATAAATATTTATGTGAATTTCCAAATCTAAGAAATTTAGTGCCAATTTTTTTTTATGGATATATATGGAATCGTATTCCCAATTTTCTTCTACATATTAGATCTGGTTTTAATTAGAAATTTATAAAAGGGAAGGTGGTAGATTCTTCTCATTTTCTCTTTGAATTCAAAATCTTTAAATATATTTGAAGATATCGTATTTAATTATGTAGATATTTTTCAATACTGTATACATAAATAGATAGATGGTAATACATAATATATACACATCTATGTCTAAATTATATACATATATATAGTACTATCAATATGTGTATGCAAACAATATACATTAATTATAGTATATTTACATGTGTATATACTTAGACATTTATATTCCTAATATACATATGAATATGCATTAATATAATATAGATATAAATCTCAATATCTACAAGTGTGAGTGTATTATATATATAATATTGTGGGCAATTTCGCCCATGACATCAAGGCTTGGATGGTGGCTAAGGCATAGCTAAAGAAAGGTTGGCTGATAGAAAAAACAAAGGCACAACATAGAGGCCCCCCTTTTTTGTTCGGTACCCAAGGTGCTTAACATTGTCTTTTGTTCGGTAGGATGGGTGCCAGACAAGGAGGACCATAACATGGAAGATTGAACCAAGATGAGGCAGAAGATGCTGGACAAGGGGAAGCATGGAAGACCAAGCCAAGATGAGGCAGAGGATGTCGGACCATGGCGAAGCATGGAAGGCTAAACCAGAAAGTCAAAATGAGAGAACCTAGCCAACAAGGTATCCATGTACATTTTGTCGAACCAACCAACCCCAAACTGGGTTTCCCGCAGAACCAAGCAAGATATATATAAAAGGAAATCTGAATATATTTGGAAATCAATAATCATATTTATGTACATGGCCATATATGATCCGGGTAAGCTATACATAGAAATTTCCTATTTTACCGGATTAACAACACTACCACTTCACCTTTATAAATATCCAAGCATTTGGCATTCATGGAGATGACTTTTAGATCTTCAAGTTTTCACACTATAGCAACAACCGAACCGAGATTTCGGATTCAAATATTCAATCATAGATTACCGTATTTCATATCAAAACTTTAGCAAAAGCTAAGATATAAGAAGGAATAAACATGAACGGTGGACATAGGTCTATTATGGCAGAACCACTATAAATTTGTGCGTCTCTTACTTTCCTAGCACTTTATTTTCTATGGAATCTGCCATTGTAAATCTAATTGGAGGTTTTTGACCATTTTTCGTGCAAATATTTTTGGTGCTTTCATTGAGATTTATGTCAGGAAATCAAAATCTATGGTTTCGATGACAACAACTATACAATGGAAATCGAATATGCATGTATATTTATATATATAGGTACTTGCTAGAGCAACATCACTAGAATGACAAAAATAAGGCTCAAAGAACACTACAAGTCGATAGAATCAAAGAAGCACAAGAAAAAGAGCATAAAAACTAATATGCACAATACCAGACGTCTGGGTGCACAAGTCAGGCGTCTGAAATAGTTCTTTGGAACAACAGACAGACTGAACCAGACGTCTGACAATTGCACTCAGACGCCTGATCTACTACTATATTCAAAAATATATATATAGTATTAGACGTCTGAAACATATTTTAGACTTTGATTTCAAACTCGGATTTCGAATATGAACTTCAACTGCCACATTCGAATAGACGTCTCCGCTTTTCTTCGCTGCAACTCTTCATCGTCAACAGAAGCAACTGTAGAGCACTCATTAATGGATGCAACTACTCAAGAAACCTCTCTACAACTATATATATCTTCAAGAATCAAGAGAACAGATCACCTTACTTACTTATGCTCTCTAATTACATAATTTATCATATATTCTTGATTATTTCACTCTTTCAAATATTCAGTTCTTTATAGACAATACTCTCTAGATATATATTGGAAGCATTTGTACTGATTAGTCAATATTCGTGTTATAGAACACACATTTGACAAGAAAAACTTATTGTAACCAAGCCTATTCCTCCGGGAGAATCGAGGGCATTTGATAGTCGAATTCCGAAGGGGAGCTTCGGGACTGGACGTAGGATGGGAGGTCCAAACCAATATAAAATCCTGGTGTGCTTATTCTATATTTACTTAGATTAATATTGTTTTAGTTGCATCATATATTCTGTCACATATACTTGCTTATATACTACACGATTTACCCTATAGACTTTCAGTCGGTACCAGAGCAAGGTTTGATAAAAGTACAGTAACACGTTTTTGAATCAATTTAGTATGGTAAGTATTTTTTTTCAAGAAGGTCAATCCACAGCACGACCTCCACTTTTTAATGGTTCTAACTATGCATATTGGTTAACACGCATGAAATTTTTTATGGAAGCTAATGGATTAGGAATTTGGTCGGCCACTCAAAATAAATATGAAGCACCTGACACTGCTATGAACACATGGAATGATGCACAAAAAACCGTAGCTTCTAATAATACAAAAGCTATGAATGTTTTATTTTGTTCATTAGATAAGAATGAATTTTCACATGTCATGTTATGTAACACTGCATATGATATTTGTCGTACCCTACAAGTTACACATGAAGGAACAAATAAAGTTAAACAAATTAAGATTTCAATTTTACAAAATCAATTTTGATCATTTAAAATGAAACAAAATGAATCTATAGTAGATATGTACTCTAGATTCCAAACCATTCAACATGAATTAATGGCACTTGGAGTTGAATTCACAAATTTTGACTTAATATCTAGAATACTCAATTCGTTAACTCCAAAGTGGGAAAGAAAAGTATTAGACATCGAAGAAGCTAATGGTCTTTCAACAATTTTAGTTGAAGAATTGATAGGAAAATTTAATGTCCTATGAAACAAATTTGCAGGAAAGAAAAAAATAAAATTCAGAGAAGAAAAACATAGCATTCCCAGCAACAAATGAAGACTCTGACTTAGACGAAGAAGAAATCGTATTTATTGCCAAAAACTACAACAAATTCAAGAAATTTGGGAAAATGACCAGATTCCAGAAAGAAGGAAAATCAAGCTCTACAAATCAAACATCAATCAAATGCTATGAATGTGGCCAATTTGGACATATGAAGAAAGATCGTCCAAGCCCAACAATGATAATAAGAAGAACAAATTCGAAAAATTCAAAAAGAAGAAAGCTTTCAAAGTAACATGGGATGACTTGGATTCTTCATCATCATCAGATAGTGATAGCGATAGTGACGGAGAACAAGCTAATGTATGCTTTATGGCACAAACTGATGAGGTGTGCCCCGAAGTTAGCATGGAATTAAATGATAAATATAGACAAATTGAAAAATTGAAAAAAAAAGAACATATAGCCAAAATAAATAGATTAGAACTTGAAGTAGGAATTTTAAAAGATGAAAAAATTAATTTAGAGGAGGAACTAGAATTATCTCTAGAAAAAATTAAAAGTAGTTTAGTTGAAAATGAGACTATGGCTATTGATTTTGGAAAAACTAGACTAAAAAATGATAACTTGTTAAAAGAAAATATCGACTTGAAGAGTCATATAGAAACATTGAAAATTGAAAATCTAGAATTAAAAGAAAATTTAGATAAATTACAAATAATGTTTCAAAATTTAATAAAGGAAAACAAGATTTGGAAAATCTTATAAAAACTTCAAAACCATCAGATAATAGAAATGGAATAGGATTTAAAAATATTCCTAAACAAAAAGGGAATAATATTAAGAAATATAGTTTTATCTATCAAAAGACTAAAAGACCACCTAAGTCTAATACGAATACCAAAAATATAAAAATTTGGATTCCTAGGACAAATAGTAATTTGATTAGACAAAAATATATTAATAATTTTTTAGATAATGTAGTCTACAATAAAAATTATGTTCATAAAGGTACCAAACCTTCTTAGGTATGGCTATCTGCTCCTCTTAACATACACGACCCTAACAAAGTATATGTCTACCAATTAAATCATCTTTTATATTACAGGTGCCTAAAATAAAAAATAAGGAGAAATGGATACTTGATAGTGGATGCTCTAAGCATATGACCGGAAACTCAAAAATGTTATCAAATATAACATACATCGATGGCGGAACGCTAACTTTTGGAGATAACTCAAAGGATATGTCGTTGGCATCGAAGAAGTCACCAACTCTGGTATTTCTAACTATCCTATTATTACAAATTTTTTATTAGTAGAAAATTTAAAACACAACCTACTTAGTATTAGTCAATTATGTGATAAAGGTTTTCAAATCGATTTTGAAAAAGATAGGTGTAATATTTTCGACAATAACAAACAACTTATCTTTGAGGATTTTAGAAACAAAAATATTTATGTCTTAAATATGAAAGTAAAGCAAAATTCAAATTTATGTTTAACCGCCAAACATGATGATCCATGATTATGGCAAAAATGATTTTGTCATGTTAATTTTAAATATATTAATAAATTAGCAAAATATGAGCTAATTAGAGGTTTACCTAAAATAAACTACAAAGTAGAAAATTTATACGACGATTGTCAAATTGGAAAACTAAAGAAAAGCTCTTCCAAATCTAAAAATAATATTTATACAAAACAACCATTAGAACTATTACATTTAGATTTATTTGGTCCAATCCAAGTACGATCTATAAACCACAACAAATATGTTTTCGTAATAGTTTATGATTTTTTAAGATATACATGGACTTTATGTGACGACCCGAAATTTTCAAGCATTTAAAATCAGAATATTTAATTGATTTTAAATATTCAGTAGAGTAATTTTAACTTGAATTACGAATATCACAATTTATGTGATAATTGAATTATTAAATTAAACAATTTGAAGTTGGGTAAAATGTTGAATCTTCAGTTTTAAGCCTTTAAAAATAATTTGGAGGCTTATAAAATTTATATTGATAATACTGAGGATAATAGAAGTTTTAAAATTGAATTTAACACTGATTTGTTCAGTTTTAAAAATATATCATTTAAATTGAATTTAAAAAACAGCCTTCCGAGGCACTGTCTCGGAATTCGACGAAACCAGTTCCATTGGGTCCGTAATATTGAATTATTATTGGATTTCAAATTTCGTATTGATCGGAGCTAGTGTGTGAGTGTATGATATATAAACGCGCTGAAAATTTAATTGATAATAATCTAATGAAATTTAATTTAATTGGTTAAGCTTCTTGTGTACGCCATCTCCTTTACTTATCACGTCACCTCCTTTCTTCTTAACAGCTAATCCTAATTCATTTCCCCAATTCGATATAAAAAAAAGAGAGAAGAGACAAAATCAAACGAAAATAATTTCGTTCAAATAGAAATTTTAATGGTCGAAGGCGAAACGAATAAATAATGCGCCTCCTTCTCTTCTCGTTTTGGATTTGAGATGCCGAGCCTTTTTGTTTCTCTCCTCTTCGAGATTCATGTCCAGCAAGTTCAGAAAAAATATATGGGGAAACGACGAATCACTCGGCATAGAATCACGCTCGACTTCGTGATATAGGCAACGTGTGCGATTTTGGGTAAGGCGAAGGACGTGGGATGTCGTGCGACCTGAAGCGGCGACCTAGGGTTTGGGAGTATCGCGAACTCGCACGCGTGGAGGCAAGAGGTGGGATCAGTTTCAAGTCGCGAAGGCACCGTGGGGGGGAGATTCGCGAAGCGCGGCAATCAAGCATGAAATAGAAGGAGGCGGCAATAGATCTTGGATGAGGTGAGTTCGTTGGTAGGTGTCGCGACGCGAGAAGGGGCTGCTGCCGATGGTGATGGTTGATAGCTGCGTTCGAATTGGTCAGTTGGAGGCGATGGTTTGCCTGGAAGCTCTCGATCGATGGTGAGGTATTCTCGTTGTCTTAATTTAAATTATAAATTTATATAGTTAAATGAAGAATATATATATATGCAGAAGAAAAAAGAAAAAAAATTTGTTGCAGTAAAATGATTTTTAAATTTTATAGTTTACTGTAATGAGATAATTTTTTTTAATATATAGGCTAAAAAGGGTGTTGTAATTTTATTAGACTTTATAATATATATATATATATATATATATATATATATATATATATATATATATATATAGATGTATATATAAGGTTCAAAGCAGAAGTATGCATATACATAAGATTCGGCATATATAAATTATTTTTATATACAATCTGGATGGGAAATTATCAGTTTAAACTAGATTTCTTATTTACTTAAATTAATAAATAATAATAAAATTGTTTGGTTAATTCAAAATATTAATAAATTATATAAATTGTTTATTTAAGGTCAAAAACTGGAATTCCAAGGCAATATTCAATTGGACTGCAAAACGATAAAGGTGAGTTAATCTCACTCAGTTAAATTTAAATTTAAATAATTGTTTGAATGGTTGAATTGATTGATGTGCTATAGTAGGGTATATTTTGAGATTGATATTTATATTGTGCTAACGTCTATGGATGCAGGGAAAACAGGTTGGAGGGATCCAACTGGTTCCCTCAACAATTATTTAAATTATTTAATATCCTCTTTTGTGCTTATTTGATATTCTATGATGAATTATATTAGAATATTGAATGCTATGGTTTGATTGGATATAATTGGGTATAATGAATTACCCAAAATATATAAATTGGATTTTGGAAAGAACATAAAAGAAGTGAATTTGTAAGTAAAATAATTAGAGAAATTTGAATAAATTTAAGAATGAATTGGAAAAGAAATAAAGTGCCTTTAAAATTCTAATAAATAAATCTTAAGTTTAGTAAGGGAAATTTTGAATAATCAGAATATTAATGAATTTTAAACTTTAGTATTTTTTCTAAAAGAATAAAAACATTTATTTAAAACTTAAGATTTAAAATATTGAAAAGAATAAAGAAGAAATTGGGATAAGATCTGAAATTTGTATATTTCAGTTAAAAGATTTAAAATCAAACGGAAATTAATAACATTAATAATAAAGCCCATAATTAATGAATTTTGAAATGAATTGAGTAAGTAAAGAGATTTAACTCAAGTAGAATAAATTGGGAATCAATTTGGGAAATTGATTTAAGTAATTGAGATTGGAAATTCTCCCTGAATAACCAAGTACGTTTTCAAGGTAAATTTTTAAATATAAATTAAAGGTTTTAAAGTTGTTTTAAAAAGTAAGTTTTGAAAAATTTATTATTTCTAAATATTTAAATTCTAAAGTAAGTACTTTCTTTTAATCTATTGTAGCAGTAATTATTTAAAAAGTGTCTTAGTATTTTGTTTTAAAAGTGAAAATTAAGTTTTATATTTTATTAAGTAACCTTATTTCCAAATATTCATATAGTATGTATTTTTAACAAATTATTGAAGTAGTTTTAACTTAAATGTTTAAAGTATATTTCAAAGTAAAGTGTTTTAAATTATTCTAAAAATTTAGTTTTGTGCTTGGTGATTTCAGTGGAGATAGAAAATGTTTGGGAAAGTTTATTCTAAAAAGAAAGATGGTTTGAAGCTGTTTCCAAAGATTCGAAAATAGAAATATATCTTGTAAAGATATTTCGAGATAAATCAATAATTTGGGAAATTTTTTATTGTGTGATGGATGTGTGAATGTTAATTGATAGTTAAATCACCGACTATTTATATTGGACAAATGATTTGATCGTTTCGAAGAGACCGGGATCGATATTTATTTCTCGAAAACCACTTCGATCCGGTTTGTACGTTTTCATGGAAAAACGAGTTTGGATTCGAAGATGGAGCAGTGAAGTGCAAGGGCTAGTCGCTACTAATCCTGAGGACATTTCCAAAATGGATGTAGCAGGAGTAGTGTCTTCGGTTCCGTTCGAACCCGGGACGGACTTGTATGGATGAATGCTTCTGGAACATCGTCAGGTGGGCGATGGGCATTCTAAGGGATATGTTCTAAAAAGGTAACGCTTAGCCTCAAGCCTCATCAAATGGGAATGACTGAAAATCAGGGGTTATGCAGCAAGGCTAGGTGGGTAGCACCCAAGCAGGGTGAGGTCATCCCTGTCTAGATGTCCCTTTTTATTTCGGCTTAGTGGGCGGTTGCTGATCCCAACCGCGGGGTGATCTCACTCTGGATTATCCAGTAAGGGGTAGTTCCGGCCTTGTGTTGCAGGGGAGCGGGCGTACTCCTCGGTACTGTGATCTAGCCACGTACTGTGACAGGTGGTACCCCAGTGCCTAGTCATTAGTTGGAAATCCATTCTCACTACGAGCCTTGTACGAGTTTTGTTTGTATTACCCACTCTGTGGCTAGTAGCTGGAATTTAATAGATGTAACAATTTCGGCTATTTTATAAGTATTTGTATATAGACCCTATTATAATATTAGAGGATTTCTATAAAATTGTTTTAGCTATCGTAAGGTAAAAACCTGACATGTTTATTTGTGGCGTGGTCTTACGAGATGCTTTTGTTTTCAAAGGATTTTTGAAACTTTAATGATCAATTGAGTGTGATTTTCTCATGCTGGTATTCCATACTGACTCGGGTGTTATTTAACTGTAATGCTCGGGTCAGACCGAGTATTATAGGATACAGGATTTGATGCTGTGGAGCTCAGGAGACGAGCTGGATGACGATACGTACTCTCGTACTTGTTTTGTATATATATATATATTCTGTTGTGTTGAGTAGCTGTGTATCCAGTTGTATGTTATGGCTGTTGTTGAACTCTGATGATGTACGCTGATGATGATGTATGTATAAAACAGATATATATTTGTTTTGTGTAAAGATTATTTATTATCTATTATATTTTATTCCGCTGCGATGGTTAGATTCTGTAGTTGTTTTCTATTTTCTTCTTCTACCTCTTCTTCTTTAACTCAAATGGTTCGTACTTCTGTACAACTTGAGTTGATTTATGTAGAATAGTGTTGACTCAAGGGGTACGGATTTGCGGGTCGTTACATTTGGTATCAGAGCTTAGGTTGGTGAAAACCTTGGCTCTGGTGGGGATTACTCATTGAATAGAGTCCGTAGTACTCTAAAATGAGTTTGAGAGTATTAATAGATATGAGCGCGTATTTGTTAGTGAATATAATTTTTTTTATATTGTGTTGACTTATCTGTTGAGTGTTTATGGATTTTGGTCGATATATGGGACGCCATATTATCGATAGGAGTTTCTAAACTCTTAAACAAGGTAAACCGACACAGTATTGTTTTAAATAGGATAAATGAAATAATTTTACCCAAAATATTTGTATATAAAAGGAATAATTTTTCGAAAATTATTATAGTTATATATGGATATTTGGTTATTAGTAATGATAATATTAAATTATTATTATTAATCTGTAAAATTGAATAAGAATTGAAATAATAACCAAGATTAAGGGATAAATTAATAAAATGAATGGGATTTGTAAACGTGATTTATGATTGAATAAGATATTGAAACCATAATTAAAATTTAAGAAATCAATTTGTGTACAAATGAAATTTGTAAATATAAACTATAAATGTAAATTATAATGTGATTAATAATTAAAATAGGATAAAATTCCAAAGCAATGTTTGAATATAAATTTAAAGAGTTCAGAATTTGAAAATTTGGGAATTTGAGTTCCTTTGAATTTGAAAATGATTCCCAAAGGTTAGGAGAAATAATATATATGTGAGAAATATTTTTGAATTGGATTTGAAATCTACAGAGATTTGGAAATTAAAATATTTGAAGGATTTTGAAAGAGATAAAAGCATTGAACTCTTTCGGTTGCTAAAAAATAATTTCGGTGATGACTGCAGCATCATCGATGTTTATTTTCGAGTTTCCAAGAGAGAAATTGCTACTAAATTGTTTTGAATTGGAATTGTTTGCAAAGGATGAATTTGATTTTTAGAAATGCAAGTAATTTTGGGTATAAAAGATATCAAAAAGAATTTTGAAATGTTAAAGACTGTTTAAACTCTGGAATCTTAACTACTAAAGCTTATGGCATATAATAAGTTTGATGTCATGTAAATTAGGAATTTGTTGAAATAAAATTCAACTTTGTAAGTAAGTAAAGTAGAAACTAGATACTGGAAGTTAAAATGTAAATTGTGTTAAATTATGTGTGGAAATAAAATTTATTGGTAGAAAATGAATTGGTGAATGAATAAATGAATCAACCATTGAACTTATGAAGCAAAGTTGACATTAATAAGAAGAAATTGAAAATTTTAATCCGACAATTAAAATTTAACTTGAGTGAATGAAAGTGAAGAAGATACATTTGAATTTAACTTGAGATAAGTTAAATAAATTGAAATTAAAATTGAATTAAATTGGATATAAAGTTGAAAGGTAAAATGATTATAATTGTGAAATGGAAATTTATACCTTACGCTAGTAAGCGATATATGTAATTTGAAATTGTGGTTATAAGATAAAGTGACTCAAATGAGCAATATAAGCTTTCGAATAAATAAATAAGTTTTGAACTCATATATTGGAAAAAAAAATTAGTTAAATTTGGATTGAATTGAATCAAAATTCAGTTGTGTCATGAATGTTATTACATGGAATTAAGTCCTTACTTAATAAAACTTAAAAGAATGGTATGTAACTAGATTTAACTAAAGTTGAGTTGGAATAAAACTGAATTTAAATGAATTCAGTCGAATTATAGATAATATTGAATGGAATAAAATTCTACTCAAACAAATAAACGTAAATTAAGCAAGTATTGAATTAGAATAAATAAGCTTCGGAAGCTTATAAAAGAATTAAAAAGCATTGAAAGAAAAAAAAAATATAACCCCTAGTTAAAAGTAAAATGTGAATAAAATTGGTTGTAAATAGATGGGAAAGAATGGATATTAATAAGTGAGTAATTTATAAAAATTTAAAAAAAGGAATAAATAAGCCAGAATAAAAATATTGTATTCTGAGATAAAAATCCAAACTTGGATATAAAATAAGATTGAACTCAAGGAAATTAAATAAAATGATTTTCAAGATAAATGAAAAAGAAAATCAAGTATGGGATTGTAATTGGATTATAATTGGAAGTGTTGTTGAATGAAAAATTGAATTGGATTAAAATGGATATTGTGTGAAATATAAACAAATCCAATTCAAGCATAAAATGCATGGCCTTATTATTAAATAAATTCAACAATGAATTGTTAATGTAAATTAAAATTTAAAATGGATAAAAGGATAAACTAATCGAATAAATTAGTGAAATGGTAGGATTTGATCAAAGGAAAATCAAATCAAAGATTGTGAATAGATAATTGAGTTTGGAAATGAAGCTTGAGTTATAAATAGAAATTCAACTTAAAATTTTAAGTGAATTAAACATGAATTGAGTTGTATGGAATTGAATTAAAATAAAAATGATTTGAGATGAAAATAAATCCAATTCGAGTATGAATAAATTAAAGAAAAAGGAGAATGAACTTAAGTTATGAAATGGTGATGAATTGAAGTAAATTAACTTAAGTTTAAAATTTATAGAAGCATGGGATGATGTCGAGTATAATAAAAATAGTTGGAATAAAACTTTTTGGATATGAAAGAAATGCAATGAAAGTTTGTGAATAAATTAAAATGGGATGGGATTAAGTGTAAATCGAGTTGGAATCAATTTAAATGGTTATAAAGCTTAAGTAATTATTATTCACATTAATATCGTTGATTGCATAAGAAATGGATCGTTTGATGTAAACGAGGTTTGATAAAATTCTACGAGTTATTAAAGGTAAAATAGGATGATTTTGAAATCAATTGGAATGAATATGAGTTTGTTTTGCTTAGAATGAATTAAATAAAAGCAAGTAAGTTGTAAATCACTTCAACTAAGTGGAATGGTATGAGAATTGATTATAAGCAATTGTAATAAGTGTCGGAACCTTATATATGCTTATGGAAATTATAACATACATTATATGTGAAATTTATGTGTTTATGCCAGTATATCACATGCAATGTTACAGGATTGATGTTTTATCTATTTAAATTTAAGTGAAATGCAATAAACTTCCTATATATAGTACTTATATGTTTAAATTGAGTAAGTACAGGTACCGAGAAGCCGTTTGGCAGGATTGGTTTGCGCTAAATGCTAAATAAATAAGCCGCTTGCTTATAAATGCTAAATAAGGTACGGCTACGCAATAAAAATAGGAAATATGAACTGTTTTTGGTTTTTCCGACCGTGTGGGTCGATGTATATATATTTATATCTTTTGTCAAATTGCAAAAGCTCCTCCGTATAAAGGAGACTCTGCCAAAATTTTCAGAAATTCTGGGAGTTAGAAATTTTTTGGGAAAATTTTTGTTAACGACAAAACGATTTCAAACTGGACATTGAAATAAATTATTGAATGAAACTAATTTAAAATAATGACATGAATTGGTTATAAATGGAAAATAAATTCAAATATTCAGAGATAAGAATAAATTGAATTCATATGGAAATGGAAGAATAAATTTGAATAGAAATAGATATAAACTAAAGTGGTAAGGTGAAATAAATAAAGAAGCATATTAAATGCTTATACTAAACTTAAGTAAAGAATAGTGCATTCTCAATTGGAAATTGATATTACAAATATATTCTAAGAAATATTTGGATGAATAGATATTGACGTTGGTAAGGAAGTCAATAATATTTTGAAGGTTGTGATTGGATATTAGTGCTAAGCAGGACATGCAGGTAATATAAAGGAAAAGAAAAATGGGTTTTTATTCCAGAAGATAAATTTGAATTGCTCGACAAAAAGGTATGTGTTTAAATTTCAGCATGAAATTTGATTGGGTTTTTGATCGAGCCACTTGGCCTTTTCTTTTCTTTAGGGATTTGGGAGCCAGTAGAGGCCTTTTGTAGTTGTACCGAGCTAGCCGCGCAAAGGAGACGCTGGCGAAAATTTTCGAAAATTTAGAGAGTTAGAAAATTTTGATAATTCAAAATTTGGTTTAAATTAAAAGTTGAATGATTGAGCATGTAATGATATTTGAAACTATGGAAGGTTTTGGGAAGTTAATAAGAATGATAGTGGGTCTATAATAAAAGATATGTATGGCAAGTTAATTAAACTGTTTGGATTTGGGGAAAAGAATAAATGGGTATTGGACCATTCTTCCTAATTAGTAATTTCGATGACGAAATTCTTTTAAGGGGGGAGGAATGTGACAACCCGGAATTTTCGAGCATTTAAAATCAGAATATTTAATTGATTTTAAATATTCAATAGAGTAATTTTAACTTGAATTACGAATATCACAATTTATGTGATAATTGAATTATTAAATTAAACAATTTGAAGTTGGATAAAATGTCGAATCTTCAGTTTTAAGCCTGTTAAAAATAATTTAGAGGCTTATAAAATTTATAATGATAATACTGAGGATAAAAGAAGTTTTAAAATTGAATTTAACACTGATTTGTTCAGTTTTAAAAATATATCATTTAAATTGAATTTAAAAAACAGCCTTCCGAGGCACAGTCTCGGAATTCGACGAAACCAGTTCCATTGGGTCCGTAATATTGAATTATTATCGGATTTCAAATTTCGTATTGATCGGACCTAGTGTGTGAGTGTATGATATATAAACGCGCTGAAAATTTAATTGATAATAATCTAATGAAATTTAATTTAATTGGTCAAGCTTCTTGTGTACGCCATCTCCTTTACTTATCACGTCACCTCCTTTCCTTCTTATCAGCTAATCCTAATTCGTTTCCCCAATTCGATATAAAAAAGAGAGAAGAGAGCAAATCAAACGAAAACAATTTCGTTCAATAAGAAATTTTAATGGTCGAAGGCGAAATGAATAAATGATACGCCTCCTCTTCTCGTTTTGGATTTGAGATGCCGAGCCTTTTTGTTTCTCTCCTCTTCGAGATTCACGTCCAGCAAGTTCAGAAAAATATATATAGGGAAATGACGAATCACTCGGCATAGAATCACGCTCGACTTCGTGATGGAGGCAACGTGTGCGATTTTGGGTAAGGCGAAGGACGTGGGATGTCGTGCGACTTGAAGTGGCGACCTAGGGTTTCGGAGTATCACGAACTCGCGCACGTGGAGGCAAGAGGTGGGATCGGTTTCGAGTCACGAAGGCACCGTGAGGGGGAGATTCATGAAGTGCGGCAATCAAGCATGAAATAGGAGGAGGCGGCAGTCAATCTTGGATGAGGTGAGTTCGTTGGTAGGTGTCGCGACGCGAGAAGGGGCTGCTGCCGATGGTGATGGTTGGTAGCTACGTTCGAATTGGTCAGTTGGAGGTGATGGTTTGCCTGGAAGCTCTCGATCGATGGTGAGGTATTCTCGTTGTCTTAATTTATATTATAAATTTATATAGTTAAATGAAGAATATATATATGTAGAAGAAAAAAGGAAAAAATTTGTTACAGTAAACTGATTTTTAAATTTTATAGTTTACTGTAATGAGATAATTTGTTTTAATATATAGGCTAAAAAGGGTATTGTAATTTTATTAGACTTTATAAATATATATATATATAGATGTGTATATATAAGGTTCAAAGCAGAAGTATGCATATACATAAGATTCGGCATATATAAATTATTTTTATATACAATTTGGATGGGAAATTATCAGTTTAAACTAGATTTCTTATTTACTTAAATTAATAAATAATAATAAAATTGTTTGGTTAATTCAAAATATTAATAAATTATATAAATTGTTTATTTAAGGTCAAAAACTGGAATTCCAAGGCAATATTCAATTGGACTGCAAAACGATAAAGGTGAGTTAATCTCACTCAATTAAATTTACATTTAATGATTAAATTTAAATAATTGTTTGAATGGTTTAATTGATTGATGTGCTATAGTAGGGTATATTTTGGGATTGGTATTTATGTTGTGCTAACGTCTGTGGATGCAGGAAAAACAGGTTGGAGGGATCCAACGGGGTCCCCCAATAATTATTTAAATTATTTAATATCCTCTGTTGTGATTATTTGATATTCTATGATGAATTATGTTAGAATATTGAATGCTATGGTTTGATTGGATATAATTGGGTATAATGAATTACCCAAAATATATAAATTGGATTTTGGAAAGAACATAAAAGAAGTGAATTTGTAAGTAAAATAATTATAGAAATTTGAATAAATTTAAGAATGAATTGGAAAAGAAATAAAGTGCCTTTAAAATTCTAATAAATAAATCTTAACTTTAGTAAGGGAAATTTTGAATAATCAGAAGATTAATGAATTTTAAACTTCAATATTTTTTTTAAAAAAAGAACAAAATTTATTTAAAACTTAAGATTTAAAATATTGAAAAGAATAAAGAAGAAATTGGGATAAGATTTGAAATTTGTATATTTCAGTTAAAAGATTTAAAACCAAACGGAAATTAATAACATTAATAATAAAGTCCATAATTAATGAATTTTGAAATGAATTGAGTAAGTAAAGAGATTTAACTCAAGTAGAATAAATTGGGAATCAATTTGGAAAATCGATTTAAGTAATTGAGATTGGAAATTCTCCCTGAATAACCAAGTACGTTTTCAAAGTAATTTTTTAAATATAAATTGAAGGTTTTAAAGTTGTTTTAAAAAGTAAGTTTTGGAAAATTTATTATTTCTAAATATTTAAATTCTAAAGCAAGTACTTTATTTTAGTCTATTATAGCAGTAATTATTTAAAGAGTGTCTTGGTATTTTGTTTTAAAAGTGAAAATTAAGTTTTATATTTTATTAAGTAACCTTATTTCCAAATATTCATATAGTATGTATTTTTAACAAATTATTGAAGTAGTTTTAACTTAAATGTTTAAAGTATATTTCAAAGTAAAGTGTTTTAAATTATTTTAATAATCTAGTTTTGTGCTTGGTGATTTCAGCGGAGATAGAAAATGTTTGGGAAAGTTTATTCTAAAAAGGAAGATGGTTTGAAGCTGTTTCCAAAGATTCGAAAATAGAAATATACCTTGTAAAGATATTTCGAGGTAAATAAATAATTTGGGAAATTATTTATGTGTGATGGATGTGTGAATGTTAATTGATAGTTAAATCACCGACTATCAATATTGGACAAATGCGTTGATCGTTTCGAAGAGACCGGGATCGAGATTTATTTCTCGAAAAGCACTTCGATCCGGTTTGTACGTTTTCGTGGAAAAACGAGTTTGGATTCGAAGATGGAGCAGTGAAGTGCAAGGGCTAGTCGCTACTAATCCTGAGGATATTTCCAAAATGGATGTAGTAGGAGTAGTGCCTTCGGTTCCGTTCGAACCCGGGACGGACTTGTATGGATGAATGCTTCCGGAACATCGTCAGGTGGGCGATGGGCATTCTAAGGGATATGTTCTAAAAAGGTAACGCTTAGCCTCAAGCCTCATCAAATGGGAATGATTGAAAATCAGGGGTTATGCAGCAAGGCTAGGTGGGTAGCACCCAAGCAGGGTGAGGTCATCCCTGTCTAGATGTCCCTTTTTATTTCAGCTTAGTGGGCGGTTGCTGATCCCAACCGCGGAGTGATCTCACTCGGGATTATCCAGTAAGGGGTAGTCCCGGCCTTGTGTTGCAGGGGAGCGGACGTACTCCTCGGTACTGTGATCTAGGCCACGTACTGTGACAGGTGGTATCCCAGTGCCTAGTCATTAGTTGGAAATCCATTCTCCCTACGAGCCTTGTACGAGTTTTGTTTGTATTACCCACTCCGTGGCTAGTAGCTGGAATTTAATAGATGTAACAATTTCGGCTATTTTATAAGTATTTGTATATAGACCCTATTATAATATCAGAGGATTTCTATAAAATTGTTTTAGCTATCGTAAGGTAAAAACCCGACATGTTTATTTGTGGCATGGTCTTACGAGATGTTTTTGTTTTCAAAGGATTTTTGAAACTTTAACAATTAATTGAGTGTGATTTTCTCACGCCGGTATTCCAGACTGACTTGGGTGTTATTTAACTGTAATGCTCGGGTCAGACCGAGTATTATAGGATACAAGATTTGATGTTGTGGAGCTCAGGAGACGAGATGGATGATGATACGTACTCTCGCACTTGTTTTATATATATATTCCGCTGTGTTAAGTAGCTGTGTATCCAGTTGTATGTTATGGCTGTTGTTGAACTCTGATGATGTACTCTGATGATGATGTATGCATAAAACAGATATATATTTGTTTTGTGTAAAGATTGTTTATTATCTATTATATTTTATTCCGCTGCGATGGTTAGATTCTGTAGTTGTTTTCTATTTTCTTCTTCTACCTCTTCTTTTTTAACCCAAATGGTTCGTATTTCTGTACAACTTGAGTTGATTTATGTAGAATAGTGTTGACTCAAGGGGTATGGATTTGCGGGTCGTTGCACTTTATTTTTAAAACATAAAAGTGACACATTTGGAATGTTTAAATTTTTTTATAAATGAAATAGAACTCAAATGCATTTAAAAATTAAAAATATTCGAAGTGATCACGGTGGAGAATTCGAAAATGAACTTTTTTACCGATTTTTGTAATAAAAGGGCATAAGTCATAATTTTTCTTTTCCCCGCGCACCTCAAAAAAATGGTGTAGTAGAAAGAAAAAAAATCATACGTTACAAGAATGTGCACGAACACTATTAAATAGTATTGATCTACCAAAACATTTTTAGGCAGAAACTATTGCTACGGCTTGTTATGTTTTGAATCGAGTAACCATACGATCTATGACTAAACATACTTGTTTTGAAATATTTTTTTAGAAGAAAACCTAAAGTATCATACCTTAAAACTTTTAGATCAAAATGTTTTATACTAAATACAAAATATAATTTGGGAAAATTCGACCCGAAGGCCGATGAAGGAATTTTTGTTGGATATTCGGATCGTAACAATGCGTATAGAATTTTTAATAAACGAACTAACACATTTGATGGATATTCGGATCCTAACACCAAGGAGAAAATTGATGAAATACATCACTATCAAAAACAACAAATATATTTACAGTGAGAATTATACTTTGAGCAAAAGGTCACCGCATGACGACTAAGTTTTCTGGAGCAAGTAGCGATAAAATTTTGTAATTCACGAAAGAAGGATGTATATGAACCACTTCTGATTCCTTGCAGTCCTTTGGATCCCTCTGTCTCTTATTTTACACCTTTGAATCCTTCACCTAGGCGGTTCTCTGGTTCCCCGAGAACCCACGAATGTGGAAATATATGGTCTCCACCCAAGCCGTGGAGAGATGACAAGTCTGAAGATCGCAATGCTCCATCGTCATCTAAATAAATTTAATTATTCTCATTGTATTTTTATTTACGTATATTTATATTCTGTTTCACAAATAATAATACTATGTTTTATTAAAATCAAACTCGAAAAATAAGCAACACCCTTCAAAATTAGTTGATTTTAAGACAATTTGGTCTTTTAAGACGTTTGAAATTTGTCACCAGACGTTTGATACTCTTGTATCACACAATTTTTTAACCATGTGCATATATCAGACGTCTTATATAACCTCCCAGACATCTGGAAATTATCTCTGCTTAATAAAAAATAGAAACCAGTCTATTTCAGACGTCTGGACTATTGATGAGACGTCTAAACAAAGTCTCTGTCTCCGTAAGATAAAAACTCAGACCATTTTCAAACGTTTGGTATTATATCCAAACATCCGAGACAACTATCCGTCCTACAAAAATAACACTTCGACCTATTGCAGACATATGATTCTACAACCAGACGTTTGATAATTCTCTCTTCCTTTCAAAATTTACAAATCGATCAATTCCAGACGTCAGCAGACAAAAATCAGACTTATGATTCTATTTACTGTCTTCAAACTAGCTTAAATCAGACGTCTGATTCACCTTCTAGAGGTCTGAAATTCAATCGAAACTCTTAAATACCCAGATAACGTCTATTTTTTTTTACTTTTCTCACTTAAGTTTCATTTCATTTCTGTTGTAAAGTCGATTCCTTATTTCTCAAAATTACTTTCTCTTCCAAACTCCCTCAAATTCGATGACTCCTAAAACAATAAACCCTAAGATATCTAAGAGAAAGCAAGATCAAGCAACTTCATCCAACCCCCAAGTTTGCTTTGACCATCAAATTGAATGATGGATGAATCGTATACCGCATTCACTCAAGAGATACGAGGATATTCAAAAGAAAAAACTCGATACTGGTCCATATTATAATTTTCTAAAGTTCCCGATGTATGATTTAGATCAAATGTGTGAAAGTGCTGGTTTAGAAACGTTGATATCCTTTAATGCTAATAACATCTAAATTGATCAGCTAGCTATATTTCTTTTCAATGCTAATTTAGATAGCACAGCAGTTTGGAACACTGACAACGATGATAATTGAATATGGTCAAGTGTTTACGGCAACACAATTAGACTTACTCCAGGGATCATTGGCTGAACTCTCGGATGTTTTGACACCGAAGAAGATTTATATAATACTCTAGATATGCGTCTCAAACCGAGAGACAATATAACATATTAAATATGGATAGATGAAATGCTTAGATTTGCATCCAAATACCTATGACCTAAGGCGAGACTTCTCACTAAAATGATTATCAATACTATCATTTCTCGCCTTGGTAGTCATGAGCAAATCACGGAGTTAGAGCACAATGCCTTATATGCTATATTCACTGGAACAATGGTCAATTAGGCAAAATCTATATTTGGCGAGCTCAAACATTTTTGGACTCGATCACGCCCATCCATCATCTATCCTACATATATCATGAGACTTCTACTAGCTCAAACATCCACTCATATTTATCCACTTTTAAAGAGATTTCTCCGAAATATGCATCCACAAAATTTTGTCCCTAATGCACTTATCAAAAAATCCTTTAGATTTTATATCATTTGAATAGTGGACGCAACATCGTCAAGCCAGACAAGCTGGGCCTCCACCTCAAACACAACCTGAACCATCATAAGAGGTGGAGCAACATCGCGAAAATACTCCTCCTTCTCCTGCACCCTTTGATTGTACATCTCAGGATGACATTTTGGAGATTTGCACTGAGACAAATCCAAATGAGAGTATTTGCGACTTAACTCTTCAGAATCAGCTTATTTTATCTCGAAATCAAAAATTATTAGCTAAGCGCATTGATAGTTTTGATACATCCTTTGCTTCTCTCATGGCCATAGTTGAAACATCACTTTCAACTATATTATCCATTCTAAAGGAAGTTCTTCAAAGGGTTCGTGGTCCTACACCACCTTCAGAAGATTGGCCAACTCCAGTGCCTTCTCCTCCTCCTTCGAAACATTCCAAACTTTTTGACGAGGAGAAAAAAACCTTTCGAACAAACTCCGACATCTCCTAAAAAACAAGCAAGTTCTTCCAAGGATGAAGATAAAGAAGATGATCAAGATAAAGCTTCCCCAAAAGATCTTTAATTTTTTTAGGATTCCATCTTTTGTATAAAATGAAAAAAAATCTTCGAATGTAATCGATTATTATGATTAATGAAAATTGCTTTTTGGTGTGTTATTTTTGTGTATGTTTAATCATGATGTCTACATTTAAAAAGTTATAAATCCTTTTTGATAATGCCAACGGGGAAAAATAATAAAGATCACAATAAATGATGGAAATCACATATTCAGGGGGAGATTTATAAAATTATATATAAGTACATTGTATAGTTGTCATCATCAAAAAGTGGGAGATTGTTAGGAAATCAAAATCTACGATTTTGATGACAACAACTATAAAATGGAAATCGAATATGCATATATATATTTATATATATAGGTACTTGCTAGAGTAACCTCACTAGAATGACAATAACAAGGCTCAAAGAACACTACAAGAGACTACAAGTCCATAGGATCAAAGAAGCACAAGAAAAAGAGCGTAAAAAATGATATGCACAATGTCAAACGTCTGGGTGCACAAGCCAGACGTCTAAAACAGTTCACTGGAACAACAAACAGACTGAACTAGACGTTTGACAATTGAACTCAGACGTCTGATCTACTGCCACATTCGAATAGACATCTCCGCTTCTCTTCGCTACAACTCTTCATCATCAACAGAAGTAACTGTAAAGCACTCGTTAAAGGATGCAACTACTCAAGAAACCTCTCTACAACTATGTATATCTTCAAGAATCAAGAGAACAGATCACCTTACTTATTATGCTCTCTAATTACATACTCTATCATATATTCTTAATGCCTAGCAATCTATACTTGTATTTCACTCTTCCAAATATTCAGTTCTTCGTAGACAATGCTCTCTAGATATATATTGGGAGCATTTGTACTAATTAGTCAATATCTGTGTTATAGAACATACATTTGACAAGAACAACTTATTGTAACCAAGCCTATTCCTCCGGACGAAGCGAAGGCGTTTGATAGTCGAATTTCGTAGGGGAGCTTCGGGACTGGAGTAGGACGGAAGGTACGAACCAGTATAAAATCCTGGTGTGCTTATTCTATATTTACTTAGGTTAATATTGTTTTAGTTGCATCATATATTTTGTCACGTATACTTGCATATACACCACACGATCCACCATGTAGACTTTCAATTCACTTTCTTAGCAGGCCTTCTAAATTTAAGAGTAAGACTAGCGGTGCTAGTAGGAATGTTAATCTAATTGTTGCTAATCAAGAAAACAAATCATCTAGCACACCAAGACTAGACACCATCGCAGGGGTGACTTGGGCAGAGTTGTGGTGAATCTCGACACCCGCTTCGCTACCCAGCAGCAAGCCATTATGGATCAAATCATGACATGCTTGGGACATATGCAACCAACCACACACAACACTATAACCAGAGGGGGAACTCGCTCTTGGGGATATAAGCGACGAAGGAGGTCATACTCTACTGGCGAATCAGATCAAGAAAATCAAGAGTAGGATGGGTGAACATCGAAGAGACATGTTAGGCAAGGGCTCAGCCGGACGCCGCATCCAAGTGCCAGTTTGGCATCAAACCAACCAGGATAGGAAATGAACCAAGGGCAATTATGTTTGAACCTCCCCGACTAGCAAACGCTCTCTATTTTTGGTTGAAGTAACAACTAATAGAAGGTGAGCTTATCGTCGTGAATGATCAATGAGAAAAGAACGAAATCGGGACCGTAAGAAGATTTATTACAAAAGGTATGAAAGAAGCCTTCCACTATAGTGGGAGAGCTCGACCCATCTCCGCTCATCCCCCGAACCGGAAGATATTATAGCACGACTTATAAGAGAATATGTCCGCCCTGAACAAATAGAACATGGAATCGGTGCAAGAGTTGGCAGCCTATTTTCTATGGAGATGAAGACTACTTGAAATCCAAAAAGCTCTCAGATGCCTATTATGGATGCTTACCAAAGTTTGACTGACCCTATAGAGATCTGCAATGATTTACGGATCATATGTTAATGACTGGGGCGATGAAAGAAGTTTTATGTAAATGCTTTCCCTTTTTTACTGTTGGATTTGGAAACTATGTGGTTCTGCCATCTTCACCTTGGCTCGATCTGCTCGTGGAAGATGTTGAAGGAAAATTTTATCGGTCGGTTCCAGATTCACATTGAGCAACCCAACGACCTGTACTCTTTGTCGGATGTGAAACAACAGAAGGACGAGACTCCATGGCAATACTTGACCCGCTTTAACACTGCGGCTGCAAGCATCCAAAATGCTAATGAATGATAGACTCTTATGGCATTATGTAGTGGTACTCATCTTGATACGAAGATGGTTCGAAGATTAACTAAAGAGAAACCAGCTACTTTGCCGGACATTTTTTATGAAGCAGCAAAGTACATGCGATTGGAGGAAGCAGTAATAGGATGACACATTGGAACGACTGCCAACCCGTTGGAAGCTTCTAAAAGCATGAACGTTATAGTTAAAAACAATGAGGATGATGGTGTAGAGAAGAAGAAAAACAATAATATAAGCAACTCTGATAGTAAGAAAACGGATCGAAGAAAGTTCAAGCCTGACATAAGGTTTGATACTTATACAGAGTTTACTACTACCATAGAAAATATCTACTATGCCATGCAAGTGAAGCTTGAATACAAAAAACCTGCACCAAAGAAGGAAACCGAAGCTGAAATGAATACCAAGAAGAGTTGTAGATTCCACGAATCCTATAGGCATAATACTAACGAATGTCGTCATTTAAGGGATATAATAGAAGAACATGTCAGGAAGAGAAAGCTAGAAAGATATGCCAGGAATCTAAATGCTACCATGCTCCTGAACAACAGGCCCTGAAGCCGCTACTAGCTAGAAATGAGGGCGAGAGATCCAACGCTGATCATTGAAAAGACGGAAAGTTGGTGATTAACACTATAGCAGTAGCCGATAGGAATTGGGATAAAATGGAAAGATACACAAATTCCTTAAAAATGGAGAAGCTTGCGTGTGCACCGTAGGTGATGAACAAAGACGTTAGTACACACTCTTCATGTTGTGTCGCCTCATTTGCTTCAGTTTAGATAGAAACCGTAGTAAATAGTATAATTTGCGTCGGTTCTTTTTAACAACCGTAGGAATTGGTCTATGAAAATCATTAAAAAATTTAAAAATTAACAATTTGTGATGGTCGTCGTCCACAACCGTAGAAAATACGTACACAAATATAGAGTAATTTGCGTAGCAAATAGTGATCAGCAAAATTTACACTTTTGTTTTTATTTCCCCGCCTAAATCCACTTCAACCCATTCGAAGGCCTAAAATAATTATCCAGATCCGACTCTTCTCAAATCTCAGAAAAAAATTCGCCCAAAGATCACCACCACTACCAAAACATAACCAGATTTTTTTTTCTCATAAAAATCATCTTTAGTTGGAAAATTTGACATCGGATTACTGAAAAAATGAAGAACGGAATCCCACTCACGACGAAGATCGGATTCCATGGCTTGAATCGCTTCGAGACTCCATGAACAAATCAATCAACCAAAACGAGGCGGTAACATTTACTTCCTCCGCGCTGAAGAAGAAGTACAGAGAAATTCTCAGATCTGCCGATGAAAATTACAAATTAGGGCAGTACGGTAATTGTAACGTGGTTTTCATGCATTTGAATGCACCAAGGGAAGTGACAGAGGAGAGGGGGAGGAAAAGATCGGAAGAAGGAAAGCGTTTTATGCCGCCTTCGCTCTTGCAGTCGCGGTTTGATCTCTTGGAGATGGAGGAGGAAAAAGTTGTAATCACAGTCGATGCTCCAGCGTAAAGATTGTATTGGGTAAGGTACTTGATTTGTTTGATGTTGTGGTTTAGCTGCCTGTGTCTTGCATTTGTATTTCTCTTGAATTTGATTCAACGGTGTACACAAATAATTATGTACTCTACTCAAATTGAATTTCTAACATAGATTTATTTTGAATTTTGGATTATACACGAGAATGTCTGTATTTAGTCTATACAAATCCAGAAAATCAGAGTCTTATAGGACATGAACAAGCGTGTGCAAAAATCAATGATCATAACAATAAACTAGAAAAGAAAATTGCAAAGGTTGTATGAGATTCATCTTATTATGCACGCTGAATTGCTGATGCCAAACATGAATAATGTGATTCTCTTATTTTTGTTTTAATATCTGGGTTATTCAGTTGGTTTTATATTCGTCCACGTTACGTAACATTTGGTTATCCAACTTACATCTCATGTTGATGATGTTAAAGTAGAAAAAGAGAGAGAATTATAATTTTAGAGGAGAATAGACAATTTTTTTTATAACTTGCTTTTTTGTCTTGCCTACAACTTGCATTCAACACAACAAAATGACCACATATATATAGTGGTTTACAACCCTTACAAACGGACATAACCTTTTTGAACAGACACCCTTTCACTTCAATAGACACGACTTTTCAGTGAACGGACACGACTCTTCACTGAATAGATATGACTTTTCATTCGAATAGACATGACTCTTCATTCGAATAGACATGACTTTTCACATCAGCAGACACGACTCTTAATTTTGGTTTACACCAACAATGCCTCCCCTAAACCAAAATTCCTTCGAACACCTAATGCAATAACAATTCTTGAAAAAGCAGTCCCTCCAAGCGGCTTTGTGAAGATATCAGCAATTTGTTCTTTACTTCGACAATACTCAAGACTCACTTCTTTTTCACGAACGAGTTCTCGTAGGAAATGGAAACGTAGACGAATATGTTTTGTTCTTCCATGCAAAATAGGATCCTTTGAGACAGAGATAGTAGAACTATTGTCGCAATAAATGATCGTAGGATCTTTTTGCTTGAAGCTTAGATTTTCAAGAATTCCTCTTAGCCACAAAGTTTGACATCCTGCTAGAGATGTTGCGATGTACTCCGCTTCGGTGGTAGAAAGTGCCACAACTGGTTGTTTTTTTGAACACCAAGAAATAATTCCACTTCCAAGGTAAAATGCATAATCTGAAGTACTCCTTGAATCATCGATACTTCCACCTAGATCGCTGTCCGTATATCCAACAAGCTTCACAGGCACATGAGCTTCATAGAAAATGCCATAGTCAATAGTTCCTTTAATGTATCGTAAAATTCTTTTTGCAGCTTTCCAATGGTTTGAGAAAGGCTTCTCCATGAATCTGCTAATCAAGCTTACTGCGTACATGATGTCGGGTCTTGTAGCAGTGAGATACATCAAATTTCCAACTAGGCTTCGAAAAATAGTTGGATCCACAAACTTTCCTTCACCATTTTTGCACAATTTCGAACCTGCAACACAAGGAGTTGAAACTGGATTTGCATTCATCATATTGAACTTCTCCAATACTTGAGCAGCATATTTTTCTTGCGAGATAAAAATCCCACATTTTGATTGCTGAACACCTATCCCTAGAAAATGATGTAATTCTCCCAAATCCGTCATCTCGAACTCCTTCATCATTGAATTTTTGAATTCAGATAACATCTTCATATTATCTCCAGTAAAAATCAGATCATCCACGTATAAACTCACGATCATGAAACCTCCTTTTGAATGCTTCTTCATGTAAAGAGTGTGTTCAAAAGGACACCTTTCAAAGCCATTCTTTAAGAAGAAATTGTTGATACGATCATACCATGTACGGGGGGATTGCTTCAACCCGTATAAAGCTTTCCGCAGCTTATACACCTTTTCCTCTTCGCCCCTCTTCACAAAACCAGGAGGTTGTTGAAGATAAATTTCATCTTGAAGAAAACCATTCAAGAAAGCTGATTTCACATCCATATGCAGCAGCTTCCAGCCATTTTGGGCAGCAAGAGAAATCAATAATCGAATTGTATCAAGTCGAGAGACAGGAGCGAATACCTCATTGAAATCTTCCCCTTCCTTTTGCTTATACCCCTTCGCAACCAAACGTGCTTTGTACTTGTTGATGGAGCCATCAAGATTTGTTTTGGTTTTGAACACCCATTTTACACCAATGGCTGATTTGTGTGAAGGCAATGTGGTAAGCTCCCACGTACCATTTTTCTTAATAGACTTGATTTCATCCTTCATTGCATTCACCCATTTTTCTTCCTTTGATGCTTCTTCATAAGTGATTGGATCTTCTCCCGCAAAAAATGCAAAATATACATGATCCATAGTGTCAACTTCTTCGGTTGTATCATAGATTTCTCTCAAGGATCGCGTCCTTCTTTCCGCCGTTGGTGGTGAATTTTGCTCCTGCTCAACCCCATTATTTTTAGGCTGTTGTTCTTCAATACCAACATCAGCATCAACACCTTGTTCCAAAGAAGTTTCCTCTTCAAGATTTAGAGTTTGCCATCCAGGTAATTCTGCAAAATCTGAAAAATTATAACAGCCATTTTCATCAAAGCAAACATCTCTGCTGATAGTCATCTTCTTCGTTTTCGGATTGTAAAGCTTGTAAGCTTTAGTCTTTTGACTATAACCAATGAAAATGCCTTTTTCAGATTTGTCGTCGAGCTTCGATAAAGCATCAGGAATATGAGAGTATGCAAGACAACCAAAAGTTTTTAAATGAGCAACATTTGGTTTCTTGCCATACCAGACTTCATTTGGAGTGGAATCCTTTAAGCTCTTCGTTGGTGATCGGTTGATTAAGTAAACGGCACAAGAGACCGCTTCAGCCCAAAAACATGCAGGCAAGTTCTTATTCTTCAACATGCATCTGACCATATTCATTATTGTTCGATTTTTGCGCTCTGCGACTCCGTTTTGTTGAGGTGAGTACCTAGCAGTTAACTCATGGCGGATTCCATGATTTTGGCAGAATTCTTCAAACTGAGAGGACATGTATTCTCCTCCACGGTCACTCCTTAGATTTTTTATTTGATGGCCGGAATGTTTTTCAACTTGAAATTTGAACTCTTTGAAGCAAGAGAAGGCATCTGATTTTTCTTTGACACAATAAACCCAAATTTTTCTTGTGTAATCGTCAACAAATAACAAGAAATATCTGCTGCCTCCAAGCGATGGCACTTGCATTGGTCCACAGAGGTCGGTGTGAACAAGCTCCAGAGGTGATTGAGAAATCCACTTCGATTTGGATGGGAAAGATTCATGATGTTGTTTTCCCAATTGGCATTCCTCACATGCTTCGTTTATCACTTCAAGTTTAGGCAGCCCTCGGACTATTTCTTTGGTAGACATTTCCTTCAAACTCCGGAAGTTTAAATGGCCAAACCTCTCATGCCATAACTTGGAAACTTCATCATTAGAAGTAGCAATCATGCACGTACTGCTTACGATGTCAAGTTTGATCGGAAATAATTTGTTGGATCCCATCACAATATTTGCCACTTGTTTGTCGTTCTTCTTCATGCTACATTGATCTCCAACGAATCGAAAATCAAATCCTTTCTTCAGCAAGTGACCGACGCTAAGAAGATTGCTACGTATGCCTGGTACATAAAGAACCTCCGACATTTTTTCAACTTTTCCAGCCTTGGTTTTGAAAGAAATTTCGCCAACACCTTGAATTTTGTATGATTTTGCATCTCCAATAGTAACCTGACCATCATCAGCTTCCACAAGACTTGAAAATAGATTTTTATTTCCAGTCATATGCCTACTTGCACCACTATCCAAGTACCATACGTTTTCAACATTTCCATCCGAAGCGATCAACAAAGATTCAGATTTTTCTGCTTCATTATGCATAAAACCAGCAACTGGCTTCTTTTCAGAATGTTTCTCCCAACAATCATTTGCTTTATGACCCGGCTTGTGACAGAAATTGCATTCAAAATATGGTTTTTTGCCTTTGTATTTGCCTCGCGCCTTGTTACTTTGGAATGATCGTTTCTCCTCCTTTGATTCTTCAAATTTTCCACTATTCCTGCTGTTACTTTTGTCATGGGATGGGCCTTGAACTTTTATGGATGTGAATTGAGATTTTAAGGCTTGATCTTGAGAAGAATTTGTTTGTTTACTTCTCATCAAGATTCTAGCCTCATGAGCTTCCAGCCTTCCTTGCAAGCCTTCAAGAGAAAGTGAAGCAATATCATTTGATTCCTCAATTGCAACCACAATATGATCGAACTTGATTGGTAGGCTCCGTAGAATTTTTTCAACGGCTCTTTGAGTCTCCACGACTTCTCCGTTTGAAGCCATCTGATTTATGATGGAAGTGAGACGAGTAAAATACTCTGAGATTTTCTCACTATCCTTCATTTCGAACTTTTCGAATTCAGCTCGTAGTGACTGCAGACGAACCTTTTTTACTTGATCTTGGCCAGAATACGTTGTATTCAATATTTTCCAAGCCTCCTGAGCATTTGCAACTTTTGAAATTCTCTCATAAACTTGAATTTCAAGTGTCTGATAGATTTGGAAGAGAGCCTTCCGATCTTTCTGTTTTTTGCTTTTCAGAAGATCTCTTTGGGCAACTGTGAGTTGCGTCTCATCTTTCGGCGCACCAACACCTTCTTCAACAATTGTCCACAAGTCTTGAGATTCAAGACAGAGCCTCATTAGATTGCTCCAATAATCAAACTTTTCACCATTGAATCGAGGAACAAGGGAGACAAGGTTGTTTGACATTTTTCAACCAAGCTCTGATACCAATTTGTTAAAGTAGAAAAAGAGAGAGAATTATAATTTTAGAGGAGAATAGACAATTTTTTTTATAACTTGCTTTTTGTCTTGCCTACAACTTGCATTCAACACAACAAAATGACCACATATATATAGTGGTTTACAACCCTTACAAACGGACATAACCTTTTTGAACAGACACCCTTTCACTTCAACGGACACGACTTTTCAGTGAACGGACACGACTCTTCACTGAATAGATATGACTTTTCATTCGAATAGACATGACTCTTCATTCGAATAGACATGACTTTTCACATCAGCAGACACGACTCTTAATTTTGGTTTACACCAACAGATGAGCTAATCAGTGACGTTAAATGAGATATATAAAGCCAATAAAAAGTTTTCATTGTCATGATTTTACCGATCATGGACAGCGGATCCCCATCCATGCTTGTTTTTGTAATTTACAATTTGATCACCGTACGTTTTATTATTTATAATATTTTTAAAATGCCAAGATTTTACCGATTAAGCTCCTCAAAAAATTCACAGTTCATATGATTTTATTTTCGTTTACTTTTTATATTTTACTTTTACATTTGATCATAAAAAATCTAGCTTACGCTGATCTATTATAAAATTAAACCAAGTGCACTGTAACAAGTGTGCTAAAGCAAAGACAGAGAAGTTTGTAACTGCAGCAATGAATCCAAGTGTTGAAACAAAACGTGTGTATGTGTTTTACAAATGTGTACAATAGTTTTTTTGTGCACTTGAGTGCTCTAGGTTGTTGTGAGAATGTATACAATAGTGTGCGTGTCAGTGTTACTGCTGTGTGGGCAGTGACGTAACCATGATTTGATTTGCGGTGGGCGTAATAATATAGATGTTCAAATATTTAGCGGAAATTTTTATAATGGTTTAACTAGTTTTTATTATTATATATATATTATTTGGACATGCTCATGCACATAGTAATATAAAATTTAAAATTGCACTAGCATGAATAGCTTTTGCAAACTACCATTCGAATAAACATATCAACTTCTTTATATATAAACTTCTATGACCGACTAGCATGGTAAATTTTCGATTAGCGCTAAATTTAATGTTGCATTATATCAGCACTAAACAATAGGTAATTGAGTTATGAAACCACAAAATAAAAAAAGTAAACTCTTAATTTTAAATTATTTAAAATACTTATCTTCTTCAGTTATTTAATATCGTCAAGAATATTAGTAGAATCATCCTTATCCAGCTGAGAAGCATCCTTGTCTAGCCCACTACCATAGGTCTCATAACAAAAAATGATGAACTGATGTATCACAAATTGAAAAAATAAAATTGAAATACCAACCTAACTGCTTAATTAAATGCATGTGATAGGTCATCCCGTCAGAAATGCAACGTAGAAAAAGCGCAACACTTCTAGTGCAATGCTAATTTTAGAGCGCAATTACTTTCAATTTTGTTTCATTATCACAGTTTATGTCTATGCTAGGGTTTTGATTTTTTTGAAGATTAGGTAAGAACCGTTAAGAAACTGCGATGTGGAAAGATGTCGTGATGCCTACGTTAATCGAATAATTGCAAATTTGAAAACTGAAAATTATAAGATCGAGACGAAAAGTGGAAAGTTTACCTTCGTCTGTGATTGGGGTTTGGACTGAATCGCTACTTCTATTTTTTACATTTTATTTTTGGGTGGGGCAGCTGCCCACCCGACCCAAAGGGTGGTTACGTCCCTGTGTGTGGGTTTTTATGTATTGTGTCAGCATGGATAGGTGACTCTGTTTTTGCATGAAGATGTGTGTGGTCAAGTTTTATATGCATGTGTTTTGTATGGTCAGTTGTATGTTTTTGTGGGTAACAATGTTTTGTGATTGTGTCTGTCAGTGTGTGTGTGTGTAAATATGTATTCTTAGTTCAGGGAAATATGTATTATCTATTATTTTGATTTCTTTTTCTAATATTTATGTAATTTTTAGGCTGAATGTCTAATTCTTGGTTTAACTCAGGCTTAGGGGAGTAGGATCTAAGGACATAGTTCCATGTGCACAGTCCAGCTTGATCTTTAACTGCTTCCACTACTGCTACACTTACTGCGACAACCTGAGCAGTTTTGGCTACTTTGCTTGCCATCTCTTTTTCAAGGTATTTCATGTTTGCTATATATGGTAAATCTATGTAGTTTGCTTGGCTACATTTTGGTAAGAAAAATACTTTCCATTTATATAATTGGACAAAAGTTTCCAAGTACATTATCTATGCATACTAGTAAGGATTGTTCATTAGTTACTGAGAATTAAAGCTTAGATTACACTTTCTAGAAATACCGTCATGTTCAAAGCTGCCCTATTGCAAGTAATAGCTATATGATTTCTATGCATGTATAAAAATTTAATAAATTTGGTGCCTAGTTAATTCAAGATGTTATTTTATTTTGTTTATTTTTTTATTTTATTTTTATTTTGCAATAGAGCCGAAAATTGATCGCTGCTGCTTAGTCATAGTTTTTTTGTTTTGGCAATTTTCCTTTTTCTGTTATATAAAAAATATTGATCCAAGATAAAATTAATGCATTTGTGATATTGTGGGATAAGCTGGTAATACAAGGATAGTCTACTTGAGATACGCAAATACGATGAAGGTTAAGCTTGTATAGGTGACGTTGGAAAATTTGTTGAGCACTTCAATGAATATTTCCCATCAGCTAGGATGCTTAATGTATTACGTATGAATTCTTACTCCGTACCCGTTGTAGGGTATCTGACAGTAACAGTGACCATTCTGCTTATGTCAAAAGGTACGGAGTACGATGGTGGAACACTGGGGTTAAAATTAAAATGTAAAAAGAAATCAGGGATATGGATTGCGTTTGCATGAGCGGATTTTATTGAATGTGCATATTGACAAGATATGTATTATTTCACGCTTACACAAATGGGGTTAGAAAGGATTTTACTGATGTTACATAGTGCATACCAATCTACCAATCAATACGGTTTGCTGCCATTATATGGCATTATGAGCAAAAATACTTTGTGCCATCTAGTCGTACTGAAGCCTGTTCAATATGATTATTCCCAAGCATATATTATGTTGCCACCCATATTTAACTTCTATAATCACAAATCATAACTGCGGTTTGTTATTATGGATACATAATCTAGACAAACAATTTATTGACCAACCAACCAAACAAAACCAAACAAACAATTGAGGTAGCCTGGAATATCCACTTTGTTGAGTCGGTTAAGCGGACTGTGCACTATGTAAGCAGAAAATGCTAATTCGATGGTAGAAATGCTCTCAATGATCTTGTATTTTTATGCTTTTTCTTTTCTTCTGTTTTAGATTTACTTCTGTAATTAATCAATATATGGCATTTTGTCCATTGAAATAAAGTGTCTTGCGTCTCTTTGAAAATAGTTTAGTTTCGCACACATTGAAATATGTATGTCTTTGCCTATGTTTGTAGGAAGATGATATTCAGGTCTAAAATGCATAAGAGTCTATGTTGTGTTTGTGTAAGTTACAGGTTTAATGTGCATGAGCTAACTGGCGACAGAGTAAGGGAGATTGATTTTTAATGTATATTTTTTATTTTGAAACTATGTCTAAACTACATACATAAATGCACTCTAGTTTGTCAAGAAGATATAATTTAATGCTTGCTTTCTTGATTTATCATATTCATAAAATGATATAATATAAATGCCCATTACTGGTAGAATACCAACCACGGTATTTTGTCACGATTGTCAAGATGATATAATTTACTGCCTTTTTTTCTTCTTAATTTGTCATATTTGTTTGACATACAATATAGTAAATATGGGAATAGTTAGTGCCAAAATGCTTACTTTCTTAATTTATCATGTTTTTAAAGATGATTTAATAGTTAGATTTAATAAAATTTTACTAATATAGAAATTACTTCTATATGACTTCAAGATACCATTGCAGTGGATTAACTTTACTTCAAATGATCCACTGACATTGTCTGTTTATGTAATATAATCCTTGGAGTAAGGAAGGGCCTCTGCTCGGTTCACAAGCAATGCACATAATGAACTTGACCCAAGAGATGTAAAAGAGGGAGCCATAGCTGAGCCTGGAGAGGTGATGGAATTTGCGAAGATAGATAGCAATGATCAAATAAGGCTCATGAAATCGAATCCAGGTTGGAATGAAATCTTAAGATACAGCTAATAGGATTCTTACGGGACAACCATGATGTGTTTGTCTGGTCTTCTGAAGACATGTGTAGAGTCTTTCCTTTGATTGCATGTCATGCTTAAAATGTTGACCTCAGGAAACCCCACTGAAGCAAAAGAAAAGAAGTATGGGTCCAAAGCAAATGGCCCCTCTAAATGAAGAAGTGAAAATCTTGTTAGCAAATGACTCATAAGAGAGTCTCTATACCTAGAGTGGATTGCAAACCCAGTTTTGGTCAGGAAGTCGAATGGAGAGTATTGAACGTGCATCGACTTTTCCAACTTGAATGATGCTTGTCCTAAGCACTACTTGCTGCTCCTGAGGATTGACCAGCTGGTAAATGGAACTGTCGGACATGAGCTTTTATCTTTCATGGCCGCATACTCGGGATGCAACCAAATCGCGATGCATGTTCTCATCAAGAGCACACTAGCTTTGTTACTGACTTATGAAAGGGACAGCGGATTAAGGATCTTAAGGCTAATTTAACACTAGAAAGGAGCTGAATAGTGTTTAATGGATTTCTAAGACTTATATGAACTCACCTAAAAATTATGACACAAACAAATGCAGAACTTAATCACAGAACAATAACAGAATCAAACGCAGATGCGAAAGTAAATAAAAAGCAGTAAAGGGAAAAAACACATCCGATTTTATACTAGTTCGGAGTTGCCCCACATTCAGTCCTGTACCAAGGCAAACGACCTCATACAGATTTTTATTATACCAACATCGATATTACATTCCTCAATTTCCAAAGGCCTTGAGGTACCCTCCCGTCTCACGAGTCCGGGGCAAACTCTCTTGATTTACGGGCCATAAGATTACCCAATTGATTTTCAGGCACAACCACACCTTATAGAGAGACTCGATAAACCTTTGATTATAAATTGATCCTATAATTCTGAATAGCACTTTGATCTTCGAGAGAGGGCAGAGAATCAAACAAGAATGAGATTCTAATTTGATTCACTTAAGAATTCAGCAGAATTTTGGCACGTCTTAAAAATATGAAAATTATAGAATATGAATTTGTGGAGAAGAGGTGAAGAAAATAAGAAATTAGTTAGTTAAAAAATTCTTTTGTGGAGGCTATTTATAAAGCACCAACGGTCATAACCATTCGTGAAGAGATTTAAACGAATAGACACTTCTTTTGAAAATTGAAACTTTTGAATTCAACTGCCACTAAGTTGACATGGGGTATCTCATGATGTCGACATTCCTATGTAAAAAACTATGTAAAATTTGTTTTTGAAAATGGAGTTTAAAACAAGAGTTTATTTAAAAACGAAGAATATTTTAAGGCTAAAGTATCTTTCTGAAAATCTTTGAAAAGATAATTTTTAAGGCTAAAATATTTTGAAAGGTAGATTTGAAAATAATTTTGAAAATAATTTTGAAGTAGTTTTGCAAGCTTCTTCGTGTAGAATATCTCATCACATCAGGACTCGAGAACTTGTACATGACCATGATGTTCGTTGGTTTGTAAGCCACTTGTCATAGGTTTGTAAGCTACTTGTCGTGGGTTCGTAAGCCACTAAGAAAGTAGAAATGAGTTCCATCCCAAACGAAATTCGGAGTGAAGATTTGCATGCTATTATGAAGTTTTGACAAAAACTTGACACATATCTTGAAATCTTGATCTTGATACTCTAGATTCTTCAATCTTGAGTCTTGAGTCTTTATACTGATCAGTCTTCAGTAATCAATACCTGCATATACATATCTATATATCCTACATATACACATCTATCTAGACAGTAGTGTTAGTATATATTTTATAATAAGATAAGTTAAAAAGGTTGTTGTCATCAAAACTAACATCGCAGTTCCTAACAACTTAGGCCTCTACTGCTACATTTCATGCAGTTTGGGCTTAAGAACGCTGGAGCGACATACCAATGTTTGGTTAATAAGTTGTCCGCTGGCTAGATTCAAAAGACTATGGAGGTGTCTATCGACGATATGCTTGCCAAATCGGGAAAGGCTGAAGAGCACATCTTACACTTGGAGGAGATGTTTCAAATTTTATGGGAGTTCAGAATGAAATTGAATCCGCTAAAATGTTCCTTTAGGGTATCCTCTGGGAAATTCTTGGGATTAATTGTGCATGCAAAGGGAATTGAGGCTAACCTAGAGCAGGTCCAATCTTTGAAAGACATCAAAATTCCCAAAACTCGAAAGTGGATGCAAAGTCTAAATAGAATGGCATCAACGCTCAGCAGGTTCATATTTAGAGCAACGGATAAATATGTTCCATTCTTCCAAAAACTCAAGAAGGAAAAAGGCAAGTTCACATGGACAAACGAGTGCTTAGATGCTTTCTTAAACTTGTTGGAACACTCGTAGAAGCCACCAGTTCTTTCTACACCAGTCGAAGGAGAAGACCTTTATCTAAACTTGGTGGTGTCATTCCGTGTCCTAAGCCCAGCATTGGTTAGGGAGGAAGATCGAGTACAACGTCCAACATGCTACACAAGTAAACGTTTAACCTGGCCGAAATTGAGGTATCTTAAGCTTGAGAAGCTGACATACTGTCCGTTAATTGCATCCCAGAAGCTGGGGCATTATTTCTAGTCACATCCCATTCAAGT
The DNA here is from genome assembly GCA_030765085.1 of Allium cepa. Taxonomy (NCBI): domain Eukaryota; kingdom Viridiplantae; phylum Streptophyta; class Magnoliopsida; order Asparagales; family Amaryllidaceae; genus Allium; species Allium cepa. The sequence goes on from CM060940.1 coordinate 56,362,922, forward strand.
ACTTATAGATCAGCCCTTGAGGTAAGTTCTGCACTGGCCTGATACTTCAGGGAGACTTAGCAAAAGGAGTACTGAATTAATTCAGTACGAGATAATCTATTATCCACGACTTGTGATCAAAGGACATGCGCTTGCAGACTTATCGTTGAGTGTACCATTCAAGATGACCAAGTGAAATCCAAAAGGAAGAAGCTCTTAAATGGAAAATGTATGTAGACGGAGCAACAAATGATTACGACTCTGGTGTAGGAGTGTTATTATGGACACCTGAAGGAAAGAAGTTGAGCTACACAATACGACCGAAATTCGAGGAAACAAACAATAAAGAAGAATATGAAGCTTTAATAGCAGGGTTAGAAATAGCAAAGGAGTTGGGAATTAGATCGTTTTGCGTGCACAGTGGCTTGAAGTTGATCGTGAATAGGGTGCTCGGAGAATTCATAGCTAAGGGAGAATGCTTGAAATCATTTTGGAGAAAGTAAAGATCTTACTTAATGTAATGGAGCACTACGTGATCAAACACATTCCTCAGAAAGAGAATCAGGATGTGGATGAGCTGGCAAAGTTAGCAAGTTTTTAGCCAGGCCTCTATTGGGTCGGTACCCATTGCAATCTTGCGTAGCTCCATCCTAGGAGAGGTGAACGTGATTGTGGCTATCAATGACAAGGAGACATGGATGACACCATTAATAAGATATCTAGGTAAAGGAGTATTACCAAGTAATAGGAACGAAGCTAGAAAAGTCTTGCAAAAAGTGCCTCGTTTGATCATTCCGGATGGAGTGCTGTATTAGAGAGGGTTTTCTAACCCCCAGTACTAAGGTGCATCGCCGAAAAGGAAGTTAAGTAGCTATTAGAGAGCATGCACTAAGAGACTTGTGAAGACCATACTAAGGGCAAACTTTAGCATAGAAAATGCTGCGATATGGATATTTCTAGCCAACGTTAAACTATGATGCAGGGGTGTATATAAAGAGTGTGCAAGTGCCAGCTGTTCACAAAGATTCCATGGTTGCCCTGCACCGAGCTAACTCACATAGTTAGCCCTTGGCCCTTCGCGGTGTGGGGGATAGATCTAATCGGAGAACTTCTTATTGCATAAGGTGGAGCACATATGCTACAGTTGCAGTTGATTGCTTTACTAAGTGGGTGGAAGCCAAGCCCCTTACTAAGGTATCAATGACCAAGGTCATAAACTTTTTGATAAGAATTGTGATATGTAAGTATAGAGTTCCCTTTCAGATCATCCCAAATAATGGATTGCAGTTTGAAAGTGAGGAGTTTGCTGATCTGCCGCAACATGGAACAAAAAAAGCATTTATGTGGTAGCATATCCACAGGCTAACAGACAAGTGGAGGCTGTTAACAAAGTTCTGAAGACACTCATAAAGAAGTGGCTGGGAAAGACGAAAGAGGCATGGGTGGACGAATTTGCTCTAGCATTATGGGCCTACCGCACTTCCTTCAAGACAACAATGGGACACACTCCTCTCTTACTGGCTAACGGATCATAGGCGATGTTACCGACGGAGATAGCGGTGCCATCATACCGAAGGATTCACTAGACCTTAATGAAAATGAGGAGTCGCTGAACATGTTATTGGACTTCATTGACGAAAGGCATGAGGAAGCCGCCTTGAAGGCAGAAGCATAAAAACGAAGGATGGCCACACAATAAAATTTTAAGGTCAAACGCTGCCCGCTTAAGTAAGGGGACTTGGTGCTAAAATGAATATTCCCTAGACGGGGGACACTCGACTAAATATGGAAAGGACCGTATGTTATTCATGAGGACTTAGGCAATGAAGCTTTCATCCTCGACATAGTAGATAAAGCTATATTCAGAAAGGTTTGAAATTCACACCATGTCTATCGTTACCTTACTTAAATTTCTACTATTTTTCTAATAGTATTGTAATTCAGTAATTGTAATAGTTATGAAATTGATTCTAATAGAGGGTAATTTCCTTAAAATCTTATCACGATGGGTAATTAAGAAGCGTAAATTTGTATCACCACTCAAATGCTTGGACTAACATTAACACTAGGTGGAAATATCGCCTAGGTCTGAAGAGTTGGCTTCTTGAATCAAGGGAAAAATTGCATTGTCACGATATCTCCTCTCAACTTCTTGCCGGTAATGATCGATCAAAGTGATCCTTAATCGGGTGTCCATCATTGATGACTGGTCCAAACTTCTCGCGGGCAATGACGGACTACAGTGATCCCTAATCGGGTATCCATCATTGATGATCGGATCAAACATCTCGCTGGAAGTGATGGGCCAGAGTGACCCCTAACCAAGTGTCCGTCATTGATAATCGGCCAAAACTTCTCGTCGTTAATGATGGACTAGATTAATCCCTAACTGGGTGCCCATCATTGATGTTTGGCTCAAACTCCTTGCCGGTAGTAATGGACTAGAGTGATCCCTAATCGGGTATCCATCATTGACGATCGACTCAAACTTCCCGTCGGTAGTGATGGGCCAGAGTGATCCCCAATCGGAGTGTCCATCGTTGACGATCGGCTCAAACTTCTCAGTGGCAATGATGGACCAGAGTGATCCCTAATCGGGTGTCTATCATTGAAGATCGGCTCAAACTTCTTGCTAGCAGTGATGCATCAGAGTGATCCTTAACCGTGTGTCCGTCATTGACGATCAGCTCAAATTTCTTACTGGTAGTGGTGGACCAGAGTGGTCCCTGATCGGGTGTCCATCGTTTACGATCGGCTTAATCTTCTTGCTGGTAGTGGTGGACCAAAGTGACCCTGATACGGTGTCCATCACTGACAATAAACTCAACCTTCTTGCGGGTCGTGGTGGACTAGAGTGATCCCTACCCGAGTGTCCATCATTCATGACCGGCTCAACCTTCTTTTTGGCAATGATGACAAAAGTGACCACTAATCGGTATCCATCGTTGACAATCGGCTCGAACTTCTCGCCGGCAGTGATGGAACAGGGTGATCCCTAACCAAGTGTCCATCATTGATACAGCTCAAAGTTTCCTATGGGCCATGATGAACCAGGGTGACCCGAGCTGGGTATTCAGTATTACCGATAGTTTCCAACACATGGATGGTAATAGAGAAACCGACTTATTAGCAGTCGGGACATAACCGCCGCCTAATTGGGCCCCCTTAACAGTCAATCAAAACTTTACCAGTGCCGGACTACTAAATCCGACAACGGTAGGTGGTAACCGCGGATTGCAGAATAATGGATCTTAAGGCTAATTTAACACTTGACCGGGGGAGGGGGGGGTGAATAGTGTTTTCTAACTTATGTAAATATTTTTAATTTTCCTTCAAGATTAATATTAAATCACAGATTAATAATATAGAATTATACTGACAATCAGTCACAGATGCAGTCACAAAATAATATAAAAGCAGTAAAGTAAAAGTTAGAGAGATAACACCATGGATTTTATACTGGTTCAGATTTCTCCTACATTCAGTCCCGTATAATTTCTTTTACATATTTCTTTTTAATTGCCAATATTTAAACTAGATAGAAAGCAAACTAGATTACAATCTTGATTTCGAAGATCCGCGACACAACGGTCTATACTCTAAGTCTAGGGTAATCTCTCTTAATTTGATTGAGCCATAAGATCACCGACTAGATTTACCAGGCTACTGAGCACACCAACTTGATTTGAATTAGCTGTAAGCACACCCAATTGGTTTGAACGGGCTACAAGCACATCCAAACAAACATGAAAAGAGTTGATTGTTTTTCCCAAGACAAATTCTTGTACTTTGGATACAATGGATCATGTAGCCTCTTGGATAGCATTTTGATCTTTGAAATGAGAGAGATGTTTCCAAAGCAGTAAGAAAGTAGTATTGAATTAATACAATGAAGAATGAATCGATTCTATATAATTTTGAATAAAATAGAGTATATTTTTCAAGAAAATTTTCAAGAGAGTAAGAAGTGGGAAGAAAGTAAGTAATTTATTAATAAAAAATTCATTGGCACTCCTCTTGACATAGTAAATGAACAAATGTATCCATTCATAAAGAGTTGTGTCCAAAAGACTCTTCCATTCAGAATTTAAAAAACCATCAAATGGTCTATATATCGACATTTACAAAACAAGTATATCGACATATTATAGTAATTTTTGAAAATATTTTTCTTTTAAATTGTTTTGAAAATCCTATACTTTGTAAAATAATTTGAACATAGTTTTTAAATATTTTGAACTTTGAAATTTTTTATAAAATATTTAAAAAAAATATTTTGAAACTAAAATAATTTTATTTTATTTAAACATCAAAGATTAGAAATTGGAGATAAAGATCGAAGATTGCAACAAGGACTTTAACAATATATTCTAATGCTTCTAGACATTAAATTATAACTTTGGGATCTTCGTTACTTTTTCTATGAACTCATGAATCTCCATATCTTTATCTTGAGTCATTATACTATATAGTCTTCGGTTCAGCACCCATGTAATATTCTGCACTACATACTATATAACTTGGCAAAACATTAATATTTATATATTATATAGTTATTGTCATAAAAATCAGTAACCGAGGTATTAACAATCTTCCCATTTTTGATATAATGCCATTAAATATTCTGTATGTATAATATGATATAAATTCCCATGAGTTACATAACTCCCCCAAAATATATGCATGCATATATTTTATATTTTTCTCCTCTTTTGTCATCAACAAAAATGGGTGAAAATATAAAACCCCCTAAGTGATATACTTATAAATTATGGAATCAAAATCAATATTTAAGAATTAAATTATGTGTGAAAATAAATGTGACATAAAAAATGCAATATGGTAGACATAAATAAAGAACATATTCTATATCATGGCATATAATAGATATGTAATGATCAATCTTTATATATTAAAGATAATAAATAAATAGGATAAGGAAAACTTTATTTATTTATAATACATACTATAATATAATTAAAGTTAAATCAAACATACCAAATCAAATCTATGATAACCAATCCAAACTTAATTAACTACATATGTAGTCAAAATAAATGAGTCTAATATACACACGTACAAACAGAAATTTAGATATTTCTAGGAAGTTCAACCCAACCTTCAGATCTAAAGATTGGATTTGCTTTAATGGCATCACAATCTTCACTGTCCTTAATGTTTAAGCATTCTGGGTTGTTGGTTTGATCATCTTTAATAAGAGAGGAAACTAACCATCGAAGTCCATCGATATGCTTCTCATATTCTTTATTCATTTTCATTTGGCTTAGTTCTAAACGCCTCTGATTTCTTAGTATGAAGGAGAGAGTATATTTCAATGATTGGAGTGTCTCTTCAATGTTTTCACAAAGTTTTTGGTGTGGGGAAGAAATTTTTATTAAGGAAAATGTTAAGAATGAAAGGGGATTGAGAGATGAATTAATGAGTGAAGTTTTCTAAAAAAAATTAGGCTTAAATTGGAGCGAAAAGTCATTTGAAATATTTGAATTGGTGGTAGTTATAATATTTTAAAATTTGAGAATCTTACCAAACGCTATAGTATGTTGACATAACCAAATATGTATGTCCCATATTTGCCTAAACTTGCAATTTTTAAGTTTTTGATATATTTTTAGTTTCTACTTAATACCATTCTATTTTAATGATTTCTAGCGACTAAGAACAATATATATCAGCAAGAACTAATTTTTCATTGAATAAAATAGAGATACACGAAACAAGGAAAAGCATATGAAAATAACGTGAAATGAAACTAGAAAAGCACAATGCTAAGGAAATCAAAGCTAGATAAACAAGTCTAAAAGAATGGTGATAACGATGAAGAGTTTCCTCCAAGCTTCATTATGATTTTCCAAAGTAGTAGTCCACTTTGTTGGAAAGGTCGGTGAATTTCTTAAATTCTTTTAGTTTTTGATTATCTTCTCTTGATTGTTTAGAAATCATTGTGTTTAAGCTTTAAGATGGTCTCTCAAAATTATCGAGAGAAGTTTTTACTTCTTCCTTTCGTTCTGCTTCACCTTCACCTTGAATTCCATAACTTTCTTCTTCTCCTCCCTCTTCTTCACTTTCTTGTTGCTTTTCCTCTCTAATCTTTCTTCGTTTTAAGGAAGAGTTTCATAAGGTTCAAAGTAGGGAGGAATATGCATAAGAGATTGAAAAGTTTCAAGGTAAAGTGGGTTCTCCTCTCAACACCAAAATATTCAAAAACTCTAGTACACACCATGATAAAGTGTGTTCTCATGTCTATAAATGTTCTTTTGAAAAAAAAAATCATCTAAGATGACTTGTGCCCAATTGATATCATAATTTCCATAAATTGCAAAAAGTGCTTTAAAAACCTTTTCAGTTGGGTTATTATAATTACCCGTTTTTGGAGTATTGCTTTATTGTAAAATGAGACTCATTAGTCTTAATTTTGGTGTAAGATTTTTGTGTTTGAAATCAAATTCTTCGTCACTTTCAAAAATATCATGAAAAACTCAATGATTTTTTCATCAATTTTAAAAGTCGAGAGGTCAATTCCACTAAATTTGCAACCAAGTATTTGACCCAAAAGTTCACAAATTGGAGTGCATTTCACACTACTCCAAACTTGTCCCTCTTCTCCTTCAAATTTTTTTCCATTCAAATTCTCATAAATACCTAATTCTAGATAACAAACAAAATCATTTTGAGAAGAGTCTACGAAACCAAGTATATCATTTTGAAAATAGAGATATTGAAGACCTAAGAAGAAAATTCATCAAACATCACAAATATTCCGGAAATTTTTTCTCTCGATAGGTTCTTTCTCATTAAAAATAAAGCCTTTGATTCTTTTTGTGAGTCTAATGGTTTTTTTAACTTTGAGGAGGCCATTGTCGAGTAGTTGAGGAGATAAGAGAGTGCAAGGATATTTTGAATTTTTAAAATAAAGTGAGTGAATGCATGGATAAAGATAGGATGATTTAATAGAGAGTGAACCAATATTTCAGTTTTGAAAAGATATCTTTTCAGTTTTTAGAATAAATGAAAAGGAGAGCAAAATTCAAAATTTGAATTTGAAACAAAATTTCAAAATTCTGGTAGATATATCAACATATAGATTTAGGTATGTCGACATATGGGCTGATAAACGAAAAATAAAACCAAGGTAAAAGATTCTTATATATATATACACATGTACACTTGTATGCATCCAATATTATTATTAACCTATAGTTTATTCCTAAATTTAATAATAATAATAATAAAAGTAAAATAAAAATTAAATGTAAAAAGCACCACTTTTTTCTCCTTTCCATTGATATGTTATGATTAATCTACTATTGTTGTGAAACACTTGTTTGCATCCTCATTGTCTGGTTCATTGTCACTTGAAGTAGTGTCTGAATCATCTAATGTTGCTGTGTAAGCCCTTTTTCGTTTTCTAGACGAATCAGTAATTGGCGACATCCTTGTTTTATTCTGATGTAGACAGTCTGTTTGTAGATGACTAGGTTAATCATAGTTCCATTTCTAAGAGTCTTGTTTTCAGGTCTACGAAAATTGTTCATCTTTCTATACTTCAGGACCTTTATGAAATTCCTAGGCTTGAAAGCAATTTCCTCATCATTGTCATCGCCTGAATCGTGATCGTCAATTATTGCATTAAAAGCAGTGGATTTCTTTTCTATTGCCTTGCTTTCTCTTCTCCCCTACAATTATGTTTTATAGGACATTAAATTGCCTATAACTCTTTTCTTTTAGGGTACACATGTCATTGGCCTCTTCTATTGCTAATGTCTTTTAATCCCACTCTGAAGAGAGTGAGTTGGGGATTTTTCTAACTTGGTCCTCTTCAGAATTTTTTTTACCTAATGATACCAAAGAATGTATTACATCTTGAAACCTACAATATATGTCAGAAATAGACTCATTCTGATTCATTTTAAATAATTGAAACTAATTGGTCAACATGAAAATGCTAGTATGTTTAACTTTATTAGTGCCTTTAAATGCAACTTGCGATGTTCTCCAAATATCATATGTAGACTTACAAATAGAGACTTTGTTAAATTAATTTTATCTAATGAGAAAAATAAAATATTAATGGATTTTGAATTATTAAGTGCTTCTGTCTTTTGACCACCAATCCATTGTAAAAAGTTAGTTTGGGATTTAGTGTACTCATTCTATGTAATATTCCAAATATCTAAACAATTAGATTGTAAACAAATTTAAATCCTACATAACCAATAAATGTAGTTACTGCCATTAAAAAGTGGGGATCCAATATCCTTCTACAAAAGTGTTAACAGGCATATTAACAATGTCGCTAGCCATTTATACTTTTCAAAAATCAGATTACGAGTTTTTTGAAAACTTAGTGCTCTGATACCAAATGTGGATTATGGAATAATGGAATTTAAGACTAATTTTACACTAGAGGGGAGGTTAATAGTGCTTTCTGCAATTGTAAATCTTTTTAACCTTCTTTCAAGATTAATAGTAAATCACATATTAATAAGATAGAATTATACTAACAACCAGTCATAGACGCAATCATGGATAAATATAAAGCAATAAAATAAGTTGGAGAGATGACACTAAGGATTTTATACTGGTTCGAATTTCTCCTTCATCCAGTCCTTTACAATTACTTGCATAGATTTTTTTTTTTAAATGCCAATCTTTTAAGCCAGGTAGAAGGCAAACTAGATTACAATCTCGATTTCGAGGCTACGAGACACACCCTGCAGTATTTCGAGTCTAGGGTAAACTCTCTTGATTTGATCGGGCTACAAGATCACCCACTAGAGTTACCGGGCTACTAAGCGCACACTCTTGATTTGAACGGGCTACAAGAATACCTACTTGGTTTGAACGGGCTACATGCACACCCAAACAAACATGAGTAGAGTTGATAGGTTTTCCAAAGACAAATCCTTGTACTTTGTATACAACGAATCCTATAGCCTCTTGGACAACATTTTGTTCTTTGAATTGAGAGAGAGATATTTCCAAAATAGCAAGAAAGTTGTATTGTATCAATACAATGAAGTATGAATTGATTCTATATGATTTTGAATAGAATATAGTATATTTTTTCAAGAGAGTAAGGAGTCGGAAGAAAGTAAGTAATTTATTAGTTAAAAATTCAATTGCACTCCCCTTTATATAGTAAATGAACATATGTATCCATTCTAAAGAGTAGAGTCCAAAAGACGCTTTTATTTAAACTTTAAAAAACCATCCAATGGTCTATATGTCGATATATACAAAATAAGTATGTCGATATATCCTATTAATTTTTGAAAATACTTTCTTGTTAAATTGTTTTGAAAATCCTATACTTTGTATAATAATTTATACATAGTTTTTAAATATTTTCAACTCTTAAAAACTTTTATAAAATATTTTTTTAAATATATTTTGAAATTAAAATAATTTACTTTTTATTTAAATATCAAAGGTTAGAACTTGGAGATAAAGATAAAAAATTTCTATCAAGGACTCTAACAATATATTCTAATGACTCTAAACACTAAATTATGACCTTGGAAACTTCATTTTCTTTATCTTTAAACTCATGAGTCTTTGTATCTTTATCTTAAGTTTTATAGTGTACAGTCTTCGATTCAGTACCTATATAATATTCTGCACTATATACTATATAACTTGGAAAACATTAGTATTTATATTTTATATGGTTATTGTCATCAAAATCAATAATTGAGGTATTAACAGTAACCATCAAGTCAAAGTCATATAGGGCAATCATGAACTATACGGTAATGAACAAATAAAAAGGGAAAACTAAAGGATGTAAGGATAATAGACATGTAAATCATGTTGTTAGAAATCCAAATATCAACAAATCAAAATCACAGGTATCAAAAAACAACATATGCTCAACCTAACTAATACATCAAAATTTGTCGAGCATAAACAACAATGTTTAATATATGGAAAGAAGAACTACATATAGCAATTTATCCTAAGCATGAAAAATTGGCAGGGTGCGAGCGCATCGTTCACTTGGACTAGGACTTGGTCTTGGAGACCGTTTTCTTGTCGTGAGGCTTGGAGCACTTCTGCTCGCCTCCTTTCTTATCTTGCTCTTGCTTCGTGTCGACGGCTGCATCTAGCTCTACTTGTCTCTTCTTCATATGTTTTAACTCCTCATGACTCCTCATGGGCATCTATCTTAACCTTTTCCATCTCCTTAGGGAATCTCAATAGGACTTGTTTCTTCAAAGCTTCATCCCCATCGAAGTACTCAGTAGTTTCGATAGCACGTAAAATCTCGATGTCGGCATCATCCTTGAAACACACGATCATTTCTCCCTGAGATGCATCAACTAGAGGGTTAGAAGGGCATGAGGGCATGATCGCCAGGGTCGGAGCTTTGGAAGTGATACCTGCTTCAATTGAGCCCATCACTAAAGAACACCTGTAGGGAAATGGGTGTAGGAAATGCGTATTACGGATCTTAAGGCAAAAATAACACTAAAGGAGGGAGGGGTGAATAGTGCTTACTTAATTTTATGAATCTTTTTGAAATATTTGCAAACTAAATCCAAACAGATGCAATTCACAAACACAGAAATAATCACGGAATCAGACACAGATGCAAATAGTAAATACAAGTAGTAAAGGAAAGAATACGCCAGAATTTTATACTGGTTTGAAGATACCCTACATCTAGTCCCACATAATTCCTTATGCATATTCTTTCCAAACATAATGTCAATATTACAACCTCGATTTCAAGGCCACGAAATACACCCTCATATCTCTGAGTCTAGGGCAAACTCTCTTGATTTAACTAGGATACAAGATCATCTAATTGATTTACGGGCTACAATCACACCCAATTGATTTACAGGCTACAATCACATCGTTTCTAATCACACTTTGATAGAGAGAGACTCGATACACTTCTTTGATTACAAATGATCCTACGACTCTAAATAGCACCGAGATCTTTGAGAGAGAGTGACAGAGAAACAAACTAGAGATGATCGAGTTTGATTCACTTAGAATCACTTAGAATTTCAGCAAAATTTTGTTAAAGAATTTGAAATATAAGAAAATATTTGATTGGAGAAGGAGTGGAGAAATGAAGAAAAACTAACTTAAAATTCGTTGAAAACAACTGGTATTTATAGGAGAACAACGGTCACGTCCATTCGTGAAAGGTTATAACGAAAAGACACTTCTTTGAAAATTTGAATTTTAAATTCTATGGCTACCATGTTGGCATGGGGGGATGAGGGATGTCGACATGGCTATGTTAATTTTTAAAATATATTTTTCTTTAAAATGATTTCTATTCTAAAACTTGTCAAAACAATTTCTAAACTTTGTAAACTATTTTGAATATAGTTTAAACTTGTAAAAGAGTTTTATAAAGTAATCTTAAAATATATAATCTATAATATTAAAGTAATATTAAAAACTAAGTATGTAAATATATTAAAGCAAAAATATTAAAATTAAGAGATAGTTTAAAAAATAAGAGATGATTTTGAAATTAATACGATTAAAAATAATTTTTGAATTAAGGCTAAAATATTTAAATTGATAGAGATGATTTTAAAAAGATAGTTTTGGAAAAATAAATCATTTTGAAAATTTCTTGGATTCCATTCTACCGGAGAAGGTCGTAGGTTCCATCCCACTAAAGAGGTCGTGGGTTCCACCTCACTATTAAAGCGAGAAGGTGGATTCCATTTCACAATTAAAATCAAAATAAAGATTTTAGTGTTATTATGAAGTTTTAACATAAATCTAGACTCTATTACTTATCTTAACAACTTGAACTCTTGTAATATTGATACTCTTGATATCTTGGACGCTTTATACTCATGAGTCTTCGGTCTTGATTTCTTCAATCTTGAATTTGTCGGTGTTAACTCTCTATACTCAGTCTTGAATCTTTATACTCAGTCTTGAACCTTTATAATATACAATCTTCATTCTCAGTACCTGCACACACACACACACATATATAGATCCTGCATATGCATATATATATGTAGAAAGAATAGTATTTATACTTTATAACAAGTCCTAAGGTTATTGTCATCAAAGCCATCATCTCAGGAACTAACAATGGGGAGGCTGTGAGTTACGGTTTTCCTCAAGTAAGATCGAACGTACTAAGCGGTGGCCTATGGAATATAAAGAAGAATCCTACCTCCTTTTAAGAGGGCTCGAGATATCGCCAAAAAGCTGAATATGGTTTGGAGAAGAGGCACTTCCCGAGGCTGATTGGCAGCGAATGTATAGAAATATGGAAAACAGTTAAGGGAACATCATGCAGGAGAACAAAGATGATCGGTTTCAAAATCTGATCTTGCACTGTTGCTCCAAAGGTCAATCCACCTTCCTTTCCCTTCCCTGCTCCTTCTTTCCGGGCCTTCTCAACTTCATCCAGCTTAATGTAACCAAGGAAAACTACTTCCATCTCATTTACAAAGTAGCGAGCATCGATGACCTCAAGGTTAAAAGTGGACCTCCCTGCTCACTGGCAACTTTAGCCTCTTTAATTGGCCGCCAATGGATAGAAGCCATGACTTCTTAGTAATCATCCATCCATGTCAAACTCCTCTCTATGAACATTCTGAAGTAAATTTCATTTAGGAGTGTCTCTAACTGGTCCAGCTGTCTATTCAATTCATCACACTCCAATTGCAACTTCTCGACCTTGGAAGTTTTGGTAGCCTATCCGACAGATCAGGCATCAGCCTCTACTTGGATAGAGACCCTCTCAGCTCTCCATTCCAAAACTCTCTTCTTTAAATCAGAAATGCCATGCTTAACTTTCTCAGCTACCCCCCCCCCCCCCCCGAAACTTTTTGTAACTATTTAATGAATTCAGTCTTGACATTTTTGTAATCATCAAAAAGCTGCCCAGTCTTATCATTATTGTAACATCCGCTACCTTGAGATCTGAAGCTAAGCGCTACAGATGCTGCGGTCATTCGTAGTATTAACTTCCGGTGAAAAATTGGTAATGTTAATGGTACCCATAATATCAAAAGCGCTTGAATATGACATAAAATCAGCATGGATTAAAACAACTTTTCTGATTACATTTCAAAATAATGTTTCGTATTCAATTACATAATCCCATAATCGATTCCCAGGTTTTGATCAAATATAGTTATTACAAATTACGTTAAGAGTGATATATGAAGATGTCTCGTGGATGATCAGAGTACTAAATAGACACATAAGTCTTAATACATCACAGTGGAAATAAAACCAAATAACTCCTAATATAACTAGTTTTGCCTCATGCATGTCTTCGGAAGCTTTATTCGTCCAACCTACTAAACCTGAAAGATCTTAACTCTCAATCTACTCAAATTAATTTTGAGAACCCAAGAGTTTAAAGGGAAAAACATAAACATCGAGTCATACATAAAGCCTGGTGTGAATAATACTATACATATCGGTTATCTGATATTAAGTGAGACCACGCTGCTTAACGGAACTGGGTTCCCCTCACTAATATCCCTTTAAAACATATCTTTTTTCAATCTAGAATCCTACAACCAAACTGATTAAAACAATAATAGCAATATCATATATGCTCATAAATCAGTTAATAAATGGATTATCTGTCCGAACAATATAGATTTGTTTGTCTAACTACTAATCATTGGCTGAATTGGACCTACCAGACAAAATAAATTATCCAACACATGTTAGACACACTTCTGGACGGTCTGTCCTTAACTTACTTCTCCCAGGGTCACCTGATCCTAATGGTTTTGCGAGCTCACCAATAACATATCCTCCTCTGTATATTCCTTTCTGTGTGTAACATCATTTAAGTCCTACCTATGACTAAGCCCTGCACACTAGAATTTTAGATTAAAATTAGCTAGAGGCTATAGCTAATGTATATGGCACAACCCTATATCAGTCCCGTCTAGTATATAAATATCTGAGCCATTTACTTATGGTTAACTACTCATCAAATTTTCCTTGAAAACATCTATCGAATTGATTTAACCCTTTAACTCATACTTAAACAAGGAAAATATACTATTTGCTTTGCTCAAAAAATCTTTGCCATTATATATGCTTTACGCAAAACATTGTTGATGGAAACCTTTGAAACCCTTGTTTAAAAGTTTTAAACAATCTCTTTCGAAACCTTTGAAAGTACCTCTTTCAAAACCAATTAACTACTTTACTTTGAACTCTAGGCCGAAAGGCCAAAACATACCTTTCGAAATAATTCATAATAGACCTTTCGAAACCATTGAAAGTGTCCCTTCAAAAGCTTTATAAAACCTTAGACATCCTCTTTTCAAACATTTCAGCTTGCCTTTCGAAAATATTGGAAACCTTCCGTTCAATTACTAAATGTAAACCTTCCGAAAACATTGGAGAATCACCCCTTCGAAACCTTTGTCGTATACCTTTCGAAAACATTAGGGAATCTCCCCTTTGAAAACTTCATTATAAACATTTCGAAAGCATTAAAGTCCTTTACTCAAAACAAACCTTTCGAAAGCATTGGGTTCAAGTAAAAACTTGGGAACATAGTTTCGAAATCATTTAAAACCATTCCTTTCGAAACCTATGGGTTTAACTTTTAATATAGCAAAGGGCCTTAAAACAACTATGGCAAAAGCAACTCTTTCGAAAGCAATTTTCTAAGTAAAAGAAAGTAGATGGCTTGGAAACCATCCCCTTTGAAAGCATGGAGAAGCAGATTCACAGTTTAGAACAAAAGAACCCTTTCGAAGGTATTGCTTAGAAAGGTTGAATGCGGTAGCAGGGGTTTCGACCCCTTCGAAAGCTTCTTTTTAAAACAAAGGCGACGACCTCTTTTAAAAGCACTTTTTCTAAAATATTTGACCAAGTCGAAAGCTAGTTCCTTCGAAAGCTTCATTTGTAAGAAAAATGATTCTAAGTTTACAAAGGCAACTTCAACCCCTTTGAAAACTTGTTTCGACTCCATACCTTTCGCCTAACTTCAATTCACTACGTACCAAAGCCGATATCATGTGTACTAGTTTTGACTTAGATGGAGGCGGTAGTATGAGGTCAAAATGTGGCTGTTATAAGAGGCGAAGCAGTAAAACTTTATATGCGACGACCTAGAATTTTGAACGTTTGAAATTGAAATATTTAATTTATTTCAAAAATTTGAATCGTTAATTTAAAGTTGAATTTCAATTTTAACAATAAATTTAGCAATTTAATTATCAAATTTAATTATAGAAGATATCGGTAAAATTTGAATCTTGATTTTCAAGCTGATTAAAAATATTTTCAAGGCTTAGAAAATTTATATTTACAATACTGAAGATAGTGAAAGCTTCAGAATTGAATTTGAAAGTAAATTGTTTAGTTTTGGATTTATAACGTTTAAATCAATATTTAAAAATATCCTTCCGAGGCACAGTCTCGGAATTCGATGAAACCAGTTCCATTGAATCCGTAATATTGTATTATTATCGAATTTCAATTTTCGTAATGTTTGGAGTGATCGTTTAGCAGTACGATAAGCAAACGCGTTGAAAATTTTATAGAAATTAAATTTAATAACTGGGTTCAAAAAAGCTATCTTCTCCGTAAGATTGAATTTGGACTCGGAACCTTTTCTGTTGCGTTTGGAATAGTGGTTAAACATTATAAACGCCTAGCGGCATGCCTCGATTGGAGATCGATACTATGGGTTACGGATATCGAGATGATTCAAAATTTAAATTTGAATTTGAATATAAATAATCTTATTGCCTTAAAAGATTGTGTCACGCACTTTGCGTACACGTGTAGAAGTTAAGGCACGTGTTTCCTTTTCTCTACACAGTTTTAACACACGTTAGGTAATTTTCTTTTATCTCGTTCAAATAAAAAAACATATGAAATAAATTAAAGAAAAAAGAAAGGGCGAAACGTTTTCATCTCAGAAAAACACAATCGAAGAAAATATAAATGGCTGCTGCTTTAAATTTGAGTTTAAAATCAAAATCCAGTTTAAATGGCCGCGACTTTCAATCCTTAAATTGAGGAGTCGGCCGATTCAAAAATCAAGCAATCGGTCGCAGCTGTGTTCACAAGGGGTCGAGCAGTTGTTCGAATCGACTTGGGTCACGGCAACGCAAGTGAAGGCCGGCCGCGACAATGACAGAAGTGGTGGGTCATGATGCGATTGGGATGTCGGTGAACCATTAGAAGGGGAAGGGGGTTTCGACGCGGCATATCCAATCGGAGCAGAGCAAGCGGTTGTTCTCGGTGGTCGTGGTCGAAGTCGAGACCTAGGGATGTTTCGCGAGTTGGGTTGGAAGCTCCGGCAGCACGCACGTGCGATGGAATTGGAATTCTGCCATGGGATTCGTGAGATGAGGGGAGCTTCGATCGAAGTCAGATGTGATGGCGGCGCTTGCTCGTTGAAGGGGGAGGCTGTTCTTTTGGTCAAAATTGAAGCAAGCAGGTGCAAGCTCGGGTTCGTCACGTGGACGGAAAGGGAGCGTTTGAATACCAGTCAGTAAGGTATAACTGATTCATTTTAATTTAATTTGAATAAATATACACATATATATTTGAAAAAAAAATATATGCAGTAAAAGCAAATAGGAAAAGATTTTTTAGAGTAAATTAAATTATTGTTATATTCAAATTATACATATATATACATAGTTAAATTTTGAAGATAGGGTTTTTTTAAAATGGTAATGTAAATATATGTTCCTATTTTAATTTAAAGAGTAAATATGTAGATATATATAGGAATAGAATTTTGAAAGGAAGATTTAAAAATGAAATAAAATATATGAAATTTTGTACAAATTAAATTTAAACAGTTGTTAAATATTAATAGATATGATTTTGGGAAAAGGAAAAAAATCTAGGAAATTTGTTTAAATAAAGTTATTTTAAATAAATCATCAGTTAATTAAATTTATAAAATGGAAAATTGAATTGTTCAATTTATTTCTACTATTACTAACTTGTATAAATATTTATACAAGGTTTAAAACTATGAAGAAACAAGACGAGATGGAGATGGATTGCAAAATAAAGGAAAAGGTGAGATCTTCTCACTCAATCAGATTTTTCTGATTTAATTTTATATAATTAAATTTAAAATTGTTGATTGTGTGTTTGAATGATTATTTTACTATCAGTTATATTAGTTTAGACCCTATGCGCCGCATAATAGCAGGTGATATTATATATTAAACCCATATGACACGATATTCCACCTCAAAGTGAAATTGGTATTATATATGTATTTGGAGTGATTGATTTCCTGCATTATATAGCGGATGAGACCCTATGCACCGCATAATAGCGGATGATATTTTATAAATACCATATACCGCGATATTCCACCTCGAAGTGGAATGGGTACTTAATTGTTGTGCTAACGTCTGTGGATGCAGAGAAAAGCAGGTTGAAGGGATCCAACTGGATTCCTCGAATATTGAATTTGTTTCATATATTGTGTTTGTTATTTACAATTTGTGTGATTATATTTGTGATGGAAATCGTTGAAGGCTATAACTTAGCCAAATATGTTTTTGGTATCGTAGATACCAGAAATAAATAAAATCGGATTTTTGAAAATTTAAGTAGGAAATTTAAAATAAATTCATTTAAAAGAATTGAGTGAATTTAAAAGAAGAAATTTAAATAGGTAAAGTTTTATTTTGAAAACTTATTGAATAAATTCCAAATTATGGGAAAAATTTAATAAATGGATTTTGAGTATATTATTTAATAGTTGAAGAACTTATTTAAAATACGGATTTTAAATATTTGAAAGAGATAAAGGAATTTATTTCAAAAAGAAATAAATTTAGAAATTAAATTTGGGATTTAATTTGGAGTTGAAATAAATTTTAGAAATTGATTTGGGATTTAATTTTGAGTCAAAATAAATTTTAGGAATCGATTTGGAAATTTGATTTTGTGTTTTGGAAATAAATTGGGAAATCGATTTGAAATTTATTTGGTGTTAAAAATAAAAATTTGGGAAATTGACATGAAATTTATTTGTGATTGAAATAAATTTAGAAATCAATTTGGTATTGGATTTGGTAATTGAAATAAAATTGGAAACAATTTGAAAATTGATTTGGTATTGAAAGTGAATGCTTGGGAAAACGATTTGAAAATCGTATATCAATGGATATTTGAAAATTTATAAAGGGAAGGGGAATTTGTTTTAAAAATAATTATCGGTTTATTTTTAAGAGTCTGGAAAGAAATCTGCGGATTTGGAATGTAAATTTAAAATAAATCAAGGAAGGTTTATTAATTAACGTAAATGAACCATTTTGTAATGAAAAGAGAATCCTTCCCTGGAAAGCCGAGTATATTTCTTAAAGTAGCCTTTGAAGTATAAATTAATAGTTTCTAGAAATTGATTTGAAAGAATATTATTGGAGAAATTAGTTTTGAAAATTGTTTTAAATCTTCAAAGTAAAGATTTATTTAATTAATTATAGAAGGGATTATTTTAAAGATTCAATTGATATTTGATTTAGAAAATAGTTATTTAAATATTTATACTTTATCTACTAATTTTATTTTAAAATTAGTTTGGATTTGAAGTTTTATTTGAGATATTGACATAATATTTTCATAACTAATATTCTGAAATAAAGTGTATTTTAAAATAGTTTTTACATTAAATATTTCCAAGTATATGTGTTTGGGTAAGTAATTCAAATTATTTTAAAGTATTTGAACTCAGCAGTTTCCCAGTGGAAATGAATAAATGTCTAGAAATGTATTCCGCGTGAGGAAAGTGTTGAAATTTGTTTTCAAAGGATTGAAGTGTGGAAAATGATTTGAAATTTGTTTTCAAAAGATTTAACGGTGAAAAGTGATTTGAAATTTGTTTTCAAATATGTTACCCAGTTGCTTGACCGGGCAACCAAAGATTTGATGAAGAGACTTCGTTCGGCATCTGTCCCCGTTCGGCACGACTAGGCCGTTCGGCATCTATGGTCGTTTGGGATTGAACGCCGTTCGGTATTGTATATCGTTCGGAGTTGAGGGCCGTTCGGCACAGCATGGTCGTTCGGCATTCCACACTGCTCGACATCCAGACCTCGTTCTCGGGGCGTCCCTCCAGAGGCGTGCCCATGTTGCCTAGGAAGTTCCTTTGCCTTTCCATTTGTTGGAAATCCAATCGGACAATACGAGCCTTTTACGATTGCAATTATATAACCTGCCACCTCAGGTAGTAGCTATAGCTGGCATAATATAATGGTACCTATGCTGGTTAAGATTAATATTATACGTTTGAAATGTTTTCCACTATGCACTAATAATAATATCAAAAAGGATTTTTGCGTAGTAAGCATTTTTGACTATCATGAGGAGAAATCTCCCCCAAGTGTGTGATTGCATGGTGTGTGTGCTGGGAGGCCTTGTGGTAGTTCTAATTTCCAAAAAGCGTTGCGGATTTCTTTTAAATTCTTTTTTTTCTTTGGTAAAAGAACAACTGTTTTTAAGATCTCACATCAGTCCCATGACTAACCTGGAGTTTATTGTGGTAAAAGAATAGCTGTTTTTAAGATCTCATACCAGTCTCATGACTGACCTGGAGTTTATTGTTCCCTTTCTAAACTCTGGGCGCCCACAATCTTCCACACGGGCAGCCTAGAGTCAGGTTAGCATTATTCTGGAGCAAAGTCAAGAAATTGCAGTGGAAATCAGGAGTTAAAGCTGGATGGCGAAGCGTATCACTTATACTATGTAGTGTTCGTTGCGTCTGGTTGGTGCAAAGTGAATTTTCTGTGTAAGTCAAGTTATAATGACTATCAATGATGTGTTGTTGAAAACTTTGATAATGTGACATATAAACTGATGTAGTGTTTTTGTTTTAAAGTTTATTTATTTATCTATTATATTTGTTCCGCTGTGAAATATGAGCTTCTGTTTATTGTTTTCTGTTCTTCTTTTATCTTCTTCTTCTTTAACCCTAACGGCTTGGTTTTCCGGCATTCGATTGTGCAGCATTTGATACAATGGACGTATTGATGTAGACTTTCGGAAGTCGAAAAATTGGGTCGTTACATTATAAAACTGATTTTTAACCTTTTAAAGCAATTTCTTTCCAACTAACTTGCTAATTCGTCATCATATAATTGGTTGCCAATTTCTTTTCCAAAATCTTTTCTAAAAGTGCTATCGAATTTCAGAATTTAACAAATTAAAACATTTACAAATAACCCCTTCTCCATTTATAAACATATAAAGCACTTAAGTCGCATACCTTAAATAGTTTTATGTACTTAATAAAATACTTAGGAAAATTCCCAAAATCACTAATATATTTTCTAACATATTTACATTTCTGACCCAAAGCTAACATATAATAGCCGAAATTAATTTTAAACCCAATTTAAAAAATTTCTTTGCTAGAAAATTCATAATAAATTCACATTAATTCACAAAATTATGAAATTTGAAACCCATCTCTAAATATATCTCTGACCTAATATCAAAAACACAAGGTATTTGGATGTTATTTAATAGGTTTTCAATTTAAATAAATTTATATGAACTTACAAAAATCATCAATAAGCATATATCCACTTAACATTCAAAACATGGCATATTACTTTGCAAAATATATTCGGATCTGATCCAGAAACCAAAAACATTAAAAATGAGATGTAATCTATTATTCACCTTACCTTATTATTAAGGAGTTTGAGATTTGCCCTTGAATGAATTTGATTAAGGTTATTCCTTTTGATTCTTGCTTATCTTCCCCCTTTATCTTCTTCTAATGGTAGCCGGCCTTACCTGGTTTAATTTTGTTTGTAAACATGGAAAATGAAAGTGGCACAAGGGTTTAGGGTATAAGAATATAACCTATTCGCCCTTATCTTATTACCCTTATCTATTTCATTTATAATTTTTTTTGTTCATTATTTAATTAGGTACGGCTACACTCTAATTTGACAAATGTCAATTCCCTTAACCATTTATATTATTTTATTTAATTTATCTAATTAAATGTCCTAAATAGTGTTAATCAAAATTAGGGTTGTTACAATTATTCTCCTTCTTAGCAGCTTTAGTATTGGCAGAGTGATCCCATCTCACCTGCTTCAATTCCTCGGTAGGAGTAGCATTAAGC
This sequence comes from Allium cepa, assembly GCA_030765085.1. Lineage (NCBI taxonomy): Eukaryota > Viridiplantae > Streptophyta > Magnoliopsida > Asparagales > Amaryllidaceae > Allium > Allium cepa. Next base: position 56,384,016 of record CM060940.1, read on the forward strand.
CTCTCGATTTCTTCAGCGTTCTTTTCTTCTCTTCGATGTGAGACCTCTCTGGTGCATCTACCACTTTTTTATGGTCTAAATCCTTCTAATGCAATTTCTTGTTCAAATAAAAAATCTTTATATTCTATGAATGTTCTTCCTGCCGATCTCCTCCCCGGCCTTGATGATTTTAGCATGAAACTCTGATGGGTCCTTCACACTACCCAATCCATCCCCAAGAAGGTCAATTTCCCCTATAAAGGGAATGTGGTGCCTCATCAAGCAAGTGGGCCAAGGGATATATTAGTTGATAGGGCTGTTGAAACTCATCAAAGTTTGGGTCCATAGAGTCAGTGATGACAAATGCTCTTTATGTCTCCTTTCCTTTTTATTTTCTTTCGGGGGCAGGGACGACCGCTCTTCTCTTATCCTTCTTCTCCTGCTATTTGGAAGGCGCTGAATCGGATAAAGGAAATGGTCAAAGATGAGGAGATTTTGAAGGATGGACAAAAGTCCAGGATCCTGATTTATTGCCTAGAAAGTAGGATCTTTTCCATGAGCTTTCATCAGGGTCTTGGTTGCATATGTCCCTGGCTGAACGATAGTGGACAGTCTACCCGGCATTTTTCTCCATGGCTAGTTGCCCAACATTTTCACTCGGGTGAAAAGAAGATGCATCCTTTTTGGCATCCTCAGGAGGCGATTTCATTCCCAGCTGTTTCACTTTAGATATGAACTTTTTTCTTTTCAAACTCATGCTCCCTACAATTGCAATTTACAATAGGCCAAATCATAGCAAACATTTGGAAAGTGCATGACTGTGGCATAAGCATGCAACTATCTGAATGTGTGTGCGAGATTGCATAGCGACTAAATAAAACCTTAGGGTCCTCATAGGTCTCTAGTTGTCACTAGATTCCTGCTATGGATGTAAAGTCCCCATAATCGATCCGAAGCTTCGGATCTTGAAGATAGTCAAAAACCGAAATATCTCCAGTAATGGAAGTTCCCTTCTTCTCCTTGGAGACAAAAACGCTATGTAAGACCTCTTCCACCTCAAAATTAAGCGAGTTATCTAAACCACTATTTTTGAAGGAATGTTCTTCACATCGGTCTGAGGCGGTATGATCTCTGTGATGAGAATGGGAGCCTCCCTGTTCTGCTATCCTTATACAAATGCTATCAACATCCTTTTCCTTTAAGGTCCTGATCCATCCACTTTTACGAGGTTAGACCTTGAAGGAGCCTAACTCCGGTTCCTCTAAACAAGTACGGGTAATGGGTACAACTCCATGTGGATCTATAGTCAAGAAGGCACTAGAAACAAAAGGCTGAGAAGATGGCACTTTGCTTATCTCGTTGGTAGTTGAATCTTTTCATTCTTTTTCTTAGCTGGCATATGAGTGGAAGGTGCCTTCCTTTCCCGATTAAGCGCCCGGTGGTCAATAACCCTTGCAGCTTTAGATTATCATCAGTAACTAGATGAGGAACCTTCCAAAATTCCTTTGGGATTTGCTGGAGTGTTCTTTACATGTCCTCTGGATCATTCCTAGTTGTCGCTCTCACTACACCTAGAGAAGTAGCCCAAGGAAAGGGACAGTTAGTATTTAGCATAGGATTTTGAAAGAAGACTAAAAATGTAGAAAGGAACAGGTAAAAGAAAGAAACTCACATCCGAAATGCCATTGATGGAAGCACGGAGAGTCATCCTAGACGAAGTAGTATTTGCGCTTGAACATACCGTTGTAGTACAAGTTCTCAACCGGCTTAAACTTGCTCCTTGAATTAAGACAGATAAAAGGAGAACCCTCCATTTTTCTTTTTGTAACATAAAGGAACCTGATTTGATGATGATTATGATGCACCTAGAACTCCCTCATGAAAATAGCATATAAGCTGGTAAGGTTGGTGTATCCATTGGGATGTAGCTGGAATAGAGCGATTCTCAAGTACACAAGGAAGTTTGCAATCCATAGAGGAGTAGGAGGCAAGGCTTCGGTAGTGCAGTGATAATGAGAATAGGCCATGTACCCTTCTGGTGGAGCACATATTCAGTGTTTGGGAGTGGGCAAAAGGATGTCCTCCCTAAGGATACCATAAGCGGCCATGGAAATCTCCAGCTTCTTAGAAGTCAGGATAGAGCGCTCGAAGTCAACAGGGCCACCAACGGTTTGGATTGTCCACATCCATACATGAGAGAATGAGCAAAACTATGTTGATTAGAATGATTCCCCAATGGTGCAGGATCCGAAGGTATGTAAGAAAAGGGACCCTGATCTTCAGAAGTAATCTGTGAGCAAGTCTTGTAACAACCTGACATACCTGTTTGAAATAATGACCTTACCCAATTTTTTTGGTTATGGACGAATAATTTCGGTGGGAGAAAATTTTGAAGTTTGAAATTATTAACAAATTATGATTTGATTGGTCTGAAGTAATATTGATGTTTTGAGCTTGAAATGATCTTTAAAATGAAATTAAAAGTAGTTTTACAAATCTATAAAGTTAAGTGATAATATATGATAATAAAAAGAGCAGAAATTTAATTTATTAAGAGATGAATTTTTATTTTATTTATATGTGAAATCAGGAAATTATTCATAAATTTGCTTAGAAATGTAATTAAGAAACTATTAATTAGAATGAGTCAACATATGGAAACTAATAATTTTATAAATACTATAAGAGTTTAAGATAAAAATAATTTGTAGCTGGAAATTAAAGTTAGTTTAATAAGGGAAGTATAGGAAAATAATTAGCTAGAGCCCAAACTTGAAGAGCAAAGCCATGTCCTAAATATCCAATCTTTTCTAAGTCTAGAACCTTTCCCTTCGTTTATAAGAAATCACTTCTCGTATACAAGTTTCTAACTTCCATCTTCATAAAACCATTTATTTAAACCTTGCCCAATTATTCAATAATCCAAATAAAATCAAATAAATTTCTATAAATCATGAAATTTCAAACTATGTTTCTCAACAAGGATCTACCCCTCTAAGAATCTTTAAAGGTTAATCTTGAGCAATTTTACTCCATGTTTCACTTTTGATGAAAGGAAAAAATTGGGTTTTGGTGATGGTAAGTAGTATTATAAGAAGAATGGAGATTCTCTTAGCTAAGGTAAGTGCTCTCCACTTATGAATCTATGTCTATATTGTTGATTGTGTGTTTGGATGAAGTGTTTGGAATTTTTTACTTGCCTGTTTTTACGAACACTTTTATCATAATCTTTGCTAAGTAAATTTTTATGTAACGGGGTGTGATATGGATGCTGAAATGTAGTGTAGTTATTGCCATTGTCGTCGAGTTTAGATTAGAGGAGCGGAGGCCAAAAATCAAGAAAGGGATGCATGGCTTGGAGAAATTTTTGCCCTAGACCATGTCCAATTGGAGGGCCAGTCTAGAAGGACTGGTGCACTAGTGGATGAGCCTAGAGCTTACTCCAGGCCCTTGTGTGCTTCATGTACTGGTTTTAAAAAATTTACTTCCTAAAAATTTAAATAAAAATTTGATTCTAGAAGTACATAATTGATTCATTGCGAATATGAAAATATTTTTATGAAATATTTTTATTTAAATTAATATTTAATATATTATGAAAGATATAAATTTATAAAAGGGACATTTAATTTTTGACTTCAAATAATTGTTTAAAAATCCTATAAAATTCTAGAAAAAGTATGAAATCATTTCTAACGAAAATCATGGAGTTTTAAAGTAGACTTCATTATTTATAAGTATAAACAAGATTTTTGAAAATGTATGTATGGATTTGAAATAAAAGGAAATTTGTTTAGAGTTTATAAATTCATTTTTTAAAATTGTATTTAATTTTGGAAAATTATAAAATAATTTTTGGTTATAAGAGATATTCCTAATGAATTAAAATATAGAAAAGAGATTCCATAATTATTTATAGGGATTAAAATCCTTTTTTTGGTTTATACAACTAGGAAGGAAAACAGTATTTTAACTTTTAAATGTATATAAAGGCTTTTGGAACATTTAAAATGTTTCTCTATAAATCAACTTCTTTTCTAAATGAATTATATGCCTTGTTTGATTATATTTTCTGATGAGGATATTTGATAAACGGAGTTATAATACCACATAGTATGGGACTTTCGGCAATATCTCTCGAGTTATTATTTGGACTTGTTGCATAGAATATAATTGAGTGTAATTTATGATCATTAATTAACTGAGAAAGTAACATTAGGTGGAATGAAATGCCTATTCTGATATTGGTTTGATTACTTTTTGTATGCAGATGCCACTCTTACAGGGTCAAGTTATACGAGGTATTTATATTTATGGTGTTGCGAACTGAGAGTGAGTAGATGGAGAGCCGTAAGTTTGTCTACTAATTGTGTACATATACTTATATTATTTGGTGTGGAGTAAACCAGATTAGGCTAGTATCCATCCTAAAGGCCTAATTGTGGGGTCGCTTCTCGAATCTATGGCATACATTTTTATGTGTATGACTAAATTCCAAGGTCCAGAGCTGCTGCCACTATGTCCACGAGCTGCTGCCACTATGTCCACTACCTCTATGTCACCTTGGCCAATAGTCTGTTACCATTTGGGGACACTTACAAGGTCGTGACCATTGCATAGTGTAGTCATGCACTCGATGGATATTGAGTCATGATAGTCGTCGAGGTAACTAAAAACTGTAAGAGTAGCACTGAGAGCGTGTGAGGAAGGCTCCTAGAGTAGGCTGAGAGTTTCTAATCTCATATCTAGTCATTGATGAGATGTTAAAGACACACACTAATTCACTTACATGAGATCATATGGAATGTGTTTGAGAGCTGATTCGGTCATTTGATAGGACCAAAACCGAAATAGTTAATTACGATGCTGAGAGCACATAGAACTGAGAGTCCATATGACTATCCGCGTTACTGAGGTCTAGTAGATTATTGAGGGTCTGAGAGACCATATGATTACTCTCGAAGTTGAGAGCTAAGTTAACTAACTATGAGGCTGAAAGTATTGATGATCATTTGTGTGATTATGGACTATTCATGAGACTACGTATCGATGAAGCAATATGACCCTATAAGCATCTATTATACAACCATCGAGGATAGCTATGGATGATGAGAGCAAGATGTCAGACCCTGTACTTATCATTTATGCGGTTATTTGAGAGATGACCTAGGCTACCGAGGGTGTGCCTATTTATGTTTTACATATGTTTAGTTGGAATGACTTGTTTATGTGTTTGCATATATTTATCGAGTATGATGGGCCCTAAGTATGTCTACTATTTGATTATCCGAAAGATAATCTTGGGTATTGCTGTATGCATGCCATATGGTGTTGGTGATATCTTATGTATTTACGATGGTTGGATGAGTAGACATTTCACCATTTTATCATATCATTTGTTATGTATCTTGATTTTGCTTTGACATGGGTTATTACATGTGCATGGCTAGAGTTATGTTGTTATATTTGAGATGTTCATATACCACTTTGTTTTATATATGATTGTACCATGCCAGCTATTAATATATATTGGCATCTGCATTCTATACATAGTCTGTCCCATGTCTTATTTATATAATTAGGTCGGTCCGGGATATTTCAGGTTCATGGACGAAGTGACCAACTTGTGATTATGGGCATAGTGGGAGACTAGCTTATTAGTTGACTAGTGTATGATTATTTACTTATATGGCCTCATATATATCAATGATGATGAGATGATTTTAGACATATACATCGTATTTATTTGATAGATAGTGGGCATTTTCTATTTTTAGTAGACCCACTTGGACTTGTATATTTATATTATATTATTATATGTTGTTATCGTGTGGTTGACTCCTCTTTCTTTATGATTTATTTTATATTGTGTATTGTTCTATCCTAGAAAGGCATGTGATTATTTCTTTCTGTCGATACCGAGTATACATAGGCGAGTAGTTTATATTTTTGGAACATGTACCGGTGCTAGCCCAAGGGAATATTCACATGTGGTAGCCCAATACCGCGTTATTCTCTATATTGTCAAATAGTATTACCTAGTAATACTCTTTGGTGGTATGGGTATAGATGTGGGTTGTTACAGTTGGTATCAGAGCATGTTTAAAACAACGCAGAATATATGAGGCACGAGTCATGACAGTGGATGAGACTTAAAGTCCCTGTCCCCTTGGGCATGATGGGTAGTTACCCTATACTAAGGGATAATAGGAGTATACGATGATTACTAAGGTAGTCATCAAGGGACATATTTGCATTTTCTCACTATATAACAATTTTATCTTCTATATTCTAAGAGTTAAACTCTGTATAAGATGCCGCAGTTGATAAGGGTAGTAAAGATAGAAGTAGTTGTTCGACCAACAAGGTCGGATTTTATTGATGGATATTAGACCTCTTTTGGCTTTTGATAGAGTAACCTAATTCATTAAGGATCAAATTGAGCAGCAGAAGCCAATGGATTCTTTCCATTGAGCAACTTGGTTATTTGGCTATATTGATTTTTTGGATGATGTTTGGATTCTATTGTGTGAATGCTTTGATTGACTGATCTTTGTTGGGTCAGTCCAAAGTAGGGTATAAATAGGAGATTTGACTGAAGGTTAGTATCCCATATGAGGTTTGGATGATTAGAATCTTATAACATTTTCGGTAGTGAAGTTACTGCAAGGAATAAGGGAAACTCGCTTTTCTCATAAAGTAGTATAATATAATATTTCATTAAAATATGTTAAGATGAAATTTTTATTCAAAGCTTTCTTGTTTGTATGCATGAATGGTTGATGAGTGGTTGTTTGTATTGCTGTAAATAAATTATTATTCCATTTTTCTTATAAAGATTATTTTTAAATATTTTTACTACAAGCAAGCATATGTTGGACTGAAAATCTTTTTAGTAAGGTATATGTATACACAAACACATGTGTGTATGAATGATGTTTTAGTATAATTATATAATTCTTTTTAAGAAGCAGTTTATTGGAATATATATAGTTTTGGAAAGATGATTATTTAGAAGCAAGCAATTGTTTTTACAAAGATCAAGTTGTTTAAAGTATATTTACAAGTAAATATTAAAAGGAGTTTTTGAAGTTAATTTAGTGTTAATCTGTCAAGTGAGTGCTTCAAGAATTCTTTTCGATGCGCCAGATTATAGTTATCATAGAAATTCCTAAGCACGAGGACGAGGAATTTGGATACAAAGTTTTGAAAAGGTAATATACCATTTTGGAAATAAGGGAAGTATTTTCTCTATGTTAAAACCGATGTTTAGGAATAATATTTTGAGGAAAATTATATTTAATGCTTTAAAAAGATTAGAATGATATAAAGAATATTCTGTAATGAGTAAAATATTTTAGAATATGAAGAACTATTATTGTGAAAGAAGTTAATAATTTGATGAAAAGTATAAGCAATATTTTTGAGAAAAGTGATCTACTAATGCCATAAATGGATCTACACCCAAAGACATGTAGAAATATGTTGATCTAGCAAAAACTATCGAAAAAGTAAAGAAAATATCAGAATTTTATAGTGGTATGGCAAACTTTGGCCTACTCCACCGCAAATTTATTGATTACAGATTTTAGAGTCAATGGTACAAGGGATTGACCATTTCTTATAGCATGGAATAGCCAATGGTGTCTGCCTTAGTGAATTCAATGACGAGACATAAAATATGAAGAATATGAAGTTCCAAAAGTCCTTTTCCAATAGCCTATAAAATATCAAGCCCAGATCTAAGTCTAAGTATACAAAAGTGAGAAACGAGTCCATTCAGCAACAAAAATCACTCGGTACCGAGTGGTTCCACTTGATCTCGATCGGTTTTAATGAGTGGGAATATCCTCTCCTTCTTCCGTTTGGCCATTTATCTCCGATTCATTGTCTTCAAAACACTTTTCCTTTGAGTTTGAGTTGTTTCTGATATTTCCTTTTCTTGTCTGCTTTCTTTTCTTTCTTTTAGAAAATCTTGGAATTGTTTGTCTATTCCTTGAGAATGCACCTCATGACGATCACTCGAGCCAAAGCTTCACGTAAAGAGGTTTAGGGATCTCACGTGCAATAAAAAGGGGTCAACACTGAGCGGTAGGGCTTGCTATTGAGTGGTACATTTTGGTCCGTTACCTTTGAAATTTCTTTAGTGTGTTCCCATTGTCCTTCTAGGCATGCTCTTAAGTCTGTGAATCGTTCTGTCTTCACCTTGACTTTCTAATTCCAGTGAATATCCGATTGGTCAAAAAGCTAGATAACACTTGCCCCCCAGCATACGCTTTTGTTGAAAATAAACCATGCTCTGGAACAAGTCACACATTTGCTTCCACTTCTATGTTCTGGTTGGTCGTTCGATAATTGCTTTAAAGCATTGCCTCTATTTCATATATTCATTCAACTACTTTACATAGCTGAAGTTTCAATCTTCGAGCTAGAGATCGTTACACATCTTATTCAATCTTCGAGCTAGAGATCGTTACACATCTTATCTAGGCATGCCCTTTCTCTGCTTTACTTGTTCACCAATTTTACTCTAAAAATACCACCTGATACCGAGTGGTTTTACTCGATGCTGAGTGCTTTTTTCATGATTGATTACTATAATTACTCTGGATTTAGAACATTTTCTTCACTTTTTTACATTTTCTTCTATCGACTACTTTCCAATCGATTTCTCCAAGCTTCAATTTGCCAATTTCAAACTGATCATCTGTCCCACCTTTCTAACATCGCACCGCCTCTTCAAGAGATTGTCGCTGCCATTGGGTTGCTGCCTCAACCACTACCATTCGCTTCCCATCATGAATCAAGATCTGAACTATCCAAGGTTGGCGGCTTTTGTTCGTCACATGATAGGTGATGGTGGTAGTGTCACTAGTGGCTTATGACTGGACATGGTTGGAATATGGTCGAGTCACTTTAATGAAAGACCCTGGCCCAATCAAAGAATTCTTTGAGTTCAACTTAGGGCTTGCATGGCTTGCTTAAAGTTCTCTAGCTAGCCCATATTAAGATTCTGTCAATTGCCTTCCATTGGATGAACACCAAAAGGATGGTTCTCTTCCAATGAATGGTCACACTGAATGTTTTTCAATATCCATATGACTCCAATGCACAGCATATCCAATTGCTACTCATTATAGTGCTCCTATAAAAGAAAAATCTCTACGTCGCTTCGGATAAAGGCTCCATTATCAATTATCTGACGATAATGGGTAAGACCCATTGCATAGTATTGTCGTACCCAATGGCTCGTTTTTCTAGTATGAGCGAATCATCTACATAGGATGGTCCATTCGTCATATATAGAACACATGACTCACACTACAGAGATTAATACTTTCACTCACCCCGTTCGACGTTTAGAATCCGATTGGTCAACACATGTCGACATCCGTGGATTTTGGGCGTCAGTCGAACAAGTTTAATATTCAAAATAAAACATGCCTACCTAGTTTGACTGCCAATTTTTTCTGTCTAGAATGACTCACCAATCGCCTTGTTTCTAGTCTTATGCCAATACACCAACTCCCCCCAAAGCTGGTTCCTTCATAGCTTAGGCATCACCTTCCGTACCTATCATTCCCGAATGTTCAATCACCACAGAGCTCTAGAGGATGGTTGTCCCTATGAATCCAATCCAAGAGCAGCTTCCTCCAATACACAAATATATTGGCCTTTGAGTTTTGGATGATCCACCCGAACAAGTGCCGACTATTTCTGACTACTAAATGCTCAGCAATATATGTAGACAACATGAGATTCATGAGGATGACATGATGCTTCCTACTCAAATCCAACGAGTTCATAATCCACCATTAGGCTATACTACATGCAATCGGTCACACAATCCTTTAGCAGCTTAAGCTGGCTCTGTCCCAAGTTCATCCCAATAGGTATGCTCTTCTAAGCTCCAAGTTTGTGCTCATCATGAGCCGATTCCATCGGGCTCCTATTTTTAATGAGTTAACTAATCTTCTGACCTTCATGCAAAGGCGTGACTCACTATCTTACGTGATTATTGAGGCCTAATGTAGATGCAAGGTCGTCGAGAAGCTCCACAACAAACGTTCTTACCTCAAGATGAATATATATTTTTGATTCCCGTATGGCTTCAACGGGTCTTGACTTTTCGAAAGTAAGATCCCTTCAACTTTTCTATTGTTGTACTTGGATTCGTCCTATCCAGATGCCTAACTTATCATTTACTTATTTTCATACATTCATGCTCTAGATATTCATGACGAGTATGCCGATGCTCTAAAATCTCTAAAGGAGATTAGTTTCCATCATCGCACCACCGGGTATCTCCTAACAAACTAGAGCCTTTGACGGCGTGGCTTGCAACTCCCTAATCGCTCTGCTGTTCCCGATGCAACTCTACTAAGTAGCTTTAGAATTCCTATTGGATCTTTTGCCCTTACTCGTAGCTCTGGCAAGAATCTCCAAGGGAATTTGAAGGTTCATCAAGTATGTCATATGCTGGAGAGCCCACTGATAGAGCAACGGAAGAGACAATCATTAGTGAAATCCTGAGAGAAGGGGATGAAGGAGCTAGAATGCAACCAATCCTAGAGGAGAGTGAGGTGAAGAGAGGAGAGAAGGGAAGGAAGAGATGATGGAAGAGGAAGGAAAAGAAGGAGATGTCAATGCTTATGAAGGGGATATTGATTATGATGCTTGTCTACAGGGGGATGAGTCGTTCGGTGAAACATCTCCTGAAGGCCTTAAGTTTTTTGTTTCGACTCGTTCAAAACGCATGATTATAAAGTCTCCAAAGAAGGTCATGGAGATTAGCACATCGCCACAAATCAAAGAGACTCCTTAAGCGCACTCTTTACTGTCATGAAGGTGGCGAAACTCCATCTTTACTATCATGTAAACACTGTCTGTAGAGTATTCAAGCGGTCATCGACACTCTACACTTCACCAGGATCATGAACACACATCACTGCATTCATCTGCATTTCAAAATTACAAAACTTGTACAATTTTTCATTTTTGTTTCAAGTGCCATGGCCAGAGATAGTGTAACAATCTGCACCTCCTAACATACCGATCCAATTTCTAGATTGACTTTCGGACTCGAGTCATGCTTAGAAATACGAGCTGTTGGGTTTTTAAACATTACAAAGCATGATCGTAAAGGTATATTCTAAGACATTCTACACTTTCAGATCTCACAGCGGAAGAAATTAAAATATAAGTACCGAAAAAAGCGATACAAAAATATAGTGCTCAAAATACTTGTTTTACATATACACTGTTTCTAAAATACAATATAAGTTTTATAGGCTTTTAATACAGTAAGTAACTACATGATGGACACAAAGAATATGAGAGCTCCAATGTGAAGCTCCTTTCTCCACTACTATGCCCAATCAACTACTAATCTGTTATCCTACGGTGAAGAAAAATGAAGAGAAGGGGATGGGTCAGAAATTTTTTTAGTGAATGAGTACAATTTTCATATGTTATGATCATATCCGGTAAACTTAATTCTACTCTAACGGACATAGGGTATACTATAATTGTCCATGACTTCTTAAGGTTTGGCTATCTAAGGGTTCTTGTCTAATACATACCTGCACAACCGTTTGCGTGGGCTATTCTAAGTATCGAACTACGGACCAAACCTCACAACTAACAGTCGATCACTGCTCCTAGAGCTACTCAATATGCAGTGCATCGCCCTCTTGGTTACAAACCATGGAAACACCGCCTTTAGGCTACTATATGGATATATTTACACTACAAGAATCGCCACTAGGCTACTGAAAATTGACTTTCCCCGAACTATGAATACCTATTTCTCACTATTCTTGGAGAGGAAGAACCCGAAATGCCGACTCATCGATGTGTCTCAGCATTTTCACTAGCTTCCACCTCTCGATTGTAGTGTTGACCTATTGTTTCACATTTCAGGATCCACCATCAGAACTATATCATGTGGCGTTAAAGATCATGCATACTAGGATTCCTGTTATGCCGAGTCCACTCCATCATGCATCCTCGTCAATGCTGCGTATCCACCTACGAGTGCCTTTTGAAAAAATACATTTCCTCTAATTGATTGCTCATTACCAAATTAGGTAAAGAACATTTATCCAACACCACAATGACCTAGCACCTTCTCATAGGGAACTAGCTTCCCTATTGTTTCTAAAATACATCCAAATGACTTTAAATAAGCCCATAAGCGATCATCATTTATGTTCATTTTTATTATTAAGTTTAGGCCTTAGGCCAAGGTTCAAATTTCAAATTATCGTTTAAAACCATAATAAAAATATCCATAATTCCAAATCCTAACAATAACCATACATATCCCTAATATTCCATAGTTACAACATTGTTTTATTTTATGGGTACATCAAAAATGATAGAAAATAACTAGTAAATAGATAGTCTATTGCCACAAGCGCCATCAATGTCTCCACCTTCAGCATCGCCCTTTCTAACCTGTGTTGTAATAAGGAGGGAGTCAGAACAACATATGTCTCGAGCCTTACTATATTTGTACTTGGGTAGTATAATTTACATAGGAATATGTCTTACGTTTCTAACTACAATATAAGTCTTATCAAATGTTAGCCAAAGAATTTACTCAAACTTAAATAAAAGGATTTCCAAATAAAACCCCGTAGCTAACTTGCTATCAACCCGATAATCCATATCTATCATCCATAATGTCCTATCAATGTAAGAGATAGTACACAAGTCACTTAATACCTTTTAATAGGAATTACACAAACTTCGATCATTTATTTCCTTATTTAAGGCAGGTCCATGTCATTTACAACCTAAATCCCAAGGCGGACCCCTCACTGGTAACTATCTAGCTGACATTGCAAGGAATCATTTCAGCCACTTAATACTTCCTATTGAAACGGGTCTTTCCCAAGGTATCATCTACCATGCCTAACCCATAACCTCGACCATTTACTACTTCCTACATAGAGAAGAGGCAGGCCTCACATAACTACTTAATATCTTTAATCTTTGAAGCATGTTCTTCGTATTATGACCTGTATCCCATAATGACGTCTCACATTAGCCTGACTATTCATAGGTACTGGTAATCAGATTAGCAGGGCATATTTACCCTATAGAATTTGTGACTAACCTCGCATCATCATAGTTATTTGTTATATGTGATGTCTTACATCAACACCAAAGTCACATTGATGGTAGAAAGATTAGCTGGGTCGACTTCCGTGTGTTTTTGACTGACTTCGCAACCCTATAAACTAGTCATAATTTATATCACACTCTACATATATTTTCACATATCTCACCATTTCCGTAATCAAGGCCTTATAAAAAATCTTTCTTATTATCCTTTAACATTATTTACCATCCTAAGAGGGATTTAGTAGAATTAATAACCTACTTAGCTATGCGAATATACATTATAATTATATGTTAATTACGCTAATACACACACATATACATATATACATGTGCCTAGTAATTTATAAGCATTCAGAATATATACCTTGAACTAGCATTTAAATGTCAAATCTTTAAACAATTGTACAAGTCTCATTCTATATTATCAACAATACTAAAATTCTAATATCATATCCAGAAGTTCCAACCAATAGACTTGTATGTAATTAAAATTTAAACTCAACTTATTACATAAAAATAGTTGAATATATTGATAATATAAAATTACGATCCAATTCTTATGCTCTATTCAACTCCTTTTTCATAAAAAAATAAGCAAAGGATTTAAAAGTATGATAGGGTTGAAATTTAAATCAATTTGTGTAGTTTTCTAAAGGACATCTTAGTGTTTTCCAATAGTGAAAAGAAGCATGAAAGTCACTTAAGGGAGATATTAGGAATATTGAGAAGGCCTAAACTTAAAGCCAAATTCTCAAAATGCCGCTTTTAGAAGAAGGATGTGAGATTTTTGGGGCATATTGTTTCGGAACATGGATTAATTGTGGATCCCACAAAAGTAGAAACTAATCAGAAATGGAAGACTCCAAAGAATTCCATGGAAGTTTGAAGTTTTCTAAGATTAGCATGCTACCATAGGAAATTCATAGAGGATTGTGCAAAGATAGCAGTTCCTCTGACCCATTTGACAAAGAAGAATTTTTCTTCGTTTGGGATGAGAATTGCATGAAAGTGATTGGGAGGCTAAAGGAACTATGGACAGGTGCAACAGTACTTATCATCCCCAATGGAATGAAGCCTATACAGATGCATGTGGTGCAGGATTGGGGGTAGTTCTTATGCAAGAAGGAAGAGGAGAGCTTATGCTGGCAAGCAACTAAAGGACGGTGAGAAGAGATACCTAGTGCATGACTGGGAGTTGGTAGCCATTGTTTTCGCGTTAAGGATGTAGATGGAATATCTTTTGGAGGAAAGGTTTGAGTTATTTATTGAACATAAATCACTCAAATATCTATTTTCCTAAAAAGACATAAATTTTAGGCGTCAAAGGTGGATGGAGTTTATAGCATCCAACAACTTTGGGATACAGTACATCCCTAGAAAAGGGAATGTCATCGTCGATGCCCTTAGCCGGAGGCATGCTACCCTGGGTGCTATATATGAGCAAAGGCAGTTGGAGTCCTTCTTGGATTTCAACTTCTAACCGCCAATAGAAATCACTCACAAAAATTGGCAGCAATGAAGGTTATACCGGTGTTGGTGGACCCTATTGGACATGAGCAAAATAAAGAAGAAGGGATAGTCGTTTTCTTGGATAAGCTAAGGAGAGGAGACAAATTTCCCCACGTTAGTAGATATGAAGTTGATAAAAAAGGATGTTCGAGGAGAGATGGACGCCTCTACATCCCAAGGGTTGATAGTGTATTAGAGGAAGTGCTTACTGAATGTCACCATTCAAGATTGACTATTCACCCCGGAGGAGATAAAATGTTTAAGCTTATGAAATGGATTTTCTTTTGGCCAGGGACGAAGAAGAAAGTAGCTGAATTTGTTTCTAGGTGTTTGACGTGTCAAAGGATTAAAGATGAGCAATGGAAGCTCGGATGATTGTTCTTGTCATTAGAAATCCTGACTTCGAAATGGGAACACATATCAATGGACTTCATATATGGGTTATCTAGGAGTCAAAGAGATAATGATGCAATTTGGGGGGATAGTGGATAAATTCACAAAAAACACCCATTTTATTCACGTTAGGAATAATAGGACTACAGTATCTTTAACTAATATTAATATTAAGGAAGTGGTTCGACTTCATGGAAATCCAATCAGCATCATTAATGATAGGGACCCTTTATTCACTAGCAAGTTTTGGAGGAATTTGCAAATAGCTTTGGGAACATGATTAATATTCGCACCACTTACCACCCGCAGACAAATGGATAAATAGAAAGAGTAAATTGGATTTCAGAGGACTTTTTGAGAGAATGCACCATGGACTTCTGAGGATATTAGGCGCGACACCTAACTTTATTACAATTCATGTATAATAATAGTTATCGATCAATGATTGGTATGACACCCTTTGAAGTGCATTGGAAGGTCATGCAAATTGCGTAACTTTTGGTGGGAAACCACCAATTTTTTTTACTCGGACTAGATTTGGTTCGTGAAACTTCGATGAAGGTTGATTTGATTAGGAAAAAAATAAAGATAGCGCAAGATCGCCAAAAATCCTACGTGGATAAGAGAAGGAAAGAAATAGAGTTCGAGGTTGGAGACATGGTGTTTGTCAAAGTCTCCTCTCTTAAGAAAGTCGTGAGATTCGAAAAATCAAGGAAGTTAGCACCAAGATTTGTTGAGTGAGTTATGGAAAGAATAGGAAGCCTGGCTTACCGCATCGAGATACCCAACGGATTAGCAGGGGTCGGTGATGTTTTCACGTTTCGCAGTTCAGTAAATGCCTTCATGACATAGCTATTTTGATAGATCCTAATCAATTAGGGGATACTTAGACGGAGCCAATAGCATCCTGTGCCATCGCTTGAAGTGCGAAGTATGGAACTAGAAAGCTTTGCAACAAAGAAATTAGATTGGTCTGAGTATATGGGGAGATAACCTGGCGGAATGCACATGTGAGACTGAAGAAACTAGGAATTGTAAGTTTCTATTACCAATATGTTCCACTATTTTGATGTAAAAAGTCGTGTTTAAATTTTAATAGTATACAAGTCTATTGATTGGAACGTTTGAATATGAATATTGGAATTTTGGTACTGTTGGTAATATGGAATGAGACATGTATAATTGTTTGAAGAGTTGACAATTAAACACTAGTTTAGGGCGTATATTCCACACACTTAAAAATTACTAGGTGAACGTGTGTATACATACACACACATACATACATATTTATATTAGCGTAATTAATGTATAATTGCATAGTTAAATAGGTTATTAATTATATTAAATCCCCCTTAGGAAGGTAATTAATGTCAAAGGAGAAATAAGAAAATTTTCTTATAAGAAATTGATTATGGAAACAGTGAGACGTGGGATAATATATATAAAGTGTGATATAAATTATGACTAAGCTATAGAGATGCAAGGTCAGTCAAAAGCATATGGAAGTTTGCCCAGCTAATCTGGCTACTAGCAGTGTGACTTTGGCGCTGATGTGAGACATCACCTATAATAAGTAACTAAGACGACATGAGGTTAGTTCCAAATTCTAAGGGTAAATCTGCCCGGCTAATCCGCCTACTAGTACATACGAATAGTCAGGCTAATGTTAGACGTCACCGTGAGGTACGGGTCATAATACGAAGGTTCGGAGATTGAAGGTATTAAGTGGCTACGTGAGGTCCCACCTCTTCTCTATGTAGGAAGTAGTAAATGGTCAGGATTATGAGTTAGACATGGTAAAGGATATCTCGGGAAAGGACTCGCTTCACTAGGAAGTATTAAGTGGCTGAAGAGATTTCATGCAATGCCGGCTAGATAGTTACTAGTGAGGAGTCCATCTTAGGATTATAGGTAGCAAATGACGTGGTTCTGGCTTAAATCAAAAATTAAATGGTCGAAGTCTTTCTAATTCCCATTAAAAGGCATTAAGCGACTTGAGTACTATCTCTTACATTGTTAGGACATTATGGACGATACATATGGGTTACTGAGTTGATAGCAAGTTATCTATTTGGAAAGCCTTTTGTTTATGTTTGAGAAAAGCCTTTGGGCTTACATTTGAAAGGACTTATGTTTTAGGTAGAAACTTAAGACATATTCCTATGAAAATTATATCGTAAGTACTAATACAATATGGCTCATGATTTTTTCCACCAGACATATGTTGTTCAGACTCCCTCCTCATTACAACACTGGTTAGAAAGGGTGATGCAGATGGTGGAGAAATTGATGGTCCTTGTGGCGGTAGACTATATATTTACTTGTTATTTTATATTGTTTTTTACGTACCCCTGAAATAAAAACAATGTTTTAATTTGGAATATTACATATATGTATGATTATTGTTGGGATTTGGTATATGGATGTTTTGTTATGGTTTTAAATGACAATTTGAAATTTGAATAAAGTGGGCATTGTTGTTATTATTATTTTTATCCTTCCACTGTGAGATTCTGAATGTGTAGATAGATAACAACAATTGTTCTTTTTACCAACCAATAGTCCGCTTTGAGATGGTTTTAAGTATTGATGCACCTTTTCTGAGTCAGAATTTAGGCCCATTTAGGATGTGCTGTTACAGATATTTTAGGTTTACAGATTTTAGAATTTACAGTTAAACAATAAAAAGGTTATACTAGCATTAGATTTGCCAATTCATAGTGTTTTCAATTCTACCCTAGATTACTAGTTTGAAATTAGGGTTTTATAATTTAAATTTCAAATTACAAACACTCTAAATTAGTTAGAATAGATTAAACATAATTATAATAATCATCTATAAAAAATGTTCTCGCTCACCTCAAGCCTAAGCTCTTCCTATTTGCTTTGCTTGAGATTAGCCCTTTCATACACTAGCTTCACTTGCTTCATCTAGATCCAATTGCTTGTGTTTTTCTAGGTTGATTTTATTCTGGTTTTTAAAGAATTTTAGGTGTAGAGGATGGGTTAGAATTGGTTTGAGTTTGGCATAACAATTGTTTATGTGAATTTCAAAGTCAAGTAAGCCTGCATTTATAGGGGTTCTCAAATAGTTTAGGCCGTCGGATTTAGGTTGGTGAATCTCCAAAGTAATCGTGCATGCTCATCTAGTACTTCGGAACCAAGCAAGGCATCGTAGCCATTCGAACATGCCATAATAATCGCTTGATTTAACATTGGCATGATCGACTGCCTAACACCCTAGGTCGACTGCTACCGATCATCCTTCGACCCCTATGAGTCGACCACTCCCTTTATAAATTTCTAAATTTTTATTTCAAAGTTCTTATTTTATTTCCAATTATTCTAACTCTTGTAACTTCATGTACTAGCTCCATTACAAAGTGTTATATATGAAAATCATCTAGAAAATCGATACAAATGCAACGCTGAAAGTCTTGTAGTCAAATTTAGACGTCTATGAAAATTTTATTTTTAGTCCTTGTTTTATTTTGATTTAATTTTCTTGTTAAATTTCTAACAAATTTTCGAAGTGTTACATTCTCCCACTTAAAAGGATTGTCCCCGAAATGTCAAAGGTTGGAAAAATGTAACTTACACATAGAACAACCAACAGCTACAACCATCTATTCATCCATCATTCACGGAAAATCATTGTCCTTAGAAACTATCTAATGCAGTATTTGTGTGTATGAAACCTGAAATGCATGTGAATCTACACTAATGTAGAAGTAGATGGTCTCCTAATCAAATCGACATCCTATAATGCAAATGCCCATGCCATGCATCTAGATGTATGCAACATCCTAAGTAAGTATACTTGCAATTTTACATGTATGCGCAACCATTCCATCCATATGCATAACACTCAAATGGAATAACAGCTCCCAGGCATCCATATGCATAATATCTAGCAAGCTAAACAACAAGTAAGAGATAATGTGAATGTGTGTGTACTACCTAAAGGATATAATATCCTAATGGATATACTATCCTAAAGGATATACTATCCATATGTCATAATGACACGTTTGCAACCATTCCTATCATCCAATGGTCTCAACCTAAACTAGAACCTAAATATAAAAACAATATATGCTTTTTCTAACTAAAATGAAAACATACCAGAAAAGAGCTCGGTAAGGGTAGCTCGAACTTTCTCCTCAATCTCCTTTGTACTCTTCTACTGGATCATCTCCCTACTAGGCTCCAACCAGTTTAATTATTTCATTATACAATCGGTTTGTCACATGTCCAAAAATATGGGTATGTGCAGGGACTCACCTGTCCTTTCTAACTTTCCTTAACTGACATGGTCCGACTATGGTATCTACATCGCATAAACACTTCAACAAATGTGACATTAAACAATCAATATGGACTCCCGCCGACCACCTAGGAAGCTCCACTCATAAGATAACTCCTAACTCTACCCAAAATCAGAAAATGCCCTACAACTCTTGGTGTTAACTTTTCTGAACTACCAACCCAATTCATATCGACGAGGCAAGATGTTCACTCAGACTATGTCCCGTCATGGTCCTTAATCCCATTTTTCTCATATTAGTATATGCTTTCTGTCTATCTTGTGCAGTCCTTTCTTTCTATGAAACAAATCCATCCATTTTTTCAGCTGCATTACTCATTCTTTACCATTGGCATAAACCTTTAATCTGAATGTATGTGCATAGGTAAGTCTCTGCAATCCTTGCACTAACTCAAATGGTGTCAACATGCACCATGCTAGATAACTTGAGCATAAGTATGCTCCCATGAAACTGTAGCTCTATAAAATCCTCAATGCACACCATACTATCTTAACTCATCCAATGGTATACCCAATCACCTTAACTTTTGGATATCACGTGAGGCGCTCAAATATGGACGGTGTCTCCTTCCATGATACCTCCTACTTACCTCTTTGCTATTTCTCCACTTTACATAAGGGTATCCAAACTTGGTGATTTGTTGAAAACAGAAAAACTTCTCCAATTCGACTCTAAACTTAGTGATACCTTTAATACCTAGGTATCAGATTTATAGTCTACAGGGATCTATTCCAAGCTCTACAAGCCAGTACTGGACTATCTAAAATTAATTAAGGTCATAATTTAGAATCACTCTAGCATAGGTAATAACTACATAAGTGGTACTTTGTTTGCATGCAACTCACATGCACACAATTGTATAATTTATGCTAGTCTTCCATGAATTTCCTTAAGTAAATAGTCTTCCTCCAAATCTTACCAAAATTTCCCGATTTAGTTTTCTATAAAAATCGACATCGCACTATCATTGCGTGCAAATAACAATATCTTTTCTTGATGGAGGCCTAAATCCGTGAATTAACTATCCTTTGCAAAATTTTGACTATAATCGTATATGGTATACCTTTTGTGGTTTGAACTTCCAAAACTCTACCATCTCTTATTGTTCTCCTAAAAATGAGATCATTTTACCAAACATAACCTCTTATAACTTTATCCAATTATTACACAATTGGGTCAACTTGGTATGGAATGATGCCTTACCCTTTTAAGCTAATAATATGATGATCAATACTTAGGTTTACACTTAGGGGTATTTGTATTTTAATGGTCGAAACTACATTTCTCACAAAGGAAAGGTTAACAATGTAAAAAAATTATATCTTATCCCAAAAGATGAATTAGCGTTACATTGGAATTACAAGGAACTATCTTTTTTCATAATTGTTGAAATAGACGGTATAAAATACGATAAATGTCCATATTTTATACATCCTCTATGGGCGTACTCCTTTCCATTTCAAATGATACACTTTCATTTATAAACATGAACTTAATAATCCATAGGAGTTGACATTGCAACCCTCTTCATTCCAATGAATTAAAATATTACATAAATCTCATTTCCGTTTTTTTAACAGCTTTCAATTTGTTTTTACTAATCCATATCAATGACCCATCAATCTACGGTATAACTAAATTTTTATTTTATTTGCACAAGTCATTTAAATCTACAAATATGGAACTATCACATAATTTATAAGTTCCAGGAACTACTACTACCCAACATTTTCCAGATTCCAATATATGCAAACTTTTAACCCTACAATTCCTAGATTTATATAGGCATGCATGGAACACATCTACAATGATAGAACCCAATAAGGAAACACCACCCATAGCTACTATGGAAACTAATTTCCATTAATATCACTACATAATGCCACTATGGGAACTCCTCTCCACGAATACGACTTCCTACTCATGTCTACATGGACCGTCCATAGCCTACAGGTATCCTATCCTCACTTATATGGTACCGGTCTTGTTGTTACAATGCCGAACTTATCATTTCAATTTAGATTGCCTAATGAAATCAAGGAATTACCCTCCTTTTGTCACTTAACACTCTACATAAGAATTGAAGTTGGCCCTACTTGGCACTTTTTACACTTCAAACCAAATAACTTCTTATATTAGCAACATTCTTTGATAAAATAAAATATCTCAACTTACTCTTTCCTTATTCGAGAATATGTTTTATCCAAATCATGCATTCCAAACCTCCACACACAAAAAAATTTCGATTCAAAACATACTTGGATAAAAAGATACAAGGTGGCGCTCACCCTTTACTACTATAGAAAGATTGACCTAGTACTCTTCCTTCCAATTCAACCACTGACTGAAAAGGTAACAAAATTCTTATGTCTACTTTTTATCTCTGTTTCAACCATTTCCAGATTTTCAAATTCCATGGTCAATTCTGTTTTAGTGGGCTGTTTAATCCTGTTTGTCTAACTCTGATCTATTTCTTTCTTTTTAAGTTCAAGTGACAGTCGTAATATTTCCACTTTACCTTTTAAAATCAAATCCATTGATTTTAACTTTATTTCCACAATACTAGTAAGTTTTAGAGCTGTAAACTCTCTTATCATTTTAATAAGCATTTTGTTCTTATTAAGATCAAGATATTTTTCTTTAATTAAATTTTCCAAACGAATGAGCTTAACCTAGCGAAATGCACACAACACAACATTTTTTCTGTCATAAATAATAAATTTTCACAAGTTTTAAAGAAAATGTGCTATTTTTAATTTATTACTATTTTTATTTCAGAGTTTGACAAAAACATTTTAAAAGGGATATGTTGAAACACTAACCACTTCTTCTTTATAAAAGGAGTTCAAAAATTGGATCTTGCATACTTTTTAAGCTTTATTTTTATTTTCCAAAGGTTTGTTATTAAAAACAAAGTGCACATTGGGGGTAAGCGTAACAATGTGCCTAAAAGACAAAACGAAAGCTTAAAACAGTTATTGAAAAATCACTTTTTAATCTAATTTTCTACTTTCACTTTTTAAATAAATTCTAATGTTTGTTTGTTTAGATTTTATAAAATCATAAACCACTTTCTCTTTCTATTTAAAACATCAAGCATTCAAAGTTTTTAACTTGTTGAAAACATTTTCTTTATCACTTAAATTGGAGTAGACAATAGCAGCCAAATTACTTAAGCCCACTTATACATAACAATGCTTTAAGTGCTTTAGGTTTTCGTCCTTCTTTTCAAAGATGGTTAGCTCTTGTTTATTTTCCAATACAATGTCCAACTCTGATATGGAAATGCTCTAGCCATACATTTAAATAAATAGGAGTCCATGTGACTACTACCAATATGAGAATAGGTCTGTACTTTAATTGGGAAATCTACCTTTAATTTCTAAAGTCTTCCTTCATGCTATCAATATCATATTCCTATTATATGGGTCTCATGGTGCTAGTCTTCTTTACTCATCCATTTATCCATAATTTACTTGCTACTGCTAGCTGGTATATAAAATCTCAACTAACCTTTCTTTATAGGGTAAACTAACATGTCATCCTATGGTAGGGGAAAATGAAGAGAAGGGGGTGGATCAAATAAAAGTCCAGTGAGTGAGTACAAGTTTAATATGTAATGATCATGTGTAGTTAACTTCATTCTACTCTTGATGACATAAGGTGTACTATAAGTATCCGTGAATTCCTAAGGTCGGTAACCTAAGGTCTCTTGTCTAATACATACCTACACTACCGTTTGTGTAGGTTATTCCAAGGATCCAACAACGGATCGAACCTCACAACTAATAATCGGCCATTGCTCTTAGAGCTACTCAATATGCAGAACACCGCCCTCTTGGCTACTAACTATGGAAACACCGCCCCTATGCTACTATGGGGTTATGTTCCCACTATTATCACCTTCACTAGGCTATTGGGGAACTGATTTCCCTTTAAATACGACTACCCTTTTCTCACTACGTCTGTAGAGGAAGAACACGAAATATTGACTTTTTTGTGTGTCTCATCATCTACACCCACTTCCGCCTCTCGATTGTAATGTTTGCCTCTTATTGCCTAAGCTGGGATCCTTCATCTGAATTATATCACATCGCACCTGAAATTGTGTATACTAGGATTCCTGTTATGCGAGGCCCACTCCATCAAGTATCATCGTCAGTGCTGCACGTCCACTATGGAACCTCATGTGAGTGCCTTTTGCGAAAATACATCACCCCCAATCAATTACTCAATCCCAAATTGGGTAGAGAACATTTACTCAACACCGCAATGACCTAATGTCCTCTTATAGGAAACTAGCTTCCCTACTATTTCTAACATACATCCAAATGCCTTTAAATAGGCCCACAAACAATCATCGTTTATGTTAAATTTTATTATTAAATTTGGGCCTTAGGCTGAGGTTCGGATTTTGTAATTTATAGCCTTACCGGTCCACTATTAACCCTAACCGGTCGAACCTTACTGGTCGACTGCTATCAGTCAACAGTTGGGGATCAGTGGTTGGCCGGTCATAGTCTAAAATTTAGGGTTCGTTAATTTTCCTGATGTCGATTTTAGTTTGGTTGATTTTGCTGTTAATTTCAGTTCATAGTGAACCTAAGTCACTAGCTTGTCCGATCTATATTTTTCAATTTTGATTATCAAATCTAGGGTTTTATAGGTTTTAAGGCTTGGTTATATAATTAAGGGATGTGCTGGGTTTACAGCTTTTATAAATTATAGTTAAATAATAAAAAGGTTATACTAGCATCAGAGTTGCCAATTCACAGTGGTTTCAATTCTACCCTAGATTATAAGTTTCAAAGTACGATTTTACAATTTAAATTTCAAATTAATAACACACTAAATTAATTAGAATAGATTAAACCTAAATGTAATAATCTTCTAATAAAAAATGTTCCGACTCACCTCAAGCCTAAGTCCTTCCTGTTTATTTTGCTTGAGATTTCCCCACTCTTATGCTATCTCCACTTGCTCCATCAAGATCCAATGCTTGTGTTCTTCTAGGTTGATTTTATTTTAGTTTAAAAAATATTAGGTTTAGAGGGGTTAGAATTGGGAAGAGTTTTGGTACGCTAACTATTTATGTGAATTTTAGGGTCAATAGGCTTGAACCTGTAGGGGTTATCAAATAGTTTAGGCCTTCAGATTTAGGTTGGTGAATCTTCCGAGCAATCGCGCACACTCATCTAAAACTTTAGAATCAAGCAAGGCATCATAGCCATTCGAACATGTTACAACAATTTCTCAATTTAATATTTGCACGGCCGACTTCTAGCATCCTAGGTCGACCACTACTGATCGGCCGGTCCCTTTGTAAATTTATAAATTTTTATTTCAAAGTTCTTATTGTATTTCCAATTATTCTATCTTCTATAACTTTCACATACTAACTCCGATTACGAAGTGTTATATATGAAAATTGTCTAAAAAATTGCTATGAATGCAACAGTGTAGGTTTTGTAGTCGAATTCGTACATTTGTGAAATTTTTATTTTAGTCCTAATTTTAATTTTGTTTAGTTTTCTTATTAAATTTTCAATCAAATTTTTGAAGTGCTACAGATAGATATAAAAATCTTAATATAGCATGGGCGAGTCTAAAGGGCAAAACCTCGATCCATATTTGTCTTTTTTCTGTTATCGCCATGGACAAGAATCCATAGAGTAGAGGGATAAATGGAAAGAGAGAGTGCAAAGAGCAGAAGATGATCACCACATCAGGTGAGAGGATAAGAAAAGGTAGGCTGAAGAGAAGCAACCTATGTTTCAAGCAAGTAGCTAAAGGCCAATACAACTGCCACGACCCCTCTTCCAATATTCCTCCGCCTCAGTCAGATCCTCAAATTTCTTCACTTCAACAGCCTCCAGCCTCTCCCTCCTTAACTACAACCGTCCCCCTCAATTCAAGGAAATCTCTACTCCCTTAACTTCTCTTCCTACTGCTCCGCCCAACTAGCAGCTTGCTTTTCCTGACCTTTTCTTGCATGATGTCATGTTTGACCATGACATCCAAGACATTCCGAAAGAAGAAGCAAATCATGATGTCCAAAAATCCAAAAGCTCATCAACCAGGTCTATGAAGAGACTCTACTATCCCCTCTCCAAGGTCAATAAAATTAACACAAACATATGGTCCTTCGAGTGAAAAAAGACCTATGGTAGCCTCATCGAGGGATATAAAGAGACTTTGAGAAGATAAAGGTGGAAATAGATGCTGCCCTGAAATCCAAGGCAAGGGCTGAAAGCTTGATGACGGAGATGAGGACGGCTCGCACAAATGCAGATCTTATGCTAAAAGACCTACTTAAGATTGCTCACGAGGAGGGTGCTGCCCTAAAATATTCTAATCATTTAGAAGGTCTTGGCCCTTACTACAAAAGATGAAATCGTCCGAGCCAGGGATAAGACCATTGAAGAGCAAGTTGTCAAGATTCAAAAAATTCGCATGGAGAATAAGAAACTCACCAATGATCTGCTACTTGCTAGGGTCGAGTAGCTTGATTGTAAAGTAAATCATGCGATTTTTGCATAAGAGCTAAAAGAGATCAATAAGGAAAGAGCCAAGGAGAAAGAAGAGTTAAATAATACTCTCCAACACTTCTTTGCAAGCGTAATCCAGCATAAGAATTTGAAATGGCGGGGGAGAACATACGCTGAAATGCTCACTAATGCCTGGGAAGAGGTGCTACGTCGTTCAAACTTCGCCGGTGAAGGCATCCCCGATAAAGAGTTGATGGCCAAGTACCTCGATGAAGAAGACATTGGTAAACTTGAAGAGGGAAAGAAAATTCTAGCCGAGGAAGAGGCTACTACTGCCAACACTACAGTTAAGGCTTCCTTTGGCCCAAATGCGTTGGTTCCAGTAAAATCATTCACTTTGAAATCCAAGGAACCTATGATAAAGATTCCTAAGATTGAGGGGATGGCTGTGAGGCCGCCCGGATCAATCCATCGTCCATAGTGGTTACTTATGTTGAGCCATATATTCTTCATGTTGTTAACCAACCAATCCAGCACTGGCCCGAAGAGGGCAAGATTCTAAGTCTCCTACTTTACAATTAACTCTAGGCGAAGGTATATCCCAATTTCATTGGTTTTGGGAAACTTCAATGCTTGAACAAATTTTAACCTTACCATTTTGTTTACCAACTTGTAGGTTATTTTCACCTCCTGCCTCCGCCTCTAGCTACTCGAGGATTAGGTACCGCAGCTATTTTCACCACGTCGGCCTACATCTCCATGGGATTTACTACCTCAACCTTGCTTCATAGTTCCAAACCTGGCCTCGACTCTTAAAGAATCGCAGCCTGGAAGGGCTGGATGTTTCTTAGTCCCCGAGGGAAGACATTTCAGGCACTAGCGCCCCGTGCCTAACTGATCCTATTACAATGGTGGAGACATTGAGATCCAACCCTTCCAAGGTCAGGACTAAAAGGAGCCTGGAAATGAGAAATTCGTTAGCTTCGTACCAATAAGCCCCTATGCAAAACTTTCTCCTATCAAGCTGAAATCCCTTAAGACCAAAAACCCTCTGATGCTCCTAATAGGAAATCCAATAAACCATTTGTTAAACCTGAGGGTGGTACTACACCATTCGAAGGCGACAACCCTAAAGAAGAGAAAATAAAAGGCTGGCTGAAGCACAAGAAACCAACTGGCGATTCAAGCAGCAAGAGGAGTAAGAGAGGGAAGAACAAATTAGTGACTTTAGAAGTTTGTTGGCATGGTAGTTTGCATTTTGTTACACATTTTGTATCTTCTTTGGATTATAAATGGGCCGTGCTTGTGTAGGAATGAACCTCGTGATTTTGGATAGAATAGTTTTAGCAATGAAATATTACTTTTCTCTTGCAACCCACGTATCGTTTACTTTCCTACACTCTCATATATTGTACCTGTTAATATATAGCTACTTGCATATATAACATAATTTATTGTATTGGAATTTACCTACATATATATGTCAGCTTCTGTGCAATGTGCTTATTTACTCAACTAATAAAATTCTTGTAATTGTTTTAGTTATTTCCATTGCTTAGCCATGTTTGTTGTTGCCAAAGCATTTTTTTGGTGAAACAGAACTGTGATTAAACCAACTCCGTGGTTATTCCTATTTACATTAAGTCAAGATTCCTTCAATCGATTATTAACTGTGAATAATATTCTAAGTTTTATGTTGCTCCATTCTATTGGGGAGCGGCAAATGGAATTTTAATTTTCTTTTCATATAGTTTCGTCGTGCGCTAACCTGCTTGGTGGACATGCCATTTTAAATGCCAAAGTCCGAGCACTAGTTGGAGAGATATATCATGGAGCAAATTATTTGATTGCCTTGGTTTGATCGCACTTTCCCAATCCTAGTCCTGGACTAGAAAAGTTCGATAATACCAACTTTGGATTTTCGATGAATATCCTCAAACAAGCATATTCGGTAGGTCGCTAACGAGATCATGAACGTTCAATCCATATACTAGTTCCTATCTCCAAGAATTGGCGGATTAGATGCCTATCTCTGGACATCAGCTTCCAGCTACACCTTAGGCCTGGCATATACTGTCAAGCCATAAGTAAGGTCTTTAGAGTTATAATCATGCACTGGTTTCTTTCTCTGTGAGCAAGCGCTTTTAATTGTTCGATTCCAAACATCACTTCTCGACGTTGCCTAACTCTAGGAAATGGCTAATACCCGAAGGTCGAGGTTTAATTATCTGATCAATCCATGCGTGGTCATTCCTTCTCAACGTTGTCAAACTCCAGGTAACGACAAATACCTGAAGGTTGGGGTTGAATTATCTGATCGACCCTCGCGTGGTCATTCTTCTCAACGTTGTCAAACTCCAGGCAACGACAAATACCTAAAGGTGGGGGTCGAATTATCTGATCGACCCTCGTGTGATCATTACTTCTTGACATTGCCAAGTTTTGGGCAATGACAAATACCTGAAGCTTGGGGTCGAATTATCCGACCGATTCTAGAGATTATACTTTCCGGTCTTGATTCTGGACCAAAGGAGTAAGTATTTGAAGGATGGGGTCAAATTATCCGATCAACCCCTGAGTTTATTCTCCCTAGCCATAATCTTAGGCCAGAGGTGTTTGTGTTTGAAGGACGGGATTGAATTATCCGATCGATCCTTGAAATTATACTCCCTGGCCACCTAGGTTCGAGGACCTTAATTTTGATTATGCCGTTGATTACGCAGTACGAGAGTTTTGCTTATAAGAACACAGTTTCGGGTGTTCGAGAAGCTAATTCAAAATTATAAATGCAAAAAATGTGGCATGTCCTACCTTACTGAATTACCCCTAAAATCTTTGTGTGGATTATTAGTGAAAATAAACTAAACAAAACTAGTATAATAGTGCCACAACAAGTCTCTGTTCCATGCTCATGAAACTAGAATTCCATCGACCATAGCTAGCTTGCATGTTCTATTTTCCAAGTTTTCTCTCGACTGCGTAGGGATCTTCCCAATTTAGACCAAATGCCCCATACCTAGGAGAACTCATTTCAGGACGAGATTTCCTACCTTGAAAGTACGAATTCAGACCTTGTGTTGAAGTGTGGTGCTACTCTTTTCTGGTGAACATCAAGTCTTAATTCCACTTCTTCCCTTTTCTCATCAGCTAAATCGAGCCACTTAAACAAGAGTTCCTCCTTTCCCTTTAGATTGTAATGCCTTTTACGATAATAAGGGACTTCCAACTCAATCGGGATCATCGCCTCTGATCCGTATGCCAAAGAAAACGATGTATGTCCAGTCACAAACTTATAGGTCATCCTATAATCCCATAATTCTAGTGGAAACTCATCGACTTAGTTGCTTTTAGCTCTAGTTAGTCATTTCTTCAAAGTGGACTTGATGATTTTATTCATCACTTCAACTTGTCGGTTTGCATGTGGATGTGCTACTGTTGAGAAGCTCTTCTCAACTCGATATTGGTTATAGAAATCCTTGAACTCGATACTTTCAAACTGAGTACCATTGTCCATTATAATCTTTTGAAGTACTCTGAACCTACAAATGATATTCTTTGTCATGAAGTTAATTACCTTTTTCATTATTATCATGGTAAGCGGTATTGCTTCGATCCACTTCGTGAAGTAATCCACTGCAACTATCGCATATTTAGCTCCATATGTCGCCATCGGTAACACATTGATTAAATCAATTCCCCAAACCACAGATGGCCATAACCTAACAATTGTGTAAGCTCTGTAGATAGTGTAACGACCCGTAATTTTTGATAATTAAAATTAGTTGATTTAATAAAGTTTCGTGATTTAATGTTGGAAGAAATAAAATTTTAGGGTTTAATAATAAGAATATAACTAAAAAAAATGTAAGAGTATTAATTTAATTGATAACTGCTTTAAATGTAATTCCATTTAATTGAAATGATTAATAGTTATAATTGGTTATAGACTGTAAATTAATTGTAATAATGTGTGTATTAATTGATAATTAGATTTAAGGAGTAATTGATAATTTAAATGTCGTATTAATTAATGAAATAATGTGTAATAATTTGTAATTTGATAGAATTAGTATAGTATAAGTTGTTATAACATTTGTTTGTAAATAATAAACTTACGAATGTTGTTAAATGTAGAAATGATGACAATTGTTAGTTGTTACTAATCTATTTAATCAATTTCAAATAAATGTAATTAAATGTTACGTAATGTGAATAAAGAAGATAACTGTAAAAAGGTAAATGAAATAAAGTGTACAAAAATGCTAATTATATTCACAAGGCAATAATTGATTTAATGAAAAGTGAAACAAAGAAAAATTGATTCATTGGGATATATAATTCATAATAAAATTGATGAAAATTCAATGTAATTGAAATATTGCAACTAATATGGTAAGGATGATAATTGTAGAATGTTAGTATAATAAAATGTAAAACATTGTTAACTATGCCCATAGAGTAATGATTGATTGAATAAAAAGATTAAACCCAAGTTTAATCAATTTATTGGAATTTAATTTTATTAATTGGATTTAATGTCAATTGAAAATTTAACACTGTAATGAGTAAATAATAAACATTGAATTGACATGTAAATTTGTTTTAAATTATTGTAAATGTCCAAATAATCAAAAATTATGAAAATTGTTAGTTATAAAATTGAAAATTAAAAAGTAATTTAATTAATTTAATATTAATTTATTTAATTAACGTGAAAATAACCATTTTGGTCACTGACTTGGATTTCGACGAAACTAGTTTCATAGGATCCGTAACAGTGAATTATTATAAGATTTCAAGTTTTGTAGCAATTGGACTTGTCGTTTGATCATACGGACTCGAAACACCTAGAAACCAATTTAGTTGAAATCAATTTGAAATAAGGTGATTTTAAAAGCTAACTTCTTTATATAATGGAATTAGGACTTGAAACTTGTTCAATTGAGTTTCAAAATATTGAAAACCTATATCTTGATATATTGGATGACCCATTTGCGTTTTGGGAACGAAACGGTCTTTTCGAGTAGTTGTTATCGTTTCAATCCAACCCTGCCTATATATAGGCTGTTATAAACCTTAATTGTTTCTCATCTTATTATTTTCTGTACATACATCTTCTTCCTCTTTCTCAAGCATCTGAACATCAAACCTAATTCCCGAATTTCAAAATCTAATTTTAGAAAAAAGTGCTCTAGGTTTGCTTCGAGTCGAGAAGAGGTTCACTTCGAGTTTTAGAGACGAAAACCGTATAGCGACTTGGGGTTAGAGAGAGTTCCATGACAAACAAGGCAGATCTGGGTGCGCTTCGAGTTCCAGGGGCAAAAACCCTAGAGCAACTTCGGATAAGGAGCCAAATGACTCGGTTCTCGGGTCATTTTGGCAGAAACTCAGAGCAAGTACCGGGTTATTGAGGCAGTGACTCAAAGTAAGACCCGAAGTCAAAATTTTCCAATCTTCTACTGTTAATAACTTTTGCATATGAGCACGGATTCACACGTGGTTTTCTCCATTAGGATCGTATTGGAATTCGAACATTATAAAGCTTGTTTTGTTGAATTTTGAGACTGTTAAATTTTGGGCCTTATTTTTGATTTCAAATCAATTTGAAACCAAAGGTTAGTGTTTTGACCCACTCACAACTACTAGATTATCTTATATTGGTTAAATTAAATTTATGAGGTGAATAGAAATTTATCGATTGATGTTTGGTAGGTTTAAATTGTCATTCTAGGAAAATTTAACTTTTATTGCATTTAATCATCGTTTAATTTAATATTGAATTCAATTGTCAATGTAATACCTGTTAATGATAATCAGTTATCTATTGATGTTTATTGGTTGATTTGGATGATGATTATAATGGATGATTGAATTGTTGATATTGGATGAATGGATGTTGTATTTTTATATTGTTATAACTCTGCAAGTTCCCTATGGGTTGAAATGACACATCCCAAATGATCTATAGATTAGGGAAAAATCTTTATGAGTTGAAATGATAAACTCGAGCGATTGTATGGATTTTATTTAATTCGAAATTATAGTTTGAAATGATATATAACCGTAAAATTTTAAACGCGGATTGAAATGATAAATATCCGTATCATTTGACCATAGGGTGGAAAATTATATACGGACACTGGATATGTTAAATTTAATGACTTTTAATTCTTTAAAAATTTGAATTCAATTAAGAGGCATTTTGGAATAGAAATTGATTTATAAAACTAAATTATTTTCGACAATCCAAGTGTTAATGCTGAAATTGAATTGTTTTAAGTGAATTACTTGAAGGATTTAAAATTGAAATTATAAAGTTGATTTTTAAATATAAATGAAATTATGGGAATTGATTTATTGAAACATTGAAATTTTATAACTTTGAAATCTATTGGAAATTGGAATAGCTAAAACTAATATTTCAAGACATAAAAATTGGGTTTTGATTGAAATTTGGATATGATCCAGATTGGTTGAAATGGAAGAAATGGTTAAATTTGATGTTAATTCAAAATTTATTTTCGTAATATTAGCTGTAAAACGTTCTTTAAAATTCTAAATTATTAAGATTTTCAACCTTTAAACTAAATTTATCTATTCTAATTATTTTGAACCATTTTAATCTATTCTAATCTATTTTAAATATATTTAAAGTATTTTAACCTATTTTAATCTATTTAATCTATTTTAAATATATTTAATCTATTTAAACACTATTAATCTATTCTAACCTATTTTGAACTATATTAACCTATTTTAATCTATTTAAAAGCTATTTTGAACTATTTAAACTATTTTAAACTATCTAACTATTTTTAGAGTTTAGACGTGTAAAGTTGAAGTATTTATATTCAAATCCTAGATTTTAAAGCGATTATGGTTAAATGATGTAATAACCTAAGTTGAGAATAAAATGACATATTTGAGTGAATGAGATGATTTTGAAATGAGAAATTAATTGACATATCTTATCGATAATTTCAAAGTGAATATAAGTTTCAAAGTGACCGGGATCAGATGTTGTCATGCCCTCTGCCAAAACCGAAAACCACTTTAACAACTGTGTACGTGGTGGAGATTCTAGAAATGAAGTAGGATGGTTTGACGAACGATTCTGTTTGAGGTATTTGTGCAGCACCAACTCCCGTGAGTCAGCTTAGATGTGACTAAAACAAAAGTTATACCTAGGCCAGGTGAGGTCATCGGACATGCTTCTTCAATACCATATTTATTACTTTGTGATTGATTTGGTGGCCACCCCTCGATTTTGATTATAGGAGTGTGTGCCGAGGTCGGCGGTTGTAGCAGCTTTGCGTTACCACCAGCTCGATTTTGCAAAATTGTAGAGTTCTACCCCGGCATTGCCTCGAGTATCGTGTTCACATGCCCTAACGCACCTTCTATGAGTTTGGTTTGTACCATACCTCTAGAGTGCCCTCTGATGCCCTCTAATTTACGGAGGAATTACGGTATTGTATAAACTATGGGAATATATAAAAACATGTTAAGGGGGATATGAGTAACGCCTTAACGCTATTTTAATACTTTACTTTACTATAGACACTATTATAATAGCATATTGTACTACATAGTAGATAGTTTAACGAATCCCTAGGTGATTGTAATCCCAGACATCTCTTAAGTTATAGCACTCGCATTGACACTGGATAGGAGATGTCAAACCCCGTAAATATCTCTGATGCTGCTATACTCTTATTTATTTACTAATGATTTAACTTGCATAAGATCTTTTAGTTCTGACTCATGTGTTTTGTCTTTTTAATTTGCTCAGGTCAGTCTGAGCTTTTCTGTTTATCAAAGACTACTTTCTGGAGGATGAAGACGAAGATGTTGTACTATTATCATTTACTATATTTATTCCACTGCATCATGTTGTTCCATTGCATTTATTTATTTACTCATATTATATGTAACTTTGACTTTTGTGTTTTAAAAGAAAAATCAAATGTATTTGTAAAACAGCTTCATGAACTGTTATTTGATTATCATATGTTGTCATTCTGCTACGAGATTCCGTATTTGTTTTATTTCTTCCTCTAATTTTTCTTATTTACCCTATAACAATCTGCCCCTTTGAATGGTTTGAGTCTGACGTGTGTGGTTTACCGTTGATTTAAACCGTCTAAAAAGGCCGGTCGTTACAGTTGATATCAGAGATTTGGTTTAGAAATAACCTTAGCTTTATGGAGTCGTTGTGTGTTTATATACTAGAGAGAGTATTTGTTAGTGTTAAAAAGGGTTTTGTATTATGTCAATTTGTTCTGTTTTGTATTTATAAATTTCTGTCGGGACATAGGACGTTGTGACATCGTTAGGGATTTATAAACACTTAATAGGGCAGACCGACATGATATTGTTTTGAAATATAGGTAAATTAAATAATTTTTCCTATTACATATTTTGTATATAAAATAATAAATTTTATAAATGATATAGTTGGATGAGCTATGTTGTTAGTTACATAGAGAAATTTTATAAATATTGATTTTAAAATAGTGTTTATAAATAAAATGAGTATAAATTGAAATTTGAGAGCTTAAGTTCTAGGATTTTGGAGATTTCTTTCAAAAGATTTTGGAATATAATATAAGCATTATTTTAGAATAAAATATATGTTTTCTGATATAATTATTTCAAGATGATTTGAAAGAAATGTTTTAAAAGAAATTTTTTAAAAGGAAATAAGTTATGTACTTCCCTCTCGGTCGCTGGAAAATAATTTAGGTGATGAGTGCATGCATCATCGACGTTCATTATTGAGTTTCAAAGTGGGAAGACCATTGTAGTAATTTTACTGCACAATTATTTTGATAAATTAATCTTTAATTTGAATTCCAAATATGATTTGACATATATAAAAGATATGACTATATATATTATTTTAAAATAATTGAAATGAATCCTGGTTGTTTGGTTCTTAAATTTCTGTAAATTAGAAATTGAAATTATTGTAATGAATGGAATCCTCACTATATTAATAATTGGAAACTTCTAAAAGGAAAATAAGAAATTTGATGTTAAAATGATTAATGAAATATATAAGAAATCGAAAATTTGTAAAATGGAAATAAAAAGGAAATGAAATTAAGAAATGGTAACTATTGAACATTTTGTTAACTAAGTAAATAAGAGAAACTTGGGTAGCATTCAATTGCATTCTAAAAGACATATATATACACCAAATTATTAAAAGTTGAAATGTTAAAGAATATTATACAAGTAAAACTTGGAAAAAATAAAAGTGTTCAATGGAATTACTTCTATAAATAAGAATTCTAATGTTATAAATAGTTATAAGCTAAAGTTAATAGTTTGAATGCTACTAATTAAATGTAATAAAAGTGAATAATGTAAGAAAAATGATTATAAGCTTAAGTTAACATTGAAGCAATCTATAATCAGATTGAATAGTAAAGGTGACTATCTGAAGTAAATAATTACAAACTTAAATTAATATTGAAGCCATTCATAATTAAAATGAGTACTATATAAATTGAATGATTGTAACTTCAGTAAAAATTGAAATGGTTTAGAAATGGATTTAATATTAAATAATACTATATATGAAGAATGAATGTGAAAAATAAATAATTTATAAATGGTGAATTGAATTGTAAAGAAACTTACCTAATAATGTATAATCCAATAATTGAAATAAAAATAACTTATTTAAGCAATGAATGCAAAGTAATAAAATGAAAGAAAATGACATTGTATGAATAAAGGAGAAATGAACTTTTGTAAATAATAACGAAGGTAAATTAATGAAGATAAACATTATATGAATGAGAAAAGAAAAGTAAATGATGAAAAAAGGGAAAATCAAACTAAATTGTAAATGTGAAGTAAACTGAAATAAAATGTATACAATACTTCAACAATGAATTCATTTATGATCCAAATAATCGAAATGGATATAACTTATGTAAGTAAAGAATGTAAATTAATGTAATAAGCCTTACGTGAATGAATGAAAATTAAAATTTTGTACGTAATGAAAGTGAATTAAAGAAAATCATTGTATGAAGAAAAATGAACAAAAAATAACGTGAAAAGATAAATGGAGTAAACTTAAAAATGTATTGAATTCTTTGTTTATTTGGATTATGGATTGGTTGGGAAAGGATACTTCAATTTTTTATACAGATGCATAAATAATCTATAAAGTTTTATCTACGACTGTTGAGTGTATGGTTTACTTCATCGTTTATTTATCATTTTATATGATCAGAAGTTCTGAACTTGAACAAACCATTTGTTTTGGTTGCTATGGATGGATGATTGCTCTCTCTGTCGAAAATAATGTTTTTACCGTTGTTTTCAAATGATTATTTGTGATGACCCGGAAATTTTTAAACATTTGAAAATGAAATATTTAATCGATTTTAAATATTTGGAAGTTATTTTAACTTGAATTTCAATTATAACTATGAATTTGACAGTTCAATTATTTTATTTAATTATTAAAGCTTGGGTAAAATTTGAATCTGAAATTTTAAGCTGATTAAAAATATTTTCAAAGGCTTGAAAATTTTATATTGATAATATTGGAGGTAATAAAACTTTTAAAAGTATTTAAAAGCAGTTTGTTCAATTTTGAATTTATATCATTTAAATCGATATTTAAAAATAGCCTTCCGAGGCACAGTCTCGGAATTCGACGAAACTAGTTCCATCGGATCTGTAATGATTAGGTATTATCAGATTTCAATTTTCGTAGCAATCGGAGTTGTCATTCAACCCCGGCAGCTCAAATCGTATAGAAACTATTATAATCGATTCAGTTTAAAATTGATCGTTTACTTTCGTAATTTACGTATATGATCGAATTAGCCTTCGAAACATGTTCCATTGTGTTCAGAATATGGATAAAACCTTATAAACGCTAGGCGGCATGCCTCGATTGGTGATCGGGATTCTTGGCTTCGTTTTCTCAACAATTTATATTTGAATTTAAATTTAAAAGATGGATAATGAAATTGCGTTACCTTCCTTAATACGCTTCTTCGTTTAATCAAATAAAATAAAATGCAGATATTTTTCTTTCGTTCAAAGCTAGTCCCAAACTCCTCTCTCATTTGAAATGGCCGAAGCCCCTCTCTCGTTCAATTCACAAAATCGCGACCTCAATAAAAAAAATTCATCAAATTGAATAATGGCGAGCGCGTGTGGGGGCTGAAGCACGAGCGATCGAAGCTCGATGTCAGGGTGGCTCGGCGATGCCAACAGTGATTCGCGAGGCTTGAATCGTGCAAGCGCTGCAGTTAAATCGGCGACTTCGCCACGATGCTCGATGGGGAAGCAGTGGATCTAGATCTGGGTTGGGAACGATCGCGAGGGAGTCGCGATTGAATGAAGCGGGTTAAGCTCGAGGTCGATTTGGGGTTGGGTGCGATGGTGGATCGATCGGAGTTAGGCACGTTTCTGGCTACGAAGAAGGAGCACCGGCGGTGCCTGTTGTCGCGTAATGGCGATTTAAAACAGTGGCCGCGCGAGGAAGGAAGGCAGTAAGGTATATGAAACCATTTGTTTTTCAAATGTAAGATTTATATTTATATGTAAACACATACAGATTTTACATGAACCATTTCTTAAGTTCAGACCTGATAAAAACATTTTTTTCATATAGGTATATATGTAGTTTTAATAAAATAAATATACATATACGTTTTTTTTAATTTACTAGTTTAACTATGAAGTAATATGTTTGTTTATTTAACTTATTTAAAAATTTATTTTAGTTACTAAAAGTTATTTCAAACGGAAATTAATTTGAAATTTAATTATTCATTAAAATTTAAATCATTAGTTAAATAAAATTATGAAATGATAATTGAATTGTTCGATTTGTTTCGAATATTAATAAAACCTTATAATGTTTGTTGCTAGGTCAAATCTGTAAAGAAAACAATCTAGAAAGGAAATGGGTTGCAAAATAAAAGGCTAAGGTGAGATCTTCTCACTCAATCAATATTGTTCTAATTTAAATTTTAAATAGTTAGATTTAAAATTGATTGACTGTGTGCTTGGATAATTGATTTATAATAATTATTCACTGGATGATATCATATATATATAGTAGTATATAGTATATATTGGGTGATTGATTTCCCGCATTATATAGCGGATGAGACCTTATTGCGCCGCATAATAGCGGATGATATTTTATAAATCCCATATACCATGATATTCCACCTCGAAGTGGAAATGGTATTTAATTGTTGTGCTAACGTCTGTGGGTGCAGGGAAATAGGTTGGAGGGATCCAACTGGATTCCTCAAATTTGTATGAATATTATTTCAGTTGTGTGATGTGATTGATTGATAATTTGTGGATGATTATATTGATGATCGAAATTGTCGATGGCTATAATTTAGCCAAATATGTTTTTGGTATCGTAGGATACCAGAAATAAATAAAATTTGATTTTGAAATTTAGTAGAAAATTTATAGTAAATTAATTTTAGAAAATTGAATGAATTATAAAGAAGGGATTTGTTTCAAAAGATAATAAACTTGGTGTTGAAATAAATTTACAAATTAATTTTGGAAATCGATTTAAAAATCATATATCAATGGATATCTAGAAGTTTAAATTCACAACGGGAATTCATAAAGGAAAGAGAAATTTGTTTTATAAATAAATATTGTTTTATTTTTAAAAGTGTGGAAAGGAATTTACGGATTTGGAACGTAAATTTAAATTAAATCCAAAAGGATTTATAAATTTATTTGAATGAACCATGTTAGAATGGAAGGTGTACTTTCCCACGAAAGCCGAGTATGTTTTCAATATAGTCTATAAAAATGAAATTGAAGTTGTGAAAATTGTTTTAATGAAAGATTATTTTGGAGAAATTATTTACTTGGGTTATTTTGAAAATCTTTAAAGTAAAGATATATTTTAATATAGAAGTGGTTATTTAAAGTTTAAATTGATATTATTTTAGAAACTGGTTATTTAAAATAGTTATGCCCTATTTACTAACTTTATTTTAAAGTTAGTTTAGACTTGATAATATTTTCATAACTAATATTTAAATAAATGTTTTGAAATAATTTTATCTAAATGTTTCCGAGTATATATCTTGGATAAGTAATTTAAAGTATTTGAACTCGGCAGACTTTCAGTGGAAATAAATAATATCAGAAATCTTATTCAGCGAGTAAAAAGTAATTTGAAATTTGTTTTCAAATGGTTGAAGTGTGAATATACACCTTGCGAAGATATTTTGAAAATAAATAATTTGGGTAATTTATTTAAATCCGGTAAATTTTTGTGGATGTTGATTGATAGTTAAATAACCGACTATCAATATTGGCCTTTTAATGGCATTTGAATTTCGATGCGACCGGAGGTCGGATTCCAAGTGGATATTCGAAGCCCACATCGAACCTTTATGATTGTGGTGAATCTTTTATTTAAAAAGATCAAAGTGAAAATTGTTGTGATTTGTTGAAATCTGAATGTAACACTAATTTTTAAAATAAGTGATCGTTATTCGGATTAGCTGGGAGAGGACTTTGTGTCATAAAACCCATTATGAATAACGATATGAAGAAATGGGATTGCATTTGAAGATGGTGTTGAAGACCGTGTATACTTGAAAATGAAAGGATTACATATCAAACGTCTCTCACCGGGTTGCTCCGGTATAGAGATTTTATCACCTTTGTGATGGGGATTTCGGACGTGATTAGTGAATATCCGGATTTGCAATGGCTTCTTTGAAGTGCCTTCGATTCCGTTCGATCCCGGAACGGATGTATATCGATGTGTGTCTGACGTTACACTTTGAGATGTAAACCTGGTTTCTATCAAATACATTTATGTTGATGGCGGAGAATTTATTCTCTTAGCTTAACACCCTTCTCTGAGATGTACGAGCTCAGAGGTTATGTAGTTGATTGTTACTAGTGATACATTCCCAATTTGGTAACGTGACATATGAAGTGTTGCTGATCATTTGTTGATCAAAGCATGAATTTATGAAAAGTGTAGCTTTGTGGACGAGACCTCATTGGACCTCACACCCCGGAAATGGTTGAAACAGGAAAGATGCGGCATGGTTATGAGGGTCGCGCCATTTAGGGTGTGTCATTTCCTTCTAGAAAAGAGTGGTGTCAGGTATGGATCCCTGATATTTAACCTTTGTGGTTACTGCAAATACTTTTCTTTGTGGTTGTTGGTGTAGAGTATCCTCGAATAAAGGTCCCAAAGGACCGGAGGATGGCATACTCGAGTAGTAATTACCTAGTTACGGAGGTAACCCGGCCTTGTGTTGGCAGAGATCCTGGTAGGTTCTCGGGACGTCCCTCCAGAGGCGTACCCATGTGGCAGTAGGAAGTTCCTTAGCCTGACCATTGGTTGGAAATTCAAAGAAACAATACGCGCCCTGTACGATTTTAGTTGTATAACCTGCCATCTACTTATGGTGGCGCCCTACTGTTTGGATGGTAGCTATAGTAGGCATATAATAATGGTTGTATGCTGGCTAAGATTAATATTATACTTTCGAAATG
This sequence comes from Allium cepa, assembly GCA_030765085.1. Lineage (NCBI taxonomy): Eukaryota > Viridiplantae > Streptophyta > Magnoliopsida > Asparagales > Amaryllidaceae > Allium > Allium cepa. The sequence continues at coordinate 56,424,388 of CM060940.1, forward strand.
TTTTCTGCACTATGCAATAATAATAATATCGAAAGGAATTTGCGTATTAAGCATGTTTGACTATCATAAGGAGAAATCTCCTCCAATTCTGTGTTTGCATTGTGTGTGTGGTGGGAGGCCTTGTGGTAGTTTCATTTTCCAAAAGCATAGCGGATTTCTTTTTATTTTCTTTGTGAAAATAACTGTTTTTAAGATCTCACACCAGTCCTACGACTGACCTGGAGTTTATTGTTCCCTTTCTAAATTCTGGATGCCCATAATTTTCCACACGGGCAGCCTAGAGTCAGGTTAGCAGTTATTCGGGAGCGAATTCAAGAAGTTGCTATGGAAATCAAAAATTAGAGCTGGATGGAAAGGCGCATCGCTTATATATGTAATATGCTTTTCCGCTGTTTGTGTTGTAACACTCTGATAATGTAATGTGATGTAATGTAATAACTAATATAGTTTTTTGTTTAAAAGATATTCATTTATCTATTACATTTGTTCCGCTGCGAAATGTGATATTCTGTTATTGTTTCTGTTTGTTCTTTTATCTTCTTCTTCTTAAACCCTAACGGTTCGGTTTTCCGACATTCCACTGTTCAACATTCAATGCAGTGGACGTATTGATGACGACTTTCGGGTGTCGAAAAATTGGGTCGTTACATTATTGTTATGTGGTGATGTTTTGTTCGTTATTTACTGAAACAACTTAAATATTTTCTCTTTTACTTAATTATTAACCTCTTTGGATCATATAAGTGAAACACAGGTATGGAAGCAATAGCAATTGCTTTTGGTTTCATAAAATAAGCATTGTTTGCCGAGGTACGCTTTCGGATTATAGATTTATTGCGATATTATATTGTTTTTCCTGTGGTTTGGAATATATTATTTTGAAAATATGTGATATATATTATTGTTATTGATGTTATTATTTCTCCCAGACCTCTCTGTAACAACCTAGAATTTCAATCATTTGAAATTAGTTTCATTGGATCCATAATGTTATATTATTATAGGATTTCAAATTTCGTGTAAATCGGATTTACAGTTCAGTCGGGGCAAGCTAAAACGCGTAGAAATTTGTTTAAGTGAATTTTAAATTTAAATAGTTCGATTCGAAAACCTATCATTCAAATACAATCGAATTAGTTCTCGATATATATTCCATTGTGCTCGGAATATGGGTAAAACATTATAAACGCAGAGCGGCACGCTTCGTTTGGAGTTCGAAAAATTTTCGGGTGAATAGTGTCGCAGGACGTTATAATTTCACATTTGCACAAGCCCTAAAGAAAACTAGAGCAAGCCACTGTTTAACATTTCAATGGCCAGAAATTGCCGAACTTCTCCCCTCAATATCTCTATATACATAAACAATTATAAAAATATTCCAACTACAAAATGATAGAGCGTATCAGACCTTCGAATCCATACGGCGATGACGGGTATTTGAGCTATGAATCGACGTGGATTTGGCCTTGAACGCGCACGTTTGTTCGCGTTTTTTCTTGGGATTGGCGCAGTTGATCTCGTCCATTTCCTAGGTGATGTTGGAGTTTGCTTCGACGCATCGTTCGGTGGTGGCCAATCGTCGTTGAATTGGACGAGCAGATCGCGAAAACTCAAATACGATGGCAGCTAATGGGTTCTTTCATTTGAAACTAGCCTAGGGGAGAAGAAGAGAAACAAGCGGGCCAGATCTCACCAAGCAAGAATCGACGGCCGTGATTGATTTAGGGTTTGAAAATAAAAAGAAATTGTAAATTAATATATATTATAATTCATATAATCCTTGAAATATCATAACTTCTTCATACGAGGTCTGTTTTTGACGAAACAACTTGCGTTGGGTCCGTATTGACGAGCACTAAACATTAGATCCAGTTTGGAGTTGATTTGAGCTAGTGTAATTTTGGGTAAAATTAAACGGCTGTTTAATTTTATTCGGAATAAAACACTACAGCTGCTATTAGAATCATGTGAGTACAACTCACTCTTTCTGATTCACTGATATTTTTATATAAGTGAGAATAAATTTATTTTATGATGATTGATGATTATTTAGATGATATATGATATATTATCTATATATTGATTGGTATTTGGATATATTCCTGCCTATTGGAGCAGATGAGATCCTATATGTTCCCATGTATGAACGGATGACCCTTTGTATGCGCGTCTGCCTCGAAGCGAACATTGTGCACATATTCTAATATGTATATTTGTTGTAGGTGACAGGTTTGAGGATCCAACTAGATTCCTTGCCAGTATTGGTTTTGTCTACAAATATTGTGATATATGTTGTTATCGTATGATATATGATGTTTTGGATGCCGTGATTGATGTATTTAGTGCTGTTGCAGCATTGGGCCTATTTTGGAAATTTAAAAATGTTAATATGATGGATTTAAAACTAAAAAGGATTTATTTTGAATAAATAAAAGTTATGAATTTATTTTGAATAAATAAAAGTTATAAATTTTATGTTATAAAAATTATGATTTTGTGAAATATAATCAGAATGTGGTTTTTGAAAATATGAAGTTGAATATTTTATAAAATAAGTTAAATTTAGATTTTTGACTTATTATAAATGGTTTATATATAAGATTTATAAACTAATGTTTTATAAATCAAAATAATGGGATTATAAAGAAGTTTGGTAAATGTTGAAATGGAGTTATAAATGGATTTTTATAAGGAAATAAGATTTATAGATTGTGAATATATAAAAGAACGAATTTTGGAAATATAGAAATTTATAAGTAATTAACTTATAATTTGGATTTTAGCATGTAAATGAGGTCTATATAGAACTGGTAAATAAAGGGATTTTATAAGTTGAAGTTGTTGTTAAAATATAAACGGAATTTATAAACATTGTTTTATAATTCCAAAATAAATTGAATTGGATAAGTTAAATATAGAAGTTTATTAAATGAATTATATTCACGATTATGGACAGTGGATTACCCTTTAGTAAATGTGTAGAAATATTGGATTTGGTAAACGAAGTATATTCATGATTTTGGACAGTGAATAATCTTTGAATTTAGATAAATGTTTTGGGAAGTGATATTTTAAATGGAGTAAAATGGCTTGAAGATGTTTTAAAATGTGTTAAGTATTGAAACCATAGATTCCAACATACATTGTTGAATTAGACATTTTCGAGAAATAAGGAAACGATGGACTATAACAACGTTGTTATAATAAATGATTTTTGAAAGGAAATGTTTTATATATTATATGGGATTTATATATCTATCTTATTTTCGAATCCCTATACTAGTGATTTTGGGTTGTCATAGCGATGTTTTACGCAACACACGTTTTGACCCAAATAAATGTGTTTAAAGAGAATGTTTTCCTTACAAAATAGAATATATACTTAATTCTGATTTAAGTATATGCAACATTTTCTAAGTGTTGAAAATAAAGAGAATGGTAAATTACTTATTATTAAATAAGTATGTGGAAATGTTTTCCAAAGTTGAAATGGTTTTGAGATTATATCTTTTTAAAGATAATTCAAAGTGAATATGCAGCAAATGGATTAATTAATTAAAGATTAATTAAAAGGGCCTAGTGATTGCATATGGTGCTAAATATTGGTTTGATTGTTTTGATAGTCAAATAACCGACTATCAAATTTGTCCATTTTAGTTCCTCGACTTGATGTGGGAACTATTTAGTTGTGCACTTAGTACGTAGCCTTCTGTGTAGGCTTGATTATCATTTGTGTTCAGGATGTTGATTCGTGTAGTGCGGAGTATTACTCCAATCTATCGAGTTTCCTTCTTGGCCCGAAGGATAGCAAGTTGAAAGTTGGAGACGTGATAAGTCTATGAGACTTAGTTTCTGTGTGAGGTTGAGAAACACTTTTTCGTTGTTAGTGCGAAGAGACCGTGATCAGATTTATCTGAAAACCACTTCGGACCAACATATATGCAACGATTGTGCAGATTGCTTGTGATGATATTTATATTCCGGATTTTCATAGTAGGGGACTGCTTGTTGATCGTTTGGGGTTAAAATCCCAATATATACAGTAGAAATGTCTCTCCATTATGAAATATCCAATTCAAGGACTATTCGCTACTAATTCCAGGGATTTCCCGATAGGATGTGGTAGGAAAGTACCTTCGATCTGTTTTGTTCCTAGACAACTTGTATGGATGTTTGTCTGGCATAGCATTTCTAAAGATTACGTATATTGGTTTTTAAAAACGTGCATCAATGATGGTGGAGAAGGCAACTTCTCTTAGCTTAATAACCTCTTTGAGACGTATGAGCTTAAGGGTTGTATTTTTATGGAAAGCAATTAGTAGTCAACGGAAATGGCCGTGTGGCATTCAAAGTGGTGAGATATGTTCTATGTGAAAGGTAATCGTTACCTCTGGCCTCATCAACTGAAAATGGCCAAAACAGGGTTAGATGCATCAGGGCTAATGGGTCGCTTCTAAGTAGGGTATGATCATCCTCTTCTAGATATATCTTTACACGCTATGACGTCGTGTATTTGATTATTGTGGTTTGTATGCTAGAGGGCCCTTGGTAAAGGTCGGTAACGACCGAAGGATGACATATTTGATACCATCTAGTTAGAGAGTTGGGTCGTTCTTGTGTGGGTAGAGGGTAGATGTTCTGTGCCTTGGGACATCCATCTAGAGGTGTACCCATCAGAAGGTAGTCCCTTCGCTTAGTCATTTGTATAGAAATCCAAACTCCAATACGTACCTGCCATTTTATTTGTAGAGCCTAGTATGCTGGAATTTAATAATGGTAATAATTTCAGCTATTTTGAATATTATTTGTACATACTAGACACTAGTATAATATAAGAGGATTTGATATGAAATTTTTAGTTATCGTAAGGTAAAACAAGTCCATATTTATGTGTGGGCATGTCTTACGAGATACTTTTGTTTTATAAAGGAAAAGTTTAGTAATATAATAAATTCAGTTGAGTGTGTTTCTCACGCTGGTTTACTAGACTGATCCGAGCGTTCTTCCCTTTCAATGCTCAAGTCAGACCGAGTATATTTACAGATTCAGATTTGGTGCTTTTGGAGCTTCAACAGGAGAGCTGGAGATCTTCATTTTCGCATACACATATCTGTTTTGATTTTTGATTATCTGCTGCTTAGTTGTTGTTTATATTATCGGCAATTGTGAGGATAGGTTATTATAATTGTCTAAGCTGATAACTAATGATTGATTGTTGAACTCTGATTGATGTATGTATATACAATTTCTGTTTTGTAAAGATCATTGATATGATATTATATGTTTTTCGTTGTGATGTGAGATTCTGTATTATTTTGTTTGGCTCTATCTTCTCTCTTTCTTCTTTTCTCTTCTTTTCTTTCTCTTGACTTTCCATCAGTAGGTGCTTTTTGGGTCATACATATATGGATTATTGTCGATTTGAAGGGTACAGATTTGCGGACCGTCACATTTGGTATCAGAGCTTAGATTTTTTATATTCCTAAGCTTTGATGTGTACTCGGTATAGATAGGGACAATAGCACCCTAGATTGAGTTTGAGTGTATTATATATATGATCGTGTATTTGTTAGTGATTTATAATCTTTTATATTGTGTTTACTTATCCGTTGAGATGTCTTTGAATTCTGGTCGGTATGTGGGACACCATACTATCGATAGGGATTTCTAAACACTTAAACGAGGTAAGTCGACGTAGTATTATTTTAAATTAGGTAAATGAAATAATTTTACCTCGATTATATTTTATATATAAAGGAATAATTTTTCAAAAATTATTAAAGTATATATAAATTGATTGTTGGTTGTTTGAAAATGTAAATATATATAAGTCAATAAACGCTGGTTGATTTTATCCGAATAAAAACAACAATTGTAAAAGAACAAATTGTATAAGAAAATGGATTATAAGTACGGAATTATAATTAATATCATTTACAATTGTGAAATAATCTTGTGTATAAGAAACAAAACTATATGAATTGTATATAAAATGGATTTAAAATAAGAATTTGGAAATTTGAATCCTATTGATTTTGAAAGTTGTTTTCAAAGTTAAAGAGATTATATTGTTATAAATCTACATAAGACAATATGAATTTATAATGGACCTTATGTAAGTAAACTGAATTAGTGAAATTATATGAATATATAAATGTGATTTATAAATAAAAGGAAACTTTTGGAAGAATATAAAGCATTGAATTCACTACTATTGCTGGAAAATAATAAGGATGATGACTATAGCATCATCGATATCATTTTCGAGTTTTTATGTGATTGATTTGCTACCAATAATAAATTGAAATTTTTTTGTGATAAAAAAATTTGAAATTAAAATCCAAGTTGTAATTGATAGATATAAGTAAAATGAGTTTTGGACTTATAATATGAAATAATAATTTAATTTTGGTAAAGTTGAAATAAATTTGAGTTGGCATAATAAAATATATGATTTGAAATTTAACTAAGGAAGACTAAATAAATTGAATTGAATTTGAAATGGATTAGATAAGTGATTATATAACATGAATTTGGAATGTTTAAATAAATAAGTTGTATAACTTATAAAGTGAGAAAATGTAAGTAAAACCAAAGGTTAAAATGGTTAAACAATTTTGTTAAGAAAAACAAAATCTGAATTGAAATAAGTGATATGAAATTTGACTTAAGTAAAAGTTAAATAAAATAGAATTTCAATTAAATTAGTAGTGAACTTAAGTTGTATAGTGAAAATAAATACAAGTGAGAATGAAATGAAATTTAACTTGAATGATGTTGAATGAAGTTGAAATTGATAAATAAAATGAATATGAAAATTAAAGTTGAATAATAAGAAGTTAATGAACCGAAGTAGTTAAATGAATATGAACTTGAGTTATGTAACAAAATTCAACTTTAGTGGTAAAATGAATTAGCATTAAAATTGTTGTTGTTAAAAAGATGTGAATTAATAATAATATTGGAAGTGTTGTATAGAAATGTGAATACAGTGAATACGAGAATTCAATCTAATTTGAATAATTGAATATTAAACCAATTGAAATTAAAAGTGTTGAACCAAATTGAATGTAAACAAGGTAAAGTAAATAAATTTAGTTATGTTGGATATGCATTTGTTGTTAGATGGATGTTAGTTGATTGTCCATATGAAATTGAATTAATGAAATTGAGAGCTAAATAATTGAATTCAAATTGGAAGTGAAGTAAATCTAAATAGAATTGAATTTGATTTAATTTGGAAGTGAACAAACTTGAATGTAAATTAGTGAATGTAAACTAATTAAATTCAAGTATATGGTAGAAATCCAATGTTAGTGGATCAAATGTGATTAAATTGAAAACCAATTCAATGGGTACTAATGAGAAGTGAATGTATATTGATTTGGGATGGCTTAATGGATAGATATCGGTTTGTTGTATGATGGTTGGATTTGTTGCTTTGAATTGCATTTGTTATATTGGCATATATAGCATTTGTATTGGTATATGTTGTATATTGATATTACTTTTCTATATACATATTTCTCATTTGTTTGTTGAGTGTTTAATAGGTGCAGATGGCGCTTGCTTCACATTTAGAGCTCCCTTTCACGCTATATTAGCCGTATATGCTCGCTAATAATATATAAGGTACATATCTCGGATTACATATCGTACTTTTACACTTTTTTCCATACATTATACATCTCATCCTCGAAGATGAGATGTATATTTGTGATATATATATATATATATATATGTTGTGATCCTACTACGATAGAACAACGCGAAGGAGACGCTGGTGAATTTTTTTTAAAATTTGAGGCATTAGAAAATTTTGAAAAAATTGAAAACTAAAATATCGAGTTTTGAGTTATAAATTGAAAAGATAACTAAGAATGGATTTGAAAACTTAGAAAAGCTTTTACAAGAAGTTTAACTAATGGAGTTTTAGGAAAATTTAAAATGTTTAAATGAATTTGAAATCTGGACTGAAATTTTGTTTTGGAAAATTTATGGATTTTGTGACTTTTTCTTAGTTGGTAATTTCGAGGACGAAATTCTTTGTGTACGAGAGAATGTAATGACCTAGAATTTCAATCATTTGAAATTAGTATATTTAATTTATTTTAAATATTCACAATTTAATTTTATAAGATGAATAAATTATATTCGAATATAGTGATTTATTTAGATAATTAAATCGTTAATTTAATATATGAAATTGTGTAAATAATTGAAAATTGTATTTAATGTGAATGAAAGCGATTTATAAAGTTGAATTAAATCCTATTTCAATTAGAATGATTTAGATAACTTTTAAAATTGAATTAAAAGTTAAATTCTAGAAATTGAATATTTTAATATTTAATTAACGTGTAAAAATAGCCATTTTTTAAACAGTCTTGGATTTTGATGAAACAAGTTTCATTGGAGCCGTAATGTTATATTATTGTAGGATTTCAAATTTAGTGTCAATCGGATTTACAGTTCAGTCGGGGCAAGCTGCACGCGCAAAAATTTGTTTAATGAATTTTAAATTTAAATAATTCGATTTGGAAACCTGTCTTTCAAATACAATCAAATTGAGTCTCGATATATATTCCATTGTGCTCAGAATATGGGTAAAACATTATAAACGCCAGGCGGCACGCTACGTTTGGAGTTCGAAAATTTTTTGGGTGAATAGTGTCGCGAAATTTTCTATAAAAGGACGTTACAATTTCATATTTGCACAAACCCTAAAGAAAACTAGGGCAAGCCGCTGATTAACATTTCAATGGCCAGAAATTGTCTAACTTCTCCTCTCAATATCTCTTAATCCATAAACAATTACAAAAATATTCCAACTACAAAATGATAGAGCGTATCGAGACCTTCGAATCCGTAGGGCGACGATGGGTTTTTGAGCTATGGATCGACGTGGATTTGGTCATGAACGTGCATGTTTATTCGCATTTTTTCTTGGGATTGGTGCAATCGAGTTCATCCATTTCCTCAGTGATGGTAGAGCTCGCTTCGGCGAATCGTTCGGTAGTGGCCGATTATCGTTGAATTGGACGAGGAGATCACGAAAGCTCAATACCAATGGTGGCTACTGGGTTCTTTCTGTCGAAACTAGCCTAGAGGAAAAGACCTTGATTGATTTAGGGTTTGAAAATAAAAATTAATTGCAAACTAATATATATTATAATTTATATAATCTTTGAAATATCATAACTTCTTCATACGAGGTCCATTTTTGATGAAACAAGTTGTGTTGGGTTCGTATTGACGAGCATTACATTTTAGAGCTAGTTTGGAGTTGATTTGAGCTAGGGTAAATTTTGGATAAAATTAAACGGCTGTTTAATTTTATTCGGAATAAAACATTACAACTGCTATTGGAATCAATGTGAGTACAACTCACTCTGCCTGACTCACTGATATTTTTATGTAAGTGAGAATAAATTTATTTTATGCTAATTGATGATTATTTGGATGATATATGATATATTATCTATATATTGATTGGTATTTGGATATATTCCTGCCTATTGAAGCAGATGAGACTCTATACGTTCCCGTGTATGAGCGGATGACCCTTTGTATGCGCGTCTGCCTTAAAGCGGACATTGTACACATATTCTAATATGTATATTTGTTGCAAGTGACAGTTTGGAGGGATCCAACTAGATTCCTCACCAGTGTTGGTTTTTTTACAGATATTGTGATATATGCTCTTATCATATGACATATGATGTTTTGGATGCCGTGATTGATGTATTTAGTGTTGTTGTAGCATTGGACCTATTTAGAAAATTTAAAAATGTTAAAGTGATGGATTTCAAATTAAAAGGGATTTCAAAGTGATTTTGAAAATAGACGTTTTATTAATTTTGAATGGTTAAGGAAATGAATTTATTTTGAATAAATAAAAGTTATAATTTTTATGTTATAAAAGTTATGATTTTGTGAAATATAATCAGAATGTGGTTTTTGGAAATATGAAGTTGAATATTTTATAAAATAAGTTAAATTGAGAATTTTGACTTATTTTAAATGGTTTATATATAAGATTTATAAACTGATGTTTTATAAATCAAAATAATGGGATTATAAATGAGTTTGGTAAATGTTGAAATGAAGTTATAAATGGATTTTTATAAGCAAATGAGATATATAGACTTGTATAATTTGTGAAGTTATAAAAGAACGAATTTTGGAAATAAAAATTTTATAAGTAATTAACTTATAATTTGATTTTGGCGTGTAAATGAGTTATATATAGAATTGGTAAATAAAGGGATTTTATAAGTTGAAGTTTTTATTAAAATATAAATGGAATTTATAAACATTGTTTTATAATTCCGAAATCAATTGAATTGGATAAGTTAAATATAGAAGTTTATTAAATGAATTATATTCATGATATTGGACAGTGGATTACCCTTTAATAAATGTGTAGAAATATGGGATTTAGTAAACGAAGTATATTCATGATTGGACAGTGAATATTCTTTGAATTTAAATAAATGTTTTGGGAAGAGATATTTTAAATGGAATAAAATGGTTTGAAGATGTTTTAAAATGTGTTAAGTATCGAAACCATAGATTAAAACATTCATTGTTGAATTAGACGTTTTCGAGAAATAAGGAAATGATGGACTATAACACCATAGTTATAGCACATGATTTTCGAAAGGAAATGTTTTACATAGTATATGGGATTTATATATCTATCTTATTTTCGAATCCCTATACTAGTGATTTTGGGTTGTCGTAACGATGTTTTACGCAACACATGTTTTGACCCAAATAAATGTGTTTAAAGAGAATGTTTTCCTTACAGAATAGAATGTATACTTAATTCTGATTTAAATATATACAATATTTTTTAGGTGTTGAAAACAGAGAATGGTAAATTACTTATATTAAATAAGTATGTGGAAATGTTTTCCAAAGTTGAAATCGGTTTGAGATTAAATCTTTTAAAAGATAATTTGAAGTGAACATGTGGAAAATGGATTAATTAATTAATGATTAATTAAAAGGGCCTAGTGATTGCATATGGTGCTAAATATTTGTTTGTTTGTTTTGATAGTTAAATAACCGACTAACAAAATCACTTCGGACCAATGTATATGCGACGATTGTGTAGGTTGCTTGCGATGACATTGATATTTAGGATTTTCATAGTGGGGAACTGCGTGTTGATCGTTTAGGGTTAAAATTCCAATATACATATAGTAGCAGTGGTCTCTTCATTATGAAATATCCAATACAAGGTATATTTCCTACTAATTGTAGGGATTTTCCTACAGGATGTGGTAGGAAAGTACCTTCGGTTTGTCATGTTTTTGGACAACTTGTATGGATGTTTGTCTAACATTGCATTTCTAAGGATTACGTGCATTGGTTTTTACAAACGTGCATCAGTGGTGGCGGAGAAGACAACTTATCTTAGCTTAACACCATCCTCGAGAAGTATGAGCTTAAGAGTTGTATTTTTATGGAAGGCAATTAGTAGTCAATGGAAATGGTCGTGTTGCATTCAAAGTGATGTGATATGTGCTATGTGAAAGGTAATCGTTACCCCTGGCCTCATCAACCAAAAATGACCAAAATAGGCTTAGATGCAGCATGGCTAAGTGGGTCAAAATAGGCTTAGATGCAGCATGGCTAAGTGGGTCGCTCCCAAGTAGGGTATGACCATCCTCATCTAGATATATCTTTACACGCTATGATGTCGTGTATCTAATTATTGTGGTTTGTATGATAGAGGGCCCTCGGTAAATGTCGGTAATTACAGAAGGATGACATATTCGGTATCATCTAGTTATAGAGGTGGGCCGGTCTTCTGTTGGTAGAGGGTAGATATTATGTGTCTCGCGACATTCATCTAGAGGTGTACCCATCAGAAAGTAATCCCTTCACCTGGTCATTTGTACGGAACTCCAAACTCCAATACAAACCTACCATTTTATTTGTAGAGCTAGCATGTCGGAATTTAATAATGGTAATAATTTTGGCTATTTTGAATATTATTTGTATATACTAGATACTAGTATAATACAAGAGAATTTAATATGAAATGTTTTAGTTATCGTAAGGTAAAAACATGTTCGTATTTATGTGTGGGCATGTCTTACAAGATACTTTTGTTTTGATAAAGGAAAAGTATAGTAATTTAATAAATTCAGTTGAGTGTGTTTCTTACGCTGGTTTCCAGACTAATTCAGGCATTCTTCCCTTTCAATGCTTGGGCCAGACCGAGTATATTTACAGGTTCATATTTGGTGCTTTTGGAGCTTCAGCAGAAGAGCTGGAGATCTTCATTTTCGTACATACGTATATGTTTTGATTTTTGATTATCCGCTGCTTAGTTGTTGTTTATATTATCGGCAATTGTGAGGACATGTTATTATAACTATTCAGGCTAATAAATAATGATTGATTGTTGAACTCTAATTGATGTATGTATATACAGTTTCTATTTTGTAAAGATCATTGATATGATATTATATGTTTTCCGCTATGATGTGAGATTCTGTATTTTTTTGTTTGGTTCTATCTTCTCTCTTTCTTGTCTTCTCTTCTTCTCTCTTCTTTTCTTTCTCTTGACTTTCCGTCAGTCCGTGCTTTTTGGGTCAGACAACTGTGGATTATTGTCGGTTCAAAGGGTATGGATTTGCGGACCGTCATAGTCTCCGTACAAAGGAGACTCTGCCGAAATTTTCTATGAATTTTGGACATAGAAAAATTTTGTGAAATGTTTTCCAAATTTTATTAACTTGAATATAAAAAGGATTTAATTATTTTAAAATAATATATTTTACTTAAATTATTTAATTATGTAAATTGATTTTTTATAAATTTAATATTTTGAATAAGATATATTGATTACTTAATTCGTTCATTTCCCTTCTTTTCCTTTTCGAGGACGTAAAGTTTTAAGTGGGGGAGAGTGTAGCGGTTTGCAATTTTCAATAATTAAAATTAGTTGATTTAATAAAGTTTTGTGATTTAATGTTGGAAGAAATAAAAATTTAGGGTTTAATAATAAGAATATAACTGGACAAAATGTAATAGCATTAATTTAAGGAAATTGATAACTGATTTTAATGTAATTCCATTTAATTGAAATGATTAAAAAGTTATAATCACTTATAGGTTGTAAATTAATTGTAATAATGTGTGTATTAATTAATAATTGGATTTAAGGAGTAATTGATAATTTAAATGTTGTATTAATTAATGAAATAATGTGTAATAATTTGTAATTTGATAGAATTAGCATAGTGTAAGTTTTTATAACATTTGTTTGTAAATAATAAACTTACGAATGTTATTAAATATAGAAATGGTGACAATTGTTAGTTGTTACCAATCTATTTAATCAATTTCATATAAATGTAATAAAACGTTACGTAATGTGAGTAAAGACGATAATTGTAAAAGGTTGATGAAATAAAATGTACAGAAATGTTAATAATATTCACAATGCAATAATTGATTTAATAAAAAGAGCGAAACAAAGATAAATTGATTTGTTGGGATTTATAATTTATAATAAAATTGATGAAAATTCAATGTAATTGAAATATTGCAACTAATATGGTAAGGATGATAATTGTGGAATGTTAGTGTAATAAAATGTAAAACAATGTTAACTATGCCTATAGAGTAATGATTGATTGAATAAAAAGATTGAGACCAAATTTAATCAATTTATTGGAATTAAATTTTATTAATTGGATTTAATGTCAATTGAAAATTTAGCATTGTAATTAGTAAATAATTAACATTGAACTGACATGTAAATTTGTTTTAAATTATTGTAAATGTCCAAGTAATCAAAAATGATGAAAGTTGTTAGTTATAAAATTTGAAATTAAAAAGTGATTTAAATAATTTAATATTAATTTAATTAATTAACGCGAAAATGGCCATTTTGGCCATTGACTCGAATTTCGACGAAACTAGTTTCAGCAGATCCATAACTGTAACGACCCAGAATTTTTATTAATTAAAATTTGAATATTTAATTAATTTTAAATATTAATAAGTGAATTTATAAGTCAAATAAATTTTTATTTGAATTATTGGATTTAATTGGATAATTAAATCGATAATTTAATATGTTAAATTATGGAAATAATTGAAAATTGAGTTAAATATGATTGAAAATGATTTGTAAAATCTTATTTTATCATATTGAAGTTAGAACGATATTTTAGAACTTTTAAAATCGATTTAAAAGTTAATTTGTGAAAATTGAATATTTTAATATTAAAATCGACTAGTGAAAATAGCCAATTTTTGAACAGTCTCAGAATTGAACGAAACTAGTTCCATTGGATCCGTAATAGTTAGTTATTACCGGATTTCAAATTTCGTGTCAATCGGAGTTATCGTTTGATCGTGGCAGCTCGAAACGCATCGAATTATTTTTAATTTAAATTTGGCGAGTGAAAATAGCCATTTTTCAAAAAGTCTCGGATTTCGACGAAACCAGTTTCATCGGATCCGTAATGTTATATTATTGTAAGGTTTCAAATTTCGTATCAATTGGATTTACCGTTTGTCCTGTACAAATTAAAACGCCTAGAAAATCGCTTAAATCGGTTTAATTTAAATTGAGCGTTTACAGCCATAACTCGCACATACTTCTGAATTAGCTTCCGAAACCTGTTTCATTGTGTCCGAAACGCGGGATAAACCCTAGGTACGTCAGTTTCGGCGCGTAAATCGGAGTTCGGAATTTTCGGATGAATAGTGTTCGAAAATTCTCTATAAATACACCCCCTACCCTTCATTAATAAAAAAAAAATATATCTCTAAACCTAACCCTAGCCGCCACTTTAATAACCAATGGCCAGAAATCGCTCTCACTTCTTCATCAATCTCTCTCAATCCGTAAAGAATTACGCGAGGTGTTCAACACGAAGGTTGGAGAGCACAACGAGAGCTTTCAATCCATACGGATATGATCGCGTATGGAGTTGTATATCGTGTGATAATGGGCCGCGTCCTAGGGGGTTTGCGCACGCATTTCCAGGTGGTGGAGATGGCCGAGCTTCAGGTGGTTGAGGCCGTGGGTAGCTTGCGTCGAGAGCTTCGAGATGGGGGAAGTGTGATCGAGTATAGTCGAGAGATGAGGATGCAATATTAAACCCTAATTCTTGTAATGGGTTCGGCCTCAATTTGAGTTGCCTGGAGCAACACGCGTGATGAAGGAGAAGGGGTGGACGGTGGAGATGTATCTGGGTTTGGATCCAAGGGTGAGGATGTGTGTATGTTGAAAAAATTAAAGTTTAAGTTGATTTGTTTATATAAATCGTGTACAAACTTCAAAAATGCATAACTTTTTCATACGAGGTCGAAAACGCGCGATACCAGTTGCGTTGGAATCGTATGGACGAGCACTACGCGATGGAGTTAGTTTAGAGTCATTTGGAGTTAGTGAGAATTTTGGGTAAAATTAAACGCACGTTTAATTTTATTCGAAATAAATCGCTAAAACGGAAATTAAAACCAAGGTGAGAACTTCTCACTCAATCGAATCAGTTTCGATTTTATTTTAAATAGTTAGATTTAAAATATTTGAATGCATGTTTGAATGTTGATTGATATCTATTGATTGTTAAAATAGACATTATACGCCGTTAGTAAGCGGATGTTATTTATTAAAAACATATACCGCGAATATTTCATAAACAGTGAAATTGGTATTATATATAATATCAATATATATATATTGGCATATGTATATATTGGAGTTATTGATTTCCCGCATTTATTTGTTTAGCGGATGAGACCCTATTACGCCGTTATTAAGCGGATAATATTTAATAAGAACATATACCGCGATAATTTCGTACTGGAGCGAAATTGGTATTGTGCTAATGTTTTTGGATGCAGGAAAACAGGTTGGAGGGATCCAACTGGATTCCTCAACAGTTTTTATTTGATTTCAGATATTTTGATATTTGATGGATTATCATATCGATATATGATATCGTTGTTTGTCGTGATTGACTATTTGGTGTGTGGCATCATTGGATCAAATTTTGGAGTTTTAAAATGATTTTTAAAGTGATTTTTGAAAATATACTATATTTTTAGAATTTGATCCATTATAAATAAATGAACGATATAATTTTTAAAGTTATAAAATTATGCTTTTTGTGAAATATAGTTAAAAGCTGATTTTTGAGAAATATGAATTAATGATTTTATAAAATAGTTTAAATAGAGATTTTGGAATTTATTATAAAGAGTTTAAATATAGGATTTATAAAATTTGATTATTTTATAAATCAAGAGAATGATGAAATTATAAAGGGAATTAAAGTCGTTTTAAAAGAGTAATATAAATTTGATTTATATTAAGAGATTTATAAATGGATATTTATCACACCAGTCTTGTTAAGCTTTGGGCTATGTGATGGGGGGTTCTCGCTTCGCGGTTAGGTGGCGAACGGGAGACTCTTACCCCTACACGTCCTCTTTTAGGGGGTTGGTTAGGTGTAACCTGAGACAGTCGAGAGGCTGGCCGTAAAAGCAAGGTCTGGGGTACCAGTGTAAGCCACGGTGGGGCTGGGATGGTTGAAAAGCCTACCGGTTGTGACTGCTGTCGACGGTTGAAAAGCCTAGATCTTTACATTTGGTATCAGAGCTTATGGTTAAGCGACAACCATGGTTCTGTTGGGTATTACTCATTAGAGATAGAGTCAGCAGTACTCTAGATTGAGTTTGAGTGTAATAATAGCTATGAGTGCGTATTTGTTAATGAATATGAAATTGTTTTATATTGTGATGATTGGTTTATTGAGTGGCATATGAACTTTCGTCAGCGTGGTCCGCAAGACTATGCCGAAGGGGTTTCTAAACACTTGAATAGAACAATTCGACATAATATTGTTTTAAATTGGGTAAATGAAATAATTTTACCTTGATTATATTTTGATATGTAAAGGAATAATTTTTCAGAATTATTAAAGTGTATATAAGTTGATTGTTAGGTTGTTTGAATTGTATAAGCAAAAGAATTATAAGAGTTGAATTATAATTAAAGTGATTTACAATTGTGAAATAAACTTATATATGAGAAGTGAAACTATATGAATATGTTTATGAATATGAGTAGTAAATAAAAATGAATTTAAAGTTAAATGGAATATAACTTAAGAGGTGTTGAATGAAGTGATAAATGTGAACTTGAGTTATATAAATGAAATTCAACTGTTGTAATTGAATTGAATGATTGGATTGAATGATTAATCAATTAAATGTAAATTTAAGTTGATATGAAATAATGAATGAAAGTGTTAATTCATTAAAATCTAATGTTATTAGAAAGTTGAATAATTGAATGAAAATCAATTAAATTAAACCAATTGTAAGCAAAGGAATTTGGTTGTGATAGATATACTTTGGTTGTTATATGATTGTTAGTTGATTGTATAAAATTCATTAAGTGTTAATGAAAGTGAATTAGCGAAATTGGAAGCTATGAAATTGAAATTTAATTGAAAGTAAATAAATTTGAATAGAATTGAATGTGAATTGGATTTAAATTAGTAAATGTTAACTAATTGAAATATGAATGAAAGTTGATAAAATCCAATGTTGATAAATCAAATGTGATTTGAATTGAAAACCCTTTCATTGAATATTAATGAGAATATGAATGAATATTATTGATTATGAATGGTAGTTGGTTGATGGTTGAATATATATTGCCATTGAATGCATTGCTATGTTAGCATATATAGTTATTATGTTGCTATATGTTGTATATTGATACTATTGTCATATATGCATGTTCTCATGTTGTTTGTTGAGTGATTAGTAGGTGCGGATCGCGTTTGCTTCGCATTTGGAGCTCGCTTTCGCGCTATATTAGCCGTATATGCTCGCTAATAAAATATAAGGTACATATCTCGGATTACATACCGTACTTTTATACTTTTTTCCCTTCGGGATGCCTCATTACTTGATCAGATGTATATTTGTGATATATATACTGTCATTTTTTTTCGGATCGAGCCGCGCAAAGGAGACTATGGCGAATTTTTCCGAAAATTTAAGGCGTTAGAAAATTTTTGAGAAATTTGGAAAATTTTGAAAACTATTAACTTTGATTTAGAAATGGAAAGTTAAACAATAGTAGTTGTTTTTGAAAAGATAACTAAGTATGATTTGAAAACTTAGTAAAGTATTATAAGAAGTTTAACTATGAATTATGGAAAATTAATAGATTCTATAACTTTTCTTACTTGTTAATTTCGAGGACGAAATTCTTTTAAGGGGGGAAGATTGTAACGACCCAGAATTTTTATTAATTAAAATTTGAATATTTAATTAATTTTAAATATTAATAAGTGAATTTATAAGTCAAATAAATTTTTATTTGAATTATTGGATTTAATTGGATAATTAAATCGATAATTTAATATGTTAAATTATGGAAATAATTGAAAATTGAGTTAAATATGATTGAAAATGATTTGTAAAATTTTATTTTATCATATTGAAGTTAGAACGATATTTTAGAACTTTTAAAATCGATTTAAAAGTTAATTTGTGAAAATTGAATATTTTAATATTAAAATCGACTAGTGAAAATAGCCAATTTTTGAACAGTCTCAGAATTGAACGAAACCAGTTCCATTGGATTCGTAATAGTTAGTTATTACCGGATTTCAAATTTCGTGTCAATCGGAGTTATCGTTTGATCGTGGCAGCTCGAAACGCATCGAATTATTTTTAATTTAAATTTGGCGAGTGAAAATAGCCATTTTTCAAAAAGTCTCGGATTTCGACGAAACCAGTTTCATCGGATCCGTAATGTTATATTATTGCAAGATTTCAAATTTCGTATCAATTGGATTTACCGTTTGTCCTGTACAAATTAAAACGCCTAGAAAATCGCTTAAATCGGTTTAATTTAAATTGAGCGTTTACAGCCATAACTCGCACATACTTCCGAATTAGCTTCCGAAACCTATTCCATTGTGTCCGGAACGCGGGATAAACCCTAGGTACGTCAGTTTCGGCGCGTAAATCGGAGTTCGGAATTTCCGGATGAATAGTGTTCGAAAATTCTCTATAAATACACCCCCTACCCTTCATTAATAAAAAAAAAATATCTCTAATCCTAACCCTAGCCGCCACTTTAATAACCAATGGCCAGAAATCGCTCTCACTTCTTCATCAATCTCTCTCAATCCGTAAAGAATTACGCGAGGTGTTCAACACGAAGGTTGGAGAGCACGACGAGAGCTTTCAATCCATACGGATATGATCGCGTATGGAGTTGTATATCGTGTGATAATGGGCCGCGTCCTAGGGGTTTGCGCACGCATTTCCAAGTGGTGGAGATGGCCGAGCTTCTGGTGGTTGAGGCCGTGGGTAGCTTGCGTCGAGAGCTTCGAGATGGGGGAAGTGTGATCGAGTATAGTCGAGAGATGAGGATGCAATATTAAACCCTAATTCTTGTAATGGGTTCGGCCTCAATTTGAGTTGCCTGGAGCAACACGCATGATGAAGGAGAAGGGGTGGACGGTGGAGATGTATCTGGGTTTGGATCCAAGGGTGAGGATGTGTGTATGTTGAAAAAATTAAAGTTTAAGTTGATTTGTTTATATAAATCGTGTACAAACTTCAAAAATGCATAACTTTTTCATACGAGGTCGAAAACGCACGAAACCAGTTGCGTTGGAATCGTATGGACGAGCACTACGCGATGGAGTTGGTTTGGAGTCGTTTGGATTTAGTGAGAATTTTGGGTAAAATTAAACGCACGTTTAATTTTATTCGAAATAAATCGCTAAAACGGAAATTAAAACCAAGGTGAGAACTTCTCACTCAATCGAATCAGTTTCGATTTTATTTTAAATAGTTAGATTCAAAATATTTGAATGCATGTTTGAATGTTGATTGATATCTATTGATTGTTAAAATAGACATTATACGCCGTTAGTAAGCGGATGTTATTTATTAAAAACATATACCGCGAATATTTCATAAACAGTGAAATTGGTATTATATATAATATCAATATATATATATATTGGCATATGTATATATTGGAGTTATTGATTTCCCGCATTTATTTGTTTAGCGGATGAGACCCTATTACGCCGTTATTAAGCGGATAATATTTAATAAGAACATATACCGCGATAATTTCGTACTGGAGCGAAATTTGTATTGTGCTAATGTTTTTGGATGCAGGAAAACAGGTTGGAGGGATCCAACTAGATTCCTCAACAGTTTTTATTTGATTTCAGATATTTTGATATTTGATGGATTATCATATCGATATATGATATCGTTGTTTGTCGTGATTGACTATTTGGTGTGTGGCATCATTGGATCAAATTTTGGAGTTTTAAAATGATTTTTAAAGTGATTTTTGAAAATATACTATATTTTTAGAATTTGATCCATTATAAATAAATGAACGATATAATTTTTAAAGTTATAAAATTATGCTTTTTGTGAAATATAGTTAAAAGCTGATTTTTGAGAAATATGAATTAATGATTTTATAAAATAGTTTAAATAGAGATTTTGGAATTTATTATAAAGAGTTTAAATATAGGATTTATAAAATTTGATTATTTTATAAATCAAGAGAATGATGAAATTATAAAGGGAATTAAAGTCGTTTTAAAAGAGTAATATAAATTTGATTTATATTAAGAGATTTATAAATGGATATTTATCACACCAGTCTTGTTAAGCTTTGGGCTATGTGATGGGGGGTTCTCGCTTCGCGGTTAGGTGGCGAACGGGAGACTCTTACCCCTACACGTCCTCTTTTAGGGGGTTGGTTAGGTGTAACCTGAGACAGTCGAGAGGCTGGCCGTAAAAGCAAGGTCTGGGGTACCAGTGTAAGCCACGGTGGGGCTGGGATGGTTGAAAAGCCTACCGGTTGTGACTGCTGTCGACGGTTGAAAAGCCTAGATCTTTACATTTGGTATCAGAGCTTATGGTTAAGCGACAACCATGGTTCTGTTGGGTATTACTCATTAGAGATAGAGTCAGCAGTACTCTAGATTGAGTTTGAGTGTAATAATAGCTATGAGTGCGTATTTGTTAATGAATATGAAATTGTTTTATATTGTGATGATTGGTTTATTGAGTGGCATATGAACTTTCGTCAGCGTGGTCCGCAAGACTATGCCGAAGGGGTTTCTAAACACTTGAATAGAACAATTCGACATAATATTGTTTTAAATTGGGTAAATGAAATAATTTTACCTTGATTATATTTTGATATGTAAAGGAATAATTTTTCAGAATTATTAAAGTGTATATAAGTTGATTGTTAGGTTGTTTGAATTGTATAAGCAAAAGAATTATAAGAGTTGAATTATAATTAAAGTGATTTACAATTGTGAAATAAACTTATATATGAGAAGTGAAACTATATGAATATGTTTATGAATATGAGTAGTAAATAAAAATGAATTTAAAGTTAAATGGAATATAACTTAAGAGGTGTTGAATGAAGTGATAAATGTGAACTTGAGTTATATAAATGAAATTCAACTGTTGTAATTGAATTGAATGATTGGATTGAATGATTAATCAATTAAATGTAAATTTAAGTTGATATGAAATAATGAATGAAAGTGTTAATTCATTAAAATCTAATGTTATTAGAAAGTTGAATAATTGAATGAAAATCAATTAAATTAAACCAATTGTAAGCAAAGGAATTTGGTTGTGATAGATATACTTTGGTTGTTATACGATTGTTAGTTGATTGTATAAAATTCATTAAGTGTTAATGAAAGTGAATTAGCGAAATTGGAAGCTATGAAATTGAAATTTAATTGAAAGTAAATAAATTTGAATAGAATTGAATGTGAATTGGATTTAAATTAGTAAATGTTAACTAATTGAAATATGAATGAAAGTTGATAAAATCCAATGTTGATAAATCAAATGTGATTTGAATTGAAAACCCTTTCATTGAATATTAATGAGAATATGAATGAATATTATTGATTATGAATGGTAGTTGGTTGATGGTTGAATATATATTGCCATTGAATGCATTGCTATGTTAGCATATATAGTTATTATGTTGCTATATGTTGTATATTGATACTATTGTCATATATGCATGTTCTCATGTTGTTTGTTGAGTGATTAGTAGGTGCGGATCGCGTTTGCTTCGCATTTGGAGCTCGCTTTCACGCTATATTAGCCGTATATGCTCGCTAATAAAATATAAGGTACATATCTCGGATTACATACCGTACTTTTATACTTTTTTCCCTTCGGGATGCCTCATTACTTGATCAGATGTATATTTGTGATATATATACTGTCATTTTTTTTTCGGATCGAGCCGCGCAAAGGAGACTATGGCGAATTTTTCCGAAAATTTAAGGCGTTAGAAAATTTTTGAGAAATTTGGAAAATTTTGAAAACTATTAACTTTGATTTAGAAATGGAAAGTTAAACAATAGTAGTTGTTTTTGAAAAGATAACTAAGTATGATTTGAAAACTTAGTAAAGTATTATAAGAAGTTTAACTATGAATTATGGAAAATTAATAGATTCTATAACTTTTCTTACTTGTTAATTTCGAGGACGAAATTCTTTTAAGGGGGGAAGATTGTAACGACCCAGAATTTTTATTAATTAAAATTTGAATATTTAATTAATTTTAAATATTAATAAGTGAATTTATAAGTCAAATAAATTTTTATTTGAATTATTGGATTTAATTGGATAATTAAATCGATAATTTAATATGTTAAATTATGGAAATAATTGAAAATTGAGTTAAATATGATTGAAAATGATTTGTAAAATTTTATTTTATCATATTGAAGTTAGAACGATATTTTAGAACTTTTAAAATCGATTTAAAAGTTAATTTGTGAAAATTGAATATTTTAATATTAAAATCGACTAGTGAAAATAGCCAATTTTTGAACAGTCTCAGAATTGAACGAAACCAGTTCCATTGGATTCGTAATAGTTAGTTATTATCGGATTTCAAATTTCGTGTCAATCGGAGTTATCGTTTGATCATGGCAGCTCGAAACGCATCGAATTATTTTTAATTTAAATTTGGCGAGTGAAAATAGCCATTTTTCAAAAAGTCTCGGATTTCGACGAAACTAGTTTCATCGGATCCGTAATGTTATATTATTGTAAGGTTTCATATTTCGTATCAATTGGATTTACCGTTTGTCCTGTACAAATTAAAACGCCTAGAAAATCGCTTAAATCGGTTTAATTTAAATTGAGCGTTTACAGCCATAACTCGCACATACTTCCGAATTAGCTTTCGAAACCTGTTCCATTGTGTCCGGAACGCGGGATAAACCCTAGGTACGTCAGTTTCGGCGTGTAAATCGGAGTTCGGAATTTCCGGATGAATAGTGTTCGAAAATTCTCTATAAATACACCCCCTACCCTTCATTAATAAAAAAAAAAATATCTCTAAACCTAACCCTAGCCGCCACTTTAATAACCAATGGCCAGAAATCGCTCTCACTTCTTCATCAATCTCTCTCAATCCGTAAAGAATTACGCGAGGTGTTCAACACGAAGGTTGGAGAGCACGACGAGAGCTTTCAATCCATACGGATATGATCGCGTATGGAGTTGTATATCGTGTGATAATGTGCCGCATCCTAGGGGGTTTGCGCACGCATTTCCAGGTGGTGGAGATGGCCGAGCTTCAGGTGGTTGAGGCCGTGGGTAGCTTGCGTCGAGAGCTTCGAGATGGGGGAAGTGTGATCGAGTATAGTCGAGAGATGAGGATGCAATATTAAACCCTAATTCTTGTAATGGGTTCGGCCTCAATTTGAGTTGCCTGGAGCAACACGCGTGATGAAGGAGAAGGGGTGGACGGTGGAGATGTATCTGGGTTTGGATCCAAGGGTGAGGATGTGTGTATGTTGAAAAAATTAAAGTTTAAGTTGATTTGTTTATATAAATCGTGTACAAACTTCAAAAATGCATAACTTTTTCATACGAGGTCGAAAACGCGCGAAACCAGTTGCGTTGGAATCGTATGGACGAGCACTACGCGATGGAGTTGGTTTGGAGTCGTTTGGATTTAGTGAGAATTTTGGGTAAAATTAAACGCACGTTTAATTTTATTCGAAATAAATCGCTAAAACGGAAATTAAAACCAAGGTGAGAACTTCTCACTCAATCGAATCAGTTTCGATTTTATTTTAAATAGTTAGATTTAAAATATTTGAATGCATGTTTGAATGTTGATTGATATCTATTGATTGTTAAAATAGACATTATACGCCGTTAGTAAGCGGATGTTATTTATTAAAAACATATACCGCGAATATTTCATAAACAGTGAAATTGGTATTATATATAATATCAATATATATATATTGGCATATGTATATATTGGAGTTATTGATTTCCCGCATTTATTTGTTTAGCGGATGAGACCCTATTACGCCGTTATTAAGCGGATAATATTTAATAAGAACATATACCGCGATAATTTCGTACTGGAGCGAAATTGGTATTGTGCTAATGTTTTTGGATGCAGGAAAACAGGTTGGAGGGATCCAACTGGATTCCTCAACAGTTTTTATTTGATTTCAGATATTTTGATATTTGATGGATTATCATATCGATATATGATATCGTTGTTTGTCGTGATTGACTATTTGGTGTGTGGCATCATTGGATCAAATTTTGGAGTTTTAAAATGATTTTTAAAGTGATTTTTGAAAATATACTATATTTTTAGAATTTGATCCATTATAAATAAATGAACGATATAATTTTTAAAGTTATAAAATTATGCTTTTTGTGAAATATAGTTAAAAGCTGATTTTTGAGAAATATGAATTAATGATTTTATAAAATAGTTTAAATAGAGATTTTGGAATTTATTATAAAGAGTTTAAATATAGGATTTATAAAATTTGATTATTTTATAAATCAAGAGAATGATGAAATTATAAAGGGAATTAAAGTCGTTTTAAAAGAGTAATATAAATTTGATTTATATTAAGAGATTTATAAATGGATATTTATCACACCAGTCTTGTTAAGCTTTAGGCTATGTGATGGGGGGTTCTCGCTTCGCGGTTAGGTGGCGAACGGGAGACTCTTACCCCTACACGTCCTCTTTTAGGGGGTTGGTTAGGTGTAACCTGAGACAGTCGAGAGGCTGGCCGTAAAAGCAAGGTCTGGGGTACCAGTGTAAGCCACGGTGGGGCTGGGATGGTTGAAAAGCCTACCGGTTGTGACTGCTGTCGACGGTTGAAAAGCCTAGATCTTTACATTTGGTATCAGAGCTTATGGTTAAGCGACAACCATGGTTCTGTTGGGTATTACTCATTAGAGATAGAGTCAGCAGTACTCTAGATTGAGTTTGAGTGTAATAATAGCTATGAGTGCGTATTTGTTAATGAATATGAAATTGTTTTATATTGTGATGATTGGTTTATTGAGTGGCATATGAACTTTCGTCAGCGTGGTCCGCAAGACTATGCCGAAGGGGTTTCTAAACACTTGAATAGAACAATTCGACATAATATTGTTTTAAATTGGGTAAATGAAATAATTTTACCTTGATTATATTTTGATATGTAAAGGAATAATTTTTCAGAATTATTAAAGTGTATATAAGTTGATTGTTAGGTTGTTTGAATTGTATAAGCAAAAGAATTATAAGAGTTGAATTATAATTAAAGTGATTTACAATTGTGAAATAAACTTATATATGAGAAGTGAAACTATATGAATATGTTTATGAATATGAGTAGTAAATAAAAATGAATTTAAAGTTAAATGGAATATAACTTAAGAGGTGTTGAATGAAGTGATAAATGTGAACTTGAGTTATATAAATGAAATTCAACTGTTGTAATTGAATTGAATGATTGGATTGAATGATTAATCAATTAAATGTAAATTTAAGTTGATATGAAATAATGAATGAAAGTGTTAATTCATTAAAATCTAATGTTATTAGAAAGTTGAATAATTGAATGAAAATCAATTAAATTAAACCAATTGTAAGCAAAGGAATTTGGTTGTGATAGATATACTTTGGTTGTTATATGATTGTTAGTTGATTGTATAAAATTCATTAAGTGTTAATGAAAGTGAATTAGCGAAATTGGAAGCTATGAAATTGAAATTTAATTGAAAGTAAATAAATTTGAATAGAATTGAATGTGAATTGGATTTAAATTAGTAAATGTTAACTAATTGAAATATGAATGAAAGTTGATAAAATCCAATGTTGATAAATCAAATGTGATTTGAATTGAAAACCCTTTCATTGAATATTAATGAGAATATGAATGAATATTATTGATTATGAATGGTAGTTGGTTGATGGTTGAATATATATTGCTATTGAATGCATTGCTATGTTAGCATATATAGTTATTATGTTGCTATATGTTGTATATTGATACTATTGTCATATATGCATGTTCTCATGTTGTTTGTTGAGTGATTAGTAGGTGCGGATCGCGTCTGCTTCGCATTTGGAGCTCGCTTTCGCGCTATATTAGCCGTATATGCTCGCTAATAAAATATAAGGTACATATCTCGGATTACATACCGTACTTTTATACTTTTTTCCCTTCGGGATGCCTCATTACTTGATGAGATGTATGTTTGTGATATATATACTGTCATTTTTTTTCAGATCGAGCCGCGCAAAGGAGACTATGGCGAATTTTTCCGAAAATTTAAGGCGTTAGAAATTTTTTGAGAAATTTGGAAAATTTTGAAAACTATTAACTTTGATTTAGAAATGGAAAGTTAAACAATAGTAGTTGTTTTTGAAAAGATAACTAAGTATGATTTGAAAACTTAGTAAAGTATTATAAGAAGTTTAACTATGAATTATGTAAAATTAATAGATTCTATAACTTTTCTTACTTGTTAATTTCGAGGACGAAATTCTTTTAAGGGGGGAAGATTGTAACGACCCAGAATTTTTATTAATTAAAATTTGAATATTTAATTAATTTTAAATATTAATAAGTGAATTTATAAGTCAAATAAATTTTTATTTGAATTATTGGATTTAATTGGATAATTAAATCGATAATTTAATATGTTAAATTATGGAAATAATTGAAAATTGAGTTAAATATGATTGAAAATGATTTGTAAAATTTTATTTTATCATATTGAAGTTAGAACGATATTTTAGAACTTTTAAAATCGATTTAAAAGTTAATTTGTGAAAATTGAATATTTTAATATTAAAATCGACTAGTGAAAATAGCCAATTTTTGAACAGTCTCAGAATTGAACGAAACCAGTTTCATTGGATCCGTAATAGTTAGTTATTACCGGGTTTCAAATTTCGTGTCAATCGGAGTTATCGTTTGATCGTGGCAGCTCGAAACGCATCGAATTATTTTTAATTTAAATTTGGCGAGTGAAAATAGCCATTTTTTAAAAAGTCTCGGATTTCGACGAAACCAGTTTCATCGGATCCGTAATATTATATTATTGTAAGGTTTCAAATTTCGTATCAATTGGATTTACCGTTTGTCCTGTATAAATTAAAACGCCTAGAAAATCGCTTAAATCAGTTTAATTTAAATTGAGCGTTTACAGCCATAACTCGCACATACTTCCGAATTAGCTTCCGAAACCTGTTCCATTGTGTCCGGAACGCGGGATAAACCCTAGGTACGTCAGTTTCGGCGCGTAAATCGGAGTTCGGAATTTCCGGATGAATAGTGTTCGAAAATTCTCTATAAATACACCCCCTACCCTTCATTAATAAAAAAAAAATATCTCTAAACCTAACCCTAGCCGCCACTTTAATAACCAATGGCCAGAAATTTCTCTCACTTCTTCATCAATCTCTCTCAATCCGTAAAGAATTACGCGAGGTGTTCAACACGAAGGTTGGAGAGCACGACGAGAGCTTTCAATCCATACGGATATGATCGCGTATGGAGTTGTATATCGTGTGATAATGGGCCGCGTCCTAGGGGGTTTGCGCACGCATTTCCAGGTGGTGGAGATGGCCGAGCTTCAGGTGGTTGAGGCCGTGGGTAGCTTGCGTCGAGAGCTTCGAGATGGGGGAAGTGTGATCGAGTATAGTCGAGAGATGAGGATGCAATATTAAACCCTAATTCTTGTAATGGGTTCGGCCTCAATTTGAGTTGCCTGGAGCAACACGCGTGATGAAGGAGAAGGGGTGGACGGTGGAGATGTATCTGGGTTTGGATCCAAGGGTGAGGATGTGTGTATGTTGAAAAAATTAAAGTTTAAGTTGATTTGTTTATATAAATCGTGTACAAACTTCAAAAATGCATAACTTTTTCATACGAGGTCGAAAACGCGCGAAACCAGTTGCGTTGGAATCGTATGGACGAGCACTACGCGATGGATTTAGTTTGGAGTCGTTTGGATTTAGTGAGAATTTTGGGTAAAATTAAACGCACGTTTAATTTTATTCGAAATAAATCACTAAAACGGAAATTAAAACCAAGGTGAGAAATTCTCACTCAATCGAATCAGTTTCGATTTTATTTTAAATAGTTAGATTTAAAATATTTGAATGCATGTTTGAATGTTGATTGATATCTATTGATTGTTAAAATAGACATTATACGCCGTTAGTAAGCGGATGTTATTTATTAAAAACATATACCGCGAATATTTCATAAACAGTGAAATTGGTATTATATATAATATCAATATATATATATTGGCATATGTATATATTGGAGTAATTGATTTCCCGCATTTATTTGTTTAGCGGATGAGACCCTATTACGCCATTATTAAGCGGATAATATTTAATAAGAACATATACCGCGATAATTTCGTACTGGAGCGAAATTGGTATTGTGCTAATGTTTTTGGATGCAGGAAAACAGGTTGGAGGGATCCAACTGGATTCCTCAACAGTTTTTATTTGATTTCAGATATTTTGATATTTGATGGATTATCATATCGATATATGATATCGTTATTTGTCGTGATTGACTATTTGGTGTGTGGCATCATTGGATCAAATTTTGGAGTTTTAAAATGATTTTTAAAGTGATTTTTGAAAATATACTATATTTTTAGAATTTGATCCATTATAAATAAATGAACGATATAATTTTTAAAGTTATAAAATTATGCTTTTTGTGAAATATAGTTAAAAGCTGATTTTTGAGAAATATGAATTAATGATTTTATAAAATAGTTTAAATAGAGATTTTGGAATTTATTATAAAGAGTTTAAATATAGGATTTATAAAATTTGATTATTTTATAAATCAAGAGAATGATGAAATTATAAAGGGAATTAAAGTCGTTTTAAAAGAGTAATATAAATTTGATTTATATTAAGAGATTTATAAATGGATATTTATAAATTGAAATATTGACATTATAAAACGAGTTTTTATAAGTGTTTGAATGAAGTGAAAATGAATTTCATAAATAAATGAAATTTATAGAATTATAAACTGTGAAGTTATAAATGAAATTTATAAATAGTAAGATTTATAAATTTGGTGAGATTATTTGAAGAATAGATTGGTTAAATAAATGGATCTTATAAGTTATAAGATTTGTAATTTGGAAAGTCTTAAAAAGAACGATTTTGTAAAATAATCGTTTTATAAGTAATTAACTTATAATATGAACTTTTAGTTTATAATTGAGTTATAAACTGGAATAGGTTAATAAAAGAATTATAAAAAAAGAAGTTTTTATAAATAAATAGAAATGGAATTTATAAACGTTGTTTTATAAATTCGCAAATGACTTATTTTGACAAGAAAATTTGTTGAAACCTATAAATGGAGTTATATTCACATTTTTTGAATAGTGAATAATCCTTTAAAATAAAGTGAATAAAAAGGATGAAATTTGTTAATGAAGTATATTCACGTTTTTGAATAGTGAATAACACGTTAAAGAAAATGTTTAGAATGTGATGTTTTAAATAGAATTAAAACGATCTAACGATGTTTTAAAATGTGTTGAGATTCGAAACCATAGATTTCAACATTCATTGTTGAAATAGACGTTTTCGAGAAATAAAAAGGAAATAGTGGACTATAACACTGTTGTTATAGTAAATGATTTCCGAAAGGAAATGTTTTGTATAGTATTGGGATTTATATATCTATTTTAATTTCGAATCCCTATACGAGTGATTTTGGGTTGTCGTAACAATGTTTTACGTAACATTCGTTTTGGCCCAAATAAATATGTTTAAGAGAATGATTTCCTTAAAGAATGAAATATGTACTTAATTTCGATTTAAGTATATTGAATATTTTCTAAGTGTTGAAAATAAATAAAATTTGTGAATTACTTATGAATGAATAAGTATGGAAATGTTTTCCAATATAAAGCGAATATTTTGAGAATTTATCTTTTTGAAGATAAATTGAAAAGGAATATTGAAATGAATAATTGGAATCGAATATTCATAGATATTTTGGATTTTAAATTCACTATGGAATTTATGAATGAAAAGGAGAATTTGTTTAAAAATAAATATTGATTTATTTTTGAAATGTGAAATTATATATCTTGTAAAGATATTTTGGAAAAATAAATAATTTGGAAAATTATTTGAAAACTGGTGATGTGTGCATATCCAGTGATAGTTCAATAACCGACTAACAATATTTCCCTTTGAATGGGTAATTGATGTGATTTGTTGAATGTGAATGCCACACTTATTTTCAAATAAGCGCTCACTATTCGGGTTAACCGGGAAAGGACCATGGGGTCGTATAACCCATTCCGAATATGTGATACGTCG
Organism: Allium cepa; assembly: GCA_030765085.1. NCBI lineage: Eukaryota > Viridiplantae > Streptophyta > Magnoliopsida > Asparagales > Amaryllidaceae > Allium > Allium cepa. The sequence goes on from CM060940.1 coordinate 56,455,136, forward strand.
TTGTGAATTGCATTGAAGATCGGTGTTGAAGACCCGGTATTTGCGAAAGCGATAGGATGACCTGTCGATTGACTCTGCACCGAGTAGCTACGGTATTGAGTTCTCCCTAAGTGATGGGAAATCCGATCAGGATTGTGAATATCCGGATTGCAAGGACTTCTTTGTAAGTGCCTTCGGTTTTGTTCGAGCCCGGAACAGTCTTGTATGGATTGTATGTCTGACATTACAAGTTGAGATATAAAGCCGATTTCTTTCAAATATATTTCTGTTGGTGGCGGAGAATTTATTCTTTTAGCTTAACACCCTTCTCTGAGACGTACGTGCTCAGAGGTTATATAGTTGAAGTTATCAGCGATATATTCCCAATTTGGTAATGTGACATGCTGAGTGATGCTGAAATGATCATTGTGTTGATTATTTATGATAGGATCATTTATTTGATCGTCTATCCTTGTGATCATTGTGTTGATCATTTGTTGACCCAAAGCATGTCTTTTGTATAAAGTATGTTTTTGTGGACGTGACTTCGTCGAGCCTCACACCCCGTGAATGGTCAAAACAGGAAAGAAGCAGCAAGGTTATGAGGGGTAGCACCCTTTAGGATGTGTCCATTTCCTTCTGGAAAAGGGTGGTATCATGGTATGGAGCCCAGATACTTACTCATGTTGAAAACACTTTGTTATGATTGTGTGAATTGATTACGAGCGCTCGGTGAAAAGGTCCCAAAGGACCGGGGGATGGCATATTCGGTCAGTTGTTACTCAGTTAGGGGTAACCCAGCCTTGTGTTGGTAGAGATCCGGTTTGGTTCTCGGGGATGTCCATCCAGAGGCATTCTCATGTGGCAATGGGAAGTTCCTTGGCCTGATCATTCGTTGGAAATCCAATTCCCAATACGAAACTTGTACGGTATTAGTTGTAGGACCTGCCATTTACTTATGGTGGTCACCACTGTTTGGATGGTAGCTATAGTAGGCATAGTTCGAAATGTTTATGCTGGCTAAGATTTATATTCTACTTTCGAAATGAATTTTTTCTACACTATACACTAATAATAATATCAAATGTTCTTTTTAAATGCGTATCAAGCATCTTTGACTATCATAAGGAGAAATCTCCTCCGATTCTGCGTTTGCATGTGTGTGTGTGCGGGAGGCCTTATGGTAGTCTCATTTTTAAAAGCATTGCGAATTGAATTTAAAAATATCTCTCTATTTTGATTTTAAAGATAAATAAACTGTTTTGAGTTCTCACACCAGTCACATGACTGACTTGGAGTTTATTGTTTTCCTTCCTAAACTCTGGGTGCCCACCAATTTCCACACGGGCAGTCAAGAGTTAGGTTTATCAGGATATTCTGGATATTCTGGAGTTGCTGGAGGCAAGCTGGATGGCATGGCGTATTACTTATATAGTATTTCTTTTTCCGCTGCATTGTTTGTTGTTGTTGAGGTTGTACACTCTGATGATATGATGTAATGTAATGTATAAAATGTAATAACTGATAGTTCTTTGTTTAAAGATTATTCATTTATTATTATATGTTGTTCCGCTGCGAATTGTGAGATTCTGATGTTGTTCTGTTGTTTCCTGTTCTGTTCTATGTTCTTTTCTCTATTTTCCTTTTCCTTATCTTTCTCTATTCTCTTTTCCTTCTATTTTAAAATTTTCTATCTTCTGTTTTCTCTTTTCTCTCTATCTTCTACCTTCTTATCTTTTTCTCTTCTCTTTTCTTAAATTCTTTTTAAAAACCCATAACTATTCGGTTTTTCGGCAACGAAAATCCGCGTACGTTACAATAACAGTGAATTATTATAGGATTTCAAGTTTCGTAGCGATAGGACTTTTCGTTTGATCATACGAACTCGAAATGCCAAGAAATCAATTTAACTGAAATCAATTTGAATTAAGGTGATTTTAAAGCTAACTTCTGTATACAATGGAATTAGGACTTAAAAATTGTTCCATTGAGTTTAAAATATGAAAACATATATTTTGATATATTGGATGACCCGTTTTCCTTTTGGGAATGAAACGGGCTTTTTGGGTCCTTGTTATCGTTTCGATCCAATTCTGCCTATATATAGGCTGTTATTAACCCTAATTGTTTCTCATCTTATTATTTTCTGTACGTACATCTCCATCCTCCTTCTCAAATGTCTAACATCAAACCTAATTCCTAAAATTTCAAAAACCTAACTTTCAAAAAAAAATTGCTGCAGGTTTACTTCGAGTCAGGAAGAGGTTCACTTCGAGTTTCAAAGGCGAAAACCCTGCAACGACTTGGGGTCAGGGAGAGTTCCATGCAAGTGCACTTCGAGTTCCTGGGGAAAAAACCCTGGAGCAACTTTGGGTCAAAGCCAAATGACTTGGATCTCGGGTCATTTTGGTAGAAACTCATAGCACGAACCGGATTATTGAGGCGGCGACTCGTAGTAAGACCCGAAGTCCAAATTTTCCAATCTTCTAACGTTAATAATTTTTACATACGAGCTCGGATTCATGCGCGGTTTTCTCCATTGGATCGTATCGGAATTCCGAACATTATGGAGCAGGTTTCGTCGAATTTTAAGACTATTGAATTTTAGGCCTTACTTTGGATTTCAAATCAATTTGAAATCAAAGGTGAGTGTTTTGACCCATTCACAACTACTAGATTATCTTTTATTATTAAGTTGAAGTTATGAGGTGATTAGAAATTTATCGACTGATGTTGGTAGATTTAAATTATCATTCTAGCAAAATTTGACTTTTATTGCATTTAATTATTGTTTAATTTAATATTGAATTTAACTGTCAATTTAATACATGTTAATGATAATCAGTTATCTATTGATATTTTTGGTTGATTTGAATGATGATTGTGATGGATGCTTGAATTGTTGATATTGGATGACTGGATGTTGTATTTTATATTTTTAAAACTCTGCAAGTTCCCTGTGGGTTGAAATGACACATACCCGAACGATCTATAGATTAGGGAAAAATCTTTATGGGTTGAAATGATAGACTCGAGCGATTTTATGGATTTTTATGTAATTCGGGATTGCGGTATGAAATGATATATAATCGTAAAATTTTGAACTGCGGATTGAAATGAAAAATATCTGTATCATTTGACCATAGGGTGGAAAATTATATACAAACACCGGATCGGTTAAATTTAATGATTTTTAATTCTTTAAAAATTTGAATTCAGTTAACATGCGTTTTGAAATAGAAATTGATTTATATAAACTGAGTTATTTTCGATAATGCAAGTGTTAATGCTAAAATTGAAATTTTTTAAGTGAATTACTTGAAGGTTTTAAAATTGAAATTCTAAAGTTGATTTTTAAGTATAAATGAAATAATCGAAATTGATTTATTGAAACATTGAAATTTTATAACTTTGAAATCTACTGGAAATTGGAATAGCTAAAACTGATATTTCAAGACATAAAAATTGGGTTTTGATTGAAATTTGGATATGGCCCAGATTGGTTGAATGGAAGAAATGGTTAAATATGATGTTAATTTAAGATTTATTTTCTCAATATAAACTGTAAAACGTTCTTTAAAATTCTAAATTATTAAGATTCTCAACCTTTAAACTAAATTTATCTGTTCAAATTATTTTAAACCATTTTTAATCTATTTAAAGCATTTTAATCAATTTTAAATTTATTTAAATTATTTTAACCTATTTTAATATATTTAATCTATTTTAAATCTATTTAATCTATTTTAATCTATTTAAACAATAGTAATCCATTCTAACCTTTTTTAAACTATATTAACCTGTTTTAATATATTTGAAAACAATTTTGAACTATTTAAACCAATTTAAACTGTCTAAACTATTTCTAAAGTTCGAACATGTAAAGTTGAAGTATTTATATTCAAATCCTTGATTTTAAAGCAAATATGGTTAAATGATGTAATAACCTAAGTTAAGAATAAAATGACATATTTGAGTGAATAAGATGATTTTGAAATGAGAAGTTAATTAACATATCTTATCTATAATTTCAAAGTGAATGTAAATTTCAAAGTGAAATGATTTTGAAAGTGAATATGATTTCGAAAGAAATATGGTTTGAATTTAATACGATATTTTGATATCAATATGAAATGGTATTTTTTGGAAGAAAAATGTGTGATCCTCTACCGGAGAGGAGAGCACACAGTTATATATATATGTATGTATGTACGTATATCAACAGTGGTAAAGGAGCTGCCAACAAGCCTGGCAGGTAGCAAAAGAACCCCCCATACAAAAAAAACAAACAAACCCTCCCAACCTCCTAAAAAACTAAAAACCAACCCTAAAGTGACAACACCATCCCGATACCAAGACCAAAAGCACCATCAAAAGAGTAGCAGCCATCTGAAAAAACTTCCGTAACCGCAACCGCAACCTTAACAACTATGCTAAAACATCGCAACAAACAACATCTACACAAACCATAGACTAAATCCAAAACCAAAACAACAAAAAACAAAATAAATCCCCCAATAACTCGACAACCGTCAGCCAAGAGGCTTAAAAACTTCGCGATTTAAACGAGGACTTCTCTAAATATTATCAATTGAATATCTTATTTTATCTCTTCTTTTCAATTTGGCTTCATGAATCAATTCTCTAGCATGAGCAGGAGAACGAGGAAATTTACCCAAAGCCGCAAGAAAACAATACATGATAAATCCAAAACCCCCTGTCTAATAATAGATAGCTCGATCGAAACCAACATCCCCGGTCAAAGTTGAACACACATCATACTTAACGTCACCCAAATTTTCCTTATCAAAACACTATTAACCAATTTAACATCAGCCTTTGGATTGAATGAGACAGCGGCAATGGGAGAAATATTAGAGCTCAACACAATATCATTATGAAGATCTACAGAACCAACTATAGACAGCCTCCTCACAGCCACTCGGACAACACAAACCAATAGATCTTTTGAACCAAAAGAATTACTCATAGACAAGTTAGCCTCCCCATCTACATTGACTTTACAAATATAATCATAAACTACAACACCATCATAATTATTTTTATGAATAACAGAGTCTACAGCCTCCACTTCTTTCTGAAAATCACCACTGCCTCCAAAACATCGTCTTTACAAATTGAAACAGTCATGCTCTTCAAATGATGCCCATCTACAATTGATAACTTAGCACCCACTTAAATTTTTTTTCCCTCCACGATGATTTTCAGCCCGCTTTGAAATTTCATGGCGTCATCTTCTTCTTCTCCTTCTTCGTCCTCTTTCTCTTTTGAATCTGCCTCGTTTCCTCCTCTTTTTTCTTCCTCTTCTTCTTCCTATCAATCTTCTTCTTCATCTTCTGTTCAACCCACATCTATCCATCCTTCTTCTACCTCCCTTCATTATGGATCTTTGGATTCTTGCACCAAGAATGACTCAGCTTCTTTCAATTCTAATTGGTCTTCTCTCTTCAAATCAGTACCACGTAATGCTGGATCTTACAAGCCCATTCATTTTGATGTATCTAGGGATAAATATTCACATGATTTACCGAATCTTGTAAAGGAAGAGGGTTTGAAGTACTGGAATAATCATTTAGTTGGTATCTTTTTGGATGGTACGCTTTCTTTCTTAACTGTTGTTAATTTCTTGAAAAGGCATTGGAGGATTAAAGGTGAAGTTGAATTCAAATCGGATGGGTTCAATTTCTATTTCAATTTTTCCAATCAAGAAGATAAGGATCATGTTCTTAACTCGGATCCTATTTTTATAAGGGATAGAATGTTCATAATTACCAAATGGGATCCTTCAATTGGTATCTCTCAAGATCAAATCAAAAAAGTACCTGTGTGGATTCATTTTCATAGGATTCCTATTATACTCTGGACGTTGGTAGGGATTAATTGGTTAGCTTGTCATGTTGGTAGATTAATCTGTTTTGATAGTAGTACTGAGAAACTGCAAAGATTTAAGTATGCAAAGGCATTAGTGGAGATATCGCCTGATTTCGAATTACCAGAATCTATTCCCATTCCTCATTTGGGAATTAATTGTCTTGATGTTAAATTGTCATATGATTGGAAGCCAAAATTCTGTACACATTGTAAAATCTTTGATCATGATACTATCAGTTGTGAGATTGTAAAAAAGGCTAAAGAGATTGAAGTTAGTAAAGGAGTTAATTTGGAGGAGAATGTTGATAAGAATCTGTGTGATCATGAAATTACTAATCACAACTTATTTGATCATAGCTGGAAGAATGTTAATAAGAGGAACAAAGGAGTATGGAAGAGGAAAGAGGCAGTGGTTAAAGAAAAGTTTCAAGTAAATGTTGAACCTTTAATGAACATTGAAAAGGGTAAAGGAAAAGGTTCAGTAGAATGTAATGTAAATTGTTCTTCATCCTGCTCTGCAGTCACTTCAAATTCCTTTTCAATTTTATCTAATTCTTCTCTAGATTCAAACAATAACCTTGTAGCTCGAGAAAGTATACTTGGTAGCTGTAGTGAAACAATACCATTTCTATAGCTCTTGCTTTTGACAATGTTTCAAATTCTTTATTTGTTTCTAGTACCAAGGATGTTTCATCTATTTTCTCTAATAAATCTACCTCCGTTTCTTCATCTTGCAGTTCTCAATTTAGTTCTCAGTCCCTATCTATGTTTCCATCCAATACTTCATCGCCTTATCTGCATTTGTCTCCACCTGATCATACTATACTCCCTCATGCTCCTAAATCAGGTGAATGTATGGAAGTCATGATTAATAAGGGTATTAATACTACTCATAATTCTGATGACTTGAATAAGGGTAAAGATTTTAAGGCTCAGCAAATTCTTCCTTTATCTTCTTCAAAAAATAATTCTCACTCTAGACATACAAGGAAAAATCCTTCACCTTTGCTTCCTCCCCACCCTATCAAATGAATAATATTGCTTTTTGGAATATAAAAAGGGCTAACTTACCCTCTAACATATTGAGATTAAGAATCTTATCAAGGAAAAGGATATACATTTGATGTGTGTTTTTGAAACAAAGCTAGATATTTAGTCTACTCTAAAGGCTGCACGCTTGATATCTCCTTCTTGGTTACATGATCATAATTTTGTTGAATCCAATTATGGTAGACTTCTTACATTATGGAATCCTCAAATTTTCAAGCTTTCAAAAATTACTGCCACTGATCAATTCATTCATTATAATTGTATTCATTTGCCCTCCAATATGAACTTTCATCTTACTTCAATTTATGCTCATAATTCTTTATCATTGAGACAGATTTTTTTGGATCGACTTCCTTCCCTAAAGACTTCTAATCCTTGGCTGATTGGTGGTGATTTTAGTAGTATGCTTGCATGTAATTAAAAATTTGGTGGTTGTCCTTTATCTCTTAAGGATATTACTCCTTTAAACAGTGCTATAAATCAATCTAATTTAATCTCAGTCAAAGCATTTGGAGCAGATTTTACTTGGTCAAATAGTAATAGGAGTGGTAATCTAACTCTTTGTAAACTGGATCACATTTTCATAAACCTTTCTTTTCTTCAAGTTTGGCCAAAATCTTTTTATGACATTCTTTAGCCTTCATTATCTGATCACTGTCCTTTAATTTTTCATTGGGGAGTTGATGATTTTTGTGGAAGGAAACACTCTTTTTAATTTTTTAATTTTTGGACTAAGCATGTTGACTATCAAGATATTCTTAAACAGGTTTGGAGCATGCAGTTTGGCAGGGATCCTCTAGCAAATTTATCTCTAAAGATGAAAGCTCTCAAATTTCATTTAAAGGTTTGGTCTGCAGCTAATTTTGGTAAGGAATCTAAGCTTTCTAATCATATTAGGAATGAGCTTAATAAGATACAGGAGGACTTGAGTGCTAGACCATATGATACTCTTTTACAACATGCTGAATTGCATTTAAGGAAAAAACTTGATCAAGTTATTAAAAGGGAATTGTCATCACTTAAACAGAAAATTCATTTAAGAATGGACAAGGAGGCAGATAGGAATACCAAGTATTTTCATAATTTTTTGAAGGTTAAGAGAGCTAGAGAATGCATATTTCAGATAAAGGATATGTTTGGTAATTTGGTGAATTCATTTGATGGTATAAATGATGCATTTGTTCGGTATTTTACTTCTATCTTAGCTCCTTCCAATTCTTTTATACCTGACATCAAACCTCTTTTTGACATTACACTTCCAAATTTATCCATGTCTCAGTCAACTTCTTTAATTTGTTCCATATCTGCTAATGAGATCAGATCTGCAGTTTTTAATATGGATAGTAATAGTTGTGGAGGCCTAGATGGTTATAATGCACATTTTATGCGGCAGGGTTGGAATATAATTGGGTCTGATATTATTAAAGCTATACAATACTTTTTCAATAATAACATACTTCCTGTTGGTCTATCTGCTACTGCCATTGCATTAATTCCCAAGATTGATAATCCAACTACAGTTGCTGATTATAGGCCAATTTCTTGTTGTAACATCATTTATAAAATCATTTCAAAAGTGATGGCTAATAGACTGCAATTAGTTCTTCCATCCATCATTTCCAATAACTAAGCTGCTTATATTAGTGGCAGATCCATTAGTGATAATATTCTTTTAGCTCAAGAATTATTGTTTGGATATGAGAGGAAAAATATATCACCTAGATGCATGTTGAAGCTGGATATTAAGAAGGAATTTGATTCTATTGCTTGGAATTCTATTTTAGCTATTATGTCTAGGATGAATTTTCCTAAACCTTTTTTAGCTTGGATTTACACATGTATTTCATCACCAATGTATTCAATTTCGAGAGAGGGTGGACTGTATGGTTTTTTTAAAGGTGTACAAGGTGTTAGGCAAGGTGATCCTATTTCTGCCTACTTGTTCATTATAGTCATGGAGCTTCTTAATTCTATTTTGATGGATCTTGTAGTTAAGAAAGCACTTGATTTACATCCTAAATGTAAACATCCCCTTATTACTCATCTTCTCTTTGCTGATGATCTGATCTTCTTCACAAAGCCTACATATAAGAATATTCAGTGTATTATCTCCTCTCTGCAACTATTTTATTCCATTACTGGCCTTCAAATAAATCTTTCAAAATCCAATATTCTTGTGTTGGTTTGCCTACCTTACAGAAGAATGATATTATTAAGTACTCGGGTCTTCAGGAATTACCTAAAAATTCATATTATTTGGGTTTGCCTATCATTAGTTCTAGAATAACCAAGCAACACTATTTGCCTCTCTTTGAAAAGATAATTCATAAACCGCAGTTTTGGCCAACTGATACATTGTCTCAAGCTGGTAGGCTTACTATTATTCAATCAATTGTTGTGGCTATGTCTACTTATTGGACTATACATTACATTCTTCCAATTAAGCTACTTAATATGATTTCTAGTGCCCTAAATAAATTCCTTTGGCATGGTGACCCTTTCTCGAAAAAGCTAATTCCCATTTCTTTCTACAAGCTGTTTGATGCTAAAAAATATGGAGGGCTTGGTATTACTAATATTTTTCTATGGAATAAGGCTGCAATCTCTGTATATTTCAATAAGATTTTTGCTACTGATAAGAACTTATGGTCTCAATGGATTAATCAAAATCTTATTGGCAAGAGGAATTTTTGGACTATGACAATACCACAAAATTGTAGTTGGAGTTGGAGATGTATACTTAAACTTAGGGAAACTTTCATTCCTTTCATACAATGTAATTATGTATTGATTAAAGGACTTTCCTTCTGGCACTCTCCTTAGGCTAAACAGGGACTGATCGTAAGTACCTTAGTTGATTATAATCTGAGAAGGAATTCTGGAATTTCAGAAGAGGCTAGAGTAGATGAATTTATACATGATGATTGTATAGTTTTACCTTATTCCAGCTCCTTTCAACTAAGGAATCTGTGTAATCTCATTAAAGTAATCCATTTATAATTAGTGAAAATGCTCTAATCTGGTCAGGGAAGGGTGAATATCATTATATTAGGCTTGTTTATAACTATCTTTGTCAAAATGTATCTGAGTTCCCTGGGCATTCAAGAATTTGGAAAACTGGATGTACTGCAAAAGAAAATTTGTTGTTATGGAAAGTGATGGCAACTGCTTTGAATACTAAGGATAAGCTTTGTAGGATGGGTATTATTTCAGAGGATTTATGTGTTTTTTGCAAATCAGAATCTAAAACTAATACTCATTTATTTTTTGAACGTCCTTTTGTTTATCAAATATGGTATAGGCTTTTATCTAATGGTGGTTTTTATAAGCCTTCAACTTTTAGTTCTATTGAATGGTTTAATGTATTCAAAGCAACTAGATGGAAGACTCGTACTACTAGACTTCTGCTAAAGCTTCTTAAGAAATTGATATATGTTGTCTGGTCAGAAAGAAATAATAGGATTTTTGGTAATGGTAGTAAGAATTCTTCTCACCTGTATAATATGATTCATGGCAATATACTGAAGGACTTAAAAATTGATAATATTTGAAATTTGTTTTTCAAAAGGATTGCTGACATTTGATTTATTGGCTGTCTGATATCTTCTGCAAATATTTGAAGTCTGAAGTCCGCAAGGAAGCTTGAATATGATCTTCCTGCAAATCAGTTCATGTCTTATATGAAGTCATTCGCTACATCATGTGATAAATATAATAAGTTTAGTTACAATACTTCTTGGTTCATTCAGTTTTTGTTTCTAATTGTTTGTTTTCTAAAGTTGTGAGTTTGGTTGTATTATTTGCATTATATCTTGTCAAGATATTGGCTGTGTGAGTTGTATCTACTTGTAATGATATATTAGTCAATAAAATGAGTTTATGCTCTTGCCTTTCAAAAAAAAATTAGCACCCACCACTTCAATATCGACATCAGACCTATCAAAAAACATAGACAGAGTATCCACATCCACCACTGAAACATTGTTAATGATTCTCTCAACTACATTAGATAGATGCATCTCTTTATCAAAATTATTAAACTTCTTAATATCTGAACTTTTCATGATAATGCCACAATCATCCTCTTCAGGAACAATAACGTCAGAGACATCCTTATTAACATCCAATTCATACAACACATTCGAGCAAGAATACTGACCAACCTTTTCTAGCATACACACATAAGGATCTAACATCATAATGTCATAAACCATAGCCAGAGGATCCATATCTACCATTGATTCAATGACTTTCTCAACACAATCAGATAAATATAAATCTACATCAGAAACAATAAGAAATTGATGGGAGCAGACACTTTATCATTTACTCTATCATCAAAAAGTGTACAATGATCATCCCAAGCCACCTGAACATTACTCAATGTTGGAACAACATCTTCTAAACAATTACTATCCACGACATATGGATCCAAAAGAAGACTGTCATTCTGGCAATCCCACCCCGATTCATTAGCATAAAACTCATCAATATCAACACATGGCGAGCCTTCACTGACATGTACAACATTACCCTTTTTCAAAAACAATTCAGGTTGAGACCCAATCCAATCTTCATTAATTGGACACTGACCAATATTATCCAGCGTTAAATAATCAAAGTGCCAATAAACCTTGTTGAAAAGATAATCGCACTCCACATTATTACCCATACAGTAATCGTAGAATAAGCCCCTTATTCTCAAGAACTCAAGAACAAAATAAAAATGATGTTCTTTAAGACTGAGAGGTTTCGAGAAAGATGAATCAGAGAAAGAAGATTTAGGATCTGAATTAAGTATCGGATTGTAGATCGAGAGGCATGATATTATTTTATGACCAAATACATCACATTTAAAGTAGTAAACAGGATTCCAACATTCTTTAGCCATATGATTTTTATTTCCACACCTGTAACAGTAAAAGCCCTTTTTCCAATTTGGTATAGAAGAAGATCGATACTCATGAACACGAGATTTTGATTGAGAAAAGCTATCAGTATTGAAAGAAGAATTATGGTTGGATCGGCTAAATGATGAAGAAGGATTATTAAATTCAGAACGAAAAGAAGATGACGATTTAGAATGGTCGCCATTACCTTGAAATAGAAAGTTTTTTCTTCTAGCAGACGCCATAGTTCTAAAATAAATTTTTAATATGAAATGGTTTTGAAAATGTAAAAGAACCATCCAGTGTGTAATACGCGTTGGTCGTTAAAGAGACCGGGATCGGATATTGTCATACTCTCTGCTAATACTGAAAACCACTTTAACAACTGTGTACATGGTGAGATTCCAGAAATGAAGTAGGATGGTTTGACGAATGATTCTGTATGAGGTATTTACATAATTCTGACTCATGTGAGTCAGCTTAGATGTGAAAAAAATAGAAGCTATACCTGGGCTAAGTGAGGTCATTCCTATGATCGGACATGCTTCATCGATACCATATTTATTACTTTGTGACTGATTTGGTGGCCACCCCTCGATTTTGATTATGGGATTGTATTCCGAGATGGGCAGTAGTAGCTTCTATGCATTACCATCAGCCCGATTATGCAAAATGGTAGAGTCCTACCCTGGCATTGCCTCGAGTGCCGTGTTCACATGCCCTAGTGCGCCTTCTACGAGTTTGGTTTGTACCATACCTATGGAGTGCCCCCCAGTTTACGGAGGAATCACGGTACTGTATAGACTATGGGAATGTATAAAAATGTGTTAAGGGGGATATGGGTAATGCCTTAACGCTATTTTAATACTTTACTGTAGACACTATTATAATAGCATATTGTACTACATAGTAGATAGTTTAACTGAACCTTAGGAGATGGTAATCCCAAACATCTCTTAAGTTATTGCACTCACGCTGACAATGGATAGGAGATGTCAAACCTCATAAATATCTCTGACACCACTACACTCATATTTATTTACAGTTGACTTAACTTGCATAAGATCTTTTAGTTCTGACTCGAGTGTTTTTTCTTTTCAATTCGCTCGGGTCAGTCCGAGCTTTTCAGTTTATTGAAGACCGCTTTCTGGAGCATGAAGACGAAGATTTTGTACTATTATTATTTTCTATACTTATTCCACTGCATCATGTTGTTCTACTGCATTTATTTATTTATTCCTGTTATATGTAACTTTGATTTTTGTATTTTAAAAGAAAAATCAAATGTATTTGTAAAACAGCTCATTAACTGTTATTTGATTATCATATGTTGTCATTCCGCTGCGAGATTATGTATTTGTTTTATTTCTTCCTCTTCTTTTTCTTATTTACCCCATAACAATATGCCTCCTTGAATGGTTTGAGTGTGATGTGTGTGGTTTATTGTCGATTTAAACTGTCCAAAAAGGAAGGTCGTTACAGTAGGGCTCTTGGAATCTTTGCAAATCTTTGGCAACAGTCGCACTGTTTGGTTTAATCTGCTATGGCTAGATTTACTGTTGGTCAGAAATATCCATAATGATTATCTTTTTTAAAGTTTTGGCACCCAGTGTATTTACCATTGCTACCCTCATGGATCTCCGTAAGGATTTTCCAAGCCTTATCCTTGGTTACACACCAAAGAAAGGGGTTGAGAATCCTCTTCTGTAGACCACTACTTCTCGCATCATAAATCGAGGCATCTTTCAAAGAAGCTTTTTCTATTTATTCCTATTTTTTGAGAGGGTTCCCTTGAGAAAATATTCCTTAATCAGTTTCATTCATGACTTCCCTTCCTCCATGGTCTCCGAAATCCAGTCAACATCCGTTCGATCGATAATCGGAGCCTTTAAAACCTCCATTGGAACCAAAATCTTCATCTATGCTTCCCCGGAACTAGCTAGTTTAGGTAACGAATCAGCCGTTGCATTCTCATCTCTAGGGATATGCATAATCATATAATGCTCAATGTCGCCTAGCAGTTCCAACGTCTTTGTTAGGTGAGGAGTAAGTCTAACACCTTTAGCCTAGTATTCCTTCCTAACTTGATAAACCACTACCTAGGAATCACCGAATATGTATAGTGTCCTTATCACAGGTTCCTTCGCTATCCTTAATCCCACTATCAATGAATCATATTCGTTCTCATTGTTAGTTGCTGGAAATTCCAACCTCAGAGCATAACAAATCAATAGCCCTATCAAAGTTTCAACCACCACCCCTGCACCGAGGTATGTTCATTCGATGCTCCATCTATGAACAACTTTCAATAGGGAGGTGTGATTGTAACATCCTCCTCCTCACCATCTCGCATTTAAACTCAAAGATGAAAATTGCCAATCGTTTATTGCTCTCCTTGAATGGTAAGTGGTTTCGTATTAGCTCAATTATATGTTCCACTTCAGTAATCTCCTCGAACACTCAAGTCGCTATAACACCTACTTCAAGGACCGATTCGTCAGTACTTTGATCTGATGAGCCTGAAAATATTATCGTGACTTTCTCGATGCAAAAAACAAAAAACATGCAATTTTCTCCAACTTCGGACAGTTCTTTTCTGCTCCATTAAACTACTTGCTGATATAATAGACTGGCCTATAAATCCTTGCATCCTCACTTACAAATGTTGCACTTAGTGCATGAGTAGACTACCAAATAAACACACAAATCCTTGATGTCCAACGGTTAGGATAAGACCGGTGGTGCCTCTATATGTATCAATAACTCCTCAAAGACATTCTGACAGTCCTGATTACAATCAAAATTCTTCTTCCCTTCTTGAGGGCATCGAAGAAGGTATGCATTTGTCTATTTCCTTTGAGATGAACAGACCAGACCCAAGGCAGCGATCTTCCTATTCAAGCTCCATAGTTCTTTTGTCATAGTTGGGTGGTTACATTCCTTGAGGTGTTAATCTGCTTTGGATTAGCCTTGATTCCCCTTGCATTAACAATAAATCTTAGAAATTTTTTCGATGCCACCTCGAAAGAACATTTCAATGGATTTAATTTCATATCATACTTCCATGAAACCTTGAACATCTCTGAAAGGTCATCCAAATGATTTTGCGATACCGTGACTTCATAAAAATGTCATCCACATATACCTCCATTGTCTATCCGATTTGATTCTTGAACATAGAATTTACCAAACTCTAGTATGTAGCTTTAGTGTTCTTCAAACCGAATGGCGTTACTTGATAGCGGTGTAAACCTAAATCCATTTAAATCCGGTATTATCCTGATGTGGTATATGCATCAGAATTTGGTTTTAACCCAAATAAGCGTCCACGAATGAGAGTAACTCATGCCATGTGCTTCCGTCCATTAGTTGGTCAATCCTAGGTAAAGGAATGCTATCCTTTGAGCATACCTTATTCAAATCTGAATAGTAAATACATGTTCGATATTTTCCATTTGATTTCTTGACCAACACAGGGTTGGATACCCATTTGGCATATAAAGTGTTGTTCTTAAAGATGTTTTCCATCAGGTAATCCACTTCTCCTTTAATGCAACGGATGCTTCGGACCTAGCCTGCGACTTTTCTGTTTCGCTGGTGTGAACTTTGGATCAATGATTAGTGTGTGACATGATATCTCTAGAGATATACTGCACGTATTTGAATGTGTCCAAGTAAACACATCCAAATTCCCTCAAAGAAAATTAACAATTCTTCCTTAAGTTGATGCCAAGCTTGGAACATTCACCGTCAGCTCGGCTAGTATGGCCTTTCCCCTGACTTCTCCCTAGGATCCATAGCCTTATCAAACCTACTATAGTTCTCGAGTTAGTGCTTTAACGAGCTCACGTACCGCTCCATTTCCCTCCATCTTTTCTCCATTATATGAGGCCTTCTAGGTATGGTATGATTCTCAACTCTTCATCAGTCCACCTGGGTCCTTCTTCGTTATGTCCAGACTGATTCCTTTAGGTAGATGGCGCTTGGGGTCTGTTACCTACCTTTTGGACTAATTAAATTTTCACTAGAGCCGGAATGTCAAGATGAAGATGAAACAATTCATGGACTTAGGGATATGTTTAGAAAGGCACTAAAGGCACACTCAAGAAGTTTAGAGGAATTGGACCAAAAATAACCACTTGATGCCGAGAGCTTTCTGCCCTACATGGGACCACCAAAACACTTGCCCATGGAGCTATGGCTCGAAGTGGTAGTCATGGGGTACATCTCTCGAGGAATGGAAGAACACTCTAAGGATTCTTTTGGAAGAAAGCAAAGAAAGCATATATGAACAAGCAATATCAATAACTAGCCGGAATGACTCAATCACATTGGAAAAGTGGTGGCAGATAATGCACTGGAGATACAAGGTAAAGTGAAAAAAGGAGGGAAGTTTTTCCCTATTAAAACCAAAGGTACCAAGTGGTTTCACTGGGTATCGAGAGGTATTTATTGATGCATGGGCCCCTTTCCTTTCTTACAACCTAGGACCTTGATTTGGACTTGATATTTCATGGGCCTTTGGTTCTGCTAGACAATTTACCTGTAAATACAAACCCTATGGCTGCTAAAAGAGGACTTTTTAGCACTTCATCTTCTTGATTATCTCATATCTCTCCTCCTTCAAAGTCATCAAGGAAGCTACTATTTCCTATCCTAGGTCTTAAATTGGTGAATTCCTTATGCTAGTGACACTAAATCTTTCTCAAACCAATAATCAATCAAATATACAATTGATGTAGGCCAGAGATTGCCGAGTCACTATAAAATTCTAGTGTTCTCTCTACTTTTATTATAATTTTTTTATATATCTCAATATTTCTTTAGGTCTTTGGGTATTGATCCATTTTTGGCATCTATAGGGTCTTGTGGTTTGACTACCCTCCTGCGGTTCTGTCACATATTGTTGAAGCTTTTTTTATTAAGTCCTCAATAACATCTCTCAAATTCCGACACTTGTTCGTGTTTTATCCATGGATTACATGGAAGCGACAATAATTTCCTGATCTCCTTTCCTCCTTAGAGTCCCCTTTATAGGCGGCCTTTTATATCGCTCTGTCCCTTGCATGTCAAGGTATATATTCTCTAACATATCATAGAGGCTTATATTCATCAAGTCTCGTATTCCTCAGGCATTTTTACTTTCACTCTACCTACTGCCAGTACCCTTATTCCTTCTCTTCTAATTAACCAAATTTCCAATATTAACTGCTGCATTAGAAGATTTCATTCATGTCTACTTAATCGCCACATTAAACCAATTCAAGAACCCATTCAATGGCTCTTTAGTTCCCTGAGATAGGCTCGAAAAGGACATCACATCCTTTGGCGGAGCAGTTTGGATCCTAAAATGCTCCATGAATTACTTTGCTAATTCATCGAAAGTCGATATGGATCTAGATGCAAGCCTGGCGAATCACATTGACGCAACAGTTTCTAAGAAAAAAGGAAAACATCAACACCAAACAACATCCATTATCCTGGCGCCATCCATATGCCAATTATACTTGAGTAAGTGCTGCCTTGGATCAGTAGCTCCGTTATACAATGGCATTGTCGACATTGTAAACTTTCTAGGATACTCTTCCCTCATAATGTTTTTCATTAAGGGGGTTCTGCTTGATGCATGACCTTAATCCTCATTCTTTATTCCCTCGACCAATCGTCTAACCATATCTGCTATGTATTCCTCCCTGGCAGAGTACTCTGAAGGTCGACTATCAAGAGCTACCCCGAGTGTTTGGCTCTGCAAACAATCTTCGTTTTCCCACTAACATCTAGGTTCCCAAGTCTTTGGGAGAACCACTCCCCCAGTCTTCCTTAGATGCCCGGTTGGTTCTGTTGTAGATGTTTGAACTCGTAATCATCACCGTGATGCTATAGATTATCCTCTAAGTCAGATAAGTCCACGGCCACAGCTCTCTATCCCCCTAATCCTCTAAAATTCCTCTTGGTACTGTCTTGATTTTGGTCGGTATCGAGTTGATTCCTTCTAGCGGGAGAACTCTGACTTCCTCCTGCAACTCCTTCTACTGGTCCGAAAACCCCTTCCTTCTATTTTTATCTTTCATTTTTCCTATTCTGACTGGAAATAGATGAATTCTCTTCTTTAGATTTAGGAGGAGAAATTTCCCTACTCCTCCTCCTAGTCCTCTTTGGTTGCAAGAACAGCAGTACTATATTAGCATTCATCTTTTCCATCAAAGCCTTTTGACTGCCGATCAACTTCTGATTCATCTCCTACATCATCTTGTCAAACTCAACCATAGAAACAACCTCCTGTAGAGCATATGATCCTGGTACTACCCGCTAGTTACTGACTTTCATTTGATGAGCATTTCCTTTATACCACTAGCTACTGCTCCTTCTGTACCAGCAACTCCCCAGTTGACCTTCCAGATTTCCTAGGTGCCATTAATTCCTATTAGCAAGTTTCCATATCCCGTAAAGCAAATCTTTTGAATCAAACCAATGGATCTCTCAAAACCTAAAATACCATGCTAGATCTAATCATGAGAATCGATTTCTCATTGAAAACACCAAAATGTTGACGCAAGAAATAGATCAACACCCAAAGACTTGTAGAAAAATTTAGATTTAGTAAAAAATATTAGAAAAGTAAAGAGAACATTAGAATTTATTGATTTTAGAGTCACTAGTACAAGGGATTGGCCAGTTCTTATAGCTCAGAACAGCAAATAGCATTTGCTTTAATGACTTTAATGGAGGAAAGAAAGAAGATGAAGAAAATAAACAGCCAAAAGTCATTTTCCAATAGCCATAAAGTCCATATTTATAGGGAAACCGCATAGTAGGACTAGAGGGCCATAAAATATCAAGTCCAGATCTTAGTCCAAGTACATAGAAGTGAGAAACAAGGCCCATTTGACAATAAAAACGACTCGTACCAAGTGGTTCCACTTGGTACCAACCGGTTTTTATGCGTGGGAATTTTCCCTCTGTAACAACCCTATATTTTGTGATTATTTCAATTGTACATTTTAATTATTTTAATTGAATTTATAATTTAAAAACTTTATTTTATTTATTAAATGAATAAATTTTGTTATTTTAAATATAAATTTTGATTTTTATGTGAACTATAATTCCAAACATGACTAAATAGAATATTTTACAGAAATGTGAATTTTAGTCAATATGGTCAAACTTTGGCTTTTAATTTAAAAATTTAAGATTTAGGATTTTGAAATTTATTTTTCTTTTATGAAAATAAATAAAATTTTAAGTATACTGCTTTTCTTTATGTTGAAATCCGAAAAATATTATGAAAGTTATGCTTTTTAAACCATTGTATGTAAATTGTTTTATTTAACAAAATTGTTTATTTTAATTTATATAAATAATATTTTTGTTTGTCGTGTCATGTTCTAATTTATTTTTACATGTGTAACATTGACATGTTATGGACATATATTTTATTTAAAACATTTTAAAATGTAGTGGTAATTTTCCAATGTTAATTGTATATTGTTTATAATTTTAAATTCTAGTTTCAATTTAATAAACTATTTTCTTATTTATTTTCTATTTTTCCTTAAAATATTTATTTATTTGCATTTTTACTTTATTTTTTCATTTTCTATTTTTTTACTTAATTTTTATTTGTTTATCTTGAATTATAAGAATTAGAAATTTGAAGAGACAAAGCCATTTCAACTTGTGACTTTTCACTAGCCTTCTCTTTTTATTTCCTTTGACCTTTCATTTCTTTGCTTTGGCCATACATTTTCTTGCAATAGCCATGTGTTTTCAATTATTATCCATGTGAGAAACTTCTCACCACTTCACAACTCTCGGCCATTCTCATTTCTGAAGAAAAAAAATTGTAAGTTCTAATGGCTTCTTTTTCTTACTTTTCTTCATTTTTCCACTGATTTTTGCCTTGATCTCTCTTGTGCTTTGCTCGGCCACTACCACCATCACCATCCACGGTAGCAACCACCTCCTTTTCCCTTGTCCAGATTCGGTCGTGCCACTATATGAAGCCATCACCACGAAATTTGCAAAACACCCCTTGAAATGCCTAGCCGAGCCTATATTTCACCATCTCCTTCATTTTTCACTTCGGCCACCACCCCTAGAACCACCACCACCTATTAATTTCATCTCTAGCCATCACTTGACCTCTGACTTGACCTGTACCATGTAATACCAAGCCCAAATGATGAAAATGACCGAGCCTAGTGGTGCACCAAACCTTCCTCTTTTGCCTTGTCCCTTTGTATTTTTCATGTTATAACTCCCACCCCTTCACTTCTAGCTTAGCCATGTATTTTGACTCATACCTGAGCCTATAACATCCCTATGGCTGAGCAAAATATTGAAGGTGGCCAGGCCTATGTTGAGTCATGGTCAAGCACTTTTGTGTTAAAGCTTGGTGATGTTCTTTGTTAGTTCAAATTTCCATTTTGTTTCAATTAATCTTTGTATTTTATATATGTATTCATATTGCTTTGTTTTAATTGTTGTATACAAGAGCAATATCTTGGCTCTCCATCCATTTAATGTTAATCGTGCTTGTGGTGCCTTTGGAACCGTTCTTGTGTGTCGTAGTGGTCTCTAACTTTGGAAAAGGTGAGTCCTTTTCACTCTGACATTATTACTTATGAAATGGTAAATGGATGACAAGTGATTAGTAATTAAAATGTTTATCCAAGTTAATGATGATTGCATGATATGTTATTTCATGTTATTACCATGCTAACTTTGTTAATTATCACTTGACATATGATATATGATAGTATATTGTGACATTGACATGTTAGTATAATTGTTTGTATTGTTTATGCATATGTTCACACTGCAAATTCTCTATTAGAATAGAACCACTATAAGTGAAATGATACATACCCGAACGGACATTAGATACGAAAAAATCATTATGAGCTGAAACGATAGGCTCAAGTGATTTCTATTGTATTTTATTTGACTTGCGATTGCGGGTTTGAAATGATAGAACCCGGGTTTTCTTTTTAAATTACGGATTGAAATGATACATATCCGTATCACTTGACCTAGGTTAGAAAATTTTATACAAACCCCATGGTATATTTTTAAATGATTTTTATTATGATATGTATTTTTAAAGTACGAAATTTTGATTTAAAAATATATATTTTATGGTTTTGAGAGAGCTAAATATTTAGTTTTGAATTCGTGAACTTAAGTATGTAAAATTGAAGTAAATGTGATTTTTGACTTTAAATTATATTTTTAAAATGGAAGTAAATAATGGAAATTAAATTTAAAGCTTTAAAATGATATTTGAAGTAAAATGTTAAGTTATATTAAATTTATAAGTTAATAAACAGTGAAATTTTGACTTAACAAATGAATTGAGTTTTAAATATGATATTTGATTTTATAATTTTATTGTGATAAATCATATGTTAAAATTATTTAAATGTGAAAATTTGAAGTCTAGAAATATGATTTATAAGTTTAAAATAATAAAAATTTGGAGTGTTAATGTTTCTGAAGTTATAATGAAATCTGGAATTTTATTAATAGCATTTCCAAAAAAGCTGTGTGACAGCATTTTTAAGTACCGTTGTTTTTGAATTTAACTATGTTTGAAATAGCTAAATATCTATTACGGCAATATATCATATTTCAGTTATATTTTAAAGTGTTAAATGATTTAACTTTTGGAATTGATTATTTGTGAAATTTTAGGAGTTTTGAATATATTTTAATGTTTAAATTTGAATTTTTAAGAAAATTAAATTGAATTTGAATTTACATAAGGTTTACAAGGTTATATGTTAAATGGAATGAAAGGTAATGAGATAAATGAAAGTTTGAATGGGATTTTGGAATGTGTTTGTAGTGATATTTGAAATAATAAATGAATGACATAATTGATTTTTAAAAAGGTATTTAAATTTGAATATTTGATTTTGAATTCAAATAATGATTT
This sequence comes from Allium cepa, assembly GCA_030765085.1. Classification (NCBI taxonomy): domain Eukaryota; kingdom Viridiplantae; phylum Streptophyta; class Magnoliopsida; order Asparagales; family Amaryllidaceae; genus Allium; species Allium cepa. Next base: position 56,476,886 of record CM060940.1, read on the forward strand.
GATAATGAGGTTTTGAAAGGATATGATATTTTAATGATTGAAATGGTTTTGAATGACATGATCTTTATTTTGATAAAGAATGTGAATTTGGAATGATATTTGATTTTGATTTATTCGATAAATGAATATTTGAAGTTTATATTAGTATGAAAGGATATTTGGTTTACTTGTAATTTGAGTTTATTTAAATGATATTGGATTTATGAAATGAACATTTCAAAACTAAGTAACAATGAAGTTAAATTTGAGATGTATGAAATTATAAAATTTAGTTTGGAAATGTAGGATATTAAAGCTTGGAAATATATTAAAAATTGAATAGTTTATTTTGTGGATCAAATCTATATTTGAAATTGATAAGATTTGAAATGGTTTGTTGAGAAACTGAATTGAATTGAAACTGATGGTTTGAACTGAATTAAATTGGAAATTTGAAAATTTGGGTTTAATTGAATAAATTTTTAAAATGTAAAGAATTAAAGGATGGTACAATGGTTTCAAATGTATGACTTCGAAATGTTATGATTTTAAAATTGTAATGATTTCAAGTATTTTGGTTTTGAAAAAATTATAACTTTGAAAGTACTTTTATTTTTGAAAGGTGAATATATGTTTGAAATGAAAAGATAAACTATTTTGATTTGAATATAGTTTTGAAATAAAATGGTTTTGGTTTCGAAGTATAAACTATTTTGATTTGAATATAGTTTTGAAATAAAAATGGTTTTGGTTTCGAAGTATAAACTATTTTGAAAGAAATATAGTTTGGAAATGAAATGATTTGATTTTGATGTATGAACTATTTTGAAATGACCACGGCGTTATAATAACGATTGGTTGTTAAAGAGACCAGGATCGGAAGTTGTCATACACTCTACCAACTCCGAAAACTACAGTTTGTGTACGTGGTGGAGTTTCCAGAATGAAGTAGGATGGTGGTGACGATCCTAGTTTGGTATAAACGTGGACCCGACTCCTGCGAGTTGGCATTAGATGGCTAAAACAGGGGCGATCTCGGGCCAAGTGAGGTCATTCCTCCTATCGGACACATTTCTTCGATACTATACTCTTACTTGTGTTAGATTTGATGACCATTCTCGTATTTTGATTGGAAGTGTGTTCCGAGGTGGGCGTAGTGACTGCTACGTTACCACCGGTCCGTGTGCATAATTGGCATATCTACCTTGGAATTTCCTTTTGTGCCGTGTCACCTACCATAACAAGCTTTACTACGAGTTTGATTTGTGTCGTACCTATGGAGTATCTTCTTGTAGTCTCCCGATCAGGAGATATGTGGGTACTGTATAGAATATTGGCACTATTACGTGTTAAGGGCTATATGGGTAACCCCTTAACGTTATTTTAAAGTAAGTTTATTTTACTGTAGGCAATATTATTATAGAAAATATTACTACATGGTAAATATTTTAACGGGTCCTTAAAGGATGGGCGATCCCAAGCATCCTTTGAGTTACTGATGCATTTTGTTACTGTTCACTTGAGTTGGTTTACAGTTCATAAGTATTTATGTCCCGACTCGACTGTTTTGTGTTTTTCTTTACGCTCGAGTCAGACTAAGTGATTTAGCATTCAAGACTCACCTTCGGAGTTGGAGCTTTGCTTGAAGATCCATCCATCTATTTTGCTTTCAGTATCCAGTGATTTCAGTGATGTATTCGGATTTGTACCTGATGTATCTTGTTACTTTTCTGTTGTATCTTGTTTAACTCTGAAGTTCTTATAGTAACTTCATGAACTACTATATCTTTTACTTCCGATGCATTATTAAATACTCTATGTCTATGATCTATGATTATTTATTTACTGTATATTCCGAGATTTGCCAAATTTTATTTACAATGCGATATTTTGAGCAGTTCAGGTCCGACACGTGCGAATGCGAATGGTTGAAAATATCGGGTCGTTACATGTGGTATCAGAGCTTTGATTCTAAGCAAAACTTAGCGTCTATGGTAAATGAATTTATAGAATCACTTTCATTCGAGTTTGAATCTCTTCCTTTTTGACTCGATTCCTTTGAATTTTGAAATGTTCCTTGCGGTTTCAAAATCCATTCGTATCCCTCACTGTTTGTCTTCTTTTGATTCTGGAGTATCCCATAACTCCACTTTGAATGATCTTTATAATGAGTCGACGGTCTCGCCAATCTCAAATTTATTTGTAAAGGGGTGAAACTCCTTTACAACGTCATCGGTTCACCAAAGATTTTATATCCTCGGTTTAGATGCTAGTATCTCTTATAATTCCGAACTCTATCTCTTGAGACCGAATGTAGATTTACCCCAGAAATCCACATCGATCTTATTCTTTAAGTCACGGTTGATCCGGTTAAGGTTGCCCGCGATTTATATAAGCTTATCCATCTTCCTATTATGTTATTTAATCATCTCATCTTTGTTTCCAACTTATCTTCAAATCATTCTTGAAGTGTATTTGCAAACCAATATCTAAAATGTTTTATATATTGTGTTGTTTGAGTTGTCGATGTTGATTTAGGTTTTCGATCGATTCGTCTGATCAACGCTATCGATAAGATTTTCAAAACAATTCAACAGAGCAAACTTACACAATATGTTTTTCAAATTTAGTAATGAAATAAATTTTATAACTATATTATGAAAAAAATTGGATTTTATTGAATTAGTTGTTAAGAAATAATATTTTATTTTATATATCATTATCTCTTATTTCATATATACATAATTGAACCATAAACATGGTTATAAATTTATTTGGAAATTTAAAATGAATTTAAAAACAAGAATTTGAGAATTTAATTTCTGATGGTTTCAAGCCTTGTATTTAAAATTTTACAAGGATATACTATTTCAAGTATTTTCGAATAGAAATTTATTTCCAAAGAATTTTAAAGTTTAAAATTAGTGCTCTTCTTTTCGTCGCTGGAAAATAACTTCAGTGATGACTGCAGCATTATCGACATTCATTTTCAAGTTTCGAAGTGAAGAGACCGTTTAGTAGTCATGCTATAGTTTTGTTTTGAGGAATTTAATTGATTCGAATTTATAAAATAAGACTGGATTTATAACATATGCTGATATATGATTTAAATTTGAATGGATATATATAATATATGTGCATTTATTTATCTCTAATAGTTTGGAATTTATCGGAAATTTAATTCCTAAATTTTATCTTGAAGGTTAATTTCAAGTATAATTTAAAGATTTGGATAAATATTCAAGCTTGAAATGATTATATTCGAAAGTTTTATTTGTATAATACACAATTTCATTCCAATACAACTTACCTAAATTATACAGAAGTTGAATATGTAACTGGATAATATACAATATAAAAAGGATTTTATAAATAAAATTTGAGTGGTTGTAATAAATGTTATATACTTAAATTTTAGTTATAAAAAGATTAACAGAGGTAAATAAAGAAAAAGGGTAATGGAATAACTTATAATATAAAATGATGTTAAAAGGAACTAAGAATAAAATTAAAGCAGTTATAATAAGTGTAAATATATTTAAGATAAGTGATAAAATATATTGAGAGGAATAATTTTAATTTTAATAAGGAATAAAGAATAATTAATTTTATTGAGTACATTATGACTATAATAAATGATTTTTTTTTCAAATTCATGATTTTAGATATTGTTAATTTAAGATAATTGGATGATAAGATAATGAAATTAGAGATAGTTAAGATTTATATAACTTATGTAAAATTAATTATCAATTTAAGTTGAAATTTTCAGGGCTTCAAATCTATTATCTTATTTTGTTTTTCATACTATCTTTTAGTTGTCCTTATTTCCCTTATCTTGCTATAGAATGGGGAGGCTATTGCTTATACTAGTATGTTTAGAAATCTTTCTATAATCTTTGGTACTCATTTTGAATTTGAGCACCGCTTGCCATCCACAGACCGTCAGTCAAGCGGAAAGGGTGAACCGGATTATAGAATATTTTTTTCGTGCCTGTGTTCTTGATTCTGGAGGATCTTGGGAAGATCATATCCGCCTTGTTAAACTTACCTATAACAACAGTTATCAGGTATAATTTTAATCTTCTCTACATTCTTGTCTTAATCCTATTTCATTCTATCTTTTTCTGTGTTTTCTCGTACCTCATTCCTTTTCGGGGACGAAAAGTTTTGAGTGGGGGAGAGTGTAACAACCCTATATTTTCTGATTATTTCAATTGTATATTTCAATTATTTCAATTAAATTTCTGATTTGAAAAACTTTATTTTATTTATTAAAATGAATAATATATTTATTTTAAATATAAATTTTGATATTATGTGAATTATAATTCCAAACATGACTAAATAGAATATTTTCCAGAAATGTGAATTTTGATCAATATGGTCAAACTTTGTCTTTTAATTTAAAATTTTCAAATTTTCAAATTTATTTTTCTTTTATGAAAGTAAATAAAATTTTAAGTATACTACTTTCCGTTTCGTTGAAATCCGATTAATATTGTGAAAGTTATGCTTTTTAAACCATTGCATGTAAATTGTTTTATTTAACAAAATTGTTTATTTTAATTTATATAAATAACATTTTTGTTTGTCGTGTCATGTTCTAATTTATGTTTACATGTGTAACATGACATGCTATGGATATATATTTTATTTTTAAAACATTTTAAAGTGTAATGGTAATTTTCCAATGTTATTTACAATTTTAAATTCTAGTTTCAATTTAATAAACTATTTTCTTATTTATTTTCTATTTTTCCTTAAAATATTTATTTATTTTCATTTCTACTTTATTTATTTTCATTTTCTATTTTTTACTTAATTTTTATTTGATATCTTGAATTATAAGAACTAGAAATTTGAAGAGACAAAGCCATTTCAACTTGTGACTTTTCATTAGCCTTGTCTTTTCATTTCCTTTGACCTTTCATTTCTTTTCTTTGGCCATACATTTTCTTGCAATAGCCATGTGTTTTCAATTTTTATTCACGTAATAAACTTCTCACCACTTCACAACTCTCGGCCGTTCTCATTTCTAAAAAAAAATTGTAAGTTCTAATGGCTTCTTTTTCTTACTTTTCTACATTTTTCCATTGATTTTTGCCTTGATCTCTCTTGTGCTTTGCTCGTCCACTACCACCATCATCTCCACCGACCACTACCATCACCATCCACGGCAGCAACCACCACCTTTTCCCTTATCTAGATTTGGTCATGCCACTATATGAAGCCATCACCACAAAATTTGCAAAACACCCCTTGAAATGCCTAACCGAGCCTATATTTCACCATCCCCTTTATTTTTCACTTCGGCCACCACCCCTAGAACCACCACCATCTGCTAACTTCATATCTGGCCATCACTTGGCCTCTGACCTGACCTTTACCATGCATGGTCGAGACTAAATGATGACTAGGCCGAGCCTAGTGGTGCACCAAACCTTCCTCTTTTGCCTTGTCCCTTTCTATTTCTCATGTTGTAACTCGTACCCCTTCACTCCTAGCTTAGCCGTGTGTTTTGACCCATACCCGAGCCTATAACATCACTATGGCCGAACAAAATATTGAAGGTGGCCGAGCCTATGTTGAGTCATGGTCAAGCACTTTTGTGTTAAAGTTGGTGATGTTCTTTGTTAATTCTAATTTCCATTTTGTTTCAATTAATCTTTGTATTGTATACATATTCATATTGCTTTATTTTAATTGTTGTATACAAGAGAAATATCTTAGCTCTCGATCCATTCGAAGCTAATAGTGCTTGTCATGCCTTTGGAATCGTTCTTGTGTGTCGTGATGGTCTAACTTTGGAAAAGGTGAGTCCTTCTCACTCTGACATTATTACTTATGAAAAGGTAAATGGATGACAAGTGATTAGTAATTAAAATGTTTATGCAAGTTAATGATGATTATATGATATGTTATTTCATGTTATTACCATGTTAACTTTGTTAATTATCATCTGACATATGATATATGACAATATATTGTGACATTGACATGTTAGTGTAATTGTTTATGCATATGTTCACACTGCAAGTTCCTTGTTAGAATAGAATCACTACGGGTTGAAATGATACATACCCAAATGGACATTAGAATAGGAAAAAATCATTATGAGCTGAAATGATAGGCTCAAGTGATTTTTATTGTATTTTATTTGACTTAGGATTGCGGGTTTGAAATGATAGAACTTGGGTTTTCTTTTTTAAATAGCGGATTGAAATGGTACATATCTGTATCATTTGACCCATGTTAGAAAATTTTATACAAACCCCGTGGTATATTTTAAATGATTTTTCTTATGATATGTATTTTTAAAGTATGAAATTTTGATTTAAAAATATATATTTTATGGTTTTGAGAAAGCTAAATATTAAGTTTTGAATGTGTGAATTTAAGTATGTAAATTTGAAGTAATTGTGATTTTTGACTTTAAATTATATTTTTAAAATGTAAGTAAATAAAGGAAAGCAAATTTAAAGTTTTGAAATGATATTTGAAGTAAAATGTTATGTTTTATTAAATTTATAAGTTAACAAACAGTGAAATTTTGACTTAACAAATGAATTGAGTTTTAAATTGGATATTTGATTTTCAAATTTTATTGTGATAAATATTATGTTAAAATTATTTAAATGTGAAATTTTGAAGTCTAGAAATATGATTTGTAAGTTTAAAATAACAAAAATTTGGAGTGTTCATGTTTCTGAAGTTATAATAAAATCTGGAATTTTATTAGTAGCATTTTCAAAAACGTTGTGGTATTATGACAACATTTTTAAGTGCTGTTGTTTTTGAATTTAACTATATTTGAAGTAACTAAATATCTATTATGGCATTTTTAAATGCTGTTGGTTCTGAACTACACTATTTTGGAAATTAATTATCTACCATAACACTTTGTAAATGCTGTCGTTGCTAAAATTTGACAATGTTTTGAAATATTATTGATTTTAACATTATTTGAGTTATATTTTAAAGTGTTAAATGATTTAACTTTTGGAATTGATTATTTGTGAAATTTTTGGAGATTTGAATATATTTTAATATTTAAATTTGGTTTTTTAAGGAAATTAAATTGAATTTGAATTTAAATAAGGTTTACTTGGTTATGTATTAAATGGAATGAAAGGTAATGAGATAAATGAAAGTTGGAATGGGATTTTGAAACGTGTTTGTAATGATATTTGAAATAATAAATGAATGATATAATTGATTTTTAAAAAGGTATATAAATTTGAATATTTGATTTTGAATTCAAATAATGATTTGATAATGAGGTTTTGAAAGGTATGATATTTTAATGATTGAATTGGTTTTGAATGCCGTGATCTTTATTTTGATAAAGAATGTGAATATGGAATGATATTTGATTTTGATTTATTCGATTTATTCGATAAATGAATATTTGAAGTTTATATTAGTACGAAAGGATATTTGGTTTACTTGTAATTTGAGTTTATTTAAACAATATTGTATTTATGAAATGAACATTTGAAAACTAAGTAATTATAAAATTAAATTTGAGATATATGAAATTATAAAATTTAGTTTCGAAATGTGGGATATTAAAGCTTGGAAATATATTAAAAATTGGGTAGGTTATTTTATGGATCAAATCTATAATTTAAATTGATAAGATTTGAAATAGTTGTTGGGAAACTGAGTTGAATTGAAACTGATGGTTTGAACTGAATTAAATTGGAAATTTGAAAATTGGGTTTTAATTGAATAAATTTGTAAAAATTAAAGAATTAAAGGAAGGTACCATGATTTCAAATGTATGATTTTGAAATGTTATGATTTTCAAATTGTTATGATTTCAAGTATTTTGATTTCGAATAAATTATAACTTTGAAAGTATTATGATTTTTGAAAGGTGGATATATGTTTGAAATGGAAATGATAAACTATTTTGATTTGAATATAGTTTTGAAATAAAATGCTTTTGGTTTCGAAGTATAAACCATTTTGATTTGAATATAGTTTAGAAATAAAAATGGTTTTGGTTTCGAAGTATAAACTATTTTGAAAGGAATATAGTTTGGAAATGAAATGATTTGATTTTGAAGTATGAACTATTTTGAAATGACCACGACGTTATAATAACGATTGATTGTTAAAGAAAACCGGGATCGGAAGTTGTCATACTCTCTGCCAACTCGAAAACCACTTTAACAACTATATACGCGGTGGAGTTTCCAGAATGAAGTAGGATGGTGGCGACGATCCTATTTAGGTATGAACGTGGACCCGACTCCCGTGAGTCGGCATAAGGTGGATAAAACAGGAGAGATCTCAGGCCAAGTGAGGCCATTCCTCCAATCGGACACATTTCTTTGATACTATACTCTTACTTGTGATTGATTTGATGGTCATCCTCCGATTATGATTGGGAGTGTGTTCCGAGGTGGGCGTAGTGGCTGCTGCGTTACCACCAGTCCATGTGTGTAATTGGTATATCTACCCTAGCATTACCTTGTGTGCCGTGTCACCTACCATAGTGAGCTTTACTATGAGTTTGATTTGTGTCGTACCTATGGAGTATCTTCTCGTAGTCTCCCGATCAGGAGATACGCAGGTACTGTATAGACTACTGACACTATTATGTGTTAAGGGCTATATGGGTAACTCCTTAACGCTATTTTAAAGTAAGTTTATTTTACTGTAGACGTTATTATAGTAGCGAATATTACTACATAGTAAATAGTTTAACGGATCCTTAAAGGATGGGCGATCCCAAGCATCCTTTGAGTTACTGATGCATTTTTTACTGTTCACTTGAGTTGATTTACAGTTCATAAGTATTTATGTCCTAACTCGAGTGTTTTGTATTTTGCTTTACGCTCGGTCAGAGTGAGTGATTCAGCATTCAAGACTCACCTTCGGAGTTGGAGCTTTGCTTGAAGATCCAGCCATCTATATTTCTTTCAGTATCCAGTGATTTCGATGATGTATTCTGATTTTTACCTAATGTATCTTGTTACTTTTCTGATGTATTTTGTTTAACTCTGATGTATCTTATATATATAGTAGCTTCATGAACTACTATCTCTTTTACTTCTGCTGCATTATTAAATACTTTGTGTCTGTGATCTGTGATTATTTATTTACTGTATATTCTGAGATTTGCCAAATTTTATTTACAACCTGGTATTTTGAGAAATTCAAGTACGACATGTGCAGATGCGAACGGTTGAAAATATCGGGTCGTTACACCCTCCGTCTTCCATTTGGCCTTTTACCTCCGATTCATCATCTTTCGAGCACTTTTTCTTTAAGATTGAGCTGTTTTTTATATTATTTGTTCTTGTCCTCTTTCTTTTCTTTCTTCTAGAAAATCCTTGGAGTTGTTCATATATTCCTTGACAAATACACCTTATGACGATCACTCGAGCTAAAGCTTCACGTACAAGACATTTAGGGATCTCATGTGCAATAAAAAGGGGTCGACATTGAGTTGTAGGGCTCGGTACCAAGTGGTATCTTTTGGTCCATTGCCCTTGAAACTTGTTGAGCGTGCTCCCATTGTCCTTCTAAGCATGCTTCTAAGCCCGTGAATCATTTCGTCTTCATCTTGACATTCTAATTCCATTGAAAATCTTATTGGTGAAAAATCTAGATAACATGATCTGAAGAAAAAAAATATGTATATTTCGAGAAAATGAAGTAGCATTTTAAAAGATATTTTATTAAAGATTTTGACATAAGAATATAGATGTATCATTTTATAAAGTAAATTTTTTTGCAATAATAAAGATATTTTCATGAGTTTAAGTAATTATATGATGATTACAACCATCAAGTATTAGTGGATAGACGAGGTCAAAGGCGAGGCAGTGTTGAGTACATGGTCAACGTTGTAGCTAATCAGCGAAATAAGTCACTAAAATTCATGGCCAGACATCATCGTTAGATACGTAGATATTTTAGCATTTTCAATTAGTATGCCATGCGATGTTGAGAACATAAGCCTTCCATGTCATATGATTAGTTGTGACTTAGGTGAGTGTTTTGAAAACGTTTGTGATGTAATGGATAGTAATATAAAAGTTTATATATATATATATATATATATATATATATATATATATAGGTTTTCAACTTAAATAATCGTTGAAAACAAATATGGTGTTTAGTACCTAAGTGAAGGGTTGGTTATTTGGAAACTTAAGAGAATAAGAAGTATTTGGTTAAGAAAAGTTTCACAAGTAAAGCAAAATGAATATTTCGAATAAAGAATTTTATTTTAGGAATTATTTCGATAAAGTGTAATTTTATTATAAATAAAGTAATAAATATTTTAGATAAGATATTTTATGAATTTGAAATTATGAGGTTGGAAAGAATCTTACAAGAAATTATGTGATGTAATGATTACATGCATTACTGAGATTTTTCTTAAGTGATGAAAAAATACTAGTTTTAATAAAAAGTGCTTCAAAGCATAAACAATTTGGAAAATATATGAAAGAAAATAATATGAGTTTGATTAAAAGAATTTTCCAAGCAGGAAGCAATTGCCTTATTCATAATATACTTAATTAGGATATTTTCGAAGTTATTGATCGTAATATAAAACCATAATATGTTTTGATGGTTCGGATTTTAGAGAACTTACAAGTGTAAGTCACTAATTTTGTTCCAAGTATTTTACTGATTTTCAAAAATTTGTTATGTGAAATTAAGATTTAAAGATGAAGACATGTTTTATAGAGCTAAAAGTTTCCAAAATTTGAAGTTTTGAAATTTATGAATATTTTTGTTTCCTATGCATGGTATACATGTAGTGAATTTTATTTTAAAAAATAATGAATAACTAGATGATTTAGCACCATGAAATTAACTAAAAGACTATGCATTTATAAATATAAAGATATTTGCGATGTGTTCTTATATTATGGATTCTTATAGTGCCATAGAGATTACTCCAACGTTTTTCGGGAGTTTCAATATCTAAAGCGTACTTTTAGTTATGGGATATTGGTGTCGTCCTAATAAAATGTTGCTCAACTCATAGCCCATGACCATAGATGATAGGCAAGGGATGATAACCCTTTGTCATGTGAACCTACCAAAGTGTGTGATAATTGCTGTCGTGTGCTTGTGATTGGTTATTGTGATTGCATGTTTTTTTTAACCTATAGATGAGTGTAGTAAAGTAGAAGTATTAGCTCGTTATCGATTTTCTCTATCGAAAAATACGATGACACAATTTTCTTAAGGCGAAATCCATAACAAGTCGACGGTGAAAAGCAATTAATTGAAATTAATAATGAATTATAAATGATTAGATGAGTTTCAATGATAAAAATATGGAATTTATTTAGGATTTAATGATGAAGTATTATGTGAAGATAAGAATTTTGAGGGGAAAAAAATTTATTGGTGAGATTTGGTGAAAATATGATTTAATTGGTGATATTTATTTATGTTGGGAAAAAATATTTGTTAAAAAGATAATGAATGAATTGTATTGGCGGTATCTTTTTCAAAGATAGGAATAATTAGAAAATTATGATTTTTCTTATTTTGAAATAATATTAATGTTTTGAGCTTGGAATGATCTCTAAAATGAAAATAAAAATAGTTTAATAAATTTAAAATGTTAAATAATATTAAATTAAAAAAGTTAGAAATTTAATTTAATAAGAGATAAATTTTTGTTTCATTTATTTATGGAACTAGGAATTTATTCAAAAATGTGCTTAAGAATGTAAGTAAGCAATAATTAATTAAAACATGCCAAAATATGGAAAACAATATTTATAAAAGTTATATAATGGGTAAGTAGTAAGAATTTAAATAGAAATAACTTTTAAGTGGAAAATGAAGCTGGTTTGGGCTAAGTAAAAGTTCGTGAAAAATGAAAATAAGGAAAGTAATAGAGCCCAAAACCATGCCTTAAGGATATAGACTTTTCTATATCTAGGATCCTCCTCATTCATAAAAATCACTTCCCATATACAAGTTTCTAACTTCCATCTTTGTAAACCCAATTATTAAAAACTTAATCCACTTCTTCAACGATTCATATAAAATCAAATAAATTTCTATAAATCATGAAATTTGAAACTAAGCTTTTCAACAAGGATCTACACCTCTAGAAATTTGCAAAGTTGAATCATGTGCAAGTTTTGCATCATGTTTCACTTTCGGTGAAAGGGAAAATTAGGTTTTAGTGATGTTGTGAAGTGTTAAGGAAGAATGGAGCTTCTCTTGACTAAGTTGAGCGCTCTTCACTCACAAACCTATCTCTAAATTATTTGATTGATGTTTATATGAACTATATGTAATTATTTACTTGCTTATTTGTTGATGAACCCATTTATCGAAATCTTTATTAGTAAATTATGTGTTATAGAGTGCGATATGAATAATGAAATGTAGTGTAGCTATAACCATTGCAGTCGGGTTCAGATCAAAAGGGGAGCGGTGGATGGAATTCGACAACGAGACGCATGGCCTAGAGCAAGTTTTTCTCCCGACCACGTCCGACTGGTGGATAGGTCTGGAAGGAAATGTTCACCGGTGGGCGAGCTTGGAGCTTGCTCCTGGCCTTGTGTGCTTCATGTAATAGTTATAAAAATATATTTCTTGAAAAATTAAATAAAAAATTTGATTCTAGAAGTGGAGAGATGATGCATTGCAAATACTAAATTGTTTTTATGAAAAGATTTATTCAAATTGATACTAAATTTATTATTATTAATTATAAAAAGGAAATTTGATTTTCTTTTACTTTAAATAATTGTTTAAAAATCTTACAAATTTCTAGAAAGGATATGAAATGGTTTCTAATTAAAGTTGTGGAGTTTCTAAAGTAGATATCAAGATTTATGAGTATAAACAAGAGTTTGGGAAAATACACTGTATGGATTTGAAATAAAATGAAATCTGTTTAGGGTTTATAAATTCATTTTTTAAATTGTATTAAACTATAAAAAAATATAGAATGATTTTTGCAAGTAACTTTCTTTATAAGAGAGATTTCTAATAATTTAAAATATAGAAAAGAGCTTTAAAGTTATTTATATGGATTAAAATCCATATTTTTTACTATACAAATAGGAAGAAAAATAGTATTTTAACTTTTAAACGTATATAAAGGCTTTTGGAACATTTAAAATGTTTGTCTATAAAGCAACTTCTTTTCTAAATGAATTGTGTGCTTTGTTCGATTATATTTTCTATGTGGTTAGGATATTGGATAAACGAAGTTATAATACTGTCTAGTAAGGGACTTTTGGTAAAATCTCTCTTGTTATTATTTGGACTTGTTGCATAGAATATTTTTAGAGTGTAGTTTACGAGCATTGAGTAAATGATTGAGTAAGACAAGATGATATGAGACGTTTGAGCTGGTATTTCTTCGAGTACTCTTATTAAGTGGATTTCAATCCTATAAGGTTAAGTGATACCGGGTATTTATAGTTATGGTACTGCGAATTTAGAGTGAGCAGGCTGAGGTCGATAAGTTTGTTTACTTATTGTGTGCCTATACTCCTATTATTTGGCATGGAATAAAACAAATCAAGCTAGTATCCATCCTAGCAGCCTGATTGTGGGGTCGCTCCCCGAATCTTTGACAAACCATTTTATATGTATGGTGGAGAGCCGAGGATGAGATCCACTGACCCCCATGTCACCTAGGCTAGTTGTCTGTTATCATTCGGGAGTGGTTTTAGGTTCATGATCATTCCATAACATAGTCTTACACTCGATGGATATTGGGTCACAGATGACCGTCGAGGTAACTAAAGACTGTAGGACTAGTACTGAGAACACGCAAGGAGGGCTCCTAAAGTAAGCTAAGAGATGTCAGTTTCCCGTCTGGTCATTAATGAGATGTTATGTACACATTCTTATTCACCTACATGAGATCATAAACTATGTGGCTTAGAGCCTATCGGGTTATTAAATAGGAACAAAGCCAAAATAGTTAATTATGATGCCGAGAGCACATAGGACTCAGAGTCCGTATAACTATCTATGTTATTGAGAGCCAATAGATTATAAAGGGTCTAAGAGACCATATGATTACTCTCGAGGTTGACAGCAAAGTTGACTAACTATAAGGATGAAAGTTTAGATGATCATTTGTTTGATTATAGATTATTTGGATTATTTATTAGATCGTGTATCCATGAATTAGTATGACCCCAAACACATCTATTATACAGCCATTGAAGATAGCTAGGGATGCTGAGAGCAAGATGTCAGACTCTGTACTTATCATTTATGTGGTTATCTAAGAGATGTCCTAGGCTACCGAGGGTATTCCATATTTTTATTTTATATATGTTTACGTTGGAAGCTTTGTTTATGTGTTTGCATATATGTTGAGTATGACGGACCCAGGTATGTCTACTAATTGATTTTCTAAGAGATAATCTAGGCATTCCTGTGTTCATGTCATATGGTTTTAGTGATATATTATGTATTGATGATATTTGGATGCGTAGATATTTCACCATTTTATTGCACCATTTGATGTGTACTTGACTCTGCTTTGATATGACGTTATGATATATGCATGGCTAAAGTTATGTTGTTGTATTTGAGATGTTCATATACCACTTTGGGTTACCTATGATTATACAATACCAGTTATTATTATATATTAACATCTACATTCTAAACATAGTATGATCCGTATGTTACTTACATAATACTCGGGTTAGTCCGAGACATTTTTGATTCAACGACGAAGTGACATGCTTGTGATTGTGGGCATATTATTAGTTGACTGATGTATCATTATTTACAAATAGTGGGCTTTTGACTATTTTTGATAAGCCCACTTGGATTTGTATATTTATATTCCATTATATATCATCACTGCATTGACGACTCTATGTTCACTGTGATTTATTTTATATTATGTATTATTTTATCGTAGAAACAGACGTGATTATTACCTTGCGCCAATACCGAGTAAGCTTAGATGAGTAGTTTATGATTTTTGAAATACGTATCGATGTTAGCCCAAGGTGATATTCATGTATGATAGCCCAATATCACCTTATTCTTCGTATGAATTGTCAACTAATCAAAGTTGAGTAAAATAACGACTAGCTTAATACAACCAACTAAAGTTCCATGGTGGAAGTGTGAGCAGATATTTATGGACTTCATAGATGGGTTGCTGAGGAATAGCAGAGGGTACGAAAACATTTAACTAATAGTCAATAGATTGAAGAAGAGCGCGATTCATACTTTAAGTCCAATGGAATGGTAGTGAAACTAGCCGAGTTATACGTGTGTCAAATAGTATGATTCTCTGGAGTACCAAAGAGAATTATAATAAATAGGACCATTATTCATTAATGCATTTTGGAAAAGCTTACAAGAGGTGTTGGGGACAGAGTTGAATTTGAGTACAACTTATAACACACAAACTGATGATCAGACTGAAAGAGTGAATCATATATTTGAAGAACTTTTATGAGCTTTCATACATGACTTTGGTGGCTTATGCGAAGACCATTTCCACTTAGTAGAGTTCGAATACAACAATAGATATCAATCGAGCATATCCTTTCCTATTAGTGGGAAATGAGGGGAAATTATTACTTCTACCAGATATGATTGGAGAGACTTTGGAGAAGATAGGAATCATCCAGAAATGAATAAATGTTGCATATGACATACAAAAGATTTATGATGATAAGAGATGTTGCGATTTAGAGATATCCATTGACAATATGGTGCTTATCAAAATTTGTCCAATAAGAAATTCAGTTGGATTCAATAATAAGGACAAGTTGGTGACGAGATATGTTAGACCCTTTCTAAAACTCGAGAGGAATGTGAACCTTACATATAGGGACGAGTTACCTCAAGATGGAAGATGGGAAAAATGTCTTCCATATTTTGTATCTTAGGAGGTTTGTGTATTATCAGGCATGGTAGTCAAATTGGATCAACTAAATGATTTAGTAATCGAATCTGAAGTGGCAAGACCTAGTGTGAAGTCGACGGCTTGATAAGAAGTTGATATATATTCTATATAATGATTGTGTGATAAACAATTTTATTAGTAACATGGAAATGTAATCGAAAATTAGATACAAAATAGTAATATAGTAGATTCATTCACTAAAGCATCTTCTTAGTCTGATTAAGGTAGACTAAGCGAAGGTATGGGCATGAGGCACTATAGTTGGCTGCAACTGCAAGTGGGAGATTGATAATGTTAAGAGTGTGCCATAGGCAAATTATGTAATTTACTATATAACTTAACTATTATAAAAAAATATTGTTCGAATGAAGTAGACTTTTGGTTTTATTATCTTTTATATGTGTTATGTTGTTATACAGTAATATAAATAATGAATTAAATACGTTAAAAATGAATAAGTAGAAAATCCTTTGAAGATATATTTTATTGGTTCCAATTACAAATGAGTTTGTAACCGAGAGTATTGAATCGATTATAACATCCCCTATTTTGAGGCCCGAAGCTAAGCACTATAGATGCTGCAGTCATCTATAGTATTGACTCCTGGTGACAAAATAAGTTAATGTTAATGGTATACATAATATCAAAAACACGTGAATATTAAATAAAATCAACACAAATTTCAAAAATAGCACTTTTGATTACATTTCAAATCAGCATTTCGTATTTAATTACATAATCCCAAAATGATTTCTATATTTTGATCAAATATAATTAGTATGAATTACGCCAAGTGCGACATCTGAAGATGCCACCTTGGATGATCAGAGAACTAGATGGATAGGCATATCAGTCAAAATTACATCATAGCGGAAATACTACTAAATAACTCCTACGCAGCTAGCTTTGCCTCCTGCATGTCTTCAGAAGCTTATTCGTCCAACCCACTGAACCTGAAAAGTCTTCAACTCTCAATCTATTCAAATTAAATTTTGAGGGCCCGAGAGTTTAAGGGGAAAACATAAACTTCGAATCAGGCATAAAGCCTGGTATGAATAATTCTATTACATCTTGGTTTATTGATATTAAATGAGACCGTGCCACTTAACGGAACGGTTTTCCCCTCACTAATATTCATTTAGAAGCATATCTTTTGCAAATCAAAATCCTGCAATCAAACTGATTATATCAACAATAGCGATAACATATATGCATATAAATCAGGTAATCAATGGACTATCTATCCGAACATTATAGTTTTATATGGCTAACTATTAACCACTGGCTGACTCGGGCCTACCAGACTTAATAGATATCCTAAATTCTGTTAGTTACAATACTGAACGATCTGTCCTTAACTTACTTCTTCAAGGGTCAACTGATCCTAAGGGTTTTGCGAGCTCATCAATAACCTATATCTACTCTACGTATTCCTTTCTGTGTGTAACATCATTTTAGTCTTACCAGTGACAAAGCCTTACACACTGGAATTTTGGACTTATATTAGCTAGGTGCAACTAGCTAAAGTATAGGGCGAGCCCGTACTAGTCCCATCCGATCTTCTAATATCTGAGTCATATACTTAGGGTTAACTACCCTATTTGATTTCATTTCCTTAAAAACAATCATTACTAATGATTTACCCTTGATTTAACGACCCGTAATTTTTCGATAATTAAAAATATTGAATTTAATCAGATTTTGTAATTTAATATTGGAAGAAATAAAAATTTATGATTTATTAATGAGAATAATAACTAGAATGAAATGTAACAATGTTAATGTAAGGTAATTGATAACCTCTTTAATGCAATTTCAAATTGTTGAAATGACTGTAAAGTTAAAGTGGTTAGGAATTGTAAATAAGGGAATAAAATCAACATTGTATTAAATGGTGAAATTGTATGTAATTGATTAAAATTGGTTAATGAAGAATAATCAATCAGTATGTGAATTTATTAGCTTGATTTGCAAACAATAAACATAGAAATGTATTGGAATTGGTAAGTTGTAACAATGGTTTAATTATAAATTCACTATTTCATCCGTTGAAATCTAATTGGAAATCAATTGCAATTAATCTGCTTAAATATTGCAGTTAATGTGGATTAAAATGATAACTGTAGAAAATTGATGTAATAAATGGTAAACCAATGTTAACTATGTCCATAAAGAAATAATGGATTGAATAATAAGATGAAAAATCAAATAAATGGATTTACTGAAATTTAAAATAATAATCAATTGAATTTATTGCTATTAAAATTGAACACCGTCATTAATGTAATATTTAACATTGAATTGGTATGGAAATTTGTTTTAAAAGATTATAAATTAATAAGTAATCAAAAATGATAAAAATTGTTAGTTATTAAATTTGAAATTGAAAAGTGATTTAATAATAATTTATTTAATTAACGTGAAAATAACCATTTTGGCCACTATCTCGGATTTCGACGAAACTAGTTTCATCGGATCCGTAAATGTGAATCATTATAGGAGTTCAAGTTTTGTAGAGATCGGGCTTGTCATTTGATTGTACGGACTTGAAACGCGTAGAAATCAATTTAATTGAAATTAATTGAAATCAATTGAAATAAGATGATTTTAAAAGCTATCTTCTTCATACGATGGAATTAGGACTTGATACCTGTTCCATTGAGTTTAAAAATATCGAAAATATCTATTTTGATATATGAGATGACTCATTTTCGTTCCGGAGGTAGAACAAGCTTTTTGGGTCGCGTAGTCATTTCGATCAATCCTATCGAGTCCATTCATTTCTAATTCAGATCTGCCTATATATAGGCTGTTATAAATCCTAATTATTTTTCATTCCTTTTTTCCATACATACAATTCCATATGTCTATTTCTTTTTCTCAATAGTTGAAACATATGTTCCAATTTCAGAACCCTATCCGAATTTCAAACTCAATTTGAAAAATCAAACTCCTCAAAAGTTTATCATATTATATCTCGTTGGAAAGCTCTCGAGTGTAATCCACTACAGTGATCTGTTTTTCAATCTAGCACATCATTTGGCCAGAAATTGAGGATGTACCTCGGCCGTCAATTTCTAGGGTTTTTGATCCAAAGGTGGATCGTCGACCGTTTGACGATCGGGAGGCGGCTTTGCGAAGAGGGTGATTAGCAGCGCTCATCTGTGTGGTTAGTTCATCAAATCAGTCAACATAGTCACTAGAAATGGAGGATCTTTCATCGATTTTTGTTCTCGGCATGGCAGCCTTATGCGGTGGTGGAGGGGCCGCGTTCATGGCCAAGGTGGAGGGTGACGGCGGAGTTCTGGTGTTGGTGGTAGTTCAGGTCGAAGTCGATGCATGGGGGCATGATAAATGGGTGATCATCGGCGACTGAAAATGTATGAAGTCATGTACGAGATAGGGTTTCTGAGAGGGATGTGTTGACGTGTAAGTTTTATTTATTTATTTATTTGTTTTATATATCATATAATTTCTTATATTGATATCTTTTACATACGCGGTCAGATTTACGTGCATTTTTCTCTACTGCTATCGTATTGAAATTTCAGACATTATGGAACTGGTTTGGATGAATTCCGAGACTGTTAAATTTTAGGCACTTTTTGGATTTTTAAATCGTCGAAAATTCAAAACTGAGAGTTCTGATCCACTCACAACTACTAAATTATCTTATGTTAGTTAAATTTAAATTTATGATGTGATTTGAAATAGATTGACCGTTGTTTACTCATTTTTGTACTTGCTATTTTATTTTCCAATTATTTCTTCAATTGAGAGAAAGAAAGAGAGTAGTAGGAATTCTCTTACCCTAATCGGAAGGATATCATCTTCATAATATATTCAAATTGCCATTCCAGTTAAATCTGAATTTATTGAATATAATTGCAGTTTAATTTAGTATTGAATTTTAATTTGCCCGTTTATACCTGTTAATGATAATCAGTTCTCTATTGACGTATATTGGTTGATTTGAATAATGATTGTGATGGATGTTTGATTGTTGATATTGGATGACTGGATGTCATATTTTATATTGTTATAACACTGCAAGTTCCCTATGAGTTGAAATGATACATACTCGAACGATTTATAGATTAGGGAAAAATCGTTATGGGTTGAAATGATAAACCCGAGCGATTTTAAGGATTTTGAATGTTGATTAGGGATTGCGGGTTGAAATGATATATACCCATAAAACTTAAATTTATTGCGGATTGAAATGACATATATCCGTATCACTTGATCATAGGGTAGAAAATTATATACGGAGACCGGATCGGTTAAATTAAATGATTTTAAATCCTTAAATTTTGAATTCAGTTAAATGATATTTTGAAATAAAATTTATTTGTATAAACTAAATTATTTTTGAAATCCAGGCTTAAATATTGAAATTTGAGTTGGTTTATGAATTGTTAATGGAAATTTCAAAGTTGAATTTGAAATCTAACTGAAATTTATCGAAATGGAGTTGTTGGAAATGTTTAAAGATTTAAACTTTAAAGTCTATGAAATTGAAGTTTTTTAAAAAATTGTAGCTCAACTATGGATTTATAATCAATATAAACCGAGATGGTTTAATGAAAATTGAATTGAAAGTTTAAATTCGAATTGGTGATTTGAAATCTAGATATGGTCCAGATTTGTTGAAAAGGGCAGAAATAGCTTATTTTGAAATCAGTTTCAAATTTAATTATTTTAATATATACTGTTCAAAGATTTATATTCTAAAATCCTAATTTTTGAGATTTTCAAACTATTTAAACTAATTTAATCTATTTTCAACAATTTTAAACTATTTTAATCAAGTTAAACTATTTTAATTTATCTTAATCTATTTTAACCTATTTTAAACTAATTACCCGTTTTAATATATTTTAAATCTATTTAATATATTTTAAATCTATTTAATCTATTTGAAATTAATTTAAATTATTTTAAAATTATTTAAACTATCTTAAATCCACCTAAATTATTTTTATCTATTTTAAACTATCTAGAGTATTTAACTATTTGAAAATTTATTTTTAAAACTATGCTAAACTATTTATAATTATCTAAACTATTTTCTAAATTTCAGATTGTGCAAAGTGGAAGTGCTTATATTTAAATCCTTGATTTTAAAGTGAATATGGTTAGATGATGTTATAACATA
Organism: Allium cepa; assembly: GCA_030765085.1. Taxonomy (NCBI): domain Eukaryota; kingdom Viridiplantae; phylum Streptophyta; class Magnoliopsida; order Asparagales; family Amaryllidaceae; genus Allium; species Allium cepa. The sequence continues at coordinate 56,497,930 of CM060940.1, forward strand.
AGTTGGGATTTGAAATGATATTTGCTAGTGAAATGACGTACTTGAGTAAATATGATGATTTTGAAATGAGAATTTAATTCACTTATCTTATAGATACGATTTCGAAGGTGAATATGATTTCAAAAGTAAATATGGTTTTGAAAGTGATATGGTTTGAATTGAATATGATATTTAATATCAATTATTAATCGATTTTGGAAATGTAAAAGAACTATCCGGTGTAAAATAAGCGTTTGGTTGTTAAAGAGACCGGGATCAGATATTGTCATACTCTCCACCAATATCGAATACCACTTTAACAACTGTGTACGTGATGGAGGTACCATAATGAAGTAGGATGGCTTGGCGAATGATTATGTATAAAGTATCTACATACCCCTGACTCATGTGAGTTAGCTTTATGTGGCTAAAACAAGCGCTATACTTGGGCCAAGTGAGGCCGCACCTCCGATGGGACATGCTTCTCAGATTCCATGTTTATTACTTTGTGATTGATTTGGTAGCCACCCCTTGATTTGATTATGGGAGTGTGTTCTGAGGTGGGCGGTAGTAGCTGCAATGCGTTACCACCAGCACGATTTTGGAAACAGTAAAATCCTACCCTGGCATTGCCTCGCGTGCCATGTCACGTGCCATATCGCATCTTCTACGAGTTTGATTTGTGTCGTACTTATGGAGTGCTCCCTAATAGCCCACCAGTTTACGGTGGAGTTTACAATATCTGTATAGACAACGACATTATTTAAAATGTGTTAAGGGGGATATGGATAACGTCTTAATGCTATTTTAATACTTTACTGTAGACACTATTACAATAGCGTATTGTATTACGTATGTAGATAGTTTAAAGGATCCTTAGGAGGTGGAAATCACGAACATCTCTTAAGTTATTGCACTCATGTTGACACTGGATAGGAGATGTCAAATCCCGTAAACACCTCCGACGCCATTACACTCATATTTATATACTGTTGATTTAACTTACATAAGATCTTTTAGTTCTGACTCGAGTGTTTTATATTTCAATTCGCTCAGGTCAGTCCGGGTTTTCAATGCATCGAAGACTGCTTTTTGGAGGAGAAGACAAAGATTTGTATGCTATTATTATTTATTATATTTATCCTACTATATCATGTTGTTCTGCTGCATTATTTATTTATTACTGCTATATGTATTGATTTGTATGTAAAAGTGTAATCAAATGTTCTTTGTAAAATAGCTTCATGAACTGTTTATTTGATTATTATATTTTATCATTCCATTGTGAGATTCTATGTTTGTTTTTCTTTCTTTCTCTGCTTTTTCTTATTTATCCCATAACAATCCTTCCTTCTGAATGGTTTGAGTTTGACATATGTGGTTCATTATCGATTTAAACCGGTCAAAAAGGTGGGTCGTTACACTTGAAATCATATCTTTATAAAACAAGGAAATCATACTATTTGCTTTACTCAAAATACTTATGCCATGATATATGCTTTACAAAACAATGTTGATGAAACATAAAATCAATAGGGTTATCTATCCCTTTGAAATAAATTAAAGCCCTTTTAACTCAAAAAACATTAGGCTATAAAGCTAAAACAATACCTTCAAAACCATTGATTAAAACCTTAAACAATCCCTTTTGAAATCATAGAAAACATCCATTTCGAAATCATTGAAAGCATCCCTTTCGAAATCATTGCTTAAAACCTTAAACATCCTCTTGCGAAACCATTAAACATATCTTTCGAAAGAATTGGAAACATTCCTTTAGAAACACTTAAAAACATACCTTTCGAAACACTTAAATCGTACCTTTCGAAGGCATTGAAAACATACCTGTCGAAGGCATTAGGTTCAAGTAAGAAGTTATGGAAGCATAGCTTAGAAACCAATTAAAAGTATTACTTTCGAAACCATAGTTTGAAAACAAAACAAACTACAAAGTATAAAAAAGGATAGATTCAAAAGCTATCCTTTCGAAACCATTTCCTATGAAACAATTGGTAAAAGCGGCTAAGACACCCCTTTCAAAAGCATTAGGAAGGCGACTTCAACATTAAGAAGATGAAAGCCTTTCTTTCGAATACATTGATTTTGGGTTATAAAGAAAAGCGCCCTTTAACTAATGCGAAAGTTATCAATGCGGCAGCTAGGGTATCGAAGGAGTTCAAAAGCGGCCACCCTTTCAAAATCTTCTTTTAAAACAAAGGCCGGTTAATGGATTCGAAAGCTAATAAAAGTAGCTTCAACCCTTTCGAAAGCATAGTTTCGACACTGTCCTTTCCTTTTTCCTTTCTCCAATACACTATTTACCAACAGCTTGATACCACGTGCATTGGTTTTGAATGGGCACGAAAGGGTTACTAAGTATGGTGACGGAAGAAAGCAATGGAAGTGATGAAGTTATATTAAAACAAAAACTGTAAGTTTTCCTTTAAAGTGATTCCTTTTTACCTAACCTTCAATATTTATCAAAATTACATTGGCTATGAAATCTTTATCATATGCTCTTCTGAAAAACTACTGCACACGTTAGCTTAAAATATTTAAAACATTTTATACTTAACAAAATATCCTATAAATCTTAAATAACAATTAAGCTCCTCTAGCATAATTAATTTATTTGCCTTAGTAAAACACTTAGGAAAAATTCCCAAAAATCGTGTAAATCATATTTAACCTGTTTTCCCACATATATAAATTTCGGAGCCAAAATCACTTTTTTATTGTTTTAAATAATTAACCCGAAATTAATCAATTTTCTCACTTAGAAAATTAATAATAAATTCGTAATTATGGGAAAAATTATGAAACTTGAAATCCATACCTAAAATAATCTTTTTGACCCGTATATAAAAAATGCAACTCATTTGGATGTCATTTGATAGGTTTTCTAATCCAAACATATCATAAAATGTATATTAAACCATATAAATCATCAACAAGCATATACATACATACATACATACATACATACATACATATATATATCGATTTTAACAAATATAACATGGCATATTATTTGCAAACATTGTTCAAATCTAACAGGAAATTGAAATCATTAATTAAAGTGATACGTAAATTAGTTATTCACCTTGGCTTTGTGTTAAGTAGGTTGAGATTTGCCCTTAGATTGGTTTCTTCAAGCTTTCTACTTGAATCCTAGGTTATCCTCCCTTTAGATCTTCTTAATGGAGGCCTACCGAGTTCCTTTAGTATTTTAGTTTTGTTTGTGATAGTTAAAATGAATGAGGAATGGAATATAGAAGGGTTTAGGATATAGGAACAAAGACTTTTCCCATTTTACCCTTACTATGTACCTCCTACTTACTTATTTTTAGTTCTCTTTTGTTAATAATTAGCACATCTCGCTAATGGTTTTCCATGTATCTCGTTTGAACAAAGACCATCAAAAGTTGCATAAGAACCACCAGGATTTTATTCTTGTGATCCACCTACTTCGCTCGAACCAAGTAGGTAAGCTTTATTTCTCCACTGCCTAGGGCCGTACCCTGTAAAACAAGGCCTTCTCTTTCGGTGCTCGGATAGCCCTACCATTTATTCTATATGCATCACAGAATGAATCTCTTTCGCTGAAACCTAAAGGTTTACCTCAACTTTAAGTCCATCTGTCATCCCCGTATACTCTACTTCCATAGAGCCAAAACCAAGGACAGGATATGAGGCCACCTCTCCAAGTCTCAATTGGGATTCCCATCATTCAGTGAAGGCTCTAAGCCATCTCCGTATTAATCCCCACCTATAACCATTGACCACTATGCTGCATTCGACCCATCTATCCCATCACCAGAAGCGGATATGCGCCCAGGCATCTGATGCCTTTCGGACCTCTATAGGAAATCATTCATAGTTGGGGCCATTTATCAGAAACTATCAATTATGAGTACGAGGTCACCAGCATCTTATCTCTTTTCATCCTTTTTGGTAGCACTAATAGAAAGGAAGTACTTGTCAATGAACCTTGACTCTCTACTCTCTCCAAGCGAATCAAGAAATCGAGTGTGGTCAGTAAATGCAAAATTTTGATTGGAATCCTAAGATTGAGAGACAGATATTCGCCAGGTCCGATATTGGATCTTTGTCGCTCATTCGCTTCTTTCTACATTGGCTCGAATCAATTAGATGGATCACTAGGAACAAATTAACTTATTGGCTGCTCCAATGCCACAACAGAGCCTTCATTCGCCGGTTCTTGGCACTTGGAACTGTGAGAATAATATGTATTTGAAGGCTTAAACCCTCAAAATATTGGGGATATATCGTAGGTTTCATTGCTTTTGATCCTTCTCTGTGGAGAACCATGCTTTTGAGGATCAAAATGATGGTTAGTTCGAGTTAGCTAACTGCTCATTCCCTTCAGGGTTGAAGGTGCATAGCGAACGAAAACTAGGAGAGGTGTGCCTAGTATTACCTCTATCTGATACTATGCAGGCCAGTCTTTCCTTTGCTTTGTATGCTCCCTATCATTAAGGCACGACTACTTCTTAATCAACGAATCTCAATCTCTTAACTTTCTACATTATTTTATTTTATTTATCAAATTAAATATTCTAAATAATGTTAGTCAAAATTATGGTCATTACATCGATACTAAATGCTTGCTCTTTAAATGTTTCTAGTCAAAGATGTATTGAGAAAAGGATATCAATACATGTATTGAGAAAAGAATTCAAACTTCCATTGAAACTAGTGTACCCAACACTCTCCATATGAAAGACGATGAATTACTCATGACCATCGGAGGGTACCAAATGGTTGTAGTTGTTTGAAACAATCACAAAACGGTTCAACGCGATTCTTCTATATGCTAATGCAACTAAGTCAATATAAATGATCCCATGACGTCGGTGTACGATAATCTTCAAACTTAGTGATACTATCGATCTTTATTAACTAGACGATATTTTGATTATAGTCAATCACATGGCAATGCGATCACATTATGACCATAGTTGGGTATACATAGAACTACTTATAGTGTAACACTGCTAAAGAAAGGATACTTATCCTTCATTGTATAAGGTTGGTATCACCGTAGTTGGTGGTCAACTTAAAGTCAAAATCTCTAGCTCGAGAAAATCGGTTAATCAATAAATATTATTGGATTAAACCAAGAATTTTAAGATCAACAAATGTTGATAATAATAGAGTTTTTGACCTTAGACCAAACTCTAAATCTCTAAGTGATATAGTGATGATGCAAAAACACATGTAAAAACATCATTACTAGGTGAGGTAATCATAGGTTAGAAATTGAAATTCACCTAAATGAATTGTGGCAATGAACTTACGCTCGATATTACATTTAAGAAAAGTTTGTATAGCCTTTATTACTTAAATTGTTTAAATATTGACCGAGATCATAGCTCACACCAGGGAGTCAACACAATTGAGTTTTTAGTTCGAATTGGACCGATGTAAAAATTAATTTATAAATGTTGTAAATCAATAATAAAGTTAATATAACTGTTGTAAATTCTATAGCATTTTAATAATTTATTTAAAGCCAAAAAATCAATTATGACGATGTATAAAGCTTATGCGTCGATTTGATTTAAGAACAGACTTAAACAGTATAATTAGGTAATTGAATCAACATAGTCAATTAGGCATAGTGACCATAGTGACGTGTCTTCATATGGTCAACTATAGATGAGGAGACAAAGGAGACTTAGTCTCCTAAGGTTTGAGAGAAATAGGCTAGATTTTGAATATCTAGTCAGTTATAAATAGCCTTCCCCCTTCTCATTATCTCTATATTGATCGGGCCTAACTGCAGCCTTTAGCAAACATTGGTAAAACCAATGAGATGATGTTGAAAACCACAGCCAAAGAGATCGGGGAGACAAGCAATAACCGAGGAGTTTGATAATCGGCAAGAATGCAAAGAGGAAGTAATTATTTATTAAATATATTCAATTATATATGCATGTTCATGTTCACATATACATTTTCCATTATATCAATATATTCGACTAAGATTTAGAAAAAATAATTGTTTTAATTTTTAATAATTAATTAATAATAATAACATTTAAATATATGTACACACATATATAATTACTTTCGAATTTATAAAATTTTCGTTTTTATTTTTGAATCTAAAATTAAATACACATGCAGATATGCATACACACACACACACACACATATACATATACTGTTTGAGCAAAATTTGACCCAAACACCCAAGAGGAAAAGTTACAGAAAGTCAATGCAAGAAAGTTTTATGTAGGGAGTGAATGCAAGAAAGTGAATGGAAAAGTAAGAAAAAGCAAGTAAAGATCACACGTAGAATTTTTATAGTGGTTCGGCAATCTGGGCCTACGTCTACTTAAAGGTCCTGTATTAATATTCCACTAATTTGTGATTACAAGTGATTGGGATCCATTTTGATCCTTGATTACAATGAATTATAATGGCTGTCCAGGGAGGAGTTAGCCAAAAAAGAGAAGCTCCCTCTAATGAAGGTTTCCCGGTGCATTTATAGGGGTGAACAATGAAATATCTTACTCAAATTTCATCTATAAAACCTCGCCGCATAGAAGAATTCCTACGAAAAATCTCGACCCCAGATTCCTTAGGGTTGGGGATAAGTACCAATCCCTATAAAGGACCCCATAGGGGGTGCGATCCCTTCTGGTGGCTTGCCTTGATGTCTACTTCATTATTCCAGAGTTGTTTTGCATAGTCGCCCAGATTTTTTTTGGGGATATCAACGAACTTTGATGAGTTGAACTACTGGTTTAAGCTGCCCATAGAAAAAGGGATAGGCACTGATCCCCTGCCTAGGGGAAGGGCAAATCCATACTTAGTCAATTCCGAGATGTTGTTGTCTACAAGAAAAGGAATAGCTACCGATCTCCAACCTATGGGAGGTACAAATCCATACTTAGTCAATTCCAGGAGGTTGTTTACTTGAGTCTACTTGACCGTTATCTTATGTTCATGTCTGTTCTGGTTATCTGAACCTTAGGATGATTTTCTAGGTTGATTGCCTTGGTAATCATGGAGTCGGACTTTTCTAGTCCAGTCGATCTGAACATACCCGGGTCAGAGGGCTGGATAACATATACATACATACATACATACATATATTAAAGTAAACATTTCATACATTCAAATAACAATAATTTTAGGTTTCTACATATAAATATATAAAAAATTCTCTTCTTAATTTTTAATAGTTATAATTTTCTTTGAATTATGTGTATATATATATAGAGAATTTATGTACATGATTATTTATTTAAAAATTAATTTTTGAAGCTCTCGGGGTTTTCAATAAATAAAAAATATTTCTTTTAAAATGTCAAACATGTTTTAAAATTTGAATTTTGAAATTTTTGAAAACAATAAAATCTACATGGTTTTATATATAAAAAAGTAATACATTTTGTTGATTAATAAACGGTAAGTTTTATTTTGAAAGGTCAAACTAATCTAAAAATTGAATTTTAAAATTATTAAATTATTACATTTATTCCAATTATTAATTAATGAATACATATATACTATTTATTTATATAACAATATATATGTATGTGTTTATATAATATTAAACAATATACACATATATGATATATATGATATTATTATATAGACACACACACAAAGACATATGTTAATTTAAATAAATGGCCAAAAAATATTTTGTTTATATTATTGTAATCATAAATCTAATTTTTTTATTTATGCATATATGCATGTTTCATTAACATCGTAATTGACATATGACCTTGAACTATACACTTATTAACTGTAAGTCATAATAGTCAATTATACATATGTTCCCATATTACCTATAGGTTAGAAGATCATTTTTTAATTATAATGTTTTGTGAATACAAACATGTTAAAGCATTAAAACCTAAATTAAACTAAAATTAAATTATTAAATTAAATTTAAATTTAATTAATAATAAAATATTGTTATTAAACAACAATAATATATATATGTATATATTTTTAATGCAAATTAAATAATTTGAAACATACCTAAACTATTTATTAATAAATACTAAATGTGATTTAGTAAAAATTTATTATTCATTTAAATACAAAATATGATCTTGTGCAAATTAGTAAAAGGAAATTTTTTTAGTTTACCATTTTTACCCTACTGCCGATGCACCTGATCCACCACCAAGATCCATTTGCAAAACAGCACCTAGATCCATGGAGGGTCATGGATGATGACTCTCAAAGGTAAAATATAACTAAGCAAGGAATATCTATCATGGGTTCATAGAGTGTATCATGGTGGAATGACTAAACTATATATAAGCATATACATGTATAAGTCTAAGTGGACATCATATAGATAAATGGCACATACAACACTTTATCATAGTATAAAGTACTCCAAACGAATGGAATTCACATATTACGTCAAATTCCATACGATAAGTGTTATATAATATGAATAAATATGACATGTACATACCCAAAAATACTAGACAAACATAACAATAACGGCAATCACTATGGCCTTAAAGCCCGTCTCCAATTAGCATTGTTCCCTCCTTTTTATCAACCTATCCAGAGAATATATCATGAAATAGACAGAATAGAATGAGTCGACTATAAAGTTTAGTAAAAAGAAAATATTGCCAGCTACATGGCTACGAATATACTAATAAAACACGTACAACACCAAGTGATATTTAATGAGGTAAAGAAAGCATATATCAACCTGTATCTTTTCTTGGATAAGGAAATTTAGCACATTTCTAGTATAGTTCTATGCAACATGTGATAACTATAACAAACTACTTGAATCATAATGACATAAGCAGCTTTAGTCCTTAGCTTAGTGACTTCGGCACGCTCAAATGTTACCTTATTTATGGATAATAGAAATAAGAAAATATACTTATTTCTCAATGGTTGCTAGTTATCTAGGTAAAATGGACAACAATTCATATTCGACGTCTTGAGTTTCGGATTCGTTCGAACCAAAATGAGCTATCCAATTACAAGAGGGCGACGGGCAGCCAATTAAATTTACTTTATAAAGAAAATAGCACATCGTAGGCTAATGGGCCCATATCATATGATAAGGCCAAGACCCATCAAGTACGGTAACCAAAATAATACCAAAATCAATAAGTCACAGGCCTCACCGTGACCAACCAAGTTACATAAAAGGAAAAAAGACTTGTAAGTTATGTCCTAATATCCCTTGTTACTAAGATAGGACTTCTTTTACCTTGGACTCGACATCTAACGAATGCACCTAACCAAGACAACACCACCTCTCATGACCAATGGATAGTAATATCAAGTCTCAACATAATCAAGGAATACGAACTCACTCCATATACATCATATGTCATTTGAAACTATGTATCAAATACCCTAGTCATAGTTTCCTCAAAAACCACTGAAAGACTCTATCGTAATTATCATATGGAAAGAAATTCACCGCAAATGTCTACATTGCCTTCTTGTCATCCAATATTGCTAAATCACCATCTCGAACTTCCTCATGCCTTTTGAATCTTCCCAAAATTCATCGCTAACCCATTATTTGAGAAAATAATTCATCATCCAATCGTTCGACTTATTGGATCATCCCGTCATCTGATCCTTATTTCATCCAATTGTTTGATTCCCACTAGTTGACTAAATATAGATCAAAATGTCCTATATTATTTCAACTAGTGTTTTGATTCCCGATCAGTAGACTGGTTTGATTGGTCGGTCGACTAGTTGCTTGTATCCGACCAAGAAACCATGTTTATGGAGTTGGATGGATTTTTGGCCTCTCCTTTTCATTCACTCTACCCTCCTTCTCGTACATGGCTTGTTCGTGACTATTTGCTCATTGCTTGGATCTGTGCCACAACACTCCACACATGCATATTACTACTCATGTCCAAACCTTTGTTGTAAGTAATTGGCCTTTGGACAAGGATCTCTTCTCTATGTTAACTTGATAATAACTTTGAGCATTGAACATCAATCAACAAGTCATGTGAGTGTAATCATGTAAATATTATCTAAAATCATTCCTTATCATCCTAACATAGCTTCTGCTCATCTTAACACAATCAAAACTAATGATACTCATAAAATTTGATCCAAGATACAAGTTATCACATTCATAGACATATTTTTCATCCATTATACAACCTAAACATTTATTAGCAAAATTGCCATTCAAAGATTCTTTTTTATCTTAACTCACACTCTAATGTCTCATTTGATAATCAACATTAAATAAGAGCATAAAAATGATCATAGAGTATAGTAAGTCTTTTGTAGTTACCAATTTAAAGAAGAAATCACTGACTCAAAGGCCTAAATCGTCTATTGAAACTTATAACTTAGAAATCCAAAATCAACTATTGTCAAGTTACCAACTTGAGTAAATGGGTGTTAACCCGCCTTTTGGCAAGGCCATGGACAAGCGGATTCAACTAAATCGATTTCTCGTTTTTCGAAGCTGGTTTATGATGAATTTAATCAACCGGATAAATGGATGATCAACCATGAATAATAAACACGGTTAAATAGCCAGGATTTGGCATGGTCGATGGACGAAATTTATTGGATACTTGAAGCTCAGGTTTCGACATGTCTCGAGTTATCCTAGATTTTCTTTGAGTCGTAGTTGGTCGAGCTTCGAGTCTCGCAGATGGTTTCTTCAAGTCGCCTTGGTGGTTTTCCTAGGTCGACGACATTTGGACAGGGAGTTGGTCAAGGCTACGGATTCTGGATCGGCTATGGAACTAACGGGCCCTGGGTTACTCAGAAAGCCCGGTTGCCTGGATTTGCCTATAAATACACCATGTGGGTCTCCAAATAGGGGGATCTTCTTTCTGCTCTCTGACTTTCCCTTTTCTAAGGCTAAGGCATCCTTCCATTGTTAAACTTTGGATTGTAACTATAATCAATTATAACAGCAATAAAAAGGAAATTTTTAAAGTGGACGTAGGCCAGAGTCAACCGAACCACTATAAAACTTCTGTTTTTACTGCTTCCATTTTAGTTTTGATTGCTCTTCATATTTATACTCTCTACATACACACTATCCATCATCTTTAACTATAAATTGGTGCTTTCAATGGTGTTTGGGTGTTAGTGACCAATTTTGGCACTAACATTTTAGTGCTTTCACCGAGAACGCTAGCACTCAGGAATTCAGAAGCTTGGAGTTTGGATTTAAAGGCTTAGGAACTTAGATTCTAGGAAGCAATGGCTAGGCCACCAACAAGGAAGCAAGTGACAGAAAGAACTAATCAAGAGGGAAGTCAAGAGGCCCCCTTTGAATCTGGAGCAGGTCAAGCATCCACCTACATCACCAGAGACGAGATGGAAGCGATGCTGAAAAGACAAAATGAGATGATGCAGACTCTTCTCAAACAATTTGGACAAGCAGGAACTATAGGAGCTCAGATCCGTGGAGCTGGATCAGAAGCACTCAACCAGCAAGCAGATGGAGTGGTTCAACATGGAGCAGCCCCTATCCGCAAACAAATATTAACCTGGATGGACCAAGACTTGGGGGCATGCCAACTGGTAATGCTGGACCAATCCATGGAGGGATACCTGACGATGCTATGCAACACGGCATCAATAGGAATACAGGAGTATGCAATGAGGAGTATGTGCCAGGATCCCCTCATGAACTCGAGGGATAGATCGGAGGCAACGGACAAGGATTACAGCTTGGAGACAATGAAAGATTAACGGAGATGGTCAGACGAGCTGTGAGAGGTGGATTGGTAAATAAAGACTTAGAGGATGTGAATATGAGTCCTTTTACTCCTACTATCAAGCAAGCTAGGAACCCACCGGATTTTAAGCTACCAATGTTGAAGATGTATAATGGGAGAACGGATCCCGCCGTTCACCTGACCAGGTACATGAGGCATACTGGGGGCATCGGATGAGGTCATGGCTCAATGCTTCCCTTTGTATTTGACGGATGTCGCAGCTATATGGTTCAGACAGCTGGAGAGTGGTTCTATTGACACTTGTTCGGAGCTGATTGAAAGGTTTATGAGGCAGTTTTGGGTCCATATGGTCACATCCAAGAATGTAATGACCTTGATATCGATTAAGCAATAGAAGGGAGAGTCACTTAGAGATTTCTATACCAGATTCAACGTGGCGGTAGCTTCAGTGGATCGACCCGATCCGTCGATGGTTTTGATGGCGTCAGTTTTAGGAATTGCGGATAATTCGGATTTTAAGATATTGTTGGAAAGGGACCCCCCAATGGATCTTGGAGAGTTCTATCATGAAGCAGAGAGATTCCTAAGGTAGGAAGATGCATAGACCAAAAGAGAAGGGAGAGAGGCTGAAGCTTATGCTATTAGAGGTGAAGGTCCATCCAGGGAGGAAACAAACATGGATGATAAGGGAAAAAGGAAAATGAGTGACAACGTTAACCTCTCAAAAAGGAAACGGAGAGAAAAAAAATTTTCTTCTTATATGAATTTGACAGAAACTCTAGAAAGGATTTACTGGGATACTCGGGGGTACCTCTAGTATCGAAGACCGGCTAGGAGGGAACCATTGGAATACGGGTGAGCATCAAGAAAGCGTTGCCTATTCCATGAGCTAGATGGGCACAACACAAATGATTTTAGGCATTTGAAAGATATCGTTGAAGTGCATGTAAGGAATGTTCACCTACAACAATACATAAGAAATCGAGATGTAACAGTGGAACGGGAGCGGCCACCGCTACCTCGAACGAAGGTGGCGCTGAATCTAGTCACTGTCGGCTTGTTATCAAATGAATGGATTTATGGTTTTGAATAAGTAATAGAACTCAAAGTAATATGTCTAAGTCACTTACACATGTACGGGATTGAGGATGGTCCCTAGGCATGCTCTGAGACGATGATAAACCGTGTCGCTCGAGTCTATAAAATCCCATTTTTCTTTTGGTTTCCTTAAAAACTTTGGTTTCTTCTTTGGATGTACAAACATTTATTTGTTTTTCCCTAGCTGTAAAAAATCTTATTTTGGATGATTGGATCTTGGATCAATGTAATAGATAATACAGGTCTCGTGATCATGATCCCGACCGGAGAGATGGGGCAGTGATCGCAAGTTACGAGTCCCCTCATCGAAGTGCGATGGAATGAATTCAAACACAATATAAAAGTCCTTGGTCGGAGAGCCGAGGCTGGAGAATATAAAAGTCCTTGGCCGGAGAACCGAGGCCGAAGAATATAAAAGTCATTGGCCGGAGAGCCGAGGCCGAAGAATATAAAAGTCCTTGGCTGGAGAGCCGAGGCCAAAGAATATAGAAGTCCTTGGCCGAAGAGCCGAGGCCGGAGAATATAAAAGCCCTTGACCGGAGAGTTGGGGTTAGAACAGGATAACGTGACTTGAAGAGGACTATAGATTTAATGTTAAACTCAGAGAGTTTGTGGTTTCGGATTTCGGCTTGGGATAAATGGACCCGGTGCGGCCCTGGATTTGGCCAGGGGCTCGGTACGGTCTCGAATTTGGATATCGATGTAGAAAGGTCATAGATTTGGCTATCGGTTATGGATGGATTAAAACTCAGTTGACGGGTTCTGATGGCTATGGAATTGGCTTAGGGTTTGGTCATTGGATTCAGAATCGGATATTGACTCAGAGCAGTCATAGATTTGGATAAGAATATGGCAATGGCACTTGGATAGGATGGCTTGAATCATGGATGTAATAGTATGGTTATGAACGAAACATAGACTTCAGATATTGGACTTGAAGTTATTCGAAACACACCTTCCTACCGCAGGACATGTCTTAGGGGGTAAATGTTAACCCGCCTTTTGGCAAGGCCGTGGACATACGGATTTAACTAAATCGACTTCTCGTTTATCGAAACTAGTTTATGATGAATTTAATCAACTGGATCGATGATGATCAATCGAGAATAACAAACACGATTAAATAGCCTCGATTCAGCATGGTCGATGAACAAAGGTTATAGGATACTTGAAGCTTAGGTTTCAACATGTCTTGAGTTGTCCTAGATTTGCTTTGAGTCATAGGTGGTCGAGCTTCGAGTCTCGTGAATGGTTTCTTCGAGTCGCCTTAGTGGGTTTCCTAGGTCGGTGACATTCGGACAGGGAGTTGGTCAAGGCTACAGATTCTGGATCGGCTGTGGATCTAACAGGCCCCAGGTCACTCAGAAAGCCCGGTTACCTGGATTTGCCTATAAATATATCATGTGGGTCTCCAGATAAGGGGATCTTCTTTCTGCTCGCTGACTTTCTCTTTTCTAAGGCCAAGGAATTCTCCCATTGTTAAACTTTGGATTGTAACTGCAATAGATTATAATAGCAATAAAAAGGAAATTTCTGAAGTGGACGTAAGCCAGGGTCAACCGAACCACTATAAAACTTCTATTTTTACTGCTTCCATTTTAATTTTGATTTTTCTTCATATTTATACTCTCTACATACACTCTATCCATCATCTTTAACTGTAAATTGGTGCTTTCAATGGCATTTGTGTATTAGTGACCAATTTTGGCGTTAACAATGGGTTTGCATAAAATGTTCTAACTTGAATCTAAAGTATTTATTTGGACTTCTAAGTTGAGATTTGGGAAAGTTATAATGGGAATAAGACTGACAACTAGATTTTTTTTTCTTTTGATGAAAAGAAGACTAATAAATGATGGAATTGGCATTTCATAAATTATAAAGGGCTTTCTTGGTTTATTTACGGTTATACCCTAGATCCACTTTTTGTCACATTTATCTCATTATCCGATTCTAAGTTTGTTTATGTTATATTTGTATTTATACAGGTTAATGAATGCAATGGAATAGGTATTAAGTCCTAATTCATTCATCTGTTAATAAATTAAGTTAATAGTTTGAGCAAGATTAATTATCCTAATTACTATATGTTGGAAACCTGGGTTATTACAGTTCTTAAACATATTAGTTTCATCATTTCAAACAATATTAACTAGTCAATATTTAAATTGCAAAGAGAAAAATATAAAATACAACAAAAGTATTACATGATTGGTAAATAACAATACCACCATGAATGATTACAGTTTATGTTATGTCAATTTTACATAACAAAATGAATAGCACAATAATGCAGTCGACTTCTTTAGCTATATAACAACCCATCTTTTCAATGCATTTTATCTGTATTTATCAATATTTTTAAGTAAAATATGGTGATTTCCGTTTAAAGTTTTCGGTGCATTTGACATAAAATTTGATAAATGGAAACAAACTATGTAGAATTATTATCAAGAAACTGAGTTGAACAAAATTGTACTTTTGTTTTAACGTACGGATGAAAGAAAATAGTTGTCGCATACACTGATCCGCTCTATAGACAAACACACTATACATTTATAAATAATCAAAAATTACTTTATAGCACATATACTCTTACATGTTAGCTTGCGGAAGTAAGGATCTTAATGCTAATTCAACACTAGGGCGGGGTGAATAGTTTTTAATAACCTTTATGAATCTTTTTGAATTCTTTTAAGATTATAGTTTAAACAATGCAAATTAACAATTACAGATGAAAACACAGACATATATAAATGCAGTAAAAGTAAAAATTAAAGAGATGGAGAGATCACACTAGGAATTTTATACTGGTTCAAAGTTACCCTATATCCAGTCATGTACAATTTCTTGCGTAGATTTCTTTTCAAATATCAAAGTTTATACAATCTCAATTTTAGGGCTACGAGATACACCCACCATATTTTTCGAGTTTTGGGTACACTCACTGGATTCGGGCGGGACACCAGCACACCAATTTGGATTCAAATGGGACACCAAGCACACCCACTTGATTCAGATGGGACACAAACACCCCACTTGGATTTTAGGGACACCAAGCATACCTAAAAGTATTTGAATATGATTTTATAGAGTTTACAAAATTAATTTCTTGATCTTGAGTATAGATAATCCTATAACCTCTTGAATAGCACTTTGATCTTAATTTGAGAAAGATAGGTGAGAGAGATCAGAGAGTATATAATAGAGAATCAAATCAATAAAATTTGAATTTGATTCTGATTGAACTTGAGAAGATTTTAAGTAGAATTTCTTTTAGAAATCAAGAGAGTGAAAGAGGAGGGAAAATATGAGAAAGTAGTTAAATGAAATTCATTGTAAAAACCTATATTTATATAGAAACAATGGTCATGTCCATTCGTGAAGTGGTACGATGAAAAGACACTTCCATTCAAATTTGAATTTTGACATTTCCAACCTATATGTTGACATATATAATGAGTATACGTCAACATATCCTTTGTAAATTTAAAAAAATCACTATGTAAAAATTGTTCTGAAAATATTAAGTATGGTAAAATATTTTTGTACTTTGTAAAATCATTTAAGCATGGTTTATACACATCTTAATTATAATAAAACTTAAAAAAAACTTTACAAAATTATTTTGAAATACTTTAATAAAGGATTAATATATATATACAAGAATAATAATACATATAAAGTGTAAGTGAATATATATTAAAATCAAAGTACTATTGAATGTCAAAATAAAAAATTAATGTAATAATCTTTGTAAATAATTAAAAGATTAAGAATCTTTTGAAAGCAATTTTGAAAATATGTTTGAAATATCATTTTTGAAAAAAGGGATCATTTTTTAAAACCAGGATATTTTAAAAATTAGAGAATAAATCTTTTTAAACCTTTTTGGAAAATGGAAGAGGGATCAAAGAAGTGCTACCAGCATTTTAATAAAATAATCCATGACTCTATAACTTATCTTAATATCTTGAATCTTCAAAACTCATGAGCCTTCAATCTTTAACTCTTGAATCTCTATATCAGCCTCTTGAATCTACTCTTGATATTGTACAGTCTTCTTAATCAAAGCTTGTCCAATATCCAGCAATATATTCTATATATATCTTGATGAAAACATTAGTATCTATATTTTGTATAATGTCGTACGGTTATTATCATCAAAACCAATGCCTAAGGTACTAACAATCTCCCCCTTTTTGATGATGACAACCATGTTTATAAAATATGATATAACTCCCCTTGAGTTACAAAACTCCCCTTTAATCTATGCCTGAATATTTTATATATTTCTCCCCCTTTGTCATCAATAAAAATATAACTAAAACTCCCCCTAACTAAGGTACAATATGATGTATAAAAGTTATAAGAACAATATATAATGTAATATATAAACAAGAAGTGATAACACAAACCAATATTATTAATTCAACCCAATACATTCAAATTAATCCAAGTTAATACAATCATACTTTCAAATCAATCCAAGCCAATGCAAACATAAACCATACCAAAGTCAAACCAAACCACTTTTAATCCTAAGTAAGCCTATACACACCAATCCATACATCTTATTCCAGTGTAATCTTTTATTATAGATCTTAAAAACAAACAAATTATCTTAAAGTTCCCTAGGAACTTCTACCCAACCATCAAAACTGGAAATTGGATTTGCTTTGGTGGCGTCCCAACCTTCATTGCCTTTGTTGATGGCACCGTTTGGATTGTTGGTTGGTTCATCTTTGATATCATCCATTGAATCGCATCAAAATGCTTTTCTTTTATTTTATCATCTGCATTTGACTCAATTCTAAGTTTCTTTAATTTCTAAGGATAAATAAGAATATTCTTGAACGATTGAAGGGTTCGTTCAAGATTTTCATACGATTTTTGGTGTGGACAAGCCTTTTTTGAAAAGTTAAGTTTATGAATGAAAAAAGAGGAGAAAGAGAGTGGAAATGGTGTTTTTCTAAAGTGAATAGGTTTATATAGGGGTGAAAAGTTGTTTGAATAAGTTAAATATATAGTAGTTACAATTTTAAATTTTTTGTAGTCTGTCCATTATATGTCGACTATAGGGTATACATATGTCGACATATATACCATATTTTGCAAAAACCATCTTATTTGCTATACTATTGTAATTGGCCTATATTATTGGACTTTTAAGACTTTTCAAAGACTAGTAAAAATGTATAACTGTAAGGAACATGATTTATTAATAACTACAAATGAGTACATGAAATTTTGAGATAAACATAAACTATACATGGATTAAAACTAGAATTATCCAAACTAACACTAGAAAATCCAAGGAAATACAATCTAGGAAAAAGTGGACGAAGATGAGGATTTTCCATTAAGCTTGCGATGTATCTTTCCAAATTACTTGTCTACTTTGTTGGAAAGAGAAGTGAATGATTTTTTTAAGCTTCTTTAGGTTATTAAGAAGCTTCTCTTGATTTTTGATAATTTTCTTTTTAGATGGATAAGATAGCTTTTCGAAACTCTCCAAAGAAGTGTCTTCCTCCTCTTCTTGTTCTTCCTCATCTTCCACTTCCATTCCTTCTTCCTCTTCCTTTTCTTCTCTAATTTTACGCTCCTCTTCCCAAGCTAATCTTGCTTCCTCCTTCGAATGAGTTTCATAAGGCTCAAAGATGGTGAAATGTGCATGAGAGAAACGTTGGCCATATTAAAGAGTTTTTGATAAATGGTTTCCTCTTCTCTTAGGTCAACACCAAAATACGTGAATATTCTATTGAGATACACACCATGAAAGAGTGTGGTCTTGTGCCTAGTTATATTTTTAGCAAAAAATTCATCCAAAATAACTTGTGCCCAATTTATGTCGTAATGACTATAAATTGCAAAAAGTGCTTTGGAATTTTTTTGAGTTAAGCTATTAAAATTTCCCGTCCTTGGATTTATGCTTTGTTGCAAAATGAAACTTAAAATTCTTGCTTTAGGATGAAAATTATTAATTTTAATATCGAAATCATCATCACTTTCAAAAATATCATGAATAACTTCACGATTTTGATTTTCAATTTTAATATTGGTTCTATTCAAGCTCATGGCCCATGTCATTTACTTTCGATGCTCGCATGTCCCTCGACTCTTCTTACCTTTAGGGTTTGGTGTTTAGTAGTGAATAACAGTTAATGATTTTACTTAATCGTTTATTTTAAGTTCTATAATCTTATATGTTCTTCCATATTATGTACTTTATATGCTACGTGTCGAATTATTATCGGTTTGTACAATCATTATTTGTACTTAGGTTCGATAATGCATGTTGAGGAAACTTTCTATTGTGATTTTTAGGTATATAATCTTTGATTAAAATTCCTAATCTCAACTTCACTTCAAAAGTTTGTACAAAAATATTTTCCCTCTAGGAATTCATTTTGAATTGTTTTAGAAATATCTAGAAAATTCAATTAGATTAACGTAATAATTGGAAGTCCACTTTTAATTACGGAATGTAGCATTTAAAGTCACTTGGTTCAATTTGATAACACTTCTTAGTTGACTATATTTCCTTGGCTAGCACTTCATGATTTTTTATCTATTTTCATTTATGGTGACACTATATTTATTATATTGACTGAACAAATCCAAACTTTAAAGTGTCTCACTAAACACATTTAATACATACCTAAGTATGACCATAATACTATCAAAGCCGCTATCCATAATCTAAGCAAAAATTCCATGCACAAGTGTGTTGGTACTCTCAAATCAGTAAGCCGATGCACATCATCATGAAAGATCTATTGTTTGACACATGTATAAATATGTCGATGAGTTATTTGTGTTAGTTTTCTCGGGATTGCATTTTGCAACTACTTGTTGTTTCTACACCAGCAGTCATGAGTTATTCGTTGTCAGCCATTTCGAAGAATTTTAGCCTACTTGGTCATGCTTAAGTGTTTGATCCAACACTCACACTTATAATGAACAAAAAATATATAAAGAATAAATGTCATTTTAATAGAAACCTTCGCCCTTTATAAATATTGATTCATTAACAAAAAAATATTACACTTTCTAAACATTATCCTGTAATAGGATAAAATTATATATTCTCACTATCAATTATTGATGCTATTTCTGCAAATAATAACAATCTACATATATAATATTCAATGTGCCATGAGAAAAGGTTTAGATTTATCATGTTTGATTCGATAAAGGAAAACATTAATGGAGGATGTCATTTACATTCTGCAAGATAAAATCTAACTATTTTCCTAACATATCTACACTATACTGTAAAAGTCGGGTTCTGTAACACCCCTAATTTTAGATAACATTATTCAGGAGATTTAATTGGCTAAATTAAATAGAATAATGTAAAGACTAAATGATTAAGGGATTGAAATTTGAATAAGTAAGGGTAGTCGTGCCTAGTTAAGTAAAGAACTAAATAGGTTTAAAACGAAATAGGAGAGAGAAATTAGATAAGGGACAATATAGGAATAAGCTACATTCTTATACCCTAAACCCTTCATACCATAACATTTATCACATTCACAATTTAAAACACTAAACATAGAAGCCGACCACCACTAAAGAAGAGTATGGGGAAGAAAAGATAAATCAAGAGGAAAAGCTTAATTAAAATTCAATCCAAGGTCAAATCTCAAATCTTTAACAACAAAGCTAAAGGTAAGTAATATGTTACATCTCATATTTTGATGTCTAAGGTTTCTAAGATTAGACTCAAATGATTTTGCAAAGTATATTGCCATGTTTTGAATGATAATTAGATAAATATACTTGTTATGAATTATACTTATTCATATTGATTTATGACATGTTTTGGACTGAAAAACCTATCAAATGACTTCCAAATGCCTTGCGATTTTAATATATGGTCAGAAATGATATTTTAGAGATGGGTTTCAAGTTTTATAATTTTCTGGATTAATGTGGATTATTAATTTTCTAGTGAAGAAAATGGATATTGGGTATAAAATTAATTACGACAATTATATATATATATATATATATATATATATATATATATATTGGGGTCAGAAATTTAAATATGTTAGAAAACATATTAAAAGTGATTTATGAGAATTTTTGTAGAATTTTCCTAAGTGTTTTAATAAATATATAAAATTATTTAAGGTATGTGACTTAAGTGTTTTATATGTTTATAAAAGGAGAGGGGCTATTTGC
Organism: Allium cepa; assembly: GCA_030765085.1. Classification (NCBI taxonomy): domain Eukaryota; kingdom Viridiplantae; phylum Streptophyta; class Magnoliopsida; order Asparagales; family Amaryllidaceae; genus Allium; species Allium cepa. The sequence goes on from CM060940.1 coordinate 56,518,914, forward strand.
AAATGTTTTAAAATATTAATCTCTGAAATTCGGCAGCACCTTTTAAAATAGATTTTGAAAAGTTAAGGCAACCAATTATAAGATGACAAATAAGCAGTTGAAAAGAATTACCTTTTTAAGTTAAAAATTAGATTTTATAAGGTTCCGATGCTTTACAATCTTCGGCAGCCACCTTTCGACTTAGTACCTCCGCCTCCAACCTAATCAAAACCAATGCACGTGGTATCAAACACTTGGCACGTAGTGAATTAGACATAGGCAAAAGGTATAGGGTCCAAACAAGGAGCTTCGAAGGGGTCGAGACCTTATATGGCTTTTAAATGGAAATGCGCCTCCTTTGCTTTCGAAAAGAATGGTTTCGAATAAGATATCTTTCGACTTGGTCAATGGTTTTAAAGAAAGAACGCTTTCGAATGAGGTTGCGCCTTTGTTTTAAAGTAAATGTTTTGGATAAGGTCGAAACCCTTGATGCCTCCCTTTTCCTTTCGACCGAGATTTGTTTCGAAAGAGTCCCTTTGTGTTAAAAAACTAGAGCCGCTTCTCCACTGCCTTCGAAGGGATAGGTTTCGATACCATCCGCTTCTTTACGTAGGAGATTTATTTCCAAAGAGTTGCTTTTGACTTAGTTGTTTAGGACCCTTTTTGATATTTTAAAGGCTAAACCCAAAGGTTTCGAAAGGAATGGCTTTGAAAGGTTTTCCACATGTTGCTTTCAAATTGTTTGCTTTAAGTTTTAAAGATTAAACCCAAAGGTTTCGAAAGGAATGGTTTTGAAAGGTTTTCCACATGTTGCTTTCGAAAGGTTGCTTTAAGTTTTATACTTTAATGCTTTTGAAAGGTAACTAATAAAGGTTTCGAAAGGGATGTTCCCTAGTATTTTCGAAAGGTATATGTAAAAGATTTCGAAGGGGTGATTGCCCAATGGTTTTGAAAGGTTTACCTTAGTATTTAAATGGAAGGTTTCCAATATTCGAAAGAAATATTTAACATGTTTTAAAAGATGATGTCTAAGGATTATAAAGCTTTCGAAAGGAATGTTTTTAATATTTTATAAAGGACTATTATCAATGGTTTTGAAGGTATGTTATGGCCTTTCGGTCTAAGGTTATAAAGTAAAGTAGTTTACCTATATCGAAAGGGGTACTTTCAACGGTTTCGAAAGGGCACTTTCAATGGTTTTGAAAGGGGTAATTTCAACGTTTACGAAAGAGAATTATTTAAAGGTTTAAACAAATATTTCGAATGTTTTCGTTAACATTGTTTTGAGTAAAGTATATATCATGGCAAAGAGATTTGAGTAATGCAAATGTTATGTTTACCTTTTTTGAGTAAAGGGATTAAATCAATTTGATGATTTAAAGGGATTAAATCATTTTGAAAATGTTTTCATGGAATATTTAAAGGGAAGTTAAACCTAAGTAAAATGACTCAGATATTTGTATACCAGATGGGACTGGTATAGGGTCATGCCATATACATTAGCTATTAGCCCCTAGTTAATTTAGTCCAAAATTCAAGTGTGTAGGGCTTAGTCTTAAGTAAGACTGAAATGATGGTTACACACACAAAGGAATATATGTAAAGAGAAGAAGATAGATTATCGGTGAACCTGCAAAACTATTAGATCAGGTGACCTTGGAGAAGTAAGTTAAGAGCAGACTGTCCAGAAGTATGTTTAACAGGTGTTAAATATTTTGTTTAGTTTGTCCGGTAGGCCTGAGTCAGCCATATGTTAGTAGTTAGCCAAACAAAACTACATTTTGTTCACACAGTTGGTCTATTTATTGCCTGTTTTTAGCATATATGATATTTTTTTATCATTGATATAATCAATTTGATTAACCAGTTTGGTTGCAGGATTTTGATTTGTAAAAATATATGTTTGAAAGGGATACTAGTGAAGAGAAACCCTTTCCGCTAAGCAGCAGGGTCCCACTTAATATCAGTAAACCGAGATATAATAGTATTATTCACACCAGGCTTTATGTCTAACTCGAAGTTTATTTTTTTCCCTTAAACTCTCGGGCGCTCAAAATTGATTTGAGTAGATTGATAGTTTGGGTTTTCAAGTTTTAGTAGGTGGACAAATAAAGCTTCCGGAGACGAGCAGGAGGATGATGGATAGTTATTTAGGAGTTTTTTTTAATTTTGCTCTCTTGTATTAAGTTAGTTATGACTATCTAGTATTCTGGTCAACCAAGGGGAATCTTCATCTGTCGCCCTTGGCGTATTTATGTAATAATTATATTTGATCTAAACCTGGGAAACGTTTGGGATTATGTAACTTGGATATGGAAGGTTGTTTTGAAATGTAATAAGAAAAGTGTTTTAATATATGATGATTTTATTTCATATTCAAGTGGTTCTGATATTATGGATATGATTAACATTACCGTATTTGATCACCGAAAGTTAATACTATGGATGACTGTAGTTTCTGTAGCGCTTAGTTTCAAACCTATGAATAGGGGATGTTATACTTGGTATCAGAGCATAGGTTTATGAAAAACTTTAAACTAAAATGATTTTTGAAAACATAATCCTAAGGAATCAGAGTTAAAATTGGGGTATGGGATAATGCTACAGTAACATGTTTGTATTTACTACGTATAAATATACGCCATATCTCTATTCTCCTATCTCTCTTAGGTTATTCTTTCGTATCTTACGAAGGCTCGAATGCAGATATGGATGCTAGAAGTGGAAGAGTGAACCTTGGTGGGGGAAGAACCATAACTAAGGGAAATGCCAGACCAAATATGAGAAGGAACCAAAATCAGACATAAGCTAAAAATGTGGGTGCTGGAGTCCCTCAAGTAAACATAAGGGCAATGTATCAGTTCTTTGCCAACACGATGCAAGCGGGAATTGATGTTGGAGTAGTTGGAGGAAATCAAGAAGCTCCGGTGGTGAGTAACTATACTATTATGAGTAGAGATTATGCTCGGATGGGAGGAAAGCTGTTTATTGGTACTGAAGATGCAATAGAAGTAGAGAATTGGCCGCTTCATTGCGAAAGGATTTTGGTTGATTTGGGGCTCAATAATGAGCTGAAAAGGAGGCTCACTTCTCGACAGCTACAGGGAGCAGCACTTTATTGGTGGAACAGTGTGATTGTTGGAGTCAATGAGGAGAATATGACATGAGCTGAGTTTAAGAGAAGGTTTGAAAAATGGTTTTATGTCTGAGATTGCTAAGTCCACTCTGCTTGGAAAGTTTGCTGAGTTGGAACAGGGGGATATGACTGTACTAGAGTATGTTATGAGGTTTGAGGAGCTAGCAAGATATGGCTATACTACAATAGATACTATGATTAAGAGAAATAAGAAGTTCATTAGGGGGTTGAAACCTGAGCTTGCTAAGGCCATGTTACCGCATATTAGGGATCCAAGTGATGTTATTGTTCGAATGGCCTTGAGGAATGAAGAGATGCAAGCTTTTCTTGAAAGGAATAAGGCCAAGGAAGCTCAAGGAGGGCAAAGTCATAAGGGGAAGTTTTTCAAAATAAAGGAGCTCAGAAGGGCGGAGCTGCTAAGATGGGAAAGGCAGAAGTGATCTATTACAAGTGTGACAAGAAATGACACTAT